>JAQFVV010006403.1:767603-1430022 GCA_028023455.1 Epiperipatus broadwayi
AACCAGAAAGTACCATTTATTTGAACTTGACAATATTAACCAATTTATTTAAGGCACAAGCAACTCTACAAAAAAATTTAAATACTTGCTCTATGGTTTTCCTTTTAACATCTATCTGGCAAATACTCGCTGCCTACCTGAAAACCTTAAATGCTTACTAGTGGGTGGTAGGGACCAGGTTGGTGACCCATGCACTATACCAGGCCCAGCTGTGATAGCTGATGCATCTATTTTTTTTTAGAATCGTTACAAAAAAGTGAATGTTATTTACAAGTTTGTTAAAACAAGCTCTTAGAGACAGACTTGTCTGCACATTGGAGTTAGTTTCTTCATAAATGAAACTAACATTCCCAGTGCTATATATTTAATAGCCCTTGTTTATTTAAAGGTATGTTACAATTACTACAAAGAAATTGTATAGCTTAATTAGAGTACCAATCGATTAGCTACTTCAACCTGCCTTCAGGCAAAGAAACTTGATTTTTTTTTTTTGCTGCCTGTTTATTGTTACATATCTCTGTAATCCATTTATACATCCTTCCAACTCTCCATATATCTAATAATATCGATCTACATATATATTTTAAATATAAATGTATTAATAATTTCATAAACCATGAAAGACTTTTTAATTACGTAGCCATTTATCCACTAGCTAAATTGATAGCACTAAATTGATAACGATAATATTTATGTATTTGCAAATACTTCTTTTATATGTTTATGGAATTATTGATTACTATTTCTATATTTTTTTTTAAATATAGTACTTACCCATTATATTTTTTATATAGAGATAAAATTAATCAAAATTAAACTTGGATTGAGTGTCCTTGCTAGAAATAACTTAATATTAAAGTGAAATATGCCTATGTATTATTAAAAGCAAGGTTGTACATATAAAACGGTTTTCCAATTCTTACTTATGGAGTTGAGACTCTGACATTAAACAGAAGAGCAGTAAAGAAGACTTCAGACCATTCAATGATGCAACTTGAAGTAGGAAAAAGAAAGGGGGGGGGGAGCGAAATACATGGTTAAGAGAATAAAAGGCCACCATTATCATCATAGAATGAATTAAAAGATTGAAAAAGACCTGGATTGGAAAGATGACAAATAGATTGACAATTGAAATCTTTAAGCTGCATCCTAAGAAAGGTCAGATGTGAGATGGATTAATAAAATGGAGAAGTTTGTCAATGTGATGCAGAGAAGAGAGGCTATAAAAAAATTAAACTTTAGTGATGATCCTGCAATCAGATTAATAATGACCGGAAATGATTATATATTTTTATATGGAGTGAATAATGGCAAGAAAAATTTTGTAGGTGGCATTTTACATTGTTCATAGAGCCAGGGATATTCTGGCGTAAATTCTATGGAAAAGGCAGTCACATGATTACATTAGTGTGATGTTTGCCAACGTAGTGTCAGCAAAAGAATCAATAGCAAGATCATAATCAAACTTTTCCACATTGTATTAGAAATACTGTTCTTGAAATTCTGTCTGCCCTATTTGTCTACAACAGTAAACAAATAATTATTACTAGTATTTCTGACTGTTGCTATGATTTTAAAACCGTTTCTTTGTTCAAGTGTCTATTCTGGCTTTATGATCGATCTGTTTAGACATAATCTTCCTATTATCAACACCTGGTTCCCTGAATTTTTTTCAGATTTCATCTTTGCATTATAAAAATAAAACCTGCTTTAAAAAAAAGGCAATTGGTAGCTCACTGTAATTACTTTGTTAGTGATTACCAAAGAGTTTTTTTTTAAAATATAGTTTGCAAATAAATGAAGACAAATCACCTTTGAAATTTTATTTGGATAACAGAAGTGTTTGAAAAAGAGATATCTCATTTGTAAGATACCTTACCAATGTGGTACTAAAATTCAAGCTTTATTTAAAGGGTTAGTGTGGCTGGAATAATATAAGTATGGTGTGTTTCATATATATTATATATAAACAAATGGGAATAATCACCATCTTCCAGGCTATGAATTAAAAACACTCTAAATGTTGAACAAAGAATGAAGAATAGAATAAATCCACATATTCTTGGGAGCTCTGATGTTTATATGTTTCCGTTTATCAATGTTGTTGGTAATTCAAAAAAATTAACTTATTAGCCAGATAGAATGTGGCACTTAGCAATTATTAAATTTCAATCAATTATAAAAGGCTAAAGACTGCATCTCTTTTTTAAAACCTTGATTGTAATAATTAAATAAACTTTAAGGTGTAAACTTTAAATTAAACATAGCTGTCTCTAGCTTTGTACAATTGATAGTGAGTTTTTGAGTTTAAAAACTCTTACGTATCACATTCCATCTGGGCCAATAAATTAATTTCACTATCAATTATCAACAATTCTGACAAAGGTATGCTTATAAATATCAGAGCTCCGAAGAATAGGTAAATTCATTCCAGTCTTGATCCTTTGTTCAACATTTAGACAATGCTTTTAATTCATAACCTGGGTGAGGAGATTTACTCCCTTCGTTTACATATACATTGAGCTATGTTTAATTTAAAATTTATTAAACAACTGTAATGAAATTGTCCAAAACAAAAAGATATTTAATATCTGCAACATTTTTCGATGAAGTAAAAGAAAATTCTATCAAACCTGTTTAAAGTTGAAGGTCTTTTAAAAATGGGTTTGATGTGATTCAATGTAGCTTTATAAATATTTTTTTTGTGTGAAACATCTATGAAAAATATTTCGATAGAAAAAGGTAAAACAATGATAAATTATGGAATTTTTTCTAAATCTTTGAAAAAAGTATAATCCCTTTTATACAATACACCTTCATCATCATTTCCAATTAATATTATGATGACCAAAATAAAGGTTTTTCAAAAATTAATCCAGTTTCTGTGATCCATAGTCTTTCTTTTCCCGATCATTACTAACTATAACATTTGTATTCCGTCCATCCATTTCATATATAAGCTCTTTTTAAGTCTTTTACAATCTGTTGAGATCAAGTTTAAGACTACTGTCCATCTAACAATATCTCTTCTAGCAATATATCCAGCCCAGTGTCATTTTCAATCTCTTAATTCTTTTAATGCCATACATGGTTAATTGTAATAATAAAGCATTTACAAATCATAATGGAGCTATGCCCCTTCCAGTACTTGAAGTTCTTATGAACATCTAAACTGTAAACCAATCAATCAATTATTATTGCTGTTTGTAATAATATTTGTTTGTTCTCTCATCCATATATTTTGATTTTAATACTATCTTGTTATATTTAAGACAGTTTCCATACCTCAAGAACTACTTTATGGATTCCGTACTGCTCTTCTGTTAAGAATCCAAGTCTCAGAACCACATAAAAAACTAATTGTTCATATTCATTAAGAATCTTTCCCTTTTGAAATACCTAGGTGCATTTCCTTTTAATATTAAGTTATTTCTATAAAAAAAAAAAAAACTCTGTCCAGGTTTAATACTATGATTCGTTTACAACAATTATTTTCCTTTGTATTAATATTCCAATCAAGATATTTGTGGTTGTTACTGTCTTCTAATTTTTAATTATCAACTTTAATTTTCTACTCTGGATAAAGTTCATTGACTATTACTTTGTCTTTTTACTATTTATCTTTAGTCTTACTTTCATCTGCTAACTAATGCAACATTTCATGAAAATCAAAAATATCTGCAAAATCTAAACAACTTAAATAATGTTCATGTATTTTTGTTCTCTTGGGTCTCTATTTTAATCCATAAAATACTTATATATTTTTCCATAATTAGTTTAAACACAGTGACAAACATATGGATTTAAGAGCTACAAGTTTTTGGATTTATTTGCAAATAAGTAAAATAAATAAATTATTCTCAGTTTGAGAAACCAACTGAAAAATACCTTTCGGTTATTCAAATGCCCCTTTCCTCCCAGCTTCAAACTGTACAAGTTTTAAGAAAAGATTCACAAAAGATATATTACAATAAGCACTTTGATATACAGTTTCAATATATTACCTCCTCTTTTACTTAACACATTTTAAGGAAAAGATTGACCCTAGCAATTAATTCATGAAAAAGAGATTCAACCTGAACAAAATTTCATTTTTGGCACACTGCAGACTTCAAAGGACAGATGCAAACTAATGCCAAACCCAAGCAAATATCAACTGATACTGATGTGGGCAGCTGAAATCATGTTTGCAGTACAATTCTTCAGCATGCTTATGAAGATTAAACTCTTTCTACACTATAGATAATTTCTTTGCCTACATTTATTATATATATACACACATATATATAAACTGAAACATTCACTATGAAGTAATGATCAAAGACTGAATTGTAGACTCATACATACCAATCACTGTTACATTTTCAAAAAAAATTACTTTATCATGGCATGCCAAGCTTTTAAACACTGATATCAGAATGTAAAGAAAATATTGTTCACTTTATGTTGGTGATTATTTATCTTTTCAACATGTGTGTGATCAGGTGGGTCAGCAATATGAGATGGCACTGAGAGTAGTGGGTCGTGTGAAAGTCTGAGTTCGAATACCGTCTATATTATATATATAAATTCAGGTTTAAGCCTGTGCAATGTATTTATGTTAAAGTGTAAACGATACAATACACTGGCTATTTTTTCTGAGTACCCACCCCCATGCAATTATATTCTGAGAAGTAGAAACAAACATTTCTGCATTTTAAAACATTATCAGTCATAATTTTTCATTCCATTATTCTAGAATCTAGAACATTTTAACTCCAGGGATTTCTATTGACAGAAAATGACGTTAAAATAAAAAACCTGACAGTGGAAAATGTATGTATTTAAAAAGGTTAAATATTAAAAATATTAAACATCATTAAAGTATACATAATAACAACAAACAAATAAAAAGTAGCAATGGTGTATTTATATATACAAATAATAAATTAAAATTGAAAATAATAATACTTCTTACTCAGGAAAACATCGATTCAATGCATTTTTGGTGACAAGCATTTTTATCAAATCAGTAATATTAAAAAGAAATTAAAAATGGATAAAGTTATATATTTAAAAGCACTTTTCAAAGTGTTCTTAACTGAAAGCTACTACAGATCTATATAAGGAAACAATAACTGTACTAACACATTTTGGGCAGAAAACAGGGTAAATTTATATTTTTCTTAAATGTATAATTTCTTATTCACATTTTTTTGTTTTGCTTTTAGTATAACAGTTGCTATTGATAAGGGTGCTTAACGAGGAAAATGAATTAGGATTGTTTTCAATGTTATCTCCAATTATAAAACTGGTATTAGAATTATCTTCCATTTATTAATTTTCTCTGATGGCGTTATCGTAGTTTTACATATACCCTATATTACATAAATGATTAATAAATATCTTTGAATATTAAAAACCTTTCTTCGTAAATAATTTATTTACAATATATCAATTTAAAAAACAACTAAGTAAGATTTTCCATTTATTTCTGTTTGTAATTAATACTACACATGCATTCATAAATATATAATAAAAAATATTGGCAAATTAATATTTTTTCAGTACCGATTTAGTATGCACTCATGGCCATTTTGAATTTCAAGAACCACCCAAAACCCCTGCTGACACATCTAAGCAATAAATGGCATAGATTAAACTACATGTGGTTGTGATTACAATTCGTTACAAAATCACAATTTACATCAAAATTAAATTGCATCATAGAATTATGCTTGACTTAATCACGTGACGAAAATATACAAAATCGCAGTTTACATAGATAATTGTAAAAATAGAGCACTAACCAAATATAACAAGCACCTGTACAAAAAAATAATTACAAATAAATGACATAACCATATGAAATAAAGCATATTAATTTTACAATTAATAGGATTTTTTCTTACCAGAAAGGTCTGATGTTTCATGTTTGCTTTGTTCCATGTAATTAGAAAAAAAAATGGAGATAAGTAAAAATAGCACTGTCCACATTTCATCTGATTATGTGATCATTGGATCTACACTTGACTATATGAAGTCTTTACAGGCTCTTTGCAGTATATTGATTCTTCAATTACTGCACACAAAGTTAATTTGCGAACTAGTTAGTTTAATTCTCACAACAGTTCGATACTAACCAATTGACAGTTTATACAAAGTTCTGATTCCTGCTGAGCTGTGTTAGAAAAGTACACTGTGTACACATGATAACGAATACTTGCATTATAATTTTGAACGTATAGTTTCTACTTCTAACTTCTCTTCTTTCTCAATGAGGTTAATTCACAATTACCACGCTGTTCTCTTGCAATGAATGCTCTGCTCGAATTCACTGAATACATCCTGTATTCTCTATGTTGATCTCTTCTTTCTCAATGAGTGTAATTCGCAATTCCCACACTGTTCTCTTGCAACAGATGCTCTGCTCAAATTCACTGAATACACTCTGTATTCACTATGTTGATCTCTTCTTTCTCAACGAGGATAATTCGTAATTCCCACGCTGTTCTCTTGCAATGGATGCTCTCAATATTTCCGCTGCAGTCTCCCCCATCTCTGTGGGCTCTTTCAGCTACACTCGTGGACTACATTTCCACTGGGCGCTGGTCATTAGCCGCAAGCACTGACACGAGAAATCTCTACTGGAATTGTACTCAAATAACTGCCCTGTAGTTGTTACGCAGTCTTTTATAGCTTTCTGATAACTGCAGCAATTAATTACGTTGTCCAATAATGTACGGTCTCTTATCTAAAAATATTTGCAATCAGCAAATATTTCTTGGAATTATCATTCACCATTATTATGCCTTAATTAAATTCCTCAGTTATCAGTGCGCGATCTAAAAACAACCTCTCGAATACTTACTAGTTTTTCTGGAGTGCATAAACTTGTATGCATTCTTTATAAAATACCACACTCTTGAAATCGTTACAAATCTATATTCATGACTAAAACACACAAAGTCATAATGTACATCAATAATTCTAAAATTAACATGAAACTTTTGTCCAACTATGACCATTCATTACAAAATCGCAATTTACATCAGTAATTAAAAAATTCATATGCAAATTTTGTGCAATTATGCTTGATCTAATCACATGACTAAAACATACTTCACAATTTACATCCAGTAATTCTAAAATTAAACAAAACTTTCATACAACTATGCAATCATGACCATTCATTACAAAATCACAATTTATATCAATAATTAAAAAATTAGAGCTCAAAGTTCATACAATTATGCTTGTTCATATGCCCAATCACTGTTGTGTATTCTAAAATGAACTTGCATGAATACCAGCAAGTTAAAAGAAATAAAAAACAAGTCAAGAAAAATTAACGATAGTAATAATTAATTAACATTTAAGCTTTTAAACAATATAAACTAGCAATATTTCTTTATGATTTCATTTAATCAATTTTACACATTTGCTCTATCTTTTTCATAAATATTTTAATGGAATATATGTTTTTAATGTAACATATGTTTGCTAGTTTAATTATCATTTCACATTTACTTTATCTTTAAGCAGTCCACTTTGGTTGCTCTCTACTTATAATAATACTTCTATAAGTAACCTATACTTTTGTTTTGCTGGAGTCATTAAATACGGCTTCCTATCTTATAAATTATTAAACTTATATAAATTTATTTGTTTATATAAATCCATTTGAATAGGTTCTTGTTCTGTCTCTATCAACTGACCCCTTATCTTAACAGATACAGCTTGGGAACAGAATTCTCTACAAAAATTAAACCAGTCGACTACCAGTCCCAAAGATTTGCTGGTCATCTCACTATTCTGGTCAGAAAATCTAATATGAAAACAAAAAAACAGTTCCATAAATTTGCATAAGCTCAAGAAACTTGCAATGTGGCACTAACATCAGTGTAGTGGAAAAATGGATTTCCTGCATGAATAGAGTGGGTAATATGGCACCTGGAGCAGCATATAGTGGGGACCGACTCATCCTTGCACTTCTTCCTCCACTTTGCAATCATACTGTCACCATCCTTTGTGCCTGGCATCTTATTGTCTTCATCATTGAGAAACACATGTTCTCTTAAAAAATTAAGTGCTTGGTTCTCACTAGTGACGATATCAAATTAAAACGATTTTCAAAAATATGATATTTAAAAAGATTGTTGTGAGATTAAATGTCTCTTACAAAAAAGAACAAATTTGGCTACTCAGGACCAATCATTTTGGAGCAAAATTTGTCTTTTATAGACATTTTCAAATCATATGATCACATCTGAACATCGCTAAAAAAAATTTATCACCATCTTTTTATTATCTGTATCCTTTGGTTCATAAAGACATGTGAGAATTAAAGCACACAGATGTATTCTGGTAAGAGAAAAATCTGACTTATTAATTATATATTAATATTCTTTACCTTAGACAATTATTCTTTCAACTAATCTTAAGATAAAGTGCAATTTATTATTAATTGTGAAATTAATATGCTTCATCGGTTTGTTGCTGGTATAAATCATTTGGATGTAAAATAGATTTCTATTGATTTCAAGAGCTTGTAAGGATCTCAACATGATCATGTGTAGATACTTATCTACATTTTTTTTGTAACTACACAGAACAAAACAAGCATGCAACAACAGACTTGCTTTCTGCTAAAAAAAAATCCGATTAATTGTATGGAGTTATTAATTTTAATACTGAATAAGATAGGAAGTCATATTTAATGATTCCAGAAAAACAAAACAGAAGTTTAATTATAGAAGGGTTATTTTAAACAGAGAGCAGCAAAAGTAGATTGTTTAAACATAAAATAAATGTGAAATGATAATTAAACTAACAAGCATATGCCGTATTAAAAACATGTTAAATTAAAATATTTGTGAAAAAGATATTAAACTAGCAAATGTATGTTACATTAAAAATGTACATTATATTGAAATATTTGTGAACAAGATAATGATTTCAAGAGTCTGTAAGGACCTCACGTGATGAAGTGTGAATCCCATGACTACATCAGATGACGAAATGTGAACAATGCTATTTTTACTTACTTCCACTATTTTTTTTCTAACTACATGGAACAAAGCAAGCGTGAAACATTCTTTTTATCTGGTAAAAAAAAATCCTATTAATTGTAAAATTAGTATAGATTTATTAAGTTGTACTGTAACTTGCATTTAATAAACCTTTAGTATTTCGAAATTATAAGGTTCATATGATCAATTTTACATTATTTGTACATGTGCTGGTTGTATTTGGTTAAAAATAAGGATTTATTAAGTTCTAATGTAACTCGTATTTAATAAACTTTTAGTTTATCGAATGAAAAGATTGGTATGATCAATTTTAGTTTATTTATACATGTGCTTGTTGTATTTCGTTAAAAATATGGACTTATAAAGTTTCATAATGTATAAGATAGGAAGCCGTATTTAATGATTCCAGAAAAACAAGAGAAGTAAAAGTTACTTATAGAAGTGTAATTATAACTAGAGAACAGCAAAAATAAATTGCTTAAAGATAAAATAAATGTGAAATGATAATTAAACTACCAAACATATGTTCCATTAAAATATTTGTGAAAAAGATAGCAGCATTGTATATATAAAAAGCAAATGTGTAAAACTGATTAAATGAAATAATAAAGAAAAATTGTTGGTTTATGTTGTTTAAACGTTAATAAATGTTAATTAATTATTACTATCGTTAATTTCTCTTGACTTTTTTCTTTTTTTTTAATGTATTCATATAAATTCATTTTAGAATACACAAAAGTGATTGGGAATATGATCAAAAATAATTGGATGAACTTTGAGCTCTAATTTTTTAATTATTGATATAAATTGTGATTTTGTAATGAGTGATCATAATTGCATAGCTGTATGAAAGTGGCACTTTCATTTTAGAATTACTGGTTGTAAATTGTGACATTGTATGTTTTAGTCATGTGATTAGATCAAGTATAATTGTGCAAAATTTGCATTTTAATTTTTTAATTATTGATGTAAATGCGATTTTGTAATGAATGATTATAGTTGTACAAAGGTTGCACTTTAATTTTAGAATTACTGGATGTAAATTGGGACTTTGTATGTTTTAGTCATGTATATAGTTTTGTAGCGATTTCAAAAGCCTGTAAGGATGTCATGTGATCAAGTGTAGATTCAATGATCACATAAAGAGGCGAAATGTGCACAGTGCTATTTTCACTTATCTCCATTTTTTTTCTAATTAAATGGAACAAAGCAAGCATACAACATCAGACTTTTTTTCTCCGATGATCACATAATAAGGAGATGAAATGTGGAAAGCACTGTTTTAACTTATCTCTATTTTTTTTCCCCTAATTACATGGAACAAAGCAAGCATGCAACATCAGACTTTCTTTCTGGTAACAAAAAATCCTATTAATTGTCAAATTAATATGCTTTATTTCATATGGTTATGTGCTTGTTGTATTTTGTTAAAAATAGTAATTTTTGCTCTTTATTTTTAGAATTGTTGATGTAAATTGTGACTTTGTATGTTTTAGTCAAGCATAATTACGGGAAATTTGCGTTTTAATTTTTTTAATTATGCAATGTTGTAAGAAATAGTCATGATTGCTAAATTGCACAAAAGTTAGCTTGAATTTTAGAATTATTGGTGTAAATTGCGATTTTGTATGTTTTAGTCATGTAATTAGATCAACATAATTGTATGATATTTTTTCTCATGTGTCATAGCATCAGCCGGGAAGTGAACCCGCTAACCCGGGACAACTGCTTGTAAAGCAGCTGTCGCTGATCTCTCGACCACCAATGCTTGACTAATTGTATGATATTTATCTTTTAATTGTTTAATTATTGAATAAATTGCAATTTTGTAACAAATGATCGCGAACATGTTTAGATTAATCGATGTCATTCATTGCTTGGATGTGTCAGCAGGGTTTTTGGGTGGTTCTTCGAATTCAAAATGGCCATCAGCGCATACTAAATCAGTACCACTTTTTCTTTAGGTATAAAATTATGTAAAAAGTTTATCAGTCTGCTTATATGTCTAGATAAACAATGGCACAGATATTATTTAAATCAGACAGGAGTATACCACTTTAAGATAATTTTCTGAAAGCTTAATATGTTTAAAAACTAAAATAATTGTAGGCAGCTTTTAAATTTGGAACAAAATCTAAATAAATTCATTTCTTTTAAACCCAGCTATCTCAAAACATTCAAATTACTTAACAACAACTACTTATGAAATAATGACACAGTTTTATAATTCTAATTATTAGTATGCTGCAATAATTGACTCGATGGAATCTATAACTTGGAAAAGGGGAGATTATCATCTATAATATAAAATAAGTATTAAAAAAGGGGTCCTTCATTGTCACATAACTGTCCTGCTGTCAAAAATATTATTTTCTAGAGCTTCAAGAACATCAAGAATTCACTTTACTCTTATCTGCCTATACTTTAATGTGGAAGAACATCTATCTTTACATTCGTTAAAAGTAAATTCCCAAAGGAATTCAATAACAGTAAAAATGTTGTGAATGACATCTTGATACGGTAATACATTTAAACTTAAAAGTTATGCAATCATTACTGTAAGTGCATTGGAAAGCAAATAAAAAAATTAAAACAGTAGACAAATAAGAATTAAAGGCACTGAAAGAAAATGAGTTCGTTTTAGCAGGAATTATATTTAACATAATAATTTGATCTACCCAGCTGACTAATGATTATAACATGTTCACTTTTAAAAAGCAAATGGAAATTGTGCATAAATGGTTTCGCAGGGTACAGTGAAAATACATATCATAAATATGATAACTCATGCAAAAAATACATAAATTAATACAAAAGATAATTACTAATAAAAAGATATGTAATACTGTACAATATATATCTTAAATATAATGATTCATCCAAAAAAATACATAAATTAATAAAAAAGACAATTACTAATGAAGATATATATATATAAGATTTACTGAATAAAATAATTACAATTAAAAATAATCTAAAAATGTACTTACTTCTTGTAAGTTTTCAAGACAGTAACCCTAAAAAACAAAAACAAAATAACAATCATTATAAATAACATAACCTGTAAAAATGTAAAAGTAATTTTTCATAACTATATTAAGTACATGATTCAAAAATAAAATATGCATCAAAAAGCATTTGCCACACTCTTTAAACATATACATAAATAAAAGTATAATATATATAAATAAATGAACCAAAAGAAAGAAGATGAATAATTTGGAGTGGGTACCTCAAAACATAACTGCATAAAAAAAAATAAAAAAAATTGCAAAACAACAAAAGTCTCAAAATAATTTTTAAAAAAATACAACAGATGATCACAAAATTATTTAAAGTAATCAACAACAGCAATCAATAAGTAATTGAAAAACTTATTATGAGGTTACCAAAGTTATTCGAAAGAAGTAGTCACAAAACAGAAGAATTGATAATCGTGAGTCAAAAACAGATGACCAAATCAATAGCAGTAAAATACAAAGTGAAAAAAATAAGCAACAACAAATTACAAAACAATTCATCAAGATCAACTGATCAACTACTCTTCCAAATTATTTGAAAAAATTAACTGCAGCAAATCACAAATGACTCAAAAACTTTAACAAGAGAAATTCACAGATCAGAAAATTCAGATATCAGGAGTTACAAAGCAATTCAGAAGAATTATCAACAAAGGAGTCACAAAGAAATTCAGAAGAATCATCAATAAGAAACCACAAGGGGATTTCAGAAGAATTACCAACAAGGAGTCTCAAAATGATTTTAAAGAAAAAACAATAGAAAGCAACAAAGAGATTTCGAGAACTATAACAGGAAGTTGCAAAATAATTCAGAAGAATAAGTAACGAGGAATCAAGAAATGATCCAAAAGAACTACTAAAAGCAGTAAGTAACAAAGCAGTTTAGAAAAACTATCAGTCAATAGAGTCACAAACTGATTCAAAATATCTTAGTACATTTTACTAAAGATATCAAATGAGTACAATACATGATTATTAGATATAAAACTAAAATTATAATACCCAAAAATGGAATATTAAATATCAATATAAATATATAATTAATACAGAACCAATTTAAAATATAAATAGAAAAGGACTTAACATATAAAGGATATTATTTGAATTCATTCATGTATGATTCATATTACTATCACATTGATGTAATAAATGTAAAAAAAAAAATGATTGCAGAGGTGCTGTAATATTGTTATACATCAATATTTATAGAGCCTCTACATTTGTTTTTTTACCACATTCATCACAGACTTGATGGCCAATATGATTCAGCTAAAATGTTGGTATGAGAGTTGTATGAATTATGAATAGATGAACTTAGATAATATGTCATTTATATTTGTTTACAGATGTATATTAATACTTTATCCTATGTTAAAAAAAAAATATAAATTACATTGAATTTAGATTAGATTAAGTTTTGTTGTTGTTGTTGTTTAATGCACATATGAGTGCAAAAAGTTTGACACTTATAAATCAAACTATAATAATTGTCTATTTATATAATGCTAAACAAACGATGAAGATGTGGATCTGAGCCAATTGATGAGTGCTGGTTCAGTAGAAAATGCATATTTTGAGAATCATTTATCTTTTTCATATGTATTTTCTGGAATATGTGATGGAATATTGAAATATATTTAATATATATGAAGTAAAATTTAACTATTTGGGTTTGTTCGACCTGGTGAGAGTTTTTGTAAATGCTCAACTTTCTGATCGTATAAAATCTTTATTTCCTACTAAAAATCAATAATCAATAAATTGGACTGGATTTCTTTTTAATTAATTCTTCAATATTTTAAATATTTACATTTGACCATTTTATATATTCAAAAAATAACCTGTAAATATAACAATGAACATTAATTATCACCATGGATATTTGTGTAAACACTAATACTAAAAATTAATATATTTATTATTTTTAAGTTGTTGTTTTTTTTATGTGAACAGATGATGGTTGATTTATGATATTTTCTTAGAAAAATTATAATATTTTAAAAGATTTTAACACCAATTCAATTCTGACAGACAATGGCATAATAGACACTATCATTCTTTCCCCCATTATATTATGGTCAAGTTTATTAACTTTTACTTCTAAAAATGAATTGTGTATTTCTTTATAATGAACCACCAATTTGTGTAGAAAAATAATCGAAAATACTTTATAAATAAGCAAAAAATCATACTTCATTATACTTCAAAATCTTTGCATAAAAACTAAACCAGAAGGACTAGAATGCCCTCTGGCATTTTCTTCTGTTGAAGAATAAAGAAAGTTTTTTGTCTTAACTACAGTCCATAAGATGTTGACCACTTCAGGTATTTTTTGAGCGCTAGCATTAATAAAAGCATTATGTTAAAATCTATCTTTTAACAAAAAATTCAGGCCATTATTATTTGAGATAATTTTAACACTAAGATCTAAATTTACAGATCAGTTTTTCTTAGGAAATTTTCAAAGCATATGGGAGTTAACAAGTATTTATAAAACTGTGTATATAAATTTAAATTATAACGTGCTATATATGTCTTGCACATTTGTAAATGTCAAATGGATGTCTAAAATGCATCCATAGTGAAAGAGGTTGATAGATGGTTGTGATAGGATTGAGTTTAGGTAAAAGAAGTACTGATAAAAAGCAAACATATATAGATATTACAGTACAATGAACTGCACACCTCTTCACAAGGTATTAAAATAATATAAAAAACCAGTCCCTACTTACTGTAAGAGTAATGTAGTGAAAAACAAAAACTTGAAAATATATAAAAGACTATTAAATATTAGAGTAAAGATTAATGTGATAATAACAATTATAAAAATTCAGAAGTAGTTTTGGTTATATTCATAACCATTTTCCACTGTTCAACACTTTAAATAGCGATTTTCACTTATGGAAATTTTGAAGTGGTTAACAATTGAGAATGCTTTGGAAAAGTGATTGAAGACACTTATGAATTTTTATATCGGCTATTAATAATAGTTAACATTAATACTTAATAATTTTACTTATTATTATTATTATTATTAATTTATAATAGTTGTCTTTGGTTGTTTTAATTTGGATTATATAAACTGTATATATTATATGCCATGTTACTGACTTTTTTGTTTGTGAACACTCATACATGCTATTTTAAATAATTTTTAAAGTAAATTTGTTTGCAAACAGATAGATAAAAAAAATATAAAACATTAAATTTTAAATCAGACGAATTTCTAATGTATATAATGTTCACAAAAAGGTGACATTTATTTTATGAAATGATAAATAAATTTATAAACAAAAATGTCCAAGAAAATAAGGGAATGTGTGCTGCTGGTTTATTATCTCTATGATGACAATTAATCAGGAAATAAGAGATGCAAATTTCTTATGATATATATGGAGTAAAAGAGAAGAGCAGAGATAAGTATTAGATAGGTCGAAAGCTGGTTTGGATTTTTCTTCAAAGACATGGTAATAATTACTAGAACATATATGTATAAAATATGCCAGTATATCATGATCTAATGAGATAAAAAAAAAAACTGACTTTGAAAAGTTGAAACTTTTATGGACTTTAAGGACGTTTTTGAGGATTCTGGTGCTTCTTAAGGATTTTCTATTCATTGTGCAGCTTAAAAAATGGAAATACATTAAAGCTCCTCTATGTCATTATTGTGAACCAAAGCTGTTTTAAAAGGGTTTTGTTAAAAAATATTTAAATAAAATTTTGATAATATTTATTACAAAAACGTATTATGTTTTATTTTTATACCATACAGTTATAATTATAAGCAGGTTTCAGAGAAAAACATCCTTAATAACCATCTCTTTTGTGTTGCCTATGTAATAGAAAAGAAAATAACAAAAATCAAAAAAGATATAAATACTAACATAACATATAATAATGTTTCTCTCAAAAGTTTTTGGGAAGTATTGGAATTTAAAGAATATAAGTGAAAATTATATTTGTGCAAAAGTAAAAAGAGGAAATAGAATTTTGGATAATATAAAAATAATCAAAGAATTCAAACAGGGATATTGCCTCCCATCTATATTATTTAAACTAGAACAAGACCTTAAAATGTAGAAAAGAAAATATGCAAGAAAATGAGAATTTTTCTACCTAGTAATGAAATACTTGAGGCATTGTGCTATGATGATGATTAACTAGTTTTGACTCCTAATCTTGATGATTTGGGCTAGAAATTTAATACAGGAATATAAAAAATGAGGCATGAAAACAAATATAGCAAAAACAAAAAATAAGTGTAATGAAGAAACAAAGCAGGACAAACTATTAATTAAACAATAGACAATGGATAATATGAGGAATGGTAAGTATTTAGACATGATGATCGCACAAAAAAGAATAAGAAATAAAGTAATAAGAGACAAAAAGCGCTGGATAGAAATATTGTACTGATATGAAATAGATTATTGTGGGATCAGAATATATCAAAAGTCAATATACAATGAACATATGACATAATAGTGAAAAGTATCATTGCATATAGAAGTGAGATTTGGTAAATGAAAAGAGGAATAGAAAGGGAATTGATTACTCTAGTAATAAATTATTGGTAAAAATTCGCAGAAAGATTAAGGAGTTGTGCATATGTAATAGAAGAATGGAAGCAATAATGAACTTAAAAATGGTCAAATTTAAAACAAAATTGAAACAGGCAATTCTCTATAAATAAAAAATTATTTGATACATCAATATGGATCATACTATATAATAAATGATATCAGAACAAGGCAAGTTAGAATGGTTTAAACATATACAAAAAATGTTCTGAAAAATTTACCAAATTAAATATTAAACCTAATATCATGTGAAAAAAAAAAAAAAGAAAGCATCCGATAGAGTTGGAAAGAGGGGATAATGTAGAAATTAAAGAAAGAATTTGCAGAAAGATGTATATATGGGTGGACAGAGAAATGTGGCAGTTGGGAATGGAAAGACATCAAAGAGCATTATAGACCAATTAAGAAGATAGTTGTAATAAGTTACATAAGGGTTAAAATATTATTAACTCAAGCATTATATATATATATGTAAGAATGATTATCAATTTGGAATCTTGCAAATATTAGTTAATGATTTAAGAGTTAATGAACAGAATAATTAAGAAATGAAGCATAATTCAATTAATTGTATAATTTTTTAAAGGGAAGACTAAATTTTTATAAGATAAATTACCAAATCAGACTTTCCAAAGACATTTTAAATTTATAAAATTTTGATTAGATTATAATTGCTTAAGGGTTGGAATATTGATAAATAAGATCATAAAGTATGTAAATGGATTTTACATTATATTTAAATGAAGAACCTCGAAATGCAGAGATATGGCATATCCGCTATGTCCACGATCTGATCTTCAAATTCTGAAGGAGCAAATTTTCTTTCAATAGGCTCAGAATTTTTCTTTCATTTACCTGACCTCATGCTTAATCTAAACAACCATTCAAAATTGATCAGTGTATAGGTATCTAATCATTCTTAGTTTTGGAAAACTTGATGAGTTCGCAGATACTCTAAGAGAGAAGTCCTTGGCCATGTCATGACTATTTCTAAAAAATGATAAATAATAATAATAATAATAATAATAATAATAATAATAATAATAATAATAATAATAATTATTATTATTATTATTATTATTATTATTATTATTATTATATTATTTTTAAAAGTAACTGTCACTGATATCACTGAAAAAATTAAAAGACTAAAATGGAAATTAGCTGAGAAGAAATGAGAATTGGATAACAAAAGACTTAAACTACCTGTGTGATGGATATACGAAATAAAGTTTATTAATATGATGTGGGGGGGGGGCAAGGATTAAAGATCAGAGAAACAGGATTAAACATCAAGAGACTTTCATCTTACAGTGGACTGATAATGATCGAAAATGATGATGATTAGTTTTTGATGCAGTATGACTGAAAAAATTTGCCAAGATGGAAACGATTCATTTCAAAGGTCGTCTGTAATTAATCAGTGATGCCAATAAAAGACAGTAGGCAAAAATCACTAGAAGACTGTAAATAATGTAAAGGAAGAAATACCACATTATTATACTATATTAATACAATGAAATTGTCTACATATATAAACATATAATATACATTGCAGCAATTATATATATAAACATATTATTAATATTTATTATAATCAACTCAAATATAGTTTTATACCTATTTTCCTATTCACATTATTTTTTTAAAACTTTTTAATTATACTTAAAATTGTTTTAGTTCACACTTAAGTCTAAAATTAACATATTCATTTTGAAGGCTGTACTTAAAACTGAACATTCCCAACCGCCATTTTAAATGAAAGAGAAATAAATATTATATGTCCTCTATAATTTAGTGTGGTGGTTAAGTCTCAGATTTAAGAGTGCATGATCCATACATCAATTCCATTCGTGAACTTCTGGCGAGCAATAGACAACTGATTATTTATTTATTTATTTCATACTCCTATGACCATTAGAAACCAGTAACTTAGTATCAGTATTATTTGTACATATTTTAAGTAATATAGCCATTGCAAAAAAATATGGGTGAAGAAAAAGATGGATTATTATTGCAAGTCTACAAACAAATATACAAAACAAAAAGCAAAGATGATAATCTAAGAAATAAAATTATAAATTATATTTCTATTAATCAATTTGTTGACGTAAACTGTTTGTATTACTGATTTTAAATATTTACACATATATATATATATTAATCATTAAAAAAATAGTCAACACTTAGACGATCCCAATAGCAATCAACAATTTCAAACTATTGTCAAGGCAACCTCCTTTTAACAGCAGGGGTGGAATCCCACCTATAGTAATGACTAATATACTTATAGAGAGACTAACGATTGCAACTTGACCACAGAGATTGAAATTGTTGATATAAAGAAGTTTAAATAAATCTCTTTAAACAGGTAAATAAAACCTATTCTACATGTAAACTAATAAATAGACAATTACAACATTACAAAGTGCAATTATAAATTACAAACTGCACAGAAAATATTATTTAAATAATGTGTAATAATGCTCAAGGCTAAATGGGGTTGTAAGTAATCATTAAAAACCAGTCTCAACACTTAGACAATCCTAATGTCAATAACAATCAACAACTTCTAAATGTTTGTTGTTAAAAGGTGGTTGCCTTGACAACATTAAAATTGTTGATTGTTATTGATATCGGGCTTGTCTAAGTGTTGACTGGTTTTTAATGATTACTTACAAACCCATTTAGCCTCGAACATTATCACACTTTATTTATATATTAGTGTGGCAAATTTTCATCATTAGAGTCCTCATAATTAAATGAACAAAACAATTTGTTGTCAAGACAACATTACAGTTATGCAATAAATGGAAATTCATTGATGGCTAACTTGTAGTGTTGCAAATATTTTATTGATTTGATTAACCATGAGAGCTGTAATGTAATTTACATATAATTATCAATTCGTTAACGTTTATAATTGAATATACATAAGTATGAGACAGTAAGCATTTGGATTTAGACTTTTTATTTGTTTTTTCTCAATAATTAGATGACGAATTTTCATTATTATTACATTTTGAGTTTCTATTGGTCCTTTGATAATACCATGAGGCATTATTAATTAAGTCAGGTAACTTAAACATTTTGGCAAATAAATTTTTTGATAAACAATATATGCATGGATGTGATTATTAAATTATAAGAGAATTAATAATCTATGAACTCAAAAGAGAAAAAAATTCAGAATCCAATATTGGAGACAAGATATGACAAAAAGCATAATATCTCATTATTTCGATAGTAGTGAAGCATTCATGTCATTTTGAAAAATATACGAAAGTCAAAAATATTATATGTTTTGATTTCATTCAATTGGAGAACCAGATAAAAAAGGTAATATAAAAAAGTATATAGATATGATAGAGCATACAGCAGAATATTATATATATAAAACAACTGATCAGTAAAATGGATATTCAAGAAATAATAGATACAAGACTCCACATAGTATAAGATTGAAAAAATGTGAAAAACATTGACAATGATTTAAGACATAACAGAAACTGTTTGAATGGCTTGGATATGTTATGTCAGATAATGAATAAAAATAAGGATATTCAAAACCACAAATATGGATAGCATGGTCTTCCAGAAAGACATAATCAAATCATTAGTAAATTTTTCAAATCTGATGTTTTATTTATCTTTGCAATATTTTGTGAAATCTCAGTGATTATACTCAAAAAAATAAAAAGAGCTAGTGAGGATAATAAATGTCAGATAAATTGCAAAAATAAATCACACAAATTAATATATACAAAATTGTAGCTCTATCAAGTTTTGCTTCTTTTCTTTAACTATATAATTCTATAAGTAAGACAAGCATGTGAGAAAAAAATTTTTGGACATTTACATAGAAAGATCTGACAGTGAGATAAACTATAGAATGGTGATAAAACCTTTCAATGTTCACGGAGCAGATCATCTCCAATAAAATAGTACCATCTCACAAAAGCTATTTCTTTATAGAAATCAAATATGTAAATATGAAGCGGAATGAAAGAATAACTTTGAAATATACATAAAAGACTTGGTCAATGTGGACTATAGGCATAACATTTTATTTAGAGCTCTTAAGAAATTTCATTCTACATTAAATACCTGCCTTTCAGAGCATGGCAGCATGAACAAGAGGATGTTTTCCTTTCATGCCTGGTTTATCATGACAATTAAAGAATATATGTGAGGACACATTTAATGTCAGCTTTGGACTCTTCCAAATTTGAATAATTTCTTAATGTGAAAAATGGGTTGTTTCCGGACCAGGACCTCAGATTGTTTACAAAATCCATTTCAATAAACTTAAATTGCAAAACAATCTACTATGGGAGTTGTGCACTAACAGCACTATGATGCTGGCGTAGCATCAATACGTGTATTCTCATGCAAAGAAAAATCCCAATATGAAGTCAGTGTTTCTGGAGCATGAGATGAAATTTGATCATGCTTTTGATCCACAGAATATTAAAAGTGTATGAATAGGAGAACCACTGAAAAAGGTAAATTTAAAGAGGTATAGTTTATCGCTAATAACACCCTTGTAATAAATTTAAAAAAAAAACATTACTGTATAGTGTTGTCACAGAAGTGGAATATGTAAATTACAAATTTATGTATTAACCCTAAACTATTAATGTCGTGTTTTCTCCTTATATTACCAGTTTAGCTGTTAAGTTTGAGCACTATGATTATGACCTCTGAAGTTGAAAGCATTGTTCAATGAGTTATTAGTTAAACAGTGAAATAAAATGTAATCTTTTCTTGGGAAGCAAATTAATGCTACTTATAAAATTGGTGTAGATGTGTGCATAATACTTATAGACATTGTTAACTTATGAAACATCATACCATTTCCAACATCTTCTTATACACTTAACAATACTATAAAAGGTTGAAAATGATATATGTAAATATAGAAATCAATACTTAAAAAAAAGAGGAAGAAGAAAATTGTATAACTTATGAAATGACATTAAATAGTAGAAGTAATTATTGGCAAACTATTACAATGACTGAGGAGTATACAATAATATATTGACTTGACTAACTGTGGCAGTATATATATTAGTTAGCAATCAATATATGTATGTATTCACAAAGAGAGAGTCTAGATTTCAGATAAGAATTAAGAGGAAGTTTGTGACACTTGAATTTTCTCAAATCTATAAAGATTAATTATCAAACAATAAATTCATTTAGGAACCGCATACTAACCATAAGCAAAGTTGACTTTTCATTAAAGAGTATTTTATCTCAGCCTGCATGACTAGATTTAATTGGTCGTTGCTTTGCAAAGGTCGTGGCTGTATATCTTAACTGATTTTAAAAGCAGAATTTCCATTCATTAAAATGCTTTACCATATATATTCCCCTGGTATAGATCATTATCCGCTTATTACGTGATGAGCTTAGTAAAGGTTGCCTTCTTACCAGCTTCACTGCACTTTACTGATTCTTATGTTAGTTTGAGTAGTGTATACTCATCAAAAAAATAATATGGAGACTTCAATGCATATAACAAAATATGCTGAGAGTGATAAATAGGAATCGAATGTAAAATATGTGTGTGTGAAAACAAATGTATATCAGTGGCATCATTGATAAAATTAAAAACATTAAGAGATAGATAGAGAACCTAATGAGAAACTACATATAAAATGGATAGATGAAATGAGGAAGTTTGTTGGAGAAATGTGGAACAGTCAGTTAGCTATGAATTAGAAAAGAAAAGAATTAACCTTGGAGTAATTTTCATCATGTAGTGGAGCTAATTTTAAAAATGATGATGATAATATATATATAACAGTTAACATCTATCTTCTTTCATTTCTCATCTCATCTCTAATTATACAACATTAGATCATCAGCCACAATAATTTGGCGCTGTCATTAATGTCATGGCAATCATTGGAAAAAAATAATAATAAACTTCTAAAAAATTTCAGTAAACAAAAATTTAAAACAAGATTAATTGATTATAAATTAAAACTAATTAAAAATTTATTAATTAAAATCAAATGATAGCAATAATATAAAAGCGAAAAGTAGTTTTTTGATCTAGCAATTACTCATTCGTTAATAAATTAAATAATCCTCTTCACTTAATTAAAACTATATCATTTAAAAATGGAAATTAAATGAAGATTAAATAGAATATATTACATAATATAGTCACCGAGATAGGAAATTAAACATAAATTTTATTAATTAAAAAGAAAACCATTTCAAAACATAAGATTATTATAAAAGATTTGGCTAAGATCATATAAGTACTTTAAGCATATTCTATACCTCAATGGGGCCTAATGTAGCAAACACAATCAATAAGTTAATTGCCAAATTTTTTCTATAGATCCTCCTACTGCATTTGTAAATATATATTTTAAGCCTCGTGAAAAAAAAATACTTGGCCTGAATTTGAATCCCAGGTCATTAGCATGGCTGGCAGATATGCTACCACTATACCACAAGTCTCTTCAAAAGAGAAAGTATTAAATCTTCACAGAAATAGTTTTCTTACTTTAAAATAAATATTCTAATAAGTATCTTACGCCATATATAAACTATCCAACGTAAGTTGGTAAAAAGATATCTAGCTATTCTTAGCCGGACAAAACAAGAATGGAATATCACTCCAACCTCATCACTCACCAAGAAACAAGCCTGGTAATAAGCATCATCTCATTCACTCATCCTCTCCAAGGAATGATTTGAGAAGCTTTTGAACAAGCAACATCCTATTTATTGAAAAAGTTGTTTTATAAGATTAACCTGTAGGTACAATAGAATAGGACATACTTATGCAACAACACGTAAGTGGTTATAACTCTAGTCTGTGTAATTAGAAGTAGCTATGAGTAAAATATTTATGCAAATGAATAATAGGTGAACTATTGTAGTAGACTATGGTGAAGCTGAAATATGCTGGATCAAAATACACTACTTCAATAATATGCTAATCAAAAAAGAGAAAAAAATGTAAATAAACAAATTTGTATATACAAATAAACAAAAAATAAAATGGAACAGCAGCCATTTTTCCATCTTAAAATCATCACTAAATTCCAATTTTCAAACATTAAAATTTAAACATATGCATTATATTTATTAATGTTAATTTGGATAACATTAAAAGCACATACATTTTACTTCTTTCTTCTTCCAAAAGTTTGATACACTATAATATTTAATGTAATAGATACTAAATTTTAAAAAAATTCTAAAACTTACAGAAGGACAGTTAATTAAATATTCTTGCAGTGCATAAGAAAGCTTAAAATTTAATCGAATAGTTTATCCCAGAATCTGAAATGATGTCAAAAACATCAAACGACAGAAAACCATGCCTGTTGATAACAAACTACTATTAATGTTTTCCTGAAGGTTTGTGATGATGGTGTTCTAGCTGTATTTTTATATTGGACTAATTCCATCATCTAATATGTGTGTTTAATGCCTTTAGAAAAGTTTCATTTTATTTAAATATTCCAAATACATTGAACTGTTGCATATACTAACCTGATATTACTAACAGTTAGTGCATATACTAACCTATTTGCGGTGATATTACTAGCAGTTGAATGTATTTGGAATATTTAAATAAAATTAAACTTTTCTAAAGGCATTCAACACACATATTAGATGATGGAAATAGTCCAATATAAAAATACAATCTACTATTATGTTTCCATAGGAAAAAAAAAATATAATTTAGAATAGGGATTGGCAAACTACAACTCGCAAGTCAGATATGGCTCTTTGATTCCAATCTTGTGGCTCTTTTCATCATCATAAACATAAACACATTTTTTATTTCCTCTTGTAATTTGTAAATAAATGTTATGATGACTCTAGTTAATGAAAAAATGAGCATTACATTGTTTCTTGAATTCAGCCTTATTGTAGAATAGTACTTATTGTACATGATGAATATTTAAATATTAAAAATATGTGAATAAATCAACCTCTCAAAGTAATTTTTTTGTTTTTATTTATTTATTTATTTTTAAGATAATTTTATTTTCCTTGGGGTGTATACACATTCTATTATATTCTCTCAAATATATCTACAGCCATTCAAAATGTTGTATTTTTCAGGAACATATTTTTTACATCTTTTTTTTTTTTTTTTGCAGCTCTTAAATTGGGGGGGGGGGTGCCTCTTTCCTTGCACATCTTTATTGAGGAAAGAGAGGAAGATTTAAACAAAATGGCTCTTTTTGTTAAAAAGTTTCCCGACCCTAATTTCGAATATGGTTTAATTACGATAAAATTGGATTATTTTGATATATCAATGGCTTAAGAAGAATCAATTCTGAAGCTTTTGCATTTCATTTTATTTAAAAAAATAAATAAGGATAATTTTTTTTATTCTTTTTGATGTTTTGAATGAATAGGAATATGTAAACACACACAATACATAAAAATGTAAATGTGCTCTCTCAATTTTCTTATTAATATTTTAAAACTTTGTTTATGCTATAATCTTAATTTATATATGTATACTATACACATAAAAATGCTTATGTTATATATATATATAAAACAGGCAAAACTCACTATACGTATTGCCACACACAACAAGCTAGAGTAATCAATGGATGCCAGAAGGCTTGTGCATAAAATCCCCATCTAATGCCTGCTCATCCAATATCCCCAGACTAGTTTTGGGCTTGTGGTCTTCTGACATCCATTGATTACTCCAACTTGTTGTGTGTGGCAATATACTAGTGAGTTTTGTCTGTTTTAACAACAGTTATACACAAGCATAAGAAGTGGTTGTCATGTGATGTTTATTGGCTTATATATATATTGTAAATATTACAAGTACAAATAATAAAAATTATTGCAAATCCAAAATTCAACAAGACTATTTTTTCTTGGCTAGCCTGGTTGAATTTTGTATTTGGGGTAATTTTAATTATATATATATATATATATATATATATATATATATATATATATATATATATATATATATATATATATATATATATATTAATTGAACTACACATGTACAAAATATGGACTGTATTATAATCAAAACTTAGCAATAAAGTGAGTTATTACCTATAAAACACTATGTATGAAAGTAGAATATGGATCAAAATATAGCAAATATTACAGTCCAACCATATAATTTTTAAGAATACTCACTACTATCCAAAATAAAATAATTGATTCGGTTTTCCAATTTATATATATATTTATGTTAAACAGCATCATCAGATATTCCACAAGTTCCTATTAGAATATCAATCCAAACTTTATTAATATTTTCATATATCTATAAAATATTGCTTTAGTATTTTATTTTTAAAACCTTTTGCTTATAGCTATGTACATGTGCATTCTCTCTATATATGTAAGCTATTGTTAATCCAAAATCTCAGATTGCAGGGCTAAAAAGAATTTGTGAATTTTTTTCAAATTTTAAAACTCACCTCCCCATTAGAAACCAAACACCGCTGAAAATTTCAATACCTATTAATGTTACACAGCTTCGTGTTTCAATGAAAAGATGATTGGTTCTGAATCCAAGCTACTTGCAGCACCATCTTTGAATGAATGTATGTGTAAAAAATGTGACAAGTTAGCTATTCACCACAAAACATTAATGTATCTAATATCTCTGGATCATGAGTTATGATATAAAATGTGGCAATGTATTACTTACTTTAGTTTAGTAAAAAAAAAAAAGGCAATGATTCAAAGTGTGTGACAGGGAAGTCATAATTCATAAGAATAAAAAAATTATCAAGTGGTCTGCAAGATTTTGTGATACAGAAAGAACCCGGAAGACACAAAACACACTGATACAGTTCATTTCATAACAGTTCATCCAAATATGCGAATGCTTCCTACTACATGACACAGGTGGCGCTGAAAGCAACTTGGAAAAAGTTTATCACTGGGACGTTATCATTTGTAAATAATAAAATACATTTTATTAATAATATAAATTTATTTTATTAACACTTTGAAATACTGAATAATTTATATGTGAACAAAAAATTGTATACAGTAATAATTAAAATAAATCAAAACATATAAGGTTTTTGATATTAGAGAGGTTTGAATTAAAGCAGTTTATCTATACATAAGTAAATAATAAGTAATTCATTATGTGTAACTGAAGCTTCCAATGAGTTGTATAACGTAAACTCACTAGAAGATTCAATTGCTTTCTATTCAGCTAAGCACATATATATATAAATCGATTTAAAAAGTCCAGAAATGAAAGGTAGTGGTAATTATTGTGGATATTAACAATAATGACCATATAATAATACAATTATTCAACTTTTTTCTACCAATTTCAGAAATTTAAAACTTTTTTTTTTTTTAAATTTTCCAATAAGTATTTTCAAATTCCAGTCCAATATTATTTCTTCAAGTATAATGATTGTTTAATTTTCATTTTCTCAAAACTATTTCAGGTATGGCAAATATTGGTCAAATTCAATAGTTTTCTAATATCTAACTGAAAATAGCCATTGGGTTAAAATGGTATATATTTTTAAAGCAATGTTTTAACCTTCAGGCAGAAAATCATATAGATATATAAAATGTTTTTCAATATAATATATATAAAAACTAATTTTCAAAGATATATAATAAAGTGGGATATAATTATGTAATGTGTTATTAAATATATATAGACCAAAGTCCCTGTGTATTATTGCTAATTATTGTACACAAATGTTTTGTTTTTTTACTAAGCTTTAGAAAATTTAATTATTTAATATTTATGAGAGAAAAAAACGTTTTAAATTTAATTCGAAATTATAAAAAATTAATAATTTGGAATTAATAAAAAATTAAAAGTAATAAAATTTTTTCCCATAAATCCCTGTATAATACATTTTTTTTTGTTTCAAAAGACATTTATTTGTGCCTCATCACCAACGGTCGAGAGGTTAGATGACTTACATTGCAAGTTAACAATTGCCAACTATAATGGCTTCATCTGTCTGCATGGGGAATCCCCACAGTGAAAGGAAACCTGTATAGTCTCATTCCATCCACCCAGAGATCCCCATGCACTCAGACTACCATCACATTACAAGATTTTCAAATGGATTTTCCGGATAAATTTTACATTCTTTATCCTGATTAAGTAAGAAATTGAATACTCAAGGACCAAACAATACTGCCCAAATAAAGTTATACAAATGTATTAAATGTCTGGATCCACAGGGACTTCAATCCGACTCTTGCGTGCCTGGGTCACAAATCATTTCAGTATGAATGTATCTAGGTTACTAATGTTCTATCAAAATTCTACATATATAATAATGTAATCTTTGCAATACAAAAAATAAAATTGTTTTTTGTCCCTCCAGGTCTGCTGCGACTGCATTCCGTCACTCAGCAGTCCTGGAGTACCCATTAGGCACCGTCTTTCATTCAGTGGTTGGGAGTATACTAACTTAATATGCAAATGGGAACAAGTTACTTGAATTGTTTTGATAATTTGAGACAAGTGTGTTTAGTTAAAAGGAAGATAATCCACATGATCCAACGTTCCATCATCGGTCCAGATACGCATGATTCTTCAATTATACTGCAGGACTGCATGGGAATAGCGATGACTGGCAATTCAATTGTATAGTTTTATTATCTTGGGGGAAATACAGATAAACCTAATAAATGTCCTTTATTTATTAATTTATTAAGTTACCATTATCCTGGTCAGTTTGGCCCTGGGCGAGGTTTGGTCCACCAGCCATTGGTGGCATGTCTTTCTCATTTTCCCTAAGTTCTTTAATTTTCTTGATAAATGTCTCAATTGTATCCCCTGTTCTCTGTTGAAGACTTACTCATTTCATTAGCATAATGACTTCAGTAGTACGTGTTACCATTTTTTTTAAAAAGTATTTTATGATATAATTAAGGTACCAAATTTCTTTTTTTTATTTTATTATAAGCATTATTTACAACAACAAAAAATTTGTATAAAAAAGGTAATATATATAACCATATATCACAAAAACTAGTGAAATAAAATTACTTTCATTTATACTGATTTTAACTGGAATGAGGTGATTATAATAAAATTATGATTTGTTATTGTAATAAAATAAATATGACTTCAATTTTTGTATTATATACAAAAAATATTATAATATTTGTATTAAAAAAGATTGCAAAAAAAAAAAACCCCAGAGAAATAAATTACATATGTATAGAATACCATGGTGTAAAATTCTCCTCCTAAATGGCATAAAATTTACACTATGCAAAAAAATTTCAAGCAAATTCGATTTTTGTAAAATACAAATATTCCTACAAAGATTCTAAGACAGATACCAGATCAGTTCATAAAATTCTATAAAATTAAGTCACATGAATATTTCTATTGGTATCTTATATTACTTGTAGTCATTGAGGGTTAATGTAAAATTATATTGAGCATTTTGGTGAACTTCAGTGAATAAATCTACAATAAACTAATAACATTGCATAACATTGCGTCTTTTGTTACCAATCTGAATTTTTATCTTCATGAACTATATCTTGCTAAATTTGCTTTTATAGCTAGCAAATTAGGAAGCAGGAACAACTCATAAAAGTCAAAGCTTAAATTTCTTTGGTTTCAAAAATCTTTATATCTACTTCAGAGTGCATATCTAGAGGTTTGTAGTTGATAAAATATTACTAACATAGAATACATATATTTGCATAATTTTGTGACTAAATCTTAGTTTTATTCACCAAATTAAAAAACAAAAAAACAAAAGTTTGTTATAAATATAAAAGATACAGTTTACTTCTTTACAAAATAAAAATATAATTGAGTAAAAAGTGATCTTATAACTCTCATCTATTTAAAAACTATTGTAATATTGAGAATATCTGATTAAGCTCACATGCACCCAATAACCTTATGAAATGACATTGTGTGTGTGCAACAACAATTTTATTTTTTCAGATGCAAGAGAAAACCCAGCTGAGTTTAATTTTCCTAAATGTCATCGGGGACTCATTGGGAAGAGACTCAGAACAATCATCAGTTTTATAAATAAAATTCAACATCATCTTAACCTATGCACATGTGGCCTATCATAAACCATGAACCATATAATAAATGACTCAAATCTATGGATATACTGGCGGAATTAAAAAAAAACTTATTAAGAGCCATCAGAGAATAAAAACTTCTATCCAGGCCTTGATACTTCGAGACATATACAAAACCATGAGAAATCTGGTCTCGTAAGTGGTGACAATGGACTTAGACAAAACTCTTAAAGTCTAGTCTAAATACCAACACAACTGGACATATCCATGACCACAGGAAGTTTGGCGTCATTATTTGTACAACTGATCTCATTATAAACTTCACTTTAATTACAGAACTCAACTCAACATTCATTTTTTTCACCAAGTTATTTTATAAAAATTATTTAATTTAAAAATATGTAATTGTTTTGAAAATTGTCATTGTATTCTCCAACAGTGTAACAAATACGAATTGACAACATAATCACTGTATTCTACAGGATATCAATAGTTTTTTTTAAAGCTAAGAGAATCCACTCCTCTATCTTCTACTGAAATCGATATTTTGCTAATAATAATTAAGTTGTCTAAAAAAGACAAATTCCTTGTGCTAAATAAATAAACAGAATGACTTTTATTCAATATAAAAACATCATTTACTGAATATATATGTTTCATGTAATCAAATAATTTTAACATTTATTAAAGTGACAAACTCTTATTTTATAATGTTACATCTCTTGTTCTTTTTTGCAGTCAAATAGTAAAAACAGAATAATCAAATAACAAAATAATTTTAAAATTTAATAAAATCCAGACAGCAATTAAGAGTATTTTTACTGTTAAATTTCTAGAAATGTACAAAATATTATCCTATAGTTTGTTTGCTATGGCTGAATAATAAAAATATATATCATATAAAAATACTTCTAATGTTTATAAAACATGGGCAACTACACTTCACCATTTGGCCATTGTCATTTCTTGTTAATTTCATGGATCACCCATTAAAGAGCACTGAGTTATAGTGTTCAAGATAGATAACAATCCACATATAGAACATTCTTTAAGAGATTGGCTGTTTCCCATTTCATTTGCATTTTGAAGTGACAAATACATCCAAAAAAGTATTATCTATAATGAAAATCTACATAAACTTTAAACTGAATAAATGAATTATACTTTATTACATGAAAGTTAGATCCACAATTTTTTTATCGGGTGATTTCCGATGTGTCTCTGTGGTTCTTCCTCAAAGCTGCCTACAGTGCCATCTCTAAAACCTCTTATGTTATGTAATAACATAGTTTACACATTCATCACAATAATAAGGTATTAATGTGGCTGCATCATGAGTTATGACATGAAATGTGACCGTGTTTCATACTTTCATAAATTTTGTTCAATGCTTTTCTTGCTATCATGGAATCTTGCAAATCACTTTAAAAAGTCCTTGCAACTTTGAATCATTTCCCATAATTCAACAGCACTTTTGTGTAGTTCAAAGCAAATTTAATGTTAGCACATTACTTCATTGTGAGTTATGGTATGAAACCACACTACCACTTTCATGTTTTAACTCATGATCTTCATACACTAGGATCTTAAAAATTTGGTGGTGAATAGCTCAATTCATTAGTGGATAGAAGTGACAGATTGAAATCATGGAATTTTTTTTTCATGCAATCAGAAACATGATTATCAAAGATCTAACCTATAGATACAGTCTATACAATCCCCAGACTCACATATATCGCATATGGTATATAACAGCTCATTATATATTGATAAATTTTAATATGTTTCACTGAACAGTAAGTATACAATATTTTTCAATGCACCCACACATATGTATATATGCGTGTGTGTAAAAATGAAACGATGATCACGAAAGAATTTTCTATTTATGTATATATATATAATTTGATTGTGAAATGTTTTTTATGTCTAACATAAAATGGTTTTTCATTATGAAATTTAGACAGCTGAGTACACCTTTGGTAAGAACCACCGGAATCTCAGATTTCATAGATTAAGTCTATGAGAGCTATGATTCTGGTGTGCCTCACCAAAAGTGCACTCAGCTATGCCTAAATTGAAAAAAAAAAAATGTGCCACAGACATGTAAAATATTTCACAGACAAATTATAACTTTCAAATGAAGTGAAAACTCAATATTATATATAAATTAAAGATTATCTTATACACAAATTTAAGAGCAATAAAAATATAGTTATTAGTAATAAGATGGTGGATCACAATTACACATGTATTGTTTAAGTGTGTTCACTTATTTACATACACTCAAAATAAAAGTAATTTGAAAAACCCTGTAGTATCTTTATTTTTTTAAATAAAATGAAAAGCAAAGTATAAGATTTCCATGAGATTAAACACACTATTTCTATATTCTTCAATACCCCCCCTCCCGATAATAAAATAATATCAGTCTCTTTGACATCAGTTAATGGCCTTTTGAATTGTTTTGATATTTTTAAGTCTGCACTAATTTCAGAATTCGTACAGTAATCTCTACTTGCTGTTACTCATTTCAGATTCTTAGTTAAGACTGCATACAGTGTACGTTTTCTAATATAATACAAGAATGCTTTAAAGTTCTTTTTTCTACCACTAGTTAATTGATTAATATTATATTATCACTCACGAAAGAAGTATTACAAAATTTATTAAGTTTATACATTTTAAAGCTTTTATTTTTTGTTTATTTGCAGTTCTTTTTTTATTTTTATTTTTTGCTTATTTATATAAATTTTTGGATAGCATATAAATGAAAGAATGTATACTGACATAGTGCATATTGTGGCTTCATTGTAATCTAACAAACTGTGTAGATTTCAGAAGAACCCACTCAAAAAAGGAAAGACTTTCATAGGTATATTACTTGCACATGTCACTGCATTACTGCCTTAAAGTCTCCATAGTTCATTTTCATTTGGACATGGGTTATCAAACTATCACCTCTGATAGTCTTAGTCACAGTAAGGGGGCATGTGCAGAATACCTTTTAAGGATATGTATCCAAAATGCAAACATATGTAAACAAAAATGTGTGTAACCATAAAGATGGGAAAAAACCAATAAGGCAGAAATCCTCATTATTATTTTACTATCACATTCATATTTAGAGATTCTATACTTAGGATTAAAATTTAAAATTGATTTTAAATATAAATCAGGGAAAGGTCTTTATAGTAACCATCCTCCCTGCCAAATTATGGAGACAACATTCCTTAATTGACTTAATGAAATAAGAGGATTATGGGTTTTTTTTTATTAATTCTCTAAGCTAATAGTAATTAAATACCCATTTATTGATTAAGAATTTAATGGCTAACTAGACTGGCTAAGAGCTGAGTATCTAAAATATCCTAAGCTTACTTGGAAATCATCAGCAACTTTTAAAAAAATTAAATTAAATATAGATTTGAACTGCCATCATGGTCTCGGTAGAATAAGAGCTAATCATGATCTTCAATTCCATAATCATCTTTGGACAATGAATTTTACAGAATGAAGCTACTCTTACTTTATAAATCCAGAGGCAGCAGCTGCCAAATGAGTATAGTCATTCCAACTTCAAAATAGATATAAGAATACTACAATTCATTTTATTTCTAAATAAACAGTTCAAAAATAGGCTGCAACAACAATAGTATACTTTAATAATATTAATACATGCAATAAGAATATATTTTTTGAAAGCATTAATGTAATATTGTTTTTACTTTGCTTTGTAAGATATATGAAGTTTAAGAAAAGTACATCAATAAATATTAACAAGATGCAGTCTACGCAAAGGTAATAAATTTTTTTGTCCAATTCAATGCAGAGATGGATGATACCATGAAAATCTTGTGTGATTGAACTTTACAATAACATCAGATCGGTAGACATAAAAGAAGGGAGGCGGCAGGACAATTAACCACGGTTTTATCAGAAACATCTCATTTTTCATGAATTATCATCTATCCTATAATGCAGCATGAAGTACTGGGCCTTGCTTATTGATTATTTACAGCTAATCTTTATATCTGGCTGTCATCCTACTATCGGCTACTTATGGGACCCTGTCAGTATGTGTGAGAAAAGAATAGCAAAAATAGGGTTCAATTGGGTTATGAGTAAAGGGCAGGTAACAAGGTGGATGAGAAAGGTAATGCGGTATGCGAAAGATTTGGATAAAGAGTTTATGTCAGTATATTTGTATAAAAGGTGGGATGATTGTGTTAGGAGGATTGCTTGAGTGTTATAGTGGTAAGAAATGGGATAAAAGAATAGAAGCGTTAATAAAAAATAGGGAGTTGGAGAACTAATATGGAGGGTAAGAAGAGTTTAAATATATATAGAAGTAAACGGAATATTGGATGCGAGTTAATTTATGATAATAGTAAGGAGAGTAGTTTATTATTTAAGGGTCGAACGGTATTCCTTAGCATTAAGAGAATATGCATGTAAATGGAAAATTATGGATGATTTAGTGTGCAAATTGTGTAAAGAAGGTATAGAAAATATTAGGCATCTGTTGATTGAATGTAAATGCTTGAAAGCAGAAAGGGTACAGCTAATGAAGTTATGGGAGAATAGATAGACATGAACAAAGTGACTATGCAGAAAGTGAGTTATTAGTTTTTATGTTGGGTTTGCGAAGAGATAAGGGGGATTTAGATAGAAAGGCCATAGAGTTGACAAAGATTATGTTGTGGAAATGGCATGGGGCAGAATTTGGGAAGACATAAGAGTGGGAAATGGAAAATAAAGTGGCTAACAGGTTTATCTGGGCATAATTGCTGAGATATTCATGACTTCGTTTAAGGAGAAGCCAAAGATATCGCATTGCATTAACGTCTAATATTTTTTATGCTAATAGCATTAAATTATTCCCTGCAGATCACAGGCTTTTTTTTTTCCAGAATCATTTCACTAATGTTGACATTCATTAAAAGAGTTATGTTATATACCTCCAAAAACGATACATATTCCAAAAGAGATTGTAAAAGACTTAGAATAAGACCACATGTGAGACGGGGCAGTCAGCTGTTGCGATGTGGAAAAGAGAAATAGAATAAACTGAATTCAACTTGTAGACCTTCAGTGGATCGATAATGATCCCAAATGATGATGATGACGAAAGGTAAAATCAAACTACAAATAATTAGAAATTATTTGACTATAATACGCCGTCGCTTTGTTACCTCAACTCTCCTTCTGAAGTTTGCCTAAACGCTTATTACTTGCGTACGTGTATACAAACATAAATAGTTTGTGTGTATATTTGTTACTGTTTAACCCGTCTTCACTTACAGTAACTAAATAATTTCGTTTTAATCTAACAGTTGACAATCGATGAAATAAATAATTATTTGAAAGAATAAACTGTTTCATTTCCCGTGTTTTTAAAAAAAAATACATCAAAAGAAAATCCCTCCCCCCCCCCCACAGAAGTTAATAAAAGCTCATCTTGAAGAGTGGAAATGAAAAGGATGAGGAAGATGGAAAAATAACTTAAGCAATTACAAAAATCCTTGTAAACAAAACGGTTGTTACTTTCCTCACTTCAACCTCGATGGGTTCCTCTGCAAGGAGTTAATTTAAAATTCTTCCCAGGTTCAGATGCTCATTAAGGATCTACTAGAGCAATTTTAAGAGTAGAATTTGGATAATCTAACTAAACAGGAAATTCAGCGTTTTATTTTTTCTCAATCCATTTTCTTTCTTTTTTTTTTTTTTCGCACTGAGTAGTAAATGAATAATTTAAATTATCTTTCAGTTGCCAGTAGAAAAACAAACTCATAAAAATTTTATGATGAAATGAAAATGGAAGAGGGTGGGGTGGTGAATAAAATAAATAAAATCAAGAGAGTGATATGCAATGACGAACTATTATCAATGATGATCGCGAACTGCCTGGTTAAAGCAATATGCTTTTGTTTGGATTTAGAAACAGTATTAATGTAAATAAAGCATTTCTTCTGTGACAATAACAGTGAAACTAGACTTAGAATAGTGTCAAGAATAGATGTTAATTTTACTTGCATATGTGATATGATGTACTGTAGCTTCTCCTTAAACGGAGTCAAGAATCTCTAAACAATTATGCCCAGAGAAACCTGTTAGCCATTTATTTTCCATTCCCAGTCTACGTTTTCCCATATTCTGCTCCATCCCATTTCCACAACATAATATTTGTCAACTCTATGGCTTTTATATCTAAATCCCCCTTATTTTTTCCCAAACCCAGCATAAAAACCAATAATCCACTTTCTGTATAATCACTTTCTTCATATTTATTCTTCCATAACTTCATTATATGTGCCCTTTCTGTTTTCAAGCATTTACATTCAATTAACAGATGCCAAAATTTTCTATTCCTTCCTTACATAATTTACAGACTAAATTACCCATATTTTTCGACTTACATGTATATTCTCTTGTTGCTAAAGATCCCGTTGGAGCCTTAAACAATAAACTACTTTCCTTACTATTATCATATATTAACTCGAACCTAATCTATATATATATTTAAACTCTTTTTACTCTCCATACTAGTTCTCCATCTCTCTAACTCCCTATTCTTTATTAATAAATCTATTCTTTTATCCCATTCCTTACCACTATAACACTCAACAATCCTCCTAACACTATCATCCCATCTTTTGTACAAATATACTGATACACTCATCTTGTTACCGGCCCTTTACTCATAACCCAATTAAATACTATTTTGGCTATTCTTTTATTACCCATAAACTGCAATCTACCAAACATTTTCATTTTACTTTTTGCATCTCTCATATGAAAACTTGACCGTCCCATTTCTCCTTGAACTGCCTCCCTTGCTGACCATACATCTGCATCCAATGCATGTCTTCCTACTTCCCTTTGAAATTTTTCTAAGTAATTTTATGCCCCTTTACTAACACATAATGCATCATTACCATATATATGTTAACACTGCTACTGCAACTTACATATAATTCTACCTACATCATATTTATCTTTCAAAAAAAAAAAATTTATTCACAAACCATAAGAATCATTTACAAAAAAAAAAAAAAAAAGGACATTTACATATCAATCTCAATGGAGACCAGTTAACAAAATCAAAGGTTACACTTGTATACATAGAATAACCAATTAATTTCATATCAATTACATTAAGACATTAGTTATCACCAGAAATTGAAGACATATAACTTTCCATTCCAGAAATCATAGTTGTGGCCCATTTACATTAATGTGATCATGTATATCACATACATGACAATGTTAGTTTAATTTACAAATATGTAGACAATGATTAAAAACATATTTAGCCATTTAGTCTATAGAGCTTTATCTTACCAAGTGAAGAGAAGAGCAGTTCCAATGTTTCTGTGTGTATTAATTTAACATTTAAATTTTGAGAGAGTAGTCATTTTGAACCATATATGAAAGCCGTAGGTTAGCCAATCCAATATAGGGATAACATTCATAAAAATTACTTAAAAGCAGATTTTCATAGAATACCTAAGACTGAAAATTGTACAAAATATATCATAGATTCTTTACAGTAAACAAATCGGTTACCATTAAACATTATTAAAGCAGTCTTAATATATTTATTGGGTCATTGATTAAAACTGATCCATTAATCAAATGAAAGCCCTTTCCTACTAATCATCAATTAGGTGAATAACTTTATAATAGCATTTTCTAGTTCTTGGATCTCTTCCATATAAAGTTTATCTAAAATGTTTTAGGTAAATGGTTCATTCAAATTTTCTTAGTATCTGAGGATTTACAACTTTATATTCTTTTCATCATCGGTACTACACTTTGTTTTAGGTTTATTAGGGACCAGGTTTGGTTAAACATCCAATTCTGAAAAAAATTTTGGTCTAATTCTTTAATTTCTTTTAATAAGTGTAAAGACATTTTAATCATGTCATATTCTTCTCCACTTTTGAAGATGATTTTATTTCTCAGTGACCAAATGCAAAAATTTATAAATGTTGCCAATCTTATGATTTCAAAATGTCCATTCTTAAAGGCTTTAATCAAATTTACACAAGCTGATTCTTTGTTTTTAATAAGAGATTTAATAATGTTTCTTATGCTATTCCAAATTTGACACTGTTTTATTATCCAAATAAATGTCCATTCTTGAAGGCTTTAATCAAATTTACACAAGCTGATTCTTTGTTTTCAATAAAATATTTAATAATGTTTCTTATGCTATTCCGAATTTGACACTGTTTTATTTACTTCATTTATCAATTTTTTTCTCCCATTCATCCAAATAATTTTTCTGATTATTTAAAATAATTCCCAAATAACTATATCTATTCTCCACACTTAATATCTCCCAATAAAAATTCTACATCTTCTCTTTCCCCAGTATTAACCATCATTATATTTGATTTTTCTTCACTAAATTTAATCCCCATCTCTTTCACATACTACAAGTATGCTACCTAGTGTTAGCTTTAGTAATCAATAAATGTAGGATGATGGTGCTTATTCAGTGAGGAGCTTTGGATCTGGAAGCAGACCACCTTGATCTTTTGATTCTAATGTACTTTTACTCTGTAGCCTTAAGTCAGAAAATAAGTCTGGGGAAAAGATCAGAACTGAATAGGGATTTATTAAGCAACACAATCTGGCATTTACTAATTACTAAACCAGATCACAGAACAGCTGTGACAAGAAGAATTTGCTACTAAACAGCACTATGTAAGCTAGAGTCATGTGATATTTTATTAATTTTATAATTCAATGAAAAGCTATTACTACTTGAGATATAGAAAGGTGATTATATGTCAATAAAATATTACAAACACTTTTCATAGAGAGAAAAAAAGTGGATTAAACAGAAAGCAAATGGGAAAAGTAAATGAAGATTATTAGATTTTATAGGAGATACTACTATTTTGACAAATAATATTTTGGAGTTGCAAAAACTATTAAAAAGAAAAATGTAGCTCTTGCTGTATATAACCTAAAAAGTCTACAGTACTATTCACTAGGCTTTTAAAATAAAAATAGATTTAATAAATAAGATGGCAGCAATTAGTATTACTGTGATGACAAAAATTATTATTATTATTATTAATCACACAATTATGACCAGGATAAAATATTGTAGCTAGAAATAATACTGATAACAAAGGTACTGAAATGCCCAAAAAGAAAGGGTTTTAATTAATTTGTTTTCTATGCTTACTTATGGATTTGAACTTAGAGCATTTAAAAGAAATGGAACTGAGATTGAAAACAAGACACTAAGTATGAAGAAGTGTTAAAATTAACAAGTTAGTGAGCAAAAATATAAGGCAGCATTAAAAGAACAAACAACTATCATTGATATTAGAAAGAGATAACAGAAGCTGGGGTTATCATAAAATAGATAACTAGTATAAGTTCTAAACTGGATTCCAAACTGATTTGAAAATGTGAGATGAGTAGATGAGAAAGTTTACAGAAATGATATTACAAAGATAATGAATGAAAGCACTAAAAAAATGCTAAACAATTCTCGATCCGATAATGGATTGTTAATCCTTCAGGTGATATTTTTCTTTCAAATCCTCTAGCAGCAGTTTAAATTAAATTTCCAACTTATTGCTTGATCAAATTGGAAATATATGTTAACAAATGAAAATTAATCTTAAAATATTATTTCAACTTTGCAAATATAGAAAAAAATTAAACTGAAATAGACATTAACATTATAAAAAAAAATTTTTTTTTTTTTGTTATTGAACAATTACAGTATTGCCAGTAAAAATATTAAATGAACAAAATTATAATTGCTTTAACTTGGTTTGTAAAAATAAACAAATTACTATTCAGATTACTTAACGTTAATGAAATTTTACTTTAAATTTTACTTATAGTGCATTCTTTTTTTAGCCAATTACAACTTGTGGCTATATATTATTGATTTCTGTAGACTTGTCACCTTCTAAGATTAAATATTTTTGAATAAAACCTGAATCTAACCTCATTACTATTCTAAAATAATAAAAAATCATAAACATGTAAACAAACTATAGGAAATATGTATTTTCATTTTCAAAATAGAAACAAAGGAATAAATACTCTAAACACTCTCACCAATGATGTCATGTGGATAGAACAAGAAACTATCAATCAGCAATAATGAAGACATCCTACTGATTCATTTGTAATAACTTTCTCAGCATAGAATTAAAGATTTTCTTTAAAATTAAAAAATATTATTTTAGTTCCAGTTTTTTAATCAACAAATGAACGCAAAACAGAGTAAATTAAAACCAAAGCTCTCATTGGCCTGATCAATTAGATAATTATCAAAAAATACCTAACAATATACTTTCTAATCAACATTGCACGTGAAGTCCGAAGGATAGAATTAATAACTTTTTGAATCCTCTCTTATGCTCAAGACAGACCTTCTTTAAAAAAAAATTATGCAGAAATTGCTTAGTATGTGCTATTGCATCTGTAGCCAAATTAATCACCATCACCAGTTGCCAAATAGAAAAGACCCATAAATACTTTCAGTCGATTGCCTAATATATCTAAGTCATTATTTTAAAAGAAAGCTATCTTATTACAGGGGTGACTGTGGCACAACTGTAGGAGTTCTCATAACAACAGATTGCTACATATACAATAATTAATTAATTAAAAACTTAGTCAAAATTTTTCTCAGTTCTAATGAATAATGATATGAAAAACAGACTTGATTAATTGGATCATAAGAGTTACAGAGACTATTTTGAAACAAACAAATAAAAGTTCATTTATTTGGAAAGGAGTGGCTGTATTACAATAACCATAAATCCTATTCCTATATTGCTATAACTACTAGCAGTTTTACAAAGTAGGCGATCTCAGGAGTTATAATTAGTCTTCTCTGAGAAGGAAAAATCTTAAAATCATGATAGTATACAGCAGTGTTATTTAATTTGATGCTTGATTTGGTGCACAGGTAAAAAAGCGGACTAAGGCTAAAGATCTATGTATTGTGCTTCAGTCTATTTCTTCTGGTGGTAGAATGTCATCAGGTCTCGAGCAATCAATCATTTGACTATTTATTAAGTGAGATGAAATGAATAACTTCTCGTTTCAAATCAAATAATTTAAACCCAGTCAGAATGTCTATAAGAGTTATTATTCTGTTATTACACAGGAATCAAGAAGAAAGCTATCCATGCTTAAGATGACTGATTTATCAGATGGAAAACCAAACACTATAAAAAAGGTAATTTAATAGTATTGTCATTTATTAAAATTTTTGTCAAAATTACAGACGATGCATGAATTGACATGAATAAATTACACAATAATGAGGTAACCCTCAAGAAATATAAAAATTACATCAGTTATTGTATTTATATCCGTTTCATGCTTTGAAAACTTTTTGGGAAGAATGGGATGATGAAAGCCTGGCATAATATCTGTCAATATCATTTTACTAATAGCTGGTCGAGTAATGTCCATCTTTGTGATTAACTATGCGATTAACATGTAACCAAACCTTAATTTCATGTCTTAATCTAACCAAGCCATAACATTTGTGGATGGATGCTGCCTGACTAATCCAACAACAAGATCAAAACCTGAGTTCTAACTATGAGATTTTTTTTGTTACATAAACTGGTTAAATATATAAATATATTGACTTTTAATAAAGGTAGCATAAAATGAATACTGAAAAAGATTTATATTACATGACAGAAATATACTTATATGATTAAATGTTTTCGTTTCCTCCAGAATTATGGATGGATATCAGATAGAATACTATTATATCTACCTTCACAGATTAATTTTAGAGTTACAAGATCCATTATGTGACATTTTGTTAATTAAAGGATTGATAAGTTTTTGATAATAATAAAACCAATTTTACCTGTAGAATTCAAATCACGATCCAAAATTATTTCACTTACAATGTGAAAGTGTATACAAAATATATTTAAGTCAGGTAAAAAAGTTTTAGAAGATTCAATCTATCACAGTAATATAGAGAGAGCAATACTTTATTTTATATTTAAAGGCAAACAAAGATTTAAAGTTCTTAAATAATATAAAGTATATATTTAAATGCTTTAACTTAATGTTTTGAATTTTGAAATAATTTTTGGAATTCCAATAAGGATGACATGGCAGGATAGAACTTTATGCTAATTGGACTTCCTTACTTTTAGTCAAACACTGCCTTTTTAAAGTTAGATTTTATTTTATCATCTAATTATTCATTCAATTTTAGAAAGAGTGCTTTTGACAAGATAAGAGACTACTGTCTGAAGAAACAACTAAGTAATACAATATTTCACTTCTTAAAAAGTTTTCTCTTTCAATGTAAATTTATCTCTTCAAGATTTAGTTTATAGCAAAGAATTGTAATGCACAAGGAGAAATTTAAAGAATAAAGTAATAAATGGAAAAAATAAAGCAAATAAATTAGTTGACACCCCCTCCACTCAAATTAATATTTTTTACTACTATTAATAAAGTTCTCATTGAGAACGAAATGACTGTTATACATAAATGTAATGTGATAGCAGAATGGCGGGCAATCATGGTCCAGCTGTCCAATATCAGTTCTTCAACATCCTTTGAATCCCTTCAAATATATACTTACTAATAACTGTATATATACAAACATACAAGTGGAAGGCAGGTTCACTCATTCTAAATAATTGTTCTAGAACTTTTTATAATGGTGTTCACCAAATGAATCCATACGTGACGTACTGATTTTTATTAGTATTTCAAATACAACTATGTTGGAATCATTATTAGTATTTGATTAAATTCTTCTGAGTCACTTGTTTCTAGTCTAAAACTAACAAAAATACTAAGGATTTTATTTTTTGTTCATTTAACATGTATACAATACTTTATTCGCAATAAACAGTTTGGTGTGGCATTAAAAAGTTTAGTGTTACAAAAATATTCACTGAATTTTCACAGAAAAAGAGACGTGATTGAAATTAATTCTAGTCATACTTAGATGAGTACTTTTCATAGTATAAAAAAACTTTATATTAAAATGTGTATGTTTTAAAAAGCTGTTTAAAAGATGTGTTTTACAGATTCTTACATATAGATCAAGACTTAAACAAAGAACTATACAGATACTTCAGATCATTCAACAAAGTGTGGAGAGATATATATTAGGAGTAACAAGAACAAAACCGAAATACATGATTGAGAAAACAAACAAATACCACTGACATCATTGAGAGAACATAGAAACCAAAATAAAACTGGGCTGGACATACAGTTAGAAGTTATGCTATCAGATGAAAAGTAAAAATTTTAAATTGGAATACTTGAGAGACTGCTGACATAATTGAAAAAAATTAAGAAACTAAAATGAAGCTGGGTTGAACATACTCTTAGAAAAGATGACAACAGGTGAACAGATGGAAGCTTAAAATGAATTCCAGAAGTAATTTCTAACATAACTGAAATCATTAAGAAATTGACATGAATGTGGGCTGAACATATTGTTAGAAGAGATAATGCATAGATAGTTGAAATTTTACACTGGATTTCAAAAGGTGTTAAAAAATTTAGGAGGAAACCATATGTGATATGGATGGATGGAATTATTTTTTAACCCTGGATTGAAAAAATTGGAATTAAACATGGAGTGACTGTCATCCTGCAGTAAATTGATGATTGAAAATGATGATGATAGTGAACGATTTTGGGATCAGTAGAAGGTATACTATATGCCTTTGTTGGACTTCCATTTGAATAAGCATAAAAATGAATGCTAAGAATATTCCTATGCAGATTCTAAATTATTGAGCAGTAGTTCAAAAAGAGTTAGTTTTGAAGATTTAAAAAGGAAGCACATCACCACAAAAGTACACCTAATATAAGTACTACAACATTGCCTACACAAGAACATTTATTAATAGGAGTGTAGAGGAAATTTATTTGATTAAATGTTTTTGGGAGGTTGTTTCACTCTACTGCAGAACCACTTATTGCCAGCTTAAATAATTAATGGGCATCAGCCAGTAATATTATTATCATTCACATTAATGGGCATCAGCCAGTAATATTATTAAATTCACATCACAATGATCAAACTATAAGATGTCTACTAATTTTTGCATAACCCAAACAGTAGAATGTAATTAGTTCAGATCAACGTATAGGTAAATAATTACTCACAATAATGATTTCAAAATTTAAAATATTAATCATTCTTAAACAGAATTGATAATAAACAATTTAAAAAATAAATAAAATTTATTAATATCAAACCAGTTATCATTCCTTACAGGAACCTTATCAAGATGTCTACCTTTAAATAATCACCTGATGTGATGTGATATGGCTACTCATTTATCGAACTTAGGAATCTCTCGGCCAATATATCTAAAAAAAAATCTGTTAGCCGCCTTCCCATACCTTTCCACCCCTACCCTGTTTTTCCTGTATTCTTCTATATCCCCATTTCCACAACATCATCTTTGTCCTCTCCACGGCCTTGGTATCTCTTTTTACTCTCCATACTAGTTCTCCATCTCTTCTATTCCTATTTTTTATTAGTACATCTATTCTTCTACTCAACAATCTGCCTAACACAATCATCCCACCCTTTATACAAGTATACTGACATAATGCCTTTAACCAAATCTTCTGCAGTATATCTATCTCACTCATCTTGTTGCCTGGACTTTATTTCTAAGCCAATTCAATACTATTTTGGCTATTCTCTTACTACCCGTAAATTGCACTCTACCAAACATTTTCATTTTGCTTTTTAAATTTCTCATATAAAAACTTGACCATCTCATTTCTCCTTGAATTGCCTCTTTTGCCGACAACACATTTGCATCTAATGCATGCATTTCTTTTTCTCCTTGTACTTTTCCTAAGTAATCTAATACCCCTTTACTAACACATAACACATCATTACAATAAGTTCACACAGCTACTGCCACTCCCATCCAAACAATTCTTGCTACAATACGTGTTTTTATATGAAAATACCGTTAAATTCTTAATCAGTCCCTTTCTTTTCTTTGCTTCATTTTTTTTTTCTCCCATTTATCCAAGAAATTTCTCTAATTACTTAAGATGATTCCCAATAAAAAATTCACCACATTTAACCTTATATCCACCAATAAAAATTCCTACTCTCCTCTTTCTCCAGCATTCACCATCATTACTTTTGCTTTTCTTTCACTAAATATGATCCCCATCTCTTTATCTACCCTGCACAAATCATCAGCAGAACTTCCATATTTTCCCTATTTTATGTTCATAAAAAATAGTACCAGCAAATAAAAGTTTGATCATGTATAGACTCCCTTGCTATCTACGAATGGTATCTCTACCCATCCTCCTAATCTTTCTAATGCCTTTTCTATTTCTCTCAACTATAACAAAATAGGTGACGTAGGGCATCCCTTGCCTTAGTCCACTTCCATTTTTAACTGCGATTCTATATTTCCTAACTGATATGTACAATAATTATTTTTCATACAATTATTCCCAAATTTATTGAAACTTATCCATAATCTATTTCTATTCACGCTATCATATGCCTTCCCTACATATATAAAGACCATATATGTCTACCTATATTTTCACTCGTTTCTAAAGCCCCATTGCAATTCTCCCACTAGATCATTTTCTTCCATCCACTTTGCCACTCTTCCAGCCACCTGTGATGTGATGCACTATGCTTTCTCCTTTATCAAAGTCAGGAATCTTTTACCACTATGCCCAGAGAGACCTGTTAGCCACCGTTCCTTCACTTGACAATCTCCACCTTAAATGTTTTTGATTTTTTTCTCTATCCTGCTCCATCCCATTTCCTCAACGTCATCTCTTTTCATTCTATGGTCTTTATAGCCAGATCCCCTCCTTATCTTTTCCAAATCCAGCATAAAAACCAAGAACTCACTTTCTGTATAATCACTTTATTTATATTTATTCTCCGACAACTTCGTTATTTGTACCCTTTCTGTCTGTAAGCGTTTACATAGCAGATGCCTAATATTTTCTATGCAACTTGCACACTAAATCAGTCACATTTTCTCAGTTTATGCATATATTCCCTTGTTGCTAACAATTCTGTTCGAGCCTTATAGAGTATCCTTGCTATTACTGTAGATTAAATCACACTCAATATTCAGTTTACTTCTATATACACCCGGGTCTCTTTTTACGTGGACTTATTTAACACGATTTTGAAGTTATGCGATTCGTGTTTCACCGGAAGTCGATTTCCGATAATGCGCTATTACTTTAAATAATAAATTTCGCGCACTTACGTTATATTGAAAATAATAGCACATTATTGGAATTCGACTTTCATCTTAGAAATTTCAATATTTTCAGTGCTTTATAATAGTAAGATTGTATGCAATAATGAAATTAAATTCATGATTTTCACATTTTATATATACACATATTAAATTTTACAAGATTATAATGTAAATTTGTTCAAACATTGTGCATGTTAATTTTGCATTTTAAATCACATTCTGTTTTTGCTTTTTTAAAAAGAATGTAATCAATTATTATTTTCTTATTAATGACACTAATCATTAACGTGCTCTTAAATTCCAACGAGAGCTAAATGGTTGTATGTCTGGATATCGCGAGCTTCATAAACAATTAATAAAATCATCGTCTAAAAGATTAATTACTAATTATGTTGTCACCAGAAAATCAACACAACATGAGAGTGAAGTTGGTGCTAGTTGTATTTCCTCTTGAGAAAAATCCGATTTTTTTATCAGTTTGCAAACGAACTTGTTTATCGATAATAATTAAAACGTGTATAAAAAAATGTAAATTACTGTACAGTAAATTATGCATAAAAATATATTATTTTGAATAAAATTAAATATTATAGTTAAAAAAAGTTTGTCTTGTATCAATTTTTTTCAAATTTGAAATTTTTTATTAGTCATATTTTATTTCCTTGTATTTTTTTTTGTGTGAATTTTAAAGTAATTTTACGTTGGTGCTTTGCTTTTAAGCGAATTTTGAAAAATCACAGACCGCATCCCCCCTTTTTCAATGTAAGATACGTCTATTTTTGCGCAATTTCGTTTGCGCGCGTTTTCTGAGGAACCTATCTATCGCGTAAAACAAGATCCAGGTGTATAGTCAAACTCTTTTTACTCTTCATACTAGTTCTCCATTGCTTCAACTCCCTATTTGTTATTGTGTCTATTCTTCTATATTCTTTGCCACTATAACGCTCAACAATCCTCCTAACACAATCATCCCACCTTTAGTACAAGTATACTGAAATGACCTTTATCCAAATCATTTGCAGACCATACTACTGTTCTCATCCATCTTGTTGCCTGTTCTTTAATCGTAATCCAATTAAATACAATTTGGGCTATGCAATTTATTGAACATTTTCAAATTTGCTTTTTGCATCACTCGTGTAAAAGCTTGACCATCCCATTTTTCCTTGAAATTCCTAATTTGCCTTCTACACATCGGCATTTAATGAATGTCTTCCTATTTATCTTTGTACTTTTTCTAAATAATCTAACACCCCTTTAAATTGAAAGAGTGCAAATTTCTCAAGTGCTTGTGACTATTAGTAACCAATCAGATCTTAAGCACTGGGACAGAGAATTTAACAAGAAAAGAGTGGATTCCACTCTCTTCTTTACTTGTCTTTCTATATATCCAAGCCAGTCCAAAGTACTTATATCTGAGAGCGTGAATCTTAAATATCATCACACTTAATTGACTGAATTCAAATTATAAACATACAGCGTGAAATCTTTCGATTTACTACACAGTAGTTTTTCGATGTTATAACTTTGCAGCAATATATGTAAATAATATTTTTTTATAAAGCGCACACAGCATTGAAAATTAAATTGAGAGAGTGCAAATTTACCATAAGTTAATTCTGCTACTGCAACTCCCATGCAATTTTTGCTATGTCATATTTATTATATGAAAACACTGTTAATTTCTTTATCAGTTCCTTTCTTTTCTTTGCTTCATTTATCAATTTTTTCTCCCATTCATCTAAGTAATTTCTCTGATTATTTAAGATGATAGCCAAATAGTTATACCCATTTACCACATTTAACTTTATATACCAAGTAAAAATACTTCCTCTTCTCTTTTGTCAGCATTTATCATCATTAATTTTGATTGTTCTTAACTAAATTTAATCCTCATCTTTTTACCCACCCTTGTGCACTTCTTTAGCATATCTTCTATATCTTCTCTGCAAAAGAAGATATCATCAGCAAATAAAAGATCTGATAATGTATACACTTCTTTGCCATCTACTAATGGTATCTCTATCCCTCTACCTACTCTTTCTATTGCCCTCTTCATTTCTATCAAATATAATAAAAACAAAATAGGTGGAATAGAGCATCCTTACCTTAATCCCACCACATTTTTAACTTTGATTCTATATTTGCTAGTTGATATGTATAATAATTATTTACATATAATCTTTTAATAAAATCCACTAAAGCTCCGTTCACTTCCAAATTAACTAAGTGTACCCATATCTATAAAGACAATATATAACCATCTACCTGTATTCCTACTCCTATCTATAAGTTGGGTGACCATAAATAAACTATCTCCTATATGCCTATCCATTCTAAAACCGCCTTGCATTTCTCCCACTGTATTATTTTATTCCATCCATGTTGCCACCCTTCCAGTCATCATATATGCAAAAATATGTTGTTGGTGTATAATTGTTTATCTTTCTATGATCCTCACCCTTTCTTTTAAATAACAGCCTTATTCTTGTATTATTCCATTTATCTGGAAATTCTATCTTATGTGCCATCTTATTAAAATGTGATAATAGATTTGATTTTGCCTATTTCCCAAATTCAACATCATATCTGCTACCCATCCATCTAAACCTCTTGTCTTTCTACTTTTGAACCTCTTCCCTGTCTCATTCAATTCATTTCCTGCAAACCTAATATTTCCATTACTATGTGCTTTTATGTTTGTTATCACTCTGTCCTTCACATCTAACATCTTTTCTATATCCATTACATATTTATTTAAGATTGTCTTTAATTCTTCTCTAGAGCAACATTCTTTTTCCTCATCATTTCTCTTTCCCCTACATTCCTTCTTTTAATATATTTCTTAGTCCTATCTCTTCCATTTTTATTAAGATCCTCCAATAATTTACAATTTAATACATTTTCTCTCTATATATAATTATCTATTTCAGCCATCTTTTTTTTTTAAAAAATAGTTGTTCCATTTAATATTAACATCTTTTTCACTTTCTTTGTTTTTAATAACATACATAATTTTTTATTCTCTTTAACACTTTTACCAATTCTCTCTCCCCTATATTCTTTCTTTTAGTATATTTACAATTTTTTTTACTCCCATCTCTTCCACTTTTATTAATTATTTAATTTCATTCTCTCTATATAATTATCTATTTTTAGCCAACTTTTTAAAAAATAGTATTCCTGTTTAATATTAACATGTTTTTCACTTTCTTTGTTTTTAATAGCACATTTATATTCTCTGTATGCTTTCCCCGTCTTTTACATTTTTATTAACTCTCACTTTTCTATTACTTTTATTTTTCTGAACATTCTCACCTAAAACACTATTTTTTACCTTTTCTACTTCACCATATCAGTCCTTATATGTACCCCCAACACACTTATCCGTGATTTATTCTACTTTTATTTTATATTCTTCTAACTTCATCATTCATTCTCCATCCATTCTTTCACCAACCTTTCTACTTTTATTATTTCTATTATAAAGAAATTATGATCACTATTACATACTCTCTCTTCATTATCAAACACTTTAATTTTCTGTACTTTATTCATGCCCTTTTTCTCTACTAATACATAATTAATTATGTGAAATATATTATTTCTAGACCATGGGTATTGCCCCTCATAAATATTTGAAAAATATTTCCAATGCTCAAATCCACTCTCTGACAAAAAATTTCCAAAAGCTGTTTATTCTTATTATTCATGTCATCAATTTCTTCAATATGCCCATTCATATCCCCTATAACTATTATTCCCCCACCCTTTTTTTTTTAAACTCCTGTATATCCTTAACTAGGCATTCATATATGCTACTGTTACACTCCATTATAGTTTGACTATCTCCAGTGGCCATATATATATATATAGCCATGATCCATTCTTGTCTTACAAACCAAGTTTAAAAACAGAATAACAATTAGATGAATAAAAACTATAATTTTATGCAATAATTCAAGTTCAAAAATAATCTTTAACAACAACAACAATGAAAATTCTATCACAACAATAACAAGGAATGATAAACTGCTATAAGGAACTGTCTGTCTGGGTGTGGAAATCCAGGTGTTTAATACCTTTCAATCATCCGATAACTGAAGATTATTCATGAAACGTATGCATAGTAAAAGAGGGTAGAGTAAAAAAAAAATTACACAGGTGGATAGTTGTAAAGCAATAGTCTGAGACGACATTGCACTGATAAATATTGAACACAACCAGAAATTATTAGGCATTATTGCTTGATCGCACGGTCGTGTTGCCCAGACATTTAAATCTACCTCAGGGAAAGAACTACTTCCGCATAACATACAGACGATCCATATGTATGTGCAACACATGTGCAGTTGCAAGACAATTTGTCTTAATAATAGAAATAAAACACATACAAAAAATCTATTTTTCTAACTTAATTAAATTTTGAAATTTAATTAAAACTGCAATTTGTTTCTTTTTTTTTTAAACCATAAAACTACGTTGTATCTTTTTTTTCCTTTTTCCTTTTATTCTGCTTGAAAGCTTTACGGAAATTATAAAAAGTAGCATATATATATATATTAAGATGACGTTTTTTAATCCTGTAATGTGGTATATATATATTCTCGATGCAAACACAAAACTGAATCAAATGAGTAGTAAAATATACAACTTTATTTTCAATTAATTGGCATTAATTTAAAATTAATCAAATTATAAGAACTCTTGAGAAAACAGATTTTAATTTATTACTTCAAAATAGTTAATTATAAATGTGAATAATAATAACAGTGACAAAATAAAAATAAACATTACATAAACAAGGCAAATATCTGTATTATAGTCATTTGCTTTGGTGAATGACAGATTCAACACACTTATTTCAACCCAGCAACAATTTTTAATTATTTTCTGAAATCACATTCTCACCTAACTATAACTTCTCTTTAAAAGTGAGCTATCTGTTGATTTAATATCATTATAATGTAAATTTTCTGAAATGTAATAAAGATCAAACACTTCCAGTATTTAGGAAACATTCACAATATTTCGTTATCCAATAGTTTGCTGTATGTAATCTCACACAGGAAATTAGGCTACCCACTTTTGAACAAGAAATACTTTGGTGTTTGGTGGCTTTCTTGATATTTTCTTAGTCTACTTATGAACAAATTACAAATCTAATATCAGTCCCTCAAGTAGACATTATTTTGCATCATTCTGAGAAGTTGCATAAATATATATGTCATCATTTCAAAATTATATGTCATAACTGTTGAATAAATAACATTTTCATTGCTATGAGCATTCATTATCATATACAACAGGGGTGGGCAAATAGCGGCCCGAGGGCCACATGCAGCCCGCTAAGAGTTTTTATGCAGCCCACCAAGCCAATCAGAAAAATCCGCCTTGGACTGAGATTTCCTTCCCATTGCGTGACTGAATATTCATCACGTATTTTCCACTAGGATGGCCACATCAATACACATGTGCAGTGTAGATACGATATGCAATGCTTTTCCAGTTGATCTGGTTAATTTCAATTTTGTCTTTGCATTAGCAAATATATATGTTTCCAACTTTAGTGAAACCATGAATCCGCCGAAAAAAATGTAAAATTGGTAATGAATGTCATGTGTTTAATAAAGAATGGACAAACAAATATGTCTTTTGTAATACAGGGAATAAAGCAGTATGTTTATTGTGTCATGGAAAAAAGATGCGACCCTCTGCTAACCTTCGCTTCCACAAAGTGGCCCCTGATGCGGCCCTCCACCAACCTAGGCGGCCCCCGAGACAAAACAATTGCCCACCCCTGATATACAATATTGTGCAACTTTTGGAAATATTATGGTGAACTGTTGTTGTTCAATATCTTTAAACTTATTTTACAAGAGTTTCTCTATCAATTCTGCATGTAATCTTATCTAAAGGCTATCTTTTTAGCTGTGATGTCACTTCAAAATCAGTAAGCAATCAATTTAAGTTCTTAAAAAGGCTTTTAGAAGCTCACAAAAATGCTTTTATACCAATGGTCTGGATGGAAGCAAGTAAATATTTTTGTACCATTTTGTTAATTCAAAAAGTTGATTTAATTAATAAAAAAAAAATATTTGTTGCATGAGTTCGAGTAAAGATGCTAACATTATTTGCTTAATACAAATATCATTTTAAAGTCAATCTTCAACTTAAGCTCATGAAAATATTTTTATGTAGATCATCCAGATAGAAGTGGAAAACAATTAATTGCTGCTTTGATTTATGCGAATATCTCATAGAACACCAGTGCCCACACGGGCAGTGTTACATAGAATGTTTAAGAGCTATTAATTCATTTTTATAAAAAAATGAAATGAAAAAGATTGCTACATAGGGAAAACATAATAAACTATATGATAAATTGGGTAATTTTTTAAATTTTTATCATTTTAAATTAAATTTAAATATTTTCTTCTCTTATGCATACTTAACTACTTGCAGATCAAAAACAATTAAAAATACTGCACGGTGGTCCCTAGTTTCTCTTTTTAATGTTACAAATCTCCAGACATAATTTTGATAAACATGGAACACGATTCAGGACATTTTTGCAATGCCTTTTATCCTTGTAGTATTTATATTAGAGTTAATTGTTTTTAATTATTTGAAGACATACATTAGTAATACAATGTAAACACCCATTTCCATCTTTTATTTATTCTTTCAGAATTATAACTAAATAAACATTAAATGATACAAAAATATATATGAAATAAATCATTGCGTAATACTAACTACAAATTAAAATATTAAAATCACTACCTCCTAACAACAGATAAAAATTTAAGTATAATCTAATGTATAATCCTGACAGATATACTGAAATTTTAGAACAATAATTCTAAACAAATGTAAATATATATTTATTTGAATTTTTATTACTAAATGACAGGAATTATCAACCAAAAAATAAAGCTTTCAATTCAAACGTGATATTATAGACTCAAACTGTCAAAACGGTAACATTTGTTCACATTTTACATATTCAGCAGAAATGATGGTAGAGTTAATTTTGGTTCAAGATAGTTTTCAATCATTTGAATATGTGGCCTTTTTTTTTTTAATTTATATAACAGATACAAAATATAATTATATATATTACCAAGATTTAAACTAATGAAGCCAGAAGAAAAAAAAGTAATATTATTCTAGCTAACATAAAAAGTAACCATTGTTTCAAATTCTGACGCACAACTTTAATTGAGTTCCTCTATTATATATACAGGTATTTACATTAGTCATGTATACAGATATTTTACTAAAGCTTGAAAAACAATATTAAAAAAAAAGTTTAATAATATTTGTCCAATGAAAAAAAAAAAATTTGATAAAAAAAATAGTGGAATATATATTTATAAATCAATAAATCATTCAGACCAGATGCTAACTATTTTAATTCTATCTATTTAAAAAGTCACAATTCTTCTTTGCAAACAGCTGCTGATAAATTCTAAACATATGTACAAGAGGAGGGGACTCAATCTAATAGACTTTGCCTCAAGAAATTATTCAATTGAAGAGCCTTACAAGAATGAAGTAAAATATCTGCTTGATATCATGTTATTAATTATAATATAGTTAAAACATATTTGCTAAAAATGTCAAAATTTTGATTTATAGCTCTATGGGTCATTATATATGTTTTTAAGGTATATCCAATTGTTAACACCAGATATTTAAATTTCGTATAACATCATCAATTGTCCATTTAACGGATAGATTTGACACATAACTAATGACCTCTTAATTTGCTTATCCTCTACTCAATGTTGCCTCCTTGCTTATGGTTATTCATAAAAAAAAAAAATATGTTTTCTGTCACAATACCTTTCTCCATTATTAAATTAATGACTTATTCTCTAAGCCCTTTTCCCTTAAAACTTCCACATTTTGAAACAGGTATTCCCATTATATTCCAAACCTATAAATAAAAAGATTCTATAGTTTGAACACAAAAATTGATTGTATTTACAGATAAATAGGACATTTCCAAATGCATTTAAATATATATATATATATATTGAGAAAATACAACTGAAATTAAGCTTGTTGGACATAATAGATGAACAGTTAAAGTCTTAAACTGAATCCCAAGAGAGTGTCAAAGATTTAGAAAAAGATCACATATAAGATATAAGAATGAAATAATAAAAAAATGGTATATTGCAAAGAAAAGATGATAAGGATAAGGCAATCAGATTAAATTTGGAGAGACTTTCAACAATCTATAATGATTGGAAATAGGAAATAAAAAAATGTAGTCTCAATTAATGAATTCATTTAATTGCTTATGACAAATAAAAATATAATACTACTATATATGAAGTTGCATTATATCAAAATATATCAAAGTCCTTTTTTTTAAAAAAATTTAAACATATTTACTTTTTTTTTTTTTTGACCAAAATATATTAATTATTGCAGCAACAAGATTGCAAATGCATAATTTTTGGATTAATCTTGCTGGATTACAGTTGAAGACAGATGTAATCTATCGAAAGTGTGAATACAATAGTACTATTAATTATCTATAGTTGAGCAAGAATAATATTTTTTTTATTATATTCATATATCACTCAAGCTTGTTATAGGTAGTGTTAAAGCAGAAAGCTGCTTCTGTTTATATTATATTGGTTAAGTTAAAGGATCATTGTGGAAATAAGATAAACTATTACAGATACAATAGCTAAACTTGTGACTTGTAAACTATAACAATTCAAGATTTTTAGCTTGATAGTAGAAAAGAAGTTAAAGATGGCTGTCAGATGCATAAATAACTGTATCAGTTCCAGTAACGAATTCCAAATCCTCATTGATGAAAGCAATAACTGGATAATTATCTGATGATACAGATTTAAATACCTTATTATTAGGCTTAATGTAGATGGCAATATAATATCTTATTAACCTATATGATGTTTAAACTCGACATAGCCTACCGACAAGGATTAGTTAAAATTGGCATTGCGACCCATGAATTGTTATAGTTTAATATTCAGAATTTCACTATTATATGCATAGTAATTCATCTTATTTCTACAATCATGCACTTGTACTGCAATTACTGTAGTTTCAGTATTCCACAATTATTTTGGTAAACAAAAACTGGGACAGTGCCATCATCAGAATCCATCACCTTAATATTCATAAGTATAAAAAGCTTTGTTCAGAATTTTCCAGCCTGGTTCATTCTTAACAAAAGATTAGGAGAAAGTTTGCTACTATTGTGTCAATCATTTATCATCATATATTTTATGGTGTTTAACTTCAAAATTTTCTTCAAGAAAATTTCTTTCCAACCCCCTTAATGGTGCAATTCTTCATTCGAAACTATCTGTATCTAGCCAATAGTCAAACATTTTCTGTAGCGCACCCTTTTAAAGACCACTACCCCCCCCCAATTGTTGGTCAGCATATTTCAGCCCTGCATGGTGTGGTGGTAGTAGCTGAATGAAAGCAGAATGTTCATAGCTCCATCACTGTCACTTCAAGAAATCGAACTTTGAGCAGTGAACCATTCACATAATGGAAACTCCTAATTTTTACTTCTATATAATGCCATGGATAATTTAGTTTCTCAATTGATTTTTTACAGACTGATAAAGAAAAGGCATTATTTTACTTCACCTTTTAGTCATTCTCCTGTGGTTATCTATCTTTATTGCTAATTTCCATATTTACAAAAGCCATTTAATGGCAAAATTGGAACTCAACATATTGATTTATTAATTAAAAATAAATAAATATGTGAAGATATCAGCATTTCAAAAAAACTTTTTCTATTAGAAATGAGCTATTAAACTGACCATTAATTATATTGATTGGTATTTAATTTTCTTTACAAAACAGAGCCTGTGATAAGTTTCAAGTCTTAGATTTTGAAAATAAAAACATTTTCCTTAGTTGACATATTTATGAGAATTTTTCTAAAATATTTGTTTAAAATTTATTTTTTAGTAGATTCAGATTTTATTGGAAAATATTTAGTTTTAAAAAACAAATAGAAAGATAAAAATTATTACGACCAACTTGTAACTAGCTGCAAAGAAACGCTATCATCTTACTGATTAATTTTTGTCATTTTAAAAAAATATATATACATAAAATTTTTACTTTTACACATAATTTCCTTAGCTTTAAGTAATTTGAGCCAAAATTTAATCAGACTTCAAAAACTAAATTAATATAGGTTTTTTTTTTTTTCTAATTTCATATTTTTACTAAAAAAAGCAGTAATCTACCCAATAAAAAAAATCTTTATTGTTTTTATTACATATATGAATTTTAATATTTTTTTTTAATAATTTCTGATTGTAAACATTGAGGACTTAGTAGCATGAATTGGGAAAAATTTTAAGAAAAAATATTGGAAAGATCAATTTAATAATTATAACAAATAAAAAAAAAAATAATTCCTTTCCATTTTTGATGCCAATTTAATAATATAGACTCAACATAATGGTTCAATTTTACAAATGGTCTTATGTACATCAATTTTAGCATTCCGATTATTCCACCGGAATGCTTAGATATAAAAATGATGATGGAAGCCAGTCAGTTTTGTTTTGCTTTCCCATGGCTATTTTTAGTACTATTATGCTTCTTTTATACTCATTTGTCGGAAAAACTCAATATTTATTTATTAGCTCAAAATAAAATCTGAAGATGTTCATATTCTACAGGATAGTCCATAGAGAAAGAGTACAAAGAAAGCAACTAGATCTTATAAGTTGTAGATTGTGATTTTTGGCATGTAAACAAATGTGTAAACTCTCCTACCAATGTTGTTCGATGAAAAAAGAATTACATTGTTTCTGACATTTATTTAAATATTTACGTTTATTTTCACAAAATATTTATATATTAAATTATTAATATATGTATATATTCACTTTTATATCTACATTTTTTAAAAATACGTTTCATTTTTAAAAATAGAAAGTTAAGAAAATTCAAGTAATAATAAAAATGACACTAAAATCATTACTATGCACTATCAAACACAGTCATATAGAATTTTTATATTCTAATTAATAAAATGAAGTTTTCAATTTTAAAAACATAATTTCATAGCATAATGATGACTTAACAAAAAAAAATTGGTCAGATTTAATAATTCAAGTTCAAGGAACAAAGATTGTCTTAATTTACTTTTGACAACAGTGTTAATCAATTGCACCACATTACACTTTATATTACTATATAATTTTATTTTCTATATCTGCAAAGTTTAAATAATATTTTTAGGATGTTTTTTATTCATAAACTTATATTCCTAACTAATCAAGCCCAATTTATTGAATTCTAATATAAAAATTTAAATAATGAAATTAAAATTTAAACATTTTTCTACCAAGGAGAACAGTGAAAATGTCGACATGCTGAAGAGTTAATGTAAAAAAAAAAAAACCTTCTTTGATCAAAATCCCTATTGGCTGCTTGAATTAAAGTCTTAAACCTTTGGTTAGTCAATTACAAAATCAGCAATTAAAGATATATTTGTCTTTTAAAATTATATATTTTTTTAGTTTAGTTTCTAAAGTGCAAATTAAAGCAAACACAAAAGTTTATAAAAAAATAAATTTCTATTTATAACTGATGAAAATAATCTACAGCAGTTACCATACAAAATATGCTTATCATCTAATTATAAATTGCAGATATATGTCTGTGACTTCTTTGTGAATTTGCTTTTGTATAATAAAATCTGGAGTATTCTTTTGAAATAATTAATATTTAATAAATAGTTTGTGTAAAAAAAGGTTACAGAATTATATATTTTCATTTCCAAAATCAATATAAAAAAATAGAACTGTCAAAATCATTAACAGGCACTCTCTTGTGGAGAGAACAAGAAACAACTAATCCGTGCCTTGGAAGGGAGGTCATTGTTATACCATTAAATTTAAATATAACTGATTTATTAGTTGTAAAAATATTCTGAAGGTGGCAGGATAATTCAGTCTGATTTTCTGGATAAATATTGGTAAAATCAGGAAATAATATTAAAAATAGTGGTTTGAGGGCAAGTTAAAGCCACATAAAAATTAACCATTCCCTGCTGGTTAATCATTCATCTTTAGCAAAAATTTATTGATTGATAAATTAAATAATTAAAACATAGAGCAGGGATATATGTAATAAATAGTCAAATTAAAGACTGTGATTTGAAAATGTATATGTAGAATGTGAGGTGAAAAGAAAAAAGATTAAAAATGTAAATATTCTTAAAGAATAGTGAGTGTAGACACAAATTTTTAAAAATAATGCAAAAGACAGGAATTCATAGAAAAAAAAAAACAAATTATGCTGAGAAATATCTTTGATTCTACAAGGAGTACCTTAATGAGCAGAAAAAAGTAACTAATTTGAATATTTATTATGGATAAAGGTAAATTTATTTATCAATTATATGGATCATATAGCAAATCTGTTTCCAATCACAAGTTATGCCACCTAGTGTAAACTTTGGTAATCAAGAGATAGCAGATGGTAATGAAGCTTTCGGATTTGGGAGTAGTATATCTTGGATCTTTTGATTCCAATGCATCTTTATTCCACCATCTTGTACTTTTGTTTTAACAAGTTTGTAAATAGCACCGTGTAAGCTGGATCATGTGATATATTCGTTTTATACCGTGTATTGTTCAAACATGAAAAAGTTAACTTTTAAGAGTAGCATATAGAAGTGGTTTCTTTATATTGACAAGTAAAGAGAGCTTGTTATAATTAAGAGCCGATAATGCAGCAATGAATTAATTGTTTTTGATTATCAGAAAGCACATACACGGAAAGATACAGAATACTGCATTGCTAGAAGTATCAATTCAAACACATATGTGTGGGTCGTTTTATATATATGTAGAGACACAACCGTTTCTTTAATCTTATTTCTCTCTTTTCAAGGACAAAATATATTTAATTCAAAAGTACTTATTTTTTGAAAAAAAGTTTTCAGCATTAATAATGTTTCAATATTTCAGAAAAGCTTTCTTGATGTAACCTGTTTTGACCTTATAACAAAGCCCCACTATTAATGTTATCTACAATGCCAATAACAAAATAAACAGAAAGGAAAAACGAAAAGAGCAAAGAGAAAATTACATTTGAATACTATTAAGTTTCACAATGGTAAACTAATTAACCAAGAGATCCAGAAAGAGCCGAAGCAAAATCAAATCCACGTCAACAATGATGCTAAGCAGACAACAAGGGGGCGGGGGATGAGATCTCTTGATAAAAATCAATAATGCATATAAAAGTTAAAAAATAATAATCAAATAGTTAAAACTAACTTTGATATATTTGAGATCGTTTAAAAAGCAATTTCGCGTCATCATCATCTTCGTAATACAATTTTCTGATTTACAAAAACATGGTTGTTTTTATAACAAGGTAATGAATCTCAGATTACACTGTGTGTGAGAGCACAATTATTGCTAGAATATAAATATAATACAATCCTTTTAGCAGAATGAATTAGAAAATAAACTATTTCAATTATGTATTTTCCAAAATGATAGACATAATAATAATTATTATAAAGTACTTGACAGATATTAGGTATACCCGCTAAAGCAATATGTCATAAAATATATCCGCAGTGTAAATAATGTCCTGAGCAGCAATTAATCTGGAGAACTTAAGAACTAAAGATTCACGTATCAATTTTCAATAGCTAGGGATTTAAGCATATAAAAATAGATAAATTGTGCAAGAAGTAAAATGATTAATTTATACAAGAACAAGTTTTCTGAACAATGAAAGCTGCTATGATACAATTTATAAAGAATTTACACAAATACCATTAAGACTTACATAAAAAAAAGGCATATATTAACTCACAAAAATTTTGAACTACCAAGTCATTAAATTACTAAATCTCAATGCCCTTCCAACAAGCCACTTTCTTGTGATGTATAGAGGTTTTTCATCTTTGGACCCTGTTTGCTCACTCTGCCATAGGGAGGATGATACCATATTTCACATTTTCAACGATTGTTCCTCTCTTCAGGGCTGTAGAATATTGATTAATAAAATTTATACACCAAAACATCCAATTATCAACACACTCATAAAAGGTTTTGCTTATGGGGATTTTGCAATTATAAGAAGTGCAACTTTCATCACTTTCTGTCTATGGTTTGTCAGATGCTTCCTAATCTTCAAGTCTGTTATACCTGATCCAACATTAATTTTTTTACAAAAATTTAAAGATATCAAAGAAAGAGATTTGAAGTTAGCTCCTCACCTAATAGCAAATTCTACATGGAATCTTATTAATATTGGACATTAAGTAATTTAATGGTTTATAAATGTATTGTCAAATTTAATGTTATTTTATAATTTTTTTCTTTATTGTAAACATAGTTGAATAAGACTGTCTTGGCATTTTATATCTCAACTGCAAATGCCTCATCATTTTTCTACACCTTAACAATCATTCTATGTACTTGTATCAACAGTCAGTGTGGTGTTTGTTTCTAAAGTAGACCTTTTTACTTTGATAAAAGATAAGTTGTCAACAGAAAAATGGCTCCAGAGGAGCCTGCATCACTTTCATTCTCTACACCAAATGTAACCAACTAACAGCTAAACTGAACATCTCAACCTAATTTCTAAAAATCAAACGTTTATTAAATGCAATATCTGTTTTCATAACAATCTTCACACCCATCACAGATTAATCGTTTTGCTAGATTACGGCAACATTTAATAATAATAATTCAACAATATGGCTCTTAGTATATTATTATATATTTTCTAACTTTAAAACAATCAATATGCTGCTGAAAATTTAAATAAATATGAAATCAAAATATAAACAAATGCATTTTTTTGCTTTCTCCATCACAGTTTTGCCACCTAATGTTAGATGTCAAATGCTAGTGCTTAATAAATTTTTTAGCTGATCGGACTTTTATATATTTAATCCATGGATCAATAACCGGGTCTTCCAATTCTAGTGGGTTGTTCAAACTTTCCATTCTCTCGCGAGCAATAAATCTTTCGATTACTATTACAACACATTCAAAATACTAATATTCTGTATCAATAACAGTTGATCATATAAAAAAAGACATATGACTTTATTATTGCTCGAGAGTTCATAAGAATCTCGAGCGATCCTGGGACCTTTAAATCTTTTTTAAAAATACAAAACTTTAAGCATTTTTATAATAACAAATCTATTTTCTATTTTTTTGTTTTTGGTTATTTTTAATTTCTATAAGAAATTAATAAATTTAAAACTTTTAAAAAGTGGTGACTTGAAAAATTCTCAGCTTGTTTGTTTGTTTTTTTTGTAAATATTCTCTTTTTTTATTTTTTTTTATAAATAAATATTAAAAAAAATATAGTTTTGTTTTGTACTATCAAACATATTATAATACCTACATTAAAAATACATATTAAAATATTTTTTTTTTTTTATCCAGGCAAAATCAATTAATTAAAATGATAAAATTAACATCAGAAATGGAACCGCCAAAGAAGCATTCAGGAAGTTGATCCCACGTAAAAATCGCGTTTATTTTAAAATAACTTCCAAAAAATTTGACCGAAAAGGCCACAAATTATTTTTATCATTATATTTTGCTTAAATTGAATACCCTTACCCTGTCTGGAATGGAGCACCTGAGCCTATGCAATTTATTTTAAAAATAGCTTTTTTAAAAAAAGATAAAATGTGAATATTTATAAAAACAAAGTAAGGAATTTTGAAAAGCCAATAGCTTTTCAACCTCATTAAAAAAAAAATACTTTGCAACTTTAATTAGAAGTAAAAATTCTCATTATAAATGTCTAGAAACAAAAATTTTCATTATAAAGGTATTTCTTTAATATCTGGAATTTTTTCAAGTATAAAAGTATGTCTGAAAATTATTAAATTTTGTTATGGTTAATAAGAAATTAGAAAAATACGAGAATAACATTCACATGTATAACTAGTGTCAGTTATTCATATCTGTAAAAAAATAAATAAAGTAGAAATTAATTTTTTTTAAAAATGGTTTACTTTTTCTTTCACCTTATGTTCACACGCACTTACATAGACATGATGTATACATCTGAGTGTTTAAAGGCATAATAGATTGCTAAGCTCTGCATGTTTCAGTTCAGTGATAGAGGTATAAATTGGAGCTCATGACTGCGCCCTGCCAATTCCTGAGCAATAGATAATATAATTATTATTATTATTATTATAATTTGCAATTGGGGGACAAATTTCAGTCTATGCAACGTGACTTGGGACTAAATGGTGCAACTTCAGTTAATGGTGGGAATAGGAAGATGGAGTTTATAACTCAATTTTAAAATAAAATTCCTCTCCTCTTATTAAAACTTACTAAAATAGAAAATTTTAACTCATTTTCACACTCTGTGGTAATCACTGTATTAAACTGCATTTTAGTAAACATAATTAAAAAAAATTAAAAAAAAAAAACTACAATCTCTATCACGACCTCCCATTACAGCACTAAATTGAGAATTATTTCCTTTAGGTTGACATTTAAAATGCCTAAAATACTTTAGTTTATAAAACTGACTCTAAGTTTTAAAAAAATTCTAGGCATATTAAACACACATTTGAAATCCATTACTGATATCTTTGGATATTCCCACACAGTGTGAAAGGTTGGGTCCCTAAATGATCTGAATAGAGATTTGCAAGATATATATAACAATGCTACTCTCCTCAATAATCTCAATGGATGCACTGCATTTGAATTGTGTTTTTTCTTTATGAACAAAACATTTAAAATCACCCTATTCTATCAATTTCATTAACTTATAAACTCTCACTTTCATTGAAAACCATTGAAAGGTTTCTCAGAAAAAGCAGTTGTCCTGTAATTTTAGATTGTAATATTAATGTTATCCTAAATGATAATGAACAGCAGTCTTTTTTTATAAAATAGATTTTAAATTAAAGCTTTTATTGATGTTAAAGTTGGAAAAAAATCTGAAGAGATCAGCATCTTACAAACTGTGGCTAACATTAAAGGACATCCCCTTGATCTTTGGACAGAAGAAAAGATCCAAAAGATGTCCATATTCTTCGGATTTATTTTTTGTGAAGAATTTGATGTATAATTTAAGATGGTTTTTGTTTATTTATAAAGCATTTTCGATTGTTTTTACACACTAACTAGTTGATTATTATAAAAAAATACACAGGTAATTTTTCAATTTATTCATTTATGTTTCATTTTTAAAAATAAAAATTAATAAGCTTGATCTAAATGTAAAAAAAAACCACAGTGTCTACTACATCATTACCTATCAAAATTGATTTGGTGTTAACATTTTTTAACTCAATAATGGCTGATTTGATTATTGGCTGAGTGTGGAAAAAGTATAAACTTTTAATTGGTCAATTCACAAACTCAATTGTCAAAATATATTCATCTTTTAATATTATATTCATTTTAGTTTCGTTTGTAAAAAGTATATTAATAATTTGTCATGTTATGAAAGTTAACAAAAGTTTTTCCAAAAATAGTTATTTATAATTTAAAAAAAATTCAATAACGCAAATCTTTAAACGAACGTTATTCACCAATTAAAAAGTGTTGCTGACATTTTGTGACATCAGTTATTTTTTTACAGTTCTTAAAAATAAATAATTTTTGTTAAACTCTTATCTATTTTTCTAAAATAATTTTATTTTTAGCATATTTTATCAAAATAATTTATATGTTAAAAAAAAACCTTTTAGAATGGTCTAAAACATTCGTTTATTGCTTTCGAAATGAAACAAAAGAATTTGGAGCAATTTCGTTATTGACAAGAGATTTTCTTTGTTGTCAAAATTTAACAGCCAATCAGACCTAAGATAAGTCCACCTTCCGTCTTTGTTTCACCTTAACTGACAGGTTTATTGATTTTTTACTTATAAAATAATTCACGAGAACAGCAACTTACGGAACTTTTTATAACCATTCGAACGATGGTAAAATCTTTATCGTAGCTCTAAAATTGGCGGGATTTCAATGATGGAAAGTCCGTCAAAGTCCATCATGTTTTTAACCGTTCTTGTTGAAAAATGAGTTAAAACATTACAATTTTTGTAAAAAAAATAGATTTAAAGCAGAATTTAACAGTTATTATAAATCCATCTTCATTCATTCAAAAAAAAAAAGAGTTAAAACAAATTTCTTTATTTTAATTTTGACATTTACTTAGATATCTGTGATAACATTTATGATACATTGTTATATGTACAGGTCCGTTTTTAAATATATAAAACAGTAAAATGTAATTTTTTAAAAAGAATATTATTCGTTTATAAAATTATCAAGTCCAATTTATTGAGTTTTAATATAAAACAAAGATTTTATAAAACAGAAAAGTTGAGCATTTCCAAAAACTCTTACCATATGAACAATAAAATATGTCAGAATGCAAGAGGGTTATCCTATCTTCACTTACCTACATATTCAAATAAAGGTTAATTATCCTGGATAGACATTAAATAGGTATGGAAATAAATACATTGACTAGTATAAAGAATACATATGTGCAATTAATGAAATTTCTAGTAGATGAATCAGAAAATAAAAGCTATCTTCCTGAATCACACGAGAGGAGATAAAATTTATACAAATGCTAAAGCACACACTGTATATATTTAAATCCTCTGTTTACGAGATAAAAATAATTTGGCTACAGATTATCAACAAAAGACTAACATCTGATCATCATCAAGAGACACAACATCACTGGTCATATTCCTAGGAAAAGTTGCTATTGGAACTTCATATTATTAAAATGCAAGTATATTATGTTCATGTATTTATATGTAGTAGGTGACAGTGAAAAGCTGGCAGGTTCTCTCCCCAAGCTGCTTTAAGCACCATCTTTAGATCACACATATGTTACATAATTAGACAGATTAATTATTCACCACAAAAATTTTAAAGCGCTATCATGTCTGGATCACAGATCATTTAAAAATGTGCTTCATACTCTTGTAGATGGTCTTTAACACTCTACCAACATGAAATCTTGCAAACCATTTAAAAACATTCTTGCTCAAACTGGAATGGGGAGACAGCACCATGATCCATGGATCTTGATTGCAGACTCTACCACGGCAATAAATTATACAGAGCAACAATCTATTCAATGAATGGAAAATAGTTTTGAAGTAATTCTTGGCTACAGAAAAACAAAACAACAAACAAGTAAAAACAAACAAACTCTCATTACATGACTGGCACTAACTAATATGATGAATATTTCACTGTCTGCTGACAAAGAAAGGAAATGATAATTGAAGAAACCTTGGCAAAGATGGCTATATAAAAAAAATTTTCTTCTTTATGCAGAGATACATATAGACAGATCTATTTTTTTACCTTAATCATATTTTAATATAATAATATATATTACCCATAAATATATATAAAAAAAATCATTTTCACTATTTAAAAACGTATTCTCTATTATAAGATATTATACGTCAAGCTGAGAAAAAGCTTTCTGAGTTTCATCAAACAGCAGGGGAGTGACGTCAGAATAAGCAGAACAGAGAAAGCATTTTAAAGCACACTGAGTGAAAATGATAAAAACAACCTAACATGTGGGAAGAATATACAGAAATATATAAACACACATTTTTGTAAATAAGACTAAATATATAAACCCACTGAGTAACATAAATATTGAACAGATAAAAAAACATGTATATATATATGTGTGTGTGTATATATATATATAGAGTAGTCACTTTTAAATAAAGAAAGGCATTCCATTTCCAAGGAAAGAAGCAAAAAGGAAAAGTTTCCTAGAAATGAGTTTAGCGATGATTATACAAACCAATCTGTGAATTACAAATACGTCCTCATATAGATTGTGCCGTCCAATTTCCTGTTCGATATTTTGCATGCTGTCTTTTACTTTCTTCAGTAAAAAACTTTTTTCTAAATACTTCAACATGTCTAATTGTACATTTCTGACGCATTCTATTCTCTACCAAATTTTCCCCAATTGAGACAATCAATATTACACTTCTTTAGAATGTCCGAGATAATCCTTATACTGTAAACGGAGTCTATCTCTCCAATGAAAACCATGCTGACATTCGCCACAAAGCACTCTCTTTTGGGAAGTCTTGCATAGTTCCTTCATTTTACATGCCCAATCCAATTAAAGTGTGATTTTACAATAGCGGAATCTAAAGTATCATATCCAACAAATAGAATATGTTGATTAATTTTATGATGTGGCTATTATATTTTTTTTAAAATTTAATGAAGTATTTTTAAATAAAACTTTACTATTGCTTTTTTTCTCGGTGATGAAAGTTTATTCATAAAAAAAAAAAACCAGATACAAATATAGTTAGAAAAAGGTTTACAGGGGAGTGATTATTTGATAAATTAAAATTTCAGAAGCAACATGGTAAGAGAAAAAGGATACATGTGAAAAGGGAATAGGAAGTGGAAAGGGGAAACAGTGTGTAGTCCAGGCCACTCCGAGATGTATGTTTTCATTGAGCAAGCACCACATGGGTCACAAACATTTGAATGATTGAGTCGTATGACAGAGGCTGAGAGGATGGCAGTTGGAGGATTGCCCAAGAGTCTGTGAGGAGTGGAGGTGGGCTAGTTTGGTATCTCTGGTTTTGAGAGAGTGAATTAGGTCCAATAGCTTTTGATTCACTGAGTGTGCTCTCTGGTCAAAAATAATGTCACATCGGAGCAACCAGAGTGCATAGATGAGGAAAACAGATAATCTAATAGTTGCAAAGACCCCTGTTTCTATGGGTTATTGGAGGTTTAAGATGGTATTTCTGTGCAAGGAAAGGCAGGAGTCGCATTGACAGCATCACCAAGTCTCACATTAATACAATAAATTAGGAAAAATAATAGTCTTATATTCAGCTAAAGTAGTTGCAGTATTAATTTCTCTGGGCCGAAAACTTTATCTTTTATTTTATCAAAAGCAGCTGTATAATAGAGTCTGCAATATTTCAACATCAAATTTCACCTTCCTATTTACAAAATTACCAAATTATTAAAATTGATTTACATTATTAAGTTAATAACCAACCAAATTAAAATTGGCTGAGGATTTTCTTCTGACACTGTTTGATAAAGAACTTGAGGTTTTTTAAAAAACCTCAATTAACAAACCGAAATCTTTATAAGTTGCATTCAAATATTAATACAATCTGCAAATCATATTTTAAACTGGCAAAAGTAGTACAATAATCAGCATATTGTAAATCATCAAAAATAAAATCGGATGAAGTTGTTGTTTTTACTTTTACTCCATAAAATTTAAAAATTACACCATTAAACATGTATTTGGTTCCCTCTTCATTAAAATGCTTATAAATAGCTGCAAACACAACCATCATAAAACTTGAAAACAATGTTGGAGGAAAGACATGTCCCTGTTTAACACCAGTCTTCATTGCAAAATGCCTAAGATTTCTACTCATAGTAATTGTAATAACCTTTCCTCTCCCTAAGCTACATACTATAAATAAATTTTGGATACCCAATTTCTGCCACATACCTGTTTGATTAACTAAATCAAATGCCTTAACCAAATCAATAAAAGTAATATGTTATATGTCAATCTTTAATTCCCAAAACTTTTCCTGCTTTCACCTGGTAACAAAAATATCTAGTGGTTCTTGATTCTATAAAACAATACCAAGTCTGTAATAACTATTCATCTATGACAGAAACAACCTATTCAACAAAAATCATTGAAAATATCTTTGTCATAACAAATAAAAATAATATTCCACTACAATCACTGCAAATTTTTTTATTCTCTTTTATTTGCAAAAATTAGAACAGGAGAGGCATCCTTAAGATCAGGCAACACAACTTTTAGGTCCATATATTCCTTAAAAATGCCAATATTTTTGAAGCTAATACACAACCAATATATTTAAAACTTTACCAGGTATTTCATAAGGATTTGCAGCTTTTCCATTTTTAAGATTATAGAGCTGAGTTGACATCACTAAGTTAGATATTTTTATCCAAATCCAAAAGAATATATTATTAAAAGTTATCTCAATTTGGATCATTATTCAAAAGATGATCAAAATACTTTATTAACATGCTCAAAAATCATTATCATCATATAAGACAGTGCCAATGCTGGGTTTATTAGGGTTGTGATACTGTTTCTTAGGTCCATATGTTACTTTCAATGCATTAAAAAAGATCTAGACTAAATACAATCCAGTGAATGTCTTTTAACTTCTTTTCAGTAAAAAATTCAGCAATCTGATTAAAATCTTCTTCTTACATCATTGGCCTTCTATTTCAGGTCACCAATTTGTTACGAAGTTTCATATTTAATTTATTATTCTGTCAATTAAAGCTATCACATATATCCTTTTAATCAAATTGCGAATAAGTTCATGATCAAAAATCCTGGAGTCCAAATTAGCAATTATAGTGTATTAATTATTGAAATTTTGTACTATACTAATTACTTCTAAAGAATAAACATCAATATTATTGTAAATATGACTGGAATAAGATCTACTTTTTAATGCAACTATCATTTTAACTTGTTAGATTATGATCCATCTAGCAATCTGTTCTTGTAAATGTTTACACAATATGCACTTCTTTTGAATTCTAACTCCTAACTATAATATAACATTATAGTCAATGTTTTGAGCTTGGATGTACCCATGTTGTTTTATAGTGGTTTTTGTCTTGAATTTACAGCATCATCATTATTATTTTCATAAGTTTTGGCTTAATACTATTATTTGTATCGATATAAGCATATTAAACCACCAAACATCACATGATAACTGACGAAGGCCGCAAGCCAGAAACTAATCTGGGGATATTGGAGTAGGCACTGGATAGGGATTTTATGCACAAGCCTTCTGGCATCCATTGATCACTCTGGCTTGCACTGACTGGTTTTACTGTATGGAGAATTTTCCAGTTTTAATATCAGCAAATCCAAAGAGAAAAATTTGTTACTTTAATGGTAATGCTGTAATAAGATGTTCCAGCAAGAAATAAAATCTTTCTCTGAACTGTCCAGAGTTAAATATGGAGCAATAAGCACTAGTATCATTGTGCAAGCCAAATTTTAAAATGATTAGTCCTTCAATGCTATAAAGAATTTTACCAAATTAGAATTAATAGCAAATTTATCACCTATTGACTGAATTACCTTTCCATGACACACAAAAAAGCACTTTTAAGCAATAATTTTATATAGTACAATCATTTAGAACACCAAAAATGTTTTTCCTTTATATTACAGACATTCAGTTCAAGCAGTCACTAACAAATAAAAAAGAAAGCAGAATAATAATAAACTATGAAACTCTTCACTAAAATGCCATAAATCATAAGCAATTAAGCTGCACTTCTAAGATGGAGAAAAATCTTAAGAACTTTAATATAACATTAATGATTTTCTTATGCAGAATACTTTTTCAAAGGCAAAAACCAAAAGGGACAGATGAAATGATAGGTAAAAATTGTGCATAGTTTGCAGAGAATATGAGAAGAATCAGAAAAAAGTTTCATTAATTATGTAGACTCAGTAATAAACAAAAATTTTAATTGGGTTCACTTGACTACATTTTGGAATATGCACAATGTATAAATTTATATTTCATTTTCTGTTTTGAGTATACTATTTGCCTTTTGGCCATTCATTTATTTTTTTAATGATCAATTCCACAAAACTACAGATCAATTACAGACTGCAAAAAAATTACATAACTTGAAAAAAAAAATGTATAAAAAAAATATTTATCATCATAATAAACTAATGACTAAAATTTTCTCATGAGGACTTTAGTACAATTTTTATCAACCACACTAAAAAAATCTTTCAACTGCTCGATTCGTGTAAACACGAGGAGATTTGATGTCACTCTAAATCAGTTACCTTTTGTACTATGTATGAGAATTTGCACTCATTGTAAACAAGGAAAAAAGTTCTGTAAGATGCTGCCCTCTCTTGAATTATTTTACAAATAAAAAATTAATAAAAATGACCAAATATGTCAAACAAAACCAAAGCACCGCCTTCTCTTCTTTCTTATTGGCTGTTTAAATTTTGACAACAAAGAAAATGGCTGCCAAAAAGTAAAGAGTTACGATCGGTTTTTGTTTTATTTTGAAAATGATAAACGAATGTTTTAGATCATTTTAACAGTATTTTTTGATGAATTATAAATTATTTTAATAAAATAGTGCTAAAAAAATTATTTTAAAAAAATAGTTAAGATTTTAGCAAGAATTATTTATTCATTGCAAAGTGGGAAGAAATCATTACATCGACAAATCTTTTTGGTTGCGATTGAGGTTCTTTTTAATTTCAGCCGCTATTGAATATTTTTCAATTATAAATCTAAATTTATTTTTGAAAAAACTTTTGTTCACTTTCATAATCTGACAAATTATTAATATACTTTTTACAAACGAAACTAAAGTGAATATAATATTAAAAGGTGAATATATTTTGACAATTGACTTTGTCTTCAGTTTGTGAATTGGCCGATTAAAAGTTTTGATTTTTATCTCACACGGCCAATAATATAATCCGCAGTTTTAATACTACCAAAATCTTTATTATAAGAGTAGAAAAAAAATTAAATGTACTTGAATAAAAAGTTTTAAATATTACAGAATCAAATTAAATATTTATCAAATTTGGGCAAATTACTGTTATTATGATTTTATAGAAAAAATTTTAAATCTATCATTTTTCATCCTAAAAGAAAACAACAATCACAAAATTATGGTATATGGAATGAGAATTCGAAACAGATCCCTAATCAACAATAGTAAAGACAAAAGATATGAATAATTTCTAATTTATTTAATTATTAAACAATTTAACCTAACTAAAATGATACTATAGTGCAAACAGAAATGATGGACCTTTATTATATATCAAATCACTTTTTATTGTTTCTTATAAAGATTTCAATAAAATTATATATCCAACCTGGACATATATGATCAAGATTGTCAATTGTTAAAACTTTAATCAGATTCCAAAACTTGTGTTCCTCAGTTCTTATTGAAATTTCTGTTTACATCTTAAGGCTACTAAAACTTCTCTAATCAATTGATTTAAATTAAATCTTGGAACCCATTTGTGACAAGTGTAATAATAATTCCGAAGCTTTGCTACACATCTTTCAAACCTGTATTTCCCAAACATATACTTAATCTCAAGCAATTCATTATGAAAAATATTATATTCTTTTATACCATTAATGCCACTGTTACTCATACTCCTAAAACCATAACAAGATGTCCTTCTAAGAAAGAGAGGTTTAATATGTAGTTAAATGTACTCAAATTCTTATTTCAAAATACTATATTATGAACAAAATTTGGCAGTATATTTTTTTGAGTTGTACATTAATTTACCATTAATTCACAATTTTATTAGTATTGAAAGCAAACATCCTATGCACAATTTATAAATAAATTATATATCCAACTAAGTAAGATATTACTTTCTTCACATCTGAATCATTCTTATCTGCGAGAAAACATTGTATTGCATATGTTATGGAATTTAAATTTATTTTTGTGTACATATGTCAATACTTGTAAATAATTTGCTATTAATAAAATTTTTATGAAAAAAAAAAAAAGAAGAAGATGACTGCCTTAATTTTGACAGTTCTCATAATTAGGAACTCAACAAGGATAAAAAAAAAGGTCGTATATTTTTAAATAGACTATCTTATTTTACTTGAAAAGTGCTATATGTAATTTTCTGTGTCACAATCAAATTACAATCATTGAAAGCAGAAATTTCATTATTGCCTTGCATAAGCTTGTCATTCAAATGACATTCATCATATATAGCATTTATATTCATTGGTTGAGTCATTCCATATTCAGAACTCATTATCACTTCACCTCATTCTCTCTTTTGGAAATTATTTCTTTCCTGATATCATGTAAATGTTTTTCTCCTGTTTTCTTGATCATGGCTAAAATTTTTATATAATCATAACAGATTAATTAAAACAGCAGCAACAGCTCTACTATTAAAAGAACATATAAACAGTTAAGATATTTGAGTTTTTCCTATGCCACGTAGGTGATTGTTAAAATTAAATTGAGAGAAACTGCAAACCTCTCACGCTCATTAGTATCTAAAAGCCAATCAGATCATAAATACAAGACAGAAAATTTAACAAGAAAAGTGTGATCCACCCTATTCTTTACTTGTCTTTCTATATATCCAAGCCAGTCTAAAGTACTTAGATCCGAAAGCGTGAATATTAAATATCTTCACACTTAACTCACTGAGTTTAAATTACAAACATACTGCATGAAATCCTATGATTTACTACGCAGTAGTTTTTAGATGTTATAACTTGCAGTACTTTAGACTGGCTTGGATATATAGAAAGACAAGTAAAGAACAGGGTGGACCACCCTTTTCTTGTTAAATTCTCTGTCTTGTATTTACGATCTGATTGGCTGTTGGATACTAATGAGTGCAAGAGGTTTGCAGTTTCTCTCAATTTAATTTCAATACTGTTTGCGCTTTATAAAATAAATATTATATACATTTGTTTGTAGAAATGCACATGAAAAAAAGCATGGTAAATTTATAAGAATTAAAAAATAATTATATATTTCACCTTTAAATTTAATAAGAAGTGTTTATCATTGAGAAAATAATTATAATACCTCAATTATAGAAAGAGCAATTAAATAATGTTTGTTAAGACAATTACTATAATATCTAGAGACATGACAGCTTTAAGAGGTGAAGCCAATAACATAAAATAGGTAAATTAAATTAACACGAAAGCCGTGTAAATATGTCCATTATTACACTTACTTATTTCAACGATAATTAAGTGGGGAGAAAAACTAAACAATACACCACTGTGAAAAGATGATTGTCTGGTTCTCTTTCCAAATTGTACATACCAAATGGTTTTCCTATTCACAACAATTTTAATCACTAACGGAATTGAATTACAAGTTAATAGGAGCATGACTATGTTTCATAACCAATCCACAATGGATCAATGCAGTAACAAAATTTTGTTTTAAAATGCTTACGAAATGTTTGAAATGACTCAAAATGTGTACCACATTGAACCAGCCTTCAATTGGCAAGAAGAGCATTGAAGTAAAATGATGAAGGTATGAAACCCACTGACACATTTCATGTCAAAATTCATTATCCAGATACTCTAGCACCTTAAAATTTTTGACGAGAATAGCTATGCTATATCACTACATAACACAGGCACTGGTTCAAAGATGGTGCTGCAAAAATCTTGGAGAGAAAACCTGTCATTGGGGCACACAGTGTAAGTTGTACAATTCATACTTTGCACAAAATGATCTTTGTACAGACCCCAATGTATATATAATTGTGACTACATCTAAGTTCAAGCTTGAAATTTTAAAAACATACAGTTTCTGGCAAAGAAATTGACTCAAAAATATTTGAGTGGATCTTCTGTATGAGATAGTTGATAATTTCCGCTGTTTACTGAAGTATAAATTTAAATTGTTCCTCTTCCTTTGAAATGGCAGTATAAGACTGTTTATCAGGTCTACGTTTTAATATATATATATATTTATAATGTAAATCATTAAATTAAAATAAACATTCAAAGTAAACCTAGATTATTATTTCTTGAACAGAAGATTAATCTGTTTAGCAACATGGCATCTCATTAAAAAACTCCACACGAAAATCCCTACCTGTTGAATCCTGTCTACTTAATGTTTCACAAAGAAATTATTAAAAGAAAAAAAGATTTATGAAAAAAGAATAATTTAATTCCCACTTGCAGAGATATCTCTGATATTAAAACAGAAGACAAAATTAAATAAAAATGCTACAGTCATTATAAGGAACATTAAATAGGTGGCAGAGATTTTTAAAAAATAAACTACTTTTTCAAAAAAATTTAAACTTTAATTATACGAATCTATTCATAAAGTAACAACAAAATCACAATAATAAATTAAATGCATTCTCATGGTATCAAAAGACATTAGATGGGTATGACTTTTGCCCTTCAAAAATCAGGAGTAGAAAAAACGTGACTTGTCTAAATCCATTGGCAATTTCTTCATCATCATTATATAGTTTGAATAAAATTATTTTGTCACAAAAATTGCACAATAAACAAATCCTACTTTTCAGTTATTTAGCCCTCAAGTGCAAGGCTGCTAAGAAAATATCTATAAAAAAGAAGTGAATATAACTATATTTAAAATTAGAAACAACAACCATAAAGATGTCTGACAAAGTTAAAATTTTATTATTGAAATAATTTATTACAAATTTTTGTAAACTCAAAGCAATTTATACTTTTAAAAACAAGATGTTAAAATTCGTTAGAAACCAGATTCTATCTTGCAAGAGAATGGTGTGATGAAAAATACTGAATTGTCATTAAGGGCATGAAGATATATATGATGGATATATCTGACTCACCTGATAAGCAAATATTCTTTGCAAGTTGTACGCATAGTAAAAGAGGAATGTCTGAACTTTTGTGCTCGTGTGTGGTTACAATATGATGAAATTGAGATGAATGTCCTCATAAAAGCCAAATAATCTGAAAATGCCCTTGCAGTGCAATGATTATTCATTTTTCCACAAGGTGTAAAAGCAACCAAAACCAATCCCTAAACTTGTATCAGTAGTATAATAGAAACATATTGAGCTATCAATCAGCAAAGTGAAGAAAATCTGGTGTTTGATATCATGAGCTTATTTGAAAAATACAAAGATTTCTTTTTTTACCACATTTATGCCATCTAGTATAAACTTTAATAATCAATAGATGCCAGATATGAGTGCTAAATTAAATCCTTGTTCAGTACTGTCCTGTATAATAGCTCAGCTATGGCTTTCAACAATGATGAGTTTTTGAATCAGAACAAAACACCTGTATCTTTTGAATCTAATGCACATTTTTTCTAGGACAACACTGGATAAATTAATAAATATTACAATTTGGCATTTATTGGCTACTCAAGTTTATACTAGATGACATAAATGTGGTGAGAGAAAAAGTTGTTGCCGAACAGCACGACTTAAGCAGGGGTCATGTGATATATTATTGGTTTTAAAAAGTGAATGTTGTTTGTAAAATGTATCATGTATAGTGAGACAGGGTGGTTTACAATGGTATATATGTGCATTAGATTGAATTTTATTATGAAGGATGCCCTGATAAAAAGAAATCAAACATGAAAATTATACTACATAATGTCTCTACTTTACTTCAAGTAAAAAATGGGCAGCTTATCAATTTATGCCTTTCTTTTTAAAGTCAATTGGTTAATCAATTTCAAATGATATAAATAAATTGAGAAATAAACCTTTCCACTTATAGTAAATATAATGTAAATAATTACAGGACATCCACTATTTTTGAAATCTAAATTCTGATACTGAAAATATAAAGTTTCAAAAATTATAGGATTCACAGAAACCTTTCAAAAAATATATACATCAATATCCAACAACTATGAAGAATATATTCTTATTTAAAAAAAGAAAGTAACAGATCTCTCTTTTTTTGTAATACAGTTTAGCATTAATTTATGAAATTTTTATGCCTCATATCTGCATTGAACATGATTCATGATTTTGAAGAACACAAATGACTCATTGCAGAACTGATGCTTCATAATAAGACGCTTCAAACATGGAAGAGTAATAAAACACTTTCACAATGCAGTTGTTTAAAATGTGGTGTCCATGTTCAGTATTATCATATGAAGAATTTCTATAAAATTCTCCTAATGAATTTTCTTTATGACATCTTAAATGCCAATCATATGATTACTTCATTGGCACTTTGACCTGTTTGCTCTACATGTATCCCATATAATCAATACTTGATAATCTTGTGATTTGCAGGAATTTCAATTATTTAAAAGTATTTATTCTATTTTTAGATGTTGTTCATAGATGCCTGAACTAATCTGTAATCAGGAAAGGAAAGGAATAATTCTATTCAGAAAAAAAACTACTTCTATACTTGCAAAAAATAAATTAATTTTATCAGCAATAGTTGATAGAAAAATATATCTTTTAACTATGTACTTTTTTCTTAAATTATTAAATATTTATTTCTTAATAAGAATGTAATGTTTGTATAGGTGTTGTTGTTTTTTTTTTAAAAAAAGGATACTTCATTTTGAGAAATATTTAGCACTCTGAAATTTTATGTTTCAGACAGGAAAGATTTTATAAAAATAAATTTATTAGTTTTTTTTTTTTTTTTATGAAGTTGATTTTTTAAAATTTCTAATAATACTTTTATCAAAAATAAAAATGCCATAAGAAATAAATTTTGTTCATTAAATAAAATCCTCCTCTCCAATAAATACAACTGAAAGCCACATATAAATAAATTTAAATGGCATTATTAGAGTAACTTCAATAATTTACTTGAATTACTTATTTATACATTACTAGTCAATATTGTTTTTTTCCCATGTGTCATAGCATCAGCCAATAAGCAAACCCACTAACCTGGGACAACTGCTTGTAAAGCAGCTATCGCTGACCTCTTGACCACCAATGCTTGACTAGTCAATATTGTTTTTTCCCCATGTGTCATAGCATCAGCCAATAAGCAAACCCACTAACCTGGGGCAACTGCTTGTAAAGCAGCTATCGCTGGCCTCTTGACCACCAATGCTTGACTAGTCAATATTGTTTTAAAAAAGTGAATTTAAAAAAAAAAATAGAAAAATAAAATGAACTTTGAAATTCTGCATTGTCAAAATTAAAGTTGCATGGTTTGGTTGCTATCCGACAAAATGTAATCTTTGGACTGACCCACTGAAGTAATCAAATATTAGGTGATTCACTGTCATTGTTTTTCTATTGTGTTTTTAGGAAGAAATGTTTAATATAGAATTGCAAACTTTTGTTTTTATATTTGGAGAAGATCAATAATATAAACCTATATAATTTTTGACAATTCAACTTTTTCATAAACAACTTTCTATATAAAAATTGTAGTGTATGACTGTTATTTGAAAAAAAAAAAAAATTTTTTTTTTTTTGTCACTTGTTTTGAGTTAAATATTTGGCATAATACTGCAAATTTTTTTTAGATATTTTAAATGCAGTTGAGAATTAATGAATGTTCCAGATAATCGTGCCAATACTACATAGTAAACTATATTTTTTAACAAGTTCAGTATTAAATAAATGGAGATGCTATCAAAATTGGAATTTTTGTATCCATTTTTGGTTTGCTATAAATGCTGACTTAAAAATAGCTACATAGTTTTAGATTTTTAATTTATTGGGTTTCGGAATAATGATGTTCCATCTGTAGGAACTCCCAAATTTTGATATGTTCTTTCTAAGTATTATAAACATAAATCTGCAAAATCAGCAAATGGATATACATATATTATTCTAAGAGCACAGCAATATTAGCATCACGTGATACCAGTTCAAGGTTAAGCACAAAGCAAAAGCATATTTGAAGAACTAAACAATTTCATTGTTATAAAATATATAAAAGATTTAGCAATGCTTATGGCATTACGTTATCGTGCATATTTAAATAAACAAAATAGTCCGCATATAAATTTTATTTATTCTTAAGTTCTTGTTCTATGTATGAATTGATTGATTTGTTATTTGCCTGAAGGTAAATGTTCAAATTAGAAAAAAAAAAAATGGATATGACCTAATGATAATACTGGGTCATGATTTGGAGTAATGTGCCACTTTTTGTCACCCCTTAACAAATTTAATTTAGCATCTAAATTTTACAGCAATTTTACAAAGTTTAATCAACCCATGCATCGATAAAATGCATATTAAACATGTCATTATTAAACATTTTGAATATTATTAAAAGAGTTAAATCGAATTAACAGATAGTTATAAATGTATTATATAATTCGCTTGCTGGATAGCAAAACAATATGACATTTACAGAAAACGTAGAATATAATAAAAGATTTTCAGTTGATATTCCCATCTGTTGATGACATTAAATCTTGTCTGCCCACAATGTTGTATTTATTATAGCAAAAGTCAGAGAGAGATAGAGAAAAATAAGGAGAAAAGCTTATGTAAATATGTTGTTTACCAAGTTTCAATAAATCCTAATTTTAATTTAGATAAAATTAGAAATACATCTGGAACAGAAGGATTGATGCTGCAAGCATTCTGTTTTACATTTTTGATAAATTAACGCAAACGACAGTAAAAACATCAAAACAAAAACATAGTTTAGACACACAGACAATATTTGCATAATATATAGTTTTTTTACTCACATTTCCACAGACATCTTTCTTATTTCATCTATTCATCTCAGAGTGGTCTCTTTCTAAGAGTTTAACAATCTCATGGGATCCCAGTTATGACTTTATCTCTTCTAGTACAGTTCAGAATCATTCCAATCTCTTAATGCTATCAATGATGATAACCCTATATATTTTTCATCACTTGTATTTTGGTTTTAATACCTGCTCAATACATCCTGTACTGTTTCTCTATGAAGTGTCCAAATCTCTGATCCATATGCAAACAATAGTAAAATATAACTAAAAACCCTTCTTTTCAAACACATAAACATATTTCATTTTAATAATGGATTAGTTGTATTAAAACCACTCTATCAAAATTTAATTCTATAATTGTTTACATCTATATTAATAATCAAACCAAGTTATTTCTCATTATTAATTCTAATTCATAATTATAAAATTATATTTTCTTCTCTAGTTAAATCTTGCCCTAGTGGTACAGTAACAATACAAAAATTAAGATTATCTAATCAAAACTCAATATATGGTTTCCGATCTTGAATGTTACACAACTTCCCAACCACTTGATTATTTAGATTTAAATGAATTACCATCTGTGGGATTTTTAGAAAGAGAACAATTCTGGTTAAAAATAAGAAGTCTCTTCTATTCACCATCTCATATACACAAAAATGTGGTCATCAATTAATAGATTAATGTTAAACTTATTAAAAAAAAAAAAAATTCCAGTCAAATTTTAAAAATTTACAAAGCAATTCAGTGAACTCCTTTTGTTACGCTTGTTTACTAGTAATGCCATTCAAATAGCAAATGACTGATGAAGGTAGATACCACAGCCAAAACATTATGAAAATTTTAAAACAAACAATATAAATATAAAACTTTTACTATGCAGTTTAATAGAATTAAATAATTTACCATCTGAAATGTTACTAAAATAAAAAGAACTTGAAATAGAAGTTTATCATTAACATTTATATTTAAAAGCACAACATACGGACTGTTTTTCCAAGTTGTTGAACATTTCCAGATCAGCTTAAGATAACTGAAGATGGTCAATCCACAGCTGACCAAACTAGCAATGTACTTCACAATCAATTAAATAAGTTCATAGCTATTGCTAATAGAGAAGAAAACAAGGAAAACAATAGAAAACCTTCATCAATAAACATTCAATTATGTGCTCAGTGAGTAATGTCATATTGATGATTGATTACAATAATAGAAGATAGTGGAGTCCTTTTCATGAAACTTGGTTTTTGTTTCATCAAGTCATTCACCTATAGCTAATCCCATTAACCAGACAACATTGATTAGTAAATGGGTATCCAGCTACCCTTAAAAATAGAGCAATAGTCAAATTCTCACCATCAACTAATTGCATGCCCAGTGGATTATTCATTTGCAAAATGTTAGAGATACCTTTTCCCTGCAGTGGACTAGGTATTAGGAGAAGCTGTTTTATCTTTAAGGGCTTTGTAAATAAGTCTTTAATTAGCAAGTAATTAGCCTTTACATGTTATAAAAACATATACATAAATCAAAATCACATGCCATGGGAGATTATATATACACATATGAATATATAACTCTTGTGCACATCAGTACTGTCCACTCACTATTCATCTACAAGGATTGTTGGAGAGGTCTCCCATCAGCAGTAAACTATTCATTTAAAAGAGCTATTTTAATATGAACTTTCTTAACAGTTACATCAAAAACATATACTTATCAAATCGAATAATTTCTAAAATATACCTTACATTGGAACAGATTTATACGGAAGTGATGAAAACGTTATGGTATTAAAAAATAGATTTGCAAATGGTTAAGATGTGAATCAATACATTTCTAAGTATTTTTGAGAATTATAACAATAAAAATCACTACTAACAAAATAGTACACCTATACCCTGCACAGAGCTTGACTTTTATGTCAGGATTCACAACAGTGATCATCATCAATTTGTACCCACTCCTTTGATTTACAATTGATTATTTACTATAATGATTGTAAAAAATTTTCAAAAAAAAAATTTTTTAGTGGTTATTTTATAAGATATGATGTCATAGGATAGTAATTAATACTGGCCATCCAAAAGCAAAATAGCAACTTTCATGCATAAACAGTACCGTTTACTAGTAATACACAATACGGTACACAATATTATGATAATAAACTTAAAATACAATTACTGAATGTACAGTACACTATTTTATTTAATTTTCATCCAGTGATTTTGCAAGACAATCAGTTTATAGTTAATGGCATATCCAAAGTAAAGATTTTCATCATTAATGGCTACAAACAGGGGTCCATATTCAAAAGGTTTAACAACAGATATGCTAAAGAAAGGAAAATAGGAAATAAATAATATTTACTATATTAATATTATTTTCAATTTTATTGAGAGATTGTAGAAAATGTATTATAAATAGTCACTGAAAAAATATTCAAGGTTCTTATCAAGAGTATGCACAGGGAATACAATAATCATATTTAATCTAAGAACTTCCTTATCATACTTTAATTTACACATGATATCTTGGGAACTTTTTGTTACCACAGGGTTATCACTAACACTGACACGTCCCAGATGGTGGCACGATGAAAATTGACAGGTCTAACTAATTAAATAAATTATAACATATTAACAATGTAATTATATATAAAACATATTTTTTTGGTTTTTATTTACATTTTTTTTTAATATTTTGTTTGAAAAAAGTGACATAATTGATTTATTATTGGGGAGGGGGGGGTCAACAACGGTAAATGAAACTTCAAAAAAATTTTAAAACGAATACGGCCATACCTATGGGTACCTGCTAAATATCACCCCTGATTATAAAGCCCCCTAAAAAGCGTTTCATTCAGTATAATAATCAAAATCATATTTTAATGACATACAACAACCAAATACATTAATACCATAATGAATTTTAAAATACAATATATACATTAGTTTAAAAAACTACAATGTATTTACTCTTATGGAATAAAATTTTTACCATCAGTTATTATAATTGTTATTTTTTTTTAAAAAAAAAATCTTAACAATGAATTTTATACGATAAAAATTACTAAATCTAAATTAAACATAACACTTAACCTATTTCTTCAATTTTAAAACATCTCATAACATGTATAAAAATGTAGAAATGAAAAAAAAAACATTAAAATTTTTAATGTAAATGTATTTTCACTTTTAAAAAACGAGAGCAAAATTGCATACAAATAAACTGAAAAAGATTCATACCTTTAATATTTATTTACATAGTTTGCATCTTCTGTCTTCACAAGTACTGCACTAATCGAAATAAATTTAAGCCATTTATTTCAAAGAAAATGGCCAAAATATAACATCTCATAGCAAAAAAAAACAAATATTACAAAAAAAAAAAAAAAAAACAAATGCCATAGCTAGCGCATTTGTATATAAAATGGTGTATTTATCTAGATCTGCCTAATGCATATTATAAAAAAAAAAAAAGCCTTAAATATTGATTACAATATGGAAACCCAAGCATGCTAATTAAATATTAATTCAATGTTAAAAAATAAATGGTCCAGTTAGATGGAGAATAACAAAGGATTGCTCCCAATCAAAATACGGACTGCATAATGACCAATGGCTAAGTCACTAAATGAAAAGCCAGTTATTCTGATATAAAACTAGTCACATAATAGTTACAGACTAAGTTTGAACGATGAGCTTTCCACTTTGATCATGAAATTACTTTGTCATAATAACTGTAACTAATGTCTCATCAACAGCAATATTTTCTAATTTAAACAATTATTTACTAATGATTGTTGTAATAAGTGTAACAACCTAAACAAATTTATAACAAAAAGATTTATACTGAAATTGAATGGTATTTTCCTTAATAAAAAAAAAACCCAAAAACATAGAATGCATTGTTTATTCACGTTTACCATCACCACTGTTTTTAAAATAAAAGACAAAATATAACAAAGTGTTCAAACCATCATAGGTGCATCCAAACATTCCAAAATCATGAAATCACGGTATCCCATATGAAAAAAATCCAAGAAGTATGTCAACCATCCATTCTAAAATTTTTCTCTATAGAGATCTTCAGCCATCACCTGGTGCAGTCTTCCAAAAAAACCTAAGATCATCAAAGGATTTAGAAGACAACAATGGATATTGGAATAAGCAATTCATGATTTAGAACACTAGATAATTATGATTGGTGAATGGATCACTGGAAAGAAAAACTTTAAGATAAATATTTTTTATATAGATTAAAGTTGCCTTGTCATAATTACTTACATATTTTAAATGTATACTTCCGTAATACACAGTATAGTTTATAGAAGCATATAATTATAAGGGATTTGAACACAGACATTCAAGCTCACATCAGCTATCCAATCTATCTTATGCAACCAATATACATGGCCACATAAATGTGAAAAAGATAAATGATCTCCAATATATGTATTTCATGTTGAACCAGTTACTCATCAGTTGGTCCAGATTATCATTTCTTACACATATAGATTATATATATATGTGGAAGATGATCTGGATTAAGTGATGAGTGCTATTTCAGCACGAAACATGTATATTGGAGATCATTTATTTTTTTCACATGTATGTGATCATGTGTGTCAATTGTATGAGATAGATTGGATAGTTGAAGAAAGCTTGAAAGTCAAATATTACAAAAGCATATAATGTATATTAAAAAAATTTTTAATTACTATAGATACTAGGCTGAATTGTTTGTTCATAGTTTATAATATAATTTTAGCTGGAGTAACAAGCCAAATTTTTTCTCATAGGAAACCATTATAACTACTTGTCCTTTATATGATATTCCTGCTTAACGATAACTTTGGGGAACCAATTGTCCTCACAAAGTGGTGTAAAAGTGTATAGAATAAAAGAAAGTTAAAAAAAAAACTAAAGATGAGTGAGTTAAAAGAGTACATATGAATACAAAAAAAAACAACTGGATTGAATTTGAGAAGTGACTAATCCATCTTTCTGCCCAGGACAAAAAGTTTTTTAGTCTTCTCTCAAAAAAGGTCATTTTAATTTAATTTAAAATAATGTAATCTATACATCTAATATACTTCTTGGAAATAAAATTGTGCATTCTTTTATATATATCATAAACTGATGCTGATTCCAACTACTGAACTAACCATATATATACAAATATATTACCATGGCCCTAATGCTCAAGTAACCCAATAGAATATTACACCAGTTAGTGGCTATAACACTACATTTATGAAGTAAATGGAATCTACTTCCCTTTTCTAAGATCTTTATACTAAAGTGTTGACTTCACAATAGATTGCTTGTTTATATATGCAATTAGCTGTTAATATTTATGGTTTAATATATATTTATATACACATGTAAACAAAGAAATGTGGGCTTAAGGTGGTGCTAGTGTTTCTAGGATATTATCAATTACTATTAACAGCTCTTAAGCTAAATTAATTCTCTCTACTAATCCATAATATATATATATATCAATGTAATGTATTATAATCATAAGCAATAATATATATATATATCAATGTAATGTATTATAATCATAAGCAAAATTTATTTAAAATAATTCTGTTCATAATCTAACCTTCATTTCATATCAATCTGTAAACTTTGAATTAGTATAATAGTGATATGAGAAAGACTTCATATTGACTTAAATATTTCATGATATTGAACCATATATGGCATTTCATGAAGCTTATAGCTAATGACTCACTTAATTTGATTTGTTTCTTATATTGAAAAATGATTATGTGGATAATGATATTCCAGTTTTACTTCAAAGATAAGCTTTTCTATAAAATTGAGTTCCCTCATTATATATCTAAAACTGCCATCTATTTGTCTTTATATTAGCTTTAAGTCTCTTATTCACTTTAAATTCTTTTAAAATAGAGGCATTGGTCCTGTGGATAATACAGAAAAAATAGACCCATTTCCACACAAGATCTAAAATATCTCCATCTATTTAAATAGCAATATGAAAATTGAGACAAACAATCAATTTTCAATTGATATGTCTTGAAAATTTTGGTATTTAGCATATTTGGGGCAGTTTTATCATAGATGTATTTCCTCATCACACTGAAAATTAATTATACTGCAATTCAAGTAATCAAATCTAGCTTTAAAACAAATATAATTAACTGACACACACACACAAAAGAAAGCAGAAAATAATAAATCTTCTCTTTACATAAGTCTGACTTCTGTGAAACTGGAGTTATATTTACCAGTGCAAATAATATATAAAACATTTCAAAATGAGATAAATCAATACCACTTTCAAATCCTGTGTCCTATATTTTGTGTTATAAAAGATGTTTTGACATTTGTACCCATAGTAAAGGTAAAGGTGTTCCAAATGGAAAAACCAGATTTATAAATAAAAAAATCCAGTTTGGCAATCTACTGACTAACAGTAGTACAAAATAAAACATTCCAATGGCACTGATATCATTTTCAGCTTTCCTTTGCGATTTTTCACCTATTTATAACATTATTTTCTTAACTTGAATTTTGTTTAATGGGAGCAATTGGAACTAAAATTATCGGTTGAAAAAAGAAATCTGACAATATCAGTGTGGACAGATTTCATCCAGATTTCAAAATGAATACCATTTACATGTTTCATTTTATCAATGCAATCAAATAAAAATTTTAAAAATTGTATTCCTTAAATTTTCCTAGTTTCAACTAACCAGCAGCTGGAGAGAACCCTGATAAAGACTGCTGGTAAGAAGAAACTGTAAGAAAATTTGTGGAAAAACATTTCTATATTTTTTATGTTTGCATTATAAAACGTGATTAATGAACATATATATATACAATGTATATATATAAATCAATGCATAAAGAACAAGATGTTGATATAAACAATATTTCTAGATTTGAAAATTCAAAGGAACCATCAAAGCCATTAATTAGTTCTATTATAACAGAAAGTAACCAAAAATACCGTTTTTTTATAATTTTGGAAAAAAGGTTGTAATTTTCACCATCTCTTTCTTTCAAGCAAATATTTTCATTTTTAAAATTATTCGCTCCCTATTAAGAATTTTTGCAGGATGTATTTTATATATGCACATTTTTCTATATATTTTTTTTAATATAAAATTTTAGTATGAAAAAATTCCTCAGATGGTCAGAAAAGTGAAAATTTGATGAGATAAGAACTTTAGCTCTGCTTTACCCCCATCTTGCCAACTCCCCCTTTTGTAGTCAAATGTTTTCTTAAGTCACTAATTTAAGATTTGTAGAGATCGCTCTCATGGTAAAATTAAGCTCTCAAAGGGCGCATAGTATTATAGTTAAAGCCTTATATGTATTTATGTATTGACATGCGCTTAATAAGAAATTAATGTTTACAATTTAAATCGATTCAAAATATTTCTAATTATAAGATCTAAATATTAACTCGCTGTGAATTGAAAGATTTTGAGAATGTTGATTTCTAAATGTGTTAGTGGACTTAATCAGCGAAGTATTCACTAGCTTCATGCTCTCAAATCGAAACACTAGATTTGCCTATATAATTAGAAAGTAGGTTGAAGGTAAGATGGTCACTCTTATCTTTATAAAGTCGTAATCTTTGCGTTAACATTTATAGAAGTTGCTCTCATGGTAAAATTAAGCAAGCACTCAAAAAGTGCATAGTATTAAGATTAAAGCCTTATATTTATTTTTTATATTCTTTAGAGAAAAGTTTAAATAATGATAAATATATTATTTGCGACAATTAAAAAATATAAAATATTAATGATTTATTTTGAATGGAAATATTTTATTTTTAAAAACAGAACATTATATTTATGGATAATGCATACTTATTAGGAAAATAGTTATAAGCTTAGTTTCTATGTCATCTGTGCAATTGGTAACAGTGAGTATGAAAATATTGTAATAATGCATAAAATATTTTAAAATTTTAAACTTTTAAAGCATAAATTCATTAAATTTAAGAGAAATATTTATTCATTCACATTTTAAAAACAAATGTCAAATAACAGTAGATTTCAGTGATTTTGGAAAATGAAAATAATCTTTCTAAAAATGATGATGTACAAAGCTTTTTGTTTTGATTACAATTTCACTTATTTTTAATAATTTCAAAAATAAAATGTAAATATTTAGAATTTATTTCAGTTGTAAACAAAAATATCTATCATTAAATAAATTCAAATTTATTATTTTCTAATAAGTAATATTGAGTTAATAATCTTAAATTCAATATTGAATGTGCAAACAAAGAAAATGACAGTGCAAAAGGGTTAAATCGAAAAATTCACTAATATAATAAACTTTTTCGTTTTTAAACAATGAAATAAAACCATAACTATGATAAACAGAAGTTAAGATTGATTCACTGAAAAGAAATGTTTTCATAAATGCCAATGCAGATATTTCTTATAGTTTTAAATAATGAGTGCAATTTTAAACTTTAAAGCAATTTTATTATTTTTGATGTTTAAACAAAAATATGTATTATTGTTAATAAAAGAATTCAAATAAATAATTTGCACAGAGTCTAAACGCTCCATACAGCTTGTGTAAAAAATGGCAATCATGTGATTAAAAAATAATTTGATATTTTTATAAACTGTCCAAAGTCACTGTCCAATATGAGGAGTCATTTTTCTTCTTACTTATTTCAATTTAGTACTTTATTTTCCTGTTTTCCAATATTCAGATATTATCTTTTAGAATAGTTTTCATTTGTAAATCTATATTTGTAATAAATAATTTAAAGATTATCAAAATATGATCTAGAATAATGGTTTAATTAAAGGCATTTATTTATAATGATGGAAAACATACGTATTTTAAAAGAAAAATGTGGTTGTTTAATTTTTGTCATTGTATAATGATAATATTATAGTGTAGTATACATTGTAATAAAGGTTTAATAATAAGAATAAAATGTTGGAAATATAACTGAAACTAACACTAGAGCTTTCAAATAAGAGTAGGAGAAGTTAGCGAAAACATAAAGAAAAGATCATAAAATGGATTAATGTTGAAAAGTACTCCTGCTTGTCTAATTTTAAAAAATCAAAACAGAAATGGATACATCTTTCTTCTTCAAAGAGATGCAAAGAAAGATTTTAAAAATATTTTAGAGAATTTTATACCTCAAAAGTTAGTTATAATGGATATAAGAAAAAAAAACCGATGTGCATATTTGTTTTCGCTTTTTGAAGTATCTTAAATAAATGTCCTTTTAACTGATTTCTTAATAATCTAGCAGTGAAAGCAAAAAAAAAAAAAAATACATATAAATTTAAAATTAAAATAAATATATATAATAATAAAGATAATTATCTCTTTCAATAATAATTTGTAATTGATCTAAAAAATTCTTCTTTATGTAATATATAGTCACCATGAGGATCAAATCCGAGCTTTATCTTATGATATTTATCCCTGGAGGAAAAGAACAAACAGCAGAGCTTAAATTTTAGTTTCATTTGGTTTAATTAACTCTTCTTTTTCTTACTCTGATAATATTGATGCCTTTTAAAATTTGTTCATTTTAATTAAAATTCTCTTTTCTTTTTTCTTTTCTTTCATTTCAACTGCAGATTTTTATTACCTGCTCCAATCACCTCCTCTTGTTCCCACCTCTGATACGGGATCATGTGTAAATTCTCATATAAAAGTTAATAAGTGTGGTGGAAGGGGGAGAGAAGAACAAGTGAATTTTAATAAATTTTATATGAATGTAGATATATATTAAAAGAAATTCTAGAATTTCAAAAAATTAATAAAATTCAAAACAAATAAATGAGATTTTTTTTTATTCCATATTAATGTCTTTATAAACAAATATATAAAAAAGACGAAGTGCAATATACATATATTGCAATGGAAAACATGGAATGAGTAGAAGTGAGCCGAAGACTGTGGGTTGAAAATGTATCTGGCCACGTAAGTCAGGCATCACGAAATGTGTAATGGAAAGAAATAACACAATAATTAAGTAACAGTGTATGTTGATACTCCCCTCAGCAACATAAATGAAGAGGCCTCGTGCCATTTGTACTTAAATGTGAAAGAGATAATGATATAGTTACATGCACATAAGCAAATATTATATATATCTGTATGTGTACTAAATGCCGAGTTCATTAATGTCAACTAAGGGTCATTCAAAACCATCAGTTTAAGGACAAAAATACATAGTTAAAAATCATGATAATAAAGTGGGCAAAACTGAAAGATAACTAGAACAAAAGTACCGTCATTACAGGGAAACTCTTAATCCCTAAGCTTATAAACTTCTATAGACAATTATATAGAATTCACATATTTTTTTAGTATGATAGAAGTCCTCTTTCATTTTTAGCCAATACATTCAGGTAATCAAATGGCTTGGATTACTGCTTATATCTCATCACTTAATACGATTTATATAATTTATAAAATGAAAATTGGATGGAGTGCTTTTTGGTAAAAATAATTCAATATTACAAAAAAATAATGCCTTTGTGTTTGAAAATGTTTTAATAAATGTATTTTACCAACTTTTACTTATGTGTCACAAACTTTGACACTTAAAAGAAGAGCAATACAGACTTCAGACCATGCAATAAAGTATGGAGATATATATGTTAGGAGTAAGAAGTATGGAAAATGAAATACATGGGTGAAAGGAAAAATACAGAGATTACTAGTATCACTGAAAGAATTAAAACACTGGAGTTGGACTGGACTGACTGATGCTGAAATCTTAAACTAGAGAGTGTAAAAGACCTAGTAAGATGAAATGTGCAGGATAATGTGGAGTAGAGAGGCTAGAGATCAGAGGAGAAGTTAGATTAAACTTTGAGAGACTATTCTGGAATAGATTAATAATGATTGAAAATGATGATACTCCTTACTTATTCACATGCACCTAGTTATAACCCTCTTTTATATTTAGGTACATATGGTAATCCAATGACAAAGCTGATGATTACAAATGGCTAATGCCTACTTGACAATTTCGATTATTAAACTACTAATTGATTCCGTAAAAAATGAATAATAGTAGTCATCATAATTTGCTTTTTGTATTTCACTCTTACATATCTGGGGCCTAAATATGTGGCCATGTATATTTTTAATTCTGTCTTTCAATCCCATTGATTCATCTCATTTGCTTTGTTACATATATCTGACACCAAAACCTTGATCAACGTAAATCTTCAGTCTATATTAAGAGAAAATGTTATTTATAGGGATAGAAAGATATATTTATAAGTTGTGCCAATAAAGAAGAAAATATTTCCAACAACGATAAAGAACCATTGTTTGACCTTCTACTGTCTAGTTCTACCAGTTTGCCTTTGGATAGAAAACTTTATGGATGAAAAGATCTGGAATCAAACCTTGGCTGAATGAAGTAAAAGGCAGGTTAATGAAATGGACCTGTTGAAGTCAATCTGCCACTGAGTGCTCCAAAATCACAGCACCATAAACAACTAACCTACAGTTAAGCCTTGATGAACTACAGTTTTAACTCACTTTACTTTTTAACAAACTTATTTTAATAATGTAATGAAATTCAATAACATAGATTAAAAAACCTTCAGCAAATTACATTTTAAAATATATTTGCAACATCAGTCAACAGCAGAAAGCAATAAAAATCTTAGGTCACATATCCAATGCACGTATTTATGATGTGATGTGAAACAAAAAATTAACATTTGCCATTTAATCATACAATTATGATGATTAAATTACTTCAATATCTGTGAAAAGAGAACATAACATATATACACCTGGGTCTCGTTTTACACGGATTTATTTAACGCGATTCATGTTTCTTCGGAAGCCGAACTCCGATAATGCGCTATTACTTTAAATAATAAATTTTGTGCACTTAGGTCATATTGAAAGTAATAGAACATTATTGGAATTCGACTTTCATCTGAGTAATTTCAATATTTTCAGCACTTTATAATAGTAAGATTTTATGCAATAATGAAATTAAAATCATGATTTCCACATTTTATGTATACACACATTAAATTTTACAAGATTATAATGTAAATTTGTTCAAACATTGTGCATGTTAATTTCTAATCAGTTGGCAAATTATTTTCTTATTAATGACACTAAATTCCGAGAGCTAAATGGTTGTATGTCTGGATATCGCGAGCTTCATAAACAATTAATAAAATCATCATCTCAAAGATTAATTACTAATTACATTATCACCAGAAAACCATTAACACAACATGAGAGTGAAGTTGGTGCTAGCTGTATTTCCTCTTGTGAAGAATCTGATTTTTTACCGGTTTGCAAACGAACCTGTTTATCGGCAAATAGCAATAATAATTAAAATGTGTATAAAAAATGTAAATTACAGTACTGTACTGTAAATTATGCATAAAAATATATTGTTTTGAATAAAATTAAATATTAAGTTAAAAAAAGTGTCTTGTATCAATTTTTTTCAAATTTGAAATTTTTTATTAATCATATTTTATTTCCTTTTTTTTTTTTTTTTTTTTTGCGCGAATTTTAAAGTAATTTTACGTTGGTGCTTTGCTTTTATGTGATTTTTGAAAAATCACAGTCCGTATCCCCCCTTTTTCAAGGTAAGTCACGTCTATTTTTGTGCGATTTCTTTTGCGTGTTTTCTGAGGAACCTATCTATCACGTAAAACGAGACCCAGGTGTAAAAACACATAGTACTGGATTTTTTGTATCCAATACACTTTTCCTTCAGCAAACGTTGTTTCCTTCTTTTTTTTTTTGTTTTACTAGAAATTATTGAAAATTCAAGCTCATATAAGGAGACAGAAAAAGGCCTGCTATTTACAAGTAATACATAGGCAGAAATCTTGTGATGTTTTGCTCATATTTACCACGATGCTCCTTGAAAAATAAGATTACATTTATGATCTGTTTTATCCAATACCAATAAATTAAGAAAATTCTTTATGAAAAAATGGATACTGGAAAAATCATAAATATATATTATTTTAGAACAATTAATAATTACTTATAGACAAGTAATGAAAAAGTTTGTTTGAAATAAATCAAATATGCTGTTCTTCTATGATTTTAGTTTTCTTTTTTTTTCCACTTTGTGGTTATATTTGTTCAATTTTAAGGCAATATTCCAAGATAAAAATCTATGCAATAAAAAATTCTTGATATTAACCTAATGTTCTTCTATAAAGTTCTAATAGATGTAATACTTTTTAAATGTTGAATAACATTTACCAGTAAAATCAAAAACTGACTTTTTTTTCTCAATATAGAAAAATAAATTAGAAATAGGTACACAAATTATGTCTCATTGTGATAAAGTAGTCTGTTTCAAAAAGAAGCACCAACATATTGATTGTTTGCCACAGCAGGAAACATCTTCAAATTGAAAAGGGTATGAATTAAATATTGCAAAAATATAACAAAACTTTATCTTGACAAGCAAGTAGAATTGAAGATTTCCAGATCCACATTTGTATTCCTTCTAACTTTGAATCCTAGGTTTCAATGACAACAAAGAACAAAAGTCATAAACTGATAGAACAATGAGGATTAAATATTACAGATAGAGCATTTTTTCTCGTTTTTTTTATCAGCACATTCTTCATTTCAGTTCCACCATATTGCCATTCCCATCAATCTGTGCGGAATATCAGATGCATCATTTTTCACTATGCGTATATTTCACAAACAGCTTTTGTTAGTCGGATGATATAGGAGTATCGAACATAAAAATTTCATGCTCATATATTAAACATCTTGCTCTACAAAAATATGATTTTCACAACATGCATGCACTGTAACTGAATTTCTGCAATGATAGATAATTGCAATATGTAGATTTGAGGGTTGTGGAAATGAGATAGGAGTTGCACTGATAAAAATTAAAAATCAATAAACATTTTAAATTAAATCTTGCATAAAACAATTACAAGTCAAAGGTCCTGAAATTGAATAATTATATTCCTATATATTTATGATACTGTAAATATATTCTTTCAGATTAAATGAATGGCATTGTTTGATTATTAGCAACTTTGCTAGTTGACATTTGACACTTTCAAATGTTGAAATACTATCAGTCAAGAACAGAATATCAGAAAAAATTGAGTCACAATAGAAGAGGAATTGATAAAATTAATTCATTTAACAGCAAAGAAAGCAAATGAAAAAAAAAACTACTTGAAAAATAAAAATACCATGGAATACAATTAGCAAAACTAATATTATATTCAACAAGAGTGTGCATTTACATTTAGAAGGAGAGGGGGGGGGGAATCAGTTACCAATGGATATCAGTTTTAACATATGGTTGTGATATATGGATTCAAAAGTGAACCAAACATTTTAAATAATGTAAAAATAAAGCAAGAAAAACATATGGATTTAAGAAAAAAAAAGAATTGTTTGAGGCCAATGGATTCGAAATATTATGATAAGCAATAAATAACTTAAAGGATAGAGAAAATACTTAGATGAACATTATTCTCATTACAATTCAAGCTATTTTATTATTATGGCAATGATGCCAAGAAATATGAAGTACTCTTGCTATAGTCATTACTCAGAAATGATAATAATGCAAATGAAAAACCTAAAAAAATCTAAATACTCTTTGCACTCGAATTCAATGCATTTTTTTGTTACAACCATCTTTCCTTAGTTTTGACTTATTTACAGCCTTCATTAGGGTATGCCCTTTAAATCTGAATAAAAATAAGTCATAAAACAATGTGAAAAGATTAGAAAACTTTTAGAAAGTGGGACACCATAATAATGTGAAGAAGTTTGAAGGATATGGATGATTTGACAACGATATACAGCAGAGTCTGGGTTAAGAGGTGTCTGGTCAGCTTGTGTATAGAATTCAAACTCAATTTGCAATGGAAACATTTCAAAACGTATTTAATTGAAACGATCTTTATTTTAAAAACATTTTAAAATAAGCTAATTAACCTGAAATCGATTCAATTTATTTTATTCTGTTTGCTTTTAAAATGGAACGAAATTTTTGTATATATGTTTGTGATGATGATGATGATAATAATAATAATAATAATAATAATAATAATAATAATAATAATAATAATAATAATAATAATAATAATAATAATAATAATAAGGAAAAAAGAAAGAGCTGATTGAAACGGAGTTTAGTATTTTACTCAATAATTTTTATAGTTATGAAAATGAATGCTAATGCATAGCTTCAGGATACCTTTGGCAAATTAGTTTTTCAAAATAAATCAGAAAATTGAAACTAATCAAAAAAAATTATTGAAAACCTCCTTTAAGAAAATAAATAAGATGCAGCATTTGTATGTAAAGTAAATTACTATGACTTAATTTTCTTCCAAAAAGAGCTTTAGGGGTCAAATAAATAGAAGCGAAAATCAAAAAAAAAAAAAAAAATCAAATTTGTAAAAGGTATATAAACAACTTAGAGAAGGATATATCTAATTTTTAAATATCAGAATAAAATGGCGAATTGCGATTGTAATTAAAGAAGTCTTTTGTTTTTAGCTTCTCTACAGATCAATCAATGGCTATCTACACACACAAACGACAGTTTACTCGCGAGTCTCTAGAAACAAGCTTGAATACTAGTTCTTTTAAAACTCGATTCATTACCCAAATATCTTTTATTACTGATATCATTTCTATTGCTACTATTTTTCTTTATAAATATATTTAACAAGCTCCACACCAACACATATTCTTTGCAAATCAGATGAATAAAGATACAATAGAAGATCAATAACTCCAAGATGTATTTCATGCTGAAACAGCACTCATCAGATGGGCCAGGTCACGATTTTTCACATATATCTTTATAATATGTACTGTATTTATCAATATTAAATTGTTAATTTTAAATTGCAAGTGTCAAACTAACTCCACCCACAATTTTGACTTCACACACTTTGCATAAATAAAGTAAAGATCATCATTAATCATTTATTCAACTAGAAATTGTTTCTGGTCCAGATATATACTGGAAACCTATTAAAAATTAATACATCTGATTTTTTTAAACAAACATACGCATGAAGTTATTCACGTTTTTCTGTCCTGTGTAATATCTTTATCATCATCATCATTATCAACCATTATCAATCCACTGCAGGATGAAGGTCTCTCCAAGTTTAATCCATCTTCTCCGATCTTTAGCTTCTCTTCTCCACATCACCCCTACACATTTTCTTATTTCATCCATCCATCTTACATGTGGTCTCCTTCTGGGTCTTTTACAATCTCTTGGAATCCAGTTTAAAATTTCAATTGTCCATCTATTATCATCTCTTCTAGCAATATGTCCAGCCCAACTCCACTTCAATCTTTTAATTTTTTCAATGAGGTCAATAACACCTGTTTGTTCTCTTACCCATACATTGCGTTTTCGATCTTTTCTTGTTACTCCCAAAGTACATCTCTCCATACTTCTTTGAATGGTCTGAAGTCTCTGTATTGATCTTCTATTAAGTGTCCAAGTCTCAGATCCATAAGTAAGAACTGGTTAAACACATTTGTTAAAAACCTTTCTTTTCAAACACATAGGCATATTTCCTTTTAATATCAAGTTATTTCTACCAAAAGCACTCCAACCAAGTTTAATTCTATGATTAATTTCCTCTATTATGTTTCCATCTGTATTAATAATCTGACCAAGGTATTTGTAACTCTTAACTTCTTCTAATTCATCATAATCAATCTTTATTTTCATATTTTGAGCAAATAGATTAAACATTACTTTAGTCTTTTTAACATTTATCTTTAGTCCTACTTTCCTACTTTCATCTGATAACTCCTGCAACATTTCCTGCAGCTCGGAAGCATTATTTGCAAAAACAACTACATCATCTGCGAAATCTAAATGACTTAAATAATCTCCATTTACTTTCACTCCTTTAGTTTCCCATTTTAACCCACAAAATACTTCTTGCAGCACTGCTGTAAAAAGTTTTGGAGATATGGAGTCACCTTGTCTTACACCTTTCTCAATGTTGACTTTCCCAGTATCATTATGTAATCTAATTGTTGCTGTTGCATTTTTATAAATATTCTTTAAAATATGACAATATCCTGGATCTATACCTTGATGATCCAATGCTTTAATCACTGAAGAAATGTTTATAGAATCAAATGCCTTTTCATAATCTACAAATCCAAAACATAATGACAACTCATATTCATTTGTCCTTTCTATAACTTCTCTCAATACTTGAATATGATCTACTGTACTAAAACCACTTTTAAATCCAGCTTGTTCTCTTGGTTGGTGAAAATCCAAGGTTCTCTGTAGACGAGTTGTAATTATCTTGGTAAAAATTTTATATAAAACTGATAAAAGGCTGATAGGTCTGTAATTTCTAATATCTTCTTTATCACCTTTTTTAAATATTAATATTATTACTGCATTCTTCCAATCATCCGGTACATCTTTATCATTTAGACATTTGGTATATAACTTTGCTAATATTTTTTTCTGTTTCTTCACTTGCTTCTTTTAATATATCAATTATAATTCCATCATTACCTGGAGCCTTTCCTTTTTTCATACATTTAATTGCATTTCTCACTTCTTCATTTAAAATTCTGGGCAATTCGGAAGATGTAATAGATATAGGAGGTACTTGTTCTTTATTACTATATAATTCTTGATAAAAATCTTCTACCAATTTCATAATGTCATCCCTCTTTTTAGTAATAATTCCATCTTTTTTCCTTATTGCAGATATAAATTTCCTACCAATACCAAAATGTTGTTTTACATTCTTAAGACTTTTATTTTCTTCTACAGCTTTTCTTGCTAGTTCACAGTTATACTTTCTTATATCATTTTCAACTCTTTTCCGCACCATTTTACAAAATTCGAGATATTCAATTCTTTTTAATGCATCATTCTTGCATATCTTCATATTCCTTCTTTTCTTCATAAGTTCTCTAGTCTCAGTAGAAATTTTATTAGTCAATTGCTGCTTTTTTCTACCAGCTATCTTTGTTGCAGTTTTTAAAAGTGTATCAGTTATTTTCATATTAATTTCATTCAAATCTGAATCATGTTCAAAATCTACTAAAACTTGAAACCGATTTGTAAGTTCTAATTTAAATTCATTAGAATGTTTCTGAAGATTAGGAATATCAACTGTAAATATAGTTTTTCTTAATAATTTTTGTCTCTCTAGTTTTACATTAACATGTATCTTACCCCTTACTAATCAATGATCACTTCCTGTGTTAAATTTATTAAGAACATTACAATCTTGAAATATGTATTTCCTGTTAGTCAAAATATAATCCAATTCTGCTGTACCTTCATTTGGATGCTTCCATGTCCATTTCCTTCTAACATTTTTCTCAAAAAAAGAATTCATAATATAAAGTTTTTCCTTCTCTGCAAACTCCACAAGTCTATGTCCTCTCTCATTTCTATTACCATAACCAAAATTACCTACAACACTTTCATCTTTCATTTGTTTACCAATTCTAGCATTAAAATCTCCCATAACAATTTTAAAATGTTGTTTACTCTGATCAAAAGCCTTTTGTACATCCATATAAAAATCTTCTACTACTTCATCATTGTGAGAACTTGTTGGGGCATAAACCTGAATTATCTGCATTTGATATCTGCTATTAAGTTGTATAACTAATCTTGCCACTCTGTCTGATACACCATCAATCTCCACAATATTGTTCTTCCACTTTTTATTTATAATGAATTTTACTCCACTTGTATTTCCAATATTTGTGCCTTTATAATAGAGCATATGTCCACTTTTTAAATCAATTGTCTCTTCACCTTTTCTTCTAACTTCACAAAGTCCAATAATATCCCATTTAATATAAGAGAGTTCTTCTTCTAATTCTTGCAATCTTCCTTCGCTTGAAAGTGATCTGCAGTTGTAAGTACCTAAATAAAAAGTCGTCATCAAATGGCAGCCTGGGTCCGCCTCCAGAATATTCTTAGCACCCTCCGCCTTCGGCCACCAACCGCTGCCTTGGTTGGTGACTTTACAGCCTCCTGGGATTAAGGGCCATGCTTTATTTTTGTCTGTCATAATTGTATAATTGGGAAAAATCTTTATCATTTACACAAACATTCATTCTGCCTTATCAGGCACTGAGAAGAAAGACCATGGTGTTTCTTGATCTTAAACTCAGAGGTAAAAAGCCAATAAACTCACCACGCTGGCTAATGCGTGTTTGTGAGCAGCCCATCCATGTTCGTATACTATATGAATAAACATATAGTAATAACAGCTGCAACGACAAGAACGTATGGAGTGGACATTAGGAATTTGCTTTGCTCGGTTCCTTTAAAGCCTCCAAGAGGAATCAAAGAGTCTCCTTTCAGTTAATAGCAAACTCCTTTCTGCAGCCAATATCTTTATAATATATATTAAACAACCTCCTTTCCACACACATTCTTTCCAAATCATATGAATGAAGACTTAATGAAAAAAACAAATGACCCATAAGATCTTTATTCGTATGATTTGCAAAGAATGTGTAGTGGTGTGGTGGTTGTTTAATATATTTATAAAGATAGTACACATGGGACAGAGAAATGTGAATAACTACGCGTGTATGTGTGTGTGTTTAAAATAAAAAAAGAAGATATATTAATCTTTAACTGAGGCTTCAAATATATATCTGGGCTAAAGACAATTTCTAGCTGAATAAATGATTAGTGGTAATCATTACTATATTTATCCAAAGTGGGTGGTGTCAAAATTGAGAATAGAGTAAATTTGACCCTTGTAATTCAAAATGTAACAATTTTTTTTTGTTTATTGTTGTTTGGTATACTATATATATATTTCCATGTAATAAAACTGCTTTATGGTGACAAATTTATACCAATCATAAAATTCTTAGCATTTTTGATATGATTTCTCTCAGTATATATATATATTTCAGAATAAACCTCTGACATCAATTGCTTGAATGTCTCTCAACGAGAATGGAGAATGCAAACTCACTGGCATTAAGCATCTAATATTCAAAATCAAATACAAATACATATATGATATTAATCATTTTAATGCAATACATAAAACAAATCTCATTAGGTGCAGATGATTTGTGTCCATATAACATCAAAAAAATATTATACAACACCTTTAAGAAATACATATATATATATACAATAATAAATAATTAATTACAACACTGGAAAAACAATTGAAACCAATCAAATAAATTCCCAGTTTTCCTAATGTAAACTGCAAACTCTTGTAAGCTATCGAACTAGTGAAAATATTGGTGTACAGAGCTCTTTTGTCGTAGGTGTTTAAATATCTGAATCAGCACACTAAAATATTTTATAACATACATGTATATCATCCTGAACCATTATCAATTCACTGCAAGATGAAGGTCTCCGCAAGTTCAATCCATTTTGGCTGTTCTCTCACCTGTCTTCTCCACATCATTCCTGCACCCTTCCTTATATTATCCATCCTGATGTAGTCTCTTTCTGGGTCTTCTCTTGGAATCCAGTTTAAGATTTCAATTGTCCATCTATTATCATCTCCTCTAACAATATATCCAGCCTAACTCCAATCTCTTAATTTTTTCGATGATGTCAATAACACCTGTTTATTCTCTGACCCATAAATTTCATTTTTGATCTCTTCTTGTTACCCCTAACATGCATTTCTCCATATTTCTTTGAGTGGTCTGTCTCTGTATTGCTCTTCTGTTAAGTATCCAAGTCTCAGATCTCTAAGAAAAAACTGGTAAAACACATTTATTAAAAACGTTCCTTTTCAATCACGTATCAAAAGCACTACAATTAAATTTAATTCTATGATCAATTTCATCCATTATGTTTCCATCTGTTAGCAATAATCTGACTAAGGTATTTGTAGTTGTTAACTTTTTTCTAATACATCATCCATGTACTAATGCCAACAAGTCTGCAATCTTGATATTTAAATAGCAAATTTTCATTTGTTTACACTTTTTTGTGACATTTTACAAATGTTTTGAATCGATAAAAGGTTTCACATTTTCTTGCAGAAATAATATATGTAGTTATTCATGAATCAATTTGTGAGACACCCATGTAAGCAGGAACAATTGTCAATAAACATCAGATGGCAACCTTAGTCTTACAAAGTCTGTTTCATGGCTGTCTTTTATAGTAAATGTGCTCTTCAAACGAATGGCATGAATTTTCAAACATACTCAAGAATAGAAGTGAGTGTTAATAGCTTACAATGTAACACTACTAGAGGGTATAACATATAATAACTTAAATGATATAAAACAAAAATATGACTATAGGTAAGCATATACAATCAACTGCTATTTTAGAAATCAAACATTAGAAGCTTACATTCTCTAGAAACAGAGTTAGTTTCATATAATTAGACTGTATTACTGGTGGTGATTCATTCCCTATCACCTTGAAAACACTGAATATATTTGGGTACAATTTTTGAATGACAAACATTTTCAAGAGAATTTATGTGCAGATAGTAACAGTCAAAATAATTATCAGCCTTCCCCGCAGATGGTCTTATTCAAAAACTTGATTATATACTGTAACGGTATATGCCGTTACATTAATTTAAAATTAGAATTTTTTTTTTTTTTTTTAAGTTCGTAAATAAAAAACTAAAAGCTAAAATTAAAGAGTTGTTCAATGCATGTATATATATATATTCGCACAGATGCAAAACTTTAAAAATATTTCTTTTTTTAAATAAAAAAAACAAAAAATTTTTTGAACGTACTTTTTTATAAAAAAAGTAAAAAAGTACAAAATCTAAAGATAAAATATTTTAGTAAATGGAAATGATTGTTTTATAAATGAAACGAAAAGCAAACTAGCCCTTGGGGCTCTTATATAAAAATGTCAGATGAAATATAGATAAGAGAACAAAAATAAATTAGATGTCCAATAGAAGCAGCAATGAAGGTTCGGACCATAACGAAAATTTGGAACAGGAAACCATTGTTCAATGAATCCGGATGATCAGTATAAAAGGAAAAATATTAAAATTAAAAACAGTTTCAGCTTGAATTTTTTTTGAGGGGCATGATAAGATGCACTTGTCACTCTCTCTTTTAATTCAAATGAAATGACTGATAAATTATGAACGGTACTATTGTAAACCCCGAATCATATGGGTTCTGCAATCAAATAGTACCAGGATTGAACCAGCTAAGGCCACCTCCAGAACAACAGACCGGTCTTCAAATAGAGACATCACAGGAATTGGTACCAGGAACCGGGATTCTTCTACTGTAAGACATGAACTGTAAAATTTAAAAGTAATTAAGAACTTTTGTTAAGATTTGACAAGCTTTTAATATTCAGCTAACCTATATTTTAAAATGAACTTTTATCTGACTTTTAACTTTCAAATCAATTATTAATGTTTAAATTTATACATTTGAGTTTCAAAAAAAAATCATTTCCATTTTTTTTTATTAATATTTATTGTATAAATTATTTAAATGCATTAAATTTAAGTTGGGTATAGACGCTTGCATAGATTCGTTAACGTTTAATTATGTTTTTGTTTTCATATTTGATTAAAATATATAGACATTCGGTAAATAATGATACCTTATGTTGAGTATCTAAAATGTATTTATTCAGATGTCTTTTAAGTTATTGGTGTCAATGCGGCATCTTATGATGAATGCCATTGGGTTTCTTGTAAATTTCCCTCTGCAATTCCATCAATGACTTTATATTTTGATCGTTTATGTTTATTTTGAAATGTTTTTAACCATGGAATCTATGTGGCCAATCTATACTCAACACTATAAAACAAATTTTTATTAAATCATCTGTGCGAACTTATATATGTGTTAAATTTAAGTCGGGCATGAATGGTTGCATAGATTCGTAAAGTTATGTTAGTTTAAGGGAGGGTAAATCTTAGGTTATTTGTTTCGTGGTTGGATTGGGTCAATGGATTGGATATATCGGTGTAATGAGTAAATTAGTATGAGCTCCGCTACTTGCAGGATCACATTATACGCCGCACACCCCCTTATTGCCTATGGACGGAGATAGTAAGACGGAAAACACAGTTCCTTCTTATGGAGTTTTTTTATTGTTCTTCTTGCCAGACAGATGTAGCATTCCTGTACTGGATGAGAGTCAATGTCTTCTTTAACCATGCTGTTCAGATGTACATTCCTGACAGTATGGTATTTGTGCTGTCGTATTCATACTGCATTGAATACATCGATGTATCAGATAGATTGACGTTAGTTTAACTGCGAACTTTTAGCCTAAGGTTAAATAAGGGATAAAATATTTTCCTTTCAAATGCAATCTATGTAGTTTATTCATACTCGACACTCTTAAAAATATTATTAAACAAATCTGCGCGGATTGTTCAAACTAAAAAAAATGTAAATTTAAAAATTAAATTAATAACCAACCTACCTAAAATAATAAATTTTATTCCTCAATTTTATCTATATGTGTGTAAATAAATGTTTGTGTGTTAATTACTGGAAGTGGCTTCTTTTATTTTTTATTTTAATATTGAAAATATTTTTAAATAAGAATTTATATTTTATAAATCTCTAAGTCTCACTGAGATAGTGGCATGGGCTGATGGTCTGAATAAAACATGTAAAATGTGAATCTTAACTTACATATTTGCCTACTATATAAATTTTCTAGGTTCTAATAACCTAGTGGCGCCCTGTGCGGCAGATAAGGTAACTCTTTCTTTTCGAACTGTTATAATACATATTAAAAAATGATGAGTTAGTTTCATATAATTACACTGTATTATTGGTTATGATTCACTCCATATCATCTTGTAAACACTGCATATGTTTGTGTACAATTTTTGAATGACAAACATTTACAAGAAAATTTACATGCAGTTGGTGACAACAGTCAAAATAATTATCAGCCTTACATGTAGATGATCTCATTCAAAAACTTGATAATATTCATGTTAAAAAATGATAATAGGGCAGACATAATAATGACAAAACTATATGATTAATTAAGGTCAATGTAAAAACTACAAAGAAGTAAAAGATAACAAAACAGAAAGGCTCATTTATGCATTACCATTATGGAGTAGCAAAATTTGTCAGGTTTTTGATCAATAACTTCTTTACATCAACTTTCTTATATACTTATTCTTCTAATAGGGGAATTGTTTTCCAGATTTGAAAATCACAACAAATGAAAATGCCAACATTCCTTAATTGCTAATAATTTAAAATTCTGACAGCTAAAATTCCAATATTCATCAACTAAATTCCATCAACCAAAATCTCCACAAATCAAAACCTCAACAATTTAAAATCCTGAAAATAATTTATTTTGCCACTATAAAGAATAAAACCATGTTTTCTTGCTTGTGATGTTATTATTCTTGATATTTATGAAATGTGGAAAATGGGAAATAATTTTTAATCAACTCTAGACAATCTAAAATACTGAAAAACAAATTAAAAAAAAAAAGAGCCAATAATCAGATAGAATATATAATTTTAAGAAGAATCCATGCCAAAAGATGAAACATTAATGATAAAGAAAACAGAATGATAGATGTAGTTAACAATCTTGCAAATAGCTTTATTGAATTGTTTTTGAGGTATTGCATACAATATATATTTTTAACTATTATAACATACCGATGGAAAAAAACAAAAACAAATTTATTTCTATTAGAAATCTATCAAACTTTTTATTTAGTAAAATTAATTACAAATTAAATTATATCGGAAGTAATTTCATCTAATTTTTTATTTGTTGACATTTTCTATATTCAGGATGAGATTTTTGAACTAATGCAGGTTTAGCTGTTGAGATTTTCAGCAACAAGATTATTTCCTATATCTCTTAAAACAACTCTTTGATCCACGTTAAGAATTAACTTGTCCATTTTATTGTCATATATTCTTAGACAATATAAATGTTCAGATATTTATAAAAAAAAAAGGTAGACTTATGTTGTTTTAAAAATTGGCTTTATTCATGCCGAGCATGCTTTCAATACTTTGTGCATCATAATCATAGATTATGATATAATACTTAACATATCAAAAGCATGTTCAGCATGAATAGTCAATTTTGTGCTGTTTTAAAAATTGGCATGTCTCATACTTGTCAATCCATCCTGCTCGATGGCGCTGTTTCCATGCAAAAGCACAGAATCATGTCATTTACACGGCCAAAGTTATGGCCTACAGAACATCAGGCAGAATGCGTTTTTACCCAATTATTATAGCCCCCTAATGTGCTTTGTGACACTATACAATGCACACTTCACAGATCGCTACCATATGGTGTGAGGATGTATAGAATTCAACTGGCCATAACTGTTTTAACGTGCAATCAAAGTAATGGTGTTACAGCCTGACATACTTTTACATAGTAATAATGGTAAGCCCATTGCCACGCTTCCCTACATATCTTATAAAGGCGAAAACAATTTCAAAACCCTACATATCTTATGGAGAAAACAATTTCAAAAGGGTAGGTCCCAGCACCATTTCAGAGAATTTACGTGAAAAGGCACGTCTGTGATTTCAGATTTGTTTCAGAAATCCTAAGTTTGGTTTGATCAGAGTAGTGTATTTATTGTATGATCCTTCGGATCTGCAAACTATCAATCCTCCCCTCCCCAAATGAAATTAAAAACTGTAATTTAGAAAATATATGTTGTTGTTGTTTTTTTTAAAAAAAAAGTATTTTGAAAGAAAATTAAATAATAAAAAAATGCAAATCAACCCGGTAACATTATATCTATTTGCTTTTGACTAGCAACAGCGCCATCGAACGGAATATATTGTCATAAGTATGAGGACAAAATTGGCTTTATTCATGCTGAGCATGCTTTCGATACATTATGTATTTATGATTGTGATACACAATGTATCGAAAGCATGTTCAACATGAATAAAGCCAATTTTTAAAAACAACATACATTTATTTCTTTTCCTTATAAAAAAGATAAGACACAATATATTGAATGAATTATATCATCTATTCATTAATACCATAAAAAATCCAAGCCATTTCAGTTTACTTTTTTCATTCAACGTTGTTACTGGTAACCTGTTGGCACAACTGCTTATGTGTTTCATTTCTGGTCTTTGTTAATACCAATATATTTGTCTTCATACTTCCCTGTATGATCTGCTGTCTTAGTGCTGCTGCTCTATATTATGTACCTAAATCTCAGAACAATAAGTAGATATTGGTAAAATACACTTAATAAAATATTCCTTTCGAAACTCAAAGGTAGATTTTCTTTACACATTGAGCTAATTCCATAAACAACATTTTATCATAATTTAATTTAATAATTAATTTCGTCCATTACATTATTATTTCTATACAATTTTCTTATTTATTACTCTTTAGTTTATCCTTTAAGTGAAATTAGTATTTCTATTTATCTTTATTCTGGCAGTTTTGCCTTCATTTGGCAATAAGAAACAGTAACATTCTGTTTTGTAGTTATGAAACAATAATTGTGGCAACAACCTCATGACTTTTGTAATCCCCATATATTTTTAGTGCACTCTGCTTTCCAACTACAACAACAACTAGTCTAATCCCTGCTGATGCATTTTGATAAATATTTTTCAGAATTCTGACTATATCAAAGACTCTATATCATGATTATTCATAAATTTTAATCACAATTCATGGACCATTCTATTTCTGTTAGTAGTCAAATATGATTGATTGTGATACAAAGAACTTTTAAATGTCATTCAAGTTCAAAGATTTTTTTTTTCATATGTCATGGCATCGGCCGGGACGTGAACCCACAACTGTCTGCAACCAACTACTTGCTTGCAAGGCAGCTGCGATGAGCTCTCGGCTAACAAAGTTCAACGTTTTTGGGAGATGATTTGTAACAATGTTAACAGATATTTTATAGAACTACATATATGTATTGTTATATATATATAACATTTGCTTGTATATTTATATTTTTTTTCCAGAATGACAATATTATTGTCATTGATTAAAATCATAAATAAAATAATTAAAACATTCGGCCCTAATTAAAGTTTACATATACTGATTCTGAAAACAAACAGTTTTTAGGAGGAATTGAGGGAATATTATTTGAAATATATTATCTGGATTGTGTTAAGATATTTCCTTAATATATATTGTCAATTGGCCTTTGGGGTTTAGTACAGGGCAAGAGTAATGGATGCTGAAGATTAAAGTTCATAGGTCAGACTTAAGTGCTTTACTTCCTGTGTGTTAACTCCTGAGCAAATAAAATACTTTGTATGTGTCAATGAAATAATTAATCTTTATCTTTTTTCATATTTTACTCTATAATTCACTGCATTCAGTTACCTTCAGAGAATCAACAATCTGATGCATACAAATAAATGTGACGGTGGTTTCACTATCCTAAAAACACAGACCTTCTTCTCACTCCATCATGTTACAATCATCCACTAACAAAAATTTTAACCACCCATTCTCATTGGACCCATCTCTCATCTCAACTCCAAGATATCACAACCATCAATCAGCACAAAAACCCAGATCATCCTCTCATTCCACATATCACAACCGTCCACCAAAACAAAAAATTAGACCACCTTCTTTCACGGGCACAGCCCTCATCTCAAATCCACCATATCATAACCATTCATCATCCTAGAAACTCAACCTTCCTCTCTTTTCATCATACCACAACCATCCACTTGCACAACTATCCACTGGGCACATCATCATATCAACTCCAAAATGTCACTCACCATCCACAAATACAGAAACCCAGATTAGACTATTTTCCCTATCTCTACACATGCATTTGAATGATCTTTCCTTATCAGAGGAGATAAACATACCTGATGCCAAAATCTCCACCATTCATGATAACAGTTCAATACTCTTCCATTATACCACTATCATACAAGATAACTGATTTCTAGCGATTTTTAGTACTTTATGAAAGAATAACAGATATTTTCAAGTTTCTTTTTCTATGTATGGCATTTATGAGAGCACCACTCATCAATTCCACCCTGTATTCTGGAAAAATTTTACTCACAGAAAGCTTAAATGAAAATCAAATATAGTTCTAAATTTTGATCTGAAATTTAATTTTATTAATAAAATATTTTTACTTTCAAAAGTAACCTTTATTAGTAAAATGACATCATTTGATTTCTATTATGTATTTACTTCTATATGTATGCATACATTAATGTATAAAAAAAGCTAAAGCTGATTTAACTATTGCGTCTGCGTTTTATAATCATGAGAAGGAATATGGGGGCAGTTTTGATACTGGTATTGTTAATGTAATTTGTGGGGAAAGAAATAATAGAAAGTAAAAGATAAGAGGATTTGGTGTATTATGCAAAATGAATCGTTAATTAATCAGAGAGCCAATAGCGTTCAAGTTAGGAAAAAAATGTTTTTTTTAAATTTTTTAACGGTAAAGTACTGGTTTTTTTTTCTGTTTGTTTGTTTGATAACCATGATAATGATACTTATGTGTCGAAAGTATATTTGGGTTTATTTACTTATATTTTATTTTTACTTTCTGTTGCAATATTTCAATATTGTTTATAATAATGGCAGAGGTTCAATCTATTATATATAGGTCTCGACTTATACTTATCAACAAAACGTTAATTTAGTAACAGTTGCAAAGTTATTATTATACAGAACATTTTATCCTACTTTAAAAGCATCAATTAAACAGAAAAGAAAATTATTTGATTAAATCTTAAAGCTTTGAATCGAAAATAAAAATACGACTCCTGATAAATCATTAACCTTTTAAAACCACACAAATTAAATAGGAATAAAAATGTGTTCCAGTCGATCAATAATAATAAAGAGTGCACTTAGACACTCTAAATATTATAGCAATCCTATATTGATAAATTTATATTAAGAAACAGATAGTAAATAATATATATAGAACAAACTACAACAGGATAATCCAATGCACAATCTAATTGCTAATTTGAAGTACAGTAAAGTCAAACATTTTCTGTTACATTCGAAACTTCAGTTTAACTAGTACTAGGGTAGGACTTACTGAACTGAATGAAAAAATACACTACAATGAAAATGATTTAAGTAGCAGTTAAGGACTGATCATTTGATTATTCCTCACATATTCTTTAATAAGGTGTGAAGCTGCATCATGTGTTCTATTACATAATGTAACACTGAAAACTTTATATATTGATGAGGGTACAATTAAAAACATTTTATTTACATATCAAATTCAGAGGGAATAAATAGTACAATTCAACTCAATGCTACAAAATTGATTGTTTTGTTTTTTTTTATATCCTGAATCAGTATTTGGACTCCAGTTGGAATTGTATAGCTGCAAAACTCAAACCGATTGAGGAGTTATAAACAGAATCATTTTAGACAATGAAATAATCGTATTTGTTTTAGTCCAGTGGTGCAATGATGAATTTGAGGCTTGATCAAAACACAAAATCACTTTTGTATTCACAGATCACACAACTTCTTGTTGACTATCCAATCATATAATGAAACATTCTCTTCCACATGGACCAATTTATTGAAAGAATCATATAAATTACAGGGTTCAAGTACTTATTAATGATACTCAAAATCATTCTTTCCATCAAAACAGTTGGTTGATCTGAAAAATGATGTTTGAATTTGCAATTAAATTCTTGAATGGAATTTACTGATTCAGTGTGTGTGTATATATATATATATATATATTAAACTTAATATAATTAGAATGGACTTGAGCAGACTTTCAAACAGCTTACAGTTATGCACTCCATCTTCTACAACTGATACATATGCCCACATACATGTGAAAAAGATTATCTTTTTCAAGCTGAACCCACTCATCAGTTGGTACAAATGACTATCTCCCACACACATATACAATCAGTGCTCAGTTTATATTCAGATGCAAATTTTCAAACTTTAATGGGTATGCTTTAATCTTCTCCTCCCTCCAACTCTTCAGCCATTCATATCATTGAAAATCTGAAAATGAAACACTTAAAAGTCCTTATATTTGAATATTACAAATTCAGACTGTATTCTGACCATCCCTTTTTATATATTTAAATGGACATATCATAATCCTATATGTGAGGGGATCAGAATAACTTAAAGTCAACACTGAGTATGACAATAATATTGGCATCAACAAAGGCTTTGAATGTTTCATCTTCAGTTTTTCAGTGATATGGATGGCTAAGGAGATGAACAGTGGAGAAGGGGAAGCTCATCCATTAAAGTTTGAAAATTTGCTATCTTTATATAAATTGAGCACTTATTGTATATATGTGTGGAAGATGATGTGTACCAACTCATGAGTGCGGCTTCAGCATGAAATACTTATAGTGAAGATCACAATTGTATAAGATGGAGTGCATAACTGCAAAATGCTTGAAAGTCTGAGTTCAAGTCCCTTCTAATTACATTAGGTTTATAGTAGACAAAATACTTATATTTGAAAATTACATATTAAGCCTGTATTCTGCCCATCACTCTTCTGTGTATTTAAATGGGCATATTAAGGTCCTATATGTGAGGAGTCAAAATGACGTAAAGTCAACATAAGTATGACAATAATATTAGCAACAACAAAAGATTTGAGAATGCTGAAGGGTTAGAGGGTGGAGAAGATTGAAGCTTATCCTTTTAGATCTGAAGATTTGCTGTCTTAATATAAACTGAGCACTGATTGTATATATGGTTCGGAGATGGTGATTTGGCCCAACTGATAAGTGATGTTTCAGCTCTAAATACAGTTATGGAGATCATTTACCTTTTTCACATGTGTGTGGTCATGTGTATTAGTTGTATAATATGGAGTGCATAACTATTAAGAGCTTGAAAATATAAGTTCAAGTCCCTTCTAATATCCACATATATATATGTGTGTGAGATTATTAGGTGTACATGTTTAAAAATGCATTTAAATGTGCGCTTTCAATTATGAGTTAATTTAACATCTACGCAATCACATTCCAGGATCATTGTCTAATCATCAGTCATCTGTGAGGCTGAACTTGAAGTACCTCATTACTGAGTTTACGCTTCTGGATCAAACGTTCAACAACCGCCTTACAGGTCATATGACTTCATGAGCAAGTACCTGTTCCCATTACTTACACGGATAATTTATTATAAAGATTATATTCTAGTCATATAACTGAATCAATGGTATGTATGAAACCCAACTTTTCCACACACACACATACAAAGGATTAAAAACCACAACTTAAACTATTTAAATTTCTTTTTCCTTTTTTATTTAAAACATTTTTTGTTTCTGAAGATTAAAAAAAAAAGAATCAGCAGTTCAGTATTTAGTTAATCGACTGCTGGTTTGAATAGGATGAAGTTGAGATTTAAAATTTAAATGTCATTAAAACAACAGGATTCGGCAAGTACTTTATATGACAAAATGAATCAAATAAACAGAAGTGGACTAATTTAAAGATTTCTGCAGAATAATTATTTTTTAACTTTTTCCATGTTATATATGTATGGTATCTTGCAGTGGCAGATTCTGGAACTTAAAATTCTCACATCAATTTCAGTTCTGGCACTTCCTGAGTTCAGACCCCTAATAAATGGCTGAGCAATAAAACCATTGGATATTTATTTTATTAACACTAATTATTTCTTGAGTAACATAAGAATAGCTTACCTAGCTTTCAAATAATAGACTATTAGTTTTCCATCTTATCTTGATTGGAATGAGCATTCATCCCCATGGATCAATGTATATAGCATATACTCTATTGCAAGAATGGGTCAACTGGCAAGATGAGATATAACATCCAAATATTTCTTAATCAACCAAAATTTCAAAAGTGATCTTTAATCTTTTTCTAGAGTTTACTGCATTAATACAAAGTGGTTGCAGTGTCAGGTATAGCATCATGCAATAAACACATTATAGTACAATTTGACATTAAATGATAGCTTTTAATGCCAGTAATTCTATGCTTTAACATCCATCAGACCTTTAAGTTATCAGCTGCACTAAGATATTATGAAAAGTCAGGTATAACTACCATCACAGGCACTATATTTTCTAAAAAAAATTACTGTTAAAAGTTTTATTCAATAAAAGTAATATAAAATAAAAGTTCTGAGATTAATTAGTACATCATGAGATTTGTCACCTTGCCTATTTTTAGCAAAATGTAATGACGTTCTGTGCAGCTTAGGGAAGTGAAGTGTTGAAAACCGGATCATATAATCCTTAGATTTAGGGATTAAGTAATAGAAATACTCAGTTACTTATTTTAAACTCTTTGGGATGTAATAGGACAATAAATGTAAGAACAATATTTCAGAATATATTAAATGATCTATCCATTAATTACCGAATTAATTCTTAACAGAGTATGCATGAAACTTTAATCAGACTAAACAGAAGTTTTAAAGTACGGAAGGATTTGAACACCGGTAGAAAAAAGGTATACCAACCAATGGCACACGATAAGATACAGGTCACAACTTATCCATTTAAATTATTAACCTCACTTCTCATTCAAAGTCTTCTGATCTCTAGATATCAACATAATCTATTTTGAAAGGTTTAATTCCACTATGAGAAAGACTTTAATTAAATTTAAAAATAAAATATATAATTTATAAATTATGCTAATGCAAAATCTCAACATACTTTCTTTTATTCATGTATACCCCTTTATAAACAAAAATATTTTAAAGTAACTAGTTAATGTGCTCTCTTATTTCAACAAATAATTAGTGAGGGAGACTGATTTAGTTGAGAGACATATTGGGAAGAAGGCAATTTGGATTTTTTTAAGTGCCTTTCGCTGATTGTTTAAAAACCTTAAGTGAGAGTTATCACTGTTAAAATTAATTTAAAAGTTATAAAAGATATCTTTTATAAGATGAATTTCATTATTTAATCTCAAATAAAGCTTCAATCCTTATCTTAGTATTTGCCAGAAAGTTTGCATTTTAGTTCCATTTATATGCTGAAATACTTCCATCATATGATTAAATCATGGAATGTTTTTAGAAAAATTTTAAACTTTACTTAAATTTTCCAATTACATTCACCTATTAATAACAGCACATGTTAGTATCTGTACAAAATTTTGAGTGATATTATTCTACTCTCATCTTCAGGTAATTTGCTGATCTGACCAGTGACAATACTAGCTTGGGAATTGAAGGACCTTTAGATTCTTTAATACTGAACAGTAAAGAGAAAAAAATCTCATAGATAAATATATGAATTTCTACTGACTGTTACCACTGGCAGAATAGAATGGCTGTTGGACAGAGAGTTTTCTTAAAAATTCATATATTCAAATCTAAAGGTCTATGTTTGATTCCCATGCTAGAATTATCACTGGTCAGATGAGCAACACCTGAAGAAGAGGGAAGAATAATACTACTCAAACCTGTGTGCTGTTGCTAATAGTTGAATCTAATTGGAAATTTTAAATAAAGTTTAAATTTCTCTAAAGACATTCTAGTTAAGACTAGAGATTAAATCCTCATACCAGCTGATATTTTTGCACCTATATGGAATCTGATCTTATTAACAACAACCCAGTACCTTGGCCATTAAATATATTAATCAAGATGTATTAGATATATATATATATTGATTATTGCTCAATTATATGAACATGTATCTTTCTTATTGCTTTTCTACTTGAAATCTCTTTTGTTTCAATATGTCTTGTAAATAATCTCCAATGTATATAGTGAACCTAATAAAATTAATTTAAATTAATTAAGGTCTAAGTAGAGGAACAACATTAAGAATATTTGGTTGCATTCTGGAGTTGGTGTTAGTTTTAAAAAGTATAAACCATTTGAAATTAAAAAAGAAATATAAGCTATGAATAGATTAAAAGAAGAGATGATGAGTGATGAAAGCTTAGTATTTTTGTATGAAATTGAAAAGGCTGAAAAATTAAACAGGTCATAGGGAGCTCTGTAAAAATGTTAATCTCTTACAATCATATGAATACCGTGATACCTAATAATAATATTAGACAGGAAGAAGCCCCCCCCCCCCATGAATAAAAGAAAACGCATTGTTTTATCTGTTTATCTTGAGATGAATACAATATTGAAAATATCGATGAGCAAAAATTGCAAAATGTAATATATAAACATGTGGCTACATACTAATACAGCGGTATATTCTTTAGTCAATCAAAGAAAGATATCGTTTCCTCGGTTCCGTTATTAGTAAAGGCCATGTTTAATGAAGTAATCCAGCCTTTGAAAAATACAAACTTGTTTACTTTCTAGAATCATTTTTCTTTTCTGAGATAATGATTTCAAGGAATAAATTGTATCTGCTTTTAAATATTAGATTACATCATTAAATAATCCTGTAAAATAAGCAATAATTTTAACTCCAACAACAAAGTTTAATTCAAGGGTTTGTTAAATCTTAGCAAGGACAAAATGTAAATCTAGCTCATTCTTGAGATATGTCAACTGAAATAGAAGACGTTGGCTGTAATTATTAATTAGACAAGAGTAATAGTAAACCGTGAAAAAATCTTTCCAGAAAATGCGAGTCAAAAATATCCAATGAATGAATCAGACTATCTGCCTCTTGCGAATGTTTAAACTGTATGTGTGTATATATATGTAACTAAAAATAAAAGTTAAAACAGCTTTTGAATAATCTTCACCAGCTGAAATACTGTTCCAACACCCACACTTCTTTCAAAGGAACGATGGACTAGACTGACAAATCGTCAACATTACCAATTTGAGTACTTTTTAAGTTTTTCGTTTTTGTCAAATGTGTCAGCAGTATGAGATTGGGTAGATAGTTGAGGGTCGTGTGACAGTCTGAGTTCAAACCCCCTATATATTACATATTGGAGTACAGGTATGAAAAAGCCTGTACTGTAGAAAAAAATCATATATTAAAACATAGTTAAATAGCTAATTACCAACCACTAATTAGTAGGCTAACTCAGCCTATTTGAGGCTTTCAGTTACATTAAAAAAAAAAAAAAACTCCCTAACCAATAGGCCTCCCTCCTTTAAAAGATGCAGGAAACTAAAAAGCATAATCAGAATTTACCAATTACGGGTGGTAATGGTTTTTAGCAGTTATGTTATCCATCCATGTTTTGCCCTTTATCTAAGCATAGTTAGTATCTAATTCTCAACCAATAACGAGTTGAGTAACTGGGTTCGCTTGAGGCTTTCAATTATCTTTAAAAAAAAAAAAAAAAACCTCCTACGTCTGTTTGATTTTATTCAAACCTGGAAAACCGATTTGATAATCACCAATTATGAGTCCCTTAAATAGAAATGTACGCATATACATAACATAAAATGAAAAATCATAAATAAAAGCAATTAATTAATAAGTGCTGAAAATAAGAAAAACACACATCAATAATATGCTAAAATACATGATTTAATGGGATCTAACTTTATAAGCCCAAACTACTAACGTCATTCTTGTTCAAACCGGAAACATTTAATCATTGATACTGTTCTCTTTTTTTTTTTTTTTCATGTGTCATAGCATCGGCCGGGAAGCGAACCCGCTAACCCGGGACAACTGTTTTTAAGGCAGCTGTGCTGACCTCTCGACCACCACCGCTTGACTTGATACTGTTCTTTCAAGAATATAATGTATTTTTAAAAAAAACAGCTTCCAATCTGATTTTTGGCCAATAGGAATCAAATCCCTACATTCTGAATCTCAAGATTCCAACCAACATGTTCAATTCTGAGATTGGTGTTTAAAAAATTCCCAAGTATTAGTATTAAAAAATTCCCAAGTATTAGTATTATTTTTAAATTATTGTTTTAATTAAGTCGTAAGAATTTTTTATCCTAATACATACTATCTCTGTGCTTGTAAATAAAATTAAATATTATATAAATTATTGTTTTATTTATTATAATTGTTGTACTTATTATATAATTTATTTTGATTCCCCTACAAACGTTTTTAAATGTTTTTTTTAATTTCAAAGTTTTGACATCGAATTTCTCAAAAAATATAAACTTTAAAATTTTTTTTTAAAAAAACCCCTCAAATGTCTTAATCTTAACACAGTTTGTGGGAACGTTTCAATGACTCCCAATAAAATATTTTACTATTTTCGAAAAAATCATATATCAACAGAAAAACAAACACCTGATTAACAAACAAATTTTAATTCAAATCTTTAATTATTTTAGAAGACCACTCCATTTCAAAACATATGATGTTGGGTTATACTATTATGATACAGTAAGCAAAATAATTAACAGTTTGGGATGGGGTTTAGAAAGACAACAAAAACCTTTGAAATACAGCATTTATATAAAACTTTGATTTTTGTTTACATAAATCTTGTTTATTTAATGCAAACAAATATAAATAATTGTGTATTCAAATTTACACTCGCATTGTCACATGTCATGCCAAATAACAAATTTAACTTTCCTAAGCAAAATGCCTTTGACATTCATTTCTTCTTTGCAGAAAAAAAAACAAACACATCCAGTGGAACACTCAAAGTTCATCAAGAGATGACGCATGGGTACTTGAAATTTATCATCAAAGTGCCTTGGATATATAAAGGAAAAAAGCAGGAACTTCAGCATTGAGGAATTTAACTTCATCATTTCAACTATCTTATTATTCATCAAAGCTATCCCAAACCATTAATGATCATTATATTCATATGTCGTTTATTCTTTTCCTTCTGCTAAAGTAAAAATTTATTTAGGAAAAAAACACTTTCCACTTTTTGAAAATATCTTTGGCCCTAATAGTTTTATTTGATAGAGGAAGAAAATACTGAAACTTCTGGATATCTGAAATTGGATTTGCATCTAAAAAAAATGCTTTTCAAGCGATTTCTCTTTATACTATGTGTTGTTTTAATTCAAAGAACAGAATTCCAAGGAATCCAAATATGACATTCCACGTAAATGAAAAAGTATCACAATTTGCTATTGATAGAATTTCTGGATATTGGTTTTGCTGCGAACGTCTTCAAGATTTTCCTCAGAGTATTACATAATCCTATGCAGATCTCAATTTTCATAGAGGCATATATTTAAGATTTTTTTATTTTTAAACTGTGGCAGAAGCATCCAAATGACAACATATCTTTTTCAAATCTAGAATTAGTCCTGATCTTAGATATATGTTTCATCTAAAATAAAATGAGCAGCAACTGTGCTGCATTTAAAATTGCCAAAGAAGCAAACAAAACTTTTAAAATTTTACATTATTAGAATATTTGTAGAAGATTGCTATTGAAAAATTTCAATTGAATTTTGTCTTGCAATGTAAAAACTTAATTTTCTGTAAAATCAATAAATTAGGCACCCTCATTTTTTTTTGGCATTCTCATTCAAATACACCTGGGTCTCATTTTATGCAGATTTATTTAACGCAATTTTGAAGTTATGCAATTCATGTTTCTCCGGAAGTCAAACTCCGATAATGCGCTATTACTTTAAATAATAAATTTCACGCACTTACGTCATATTGAAAGTAATAGCACATTATTGGAATTTGACTTTCATCTTAATAATTTCAATATTTTCAGTGCTTTATAATAGTAAGATTTTATGCAATAATGAAATTAAAATCATGATTTCCACATTTTATGTACACACATTAAATTTTACAAGATTATAATGTAAATTTGTTCAAACATTGTGCGTGTTAATTTTGCATTTTAAATCACATTCTGTTTTTGCTTTTTAAAAAAGAACGTAATCAATTATTAATCATTTAGTGTCCGCAAGTTTATTTTTAAAAAATGAGTAATAGCAGTGGGCACAATTAAATTTGACAATTAAAAATTAAAATCTGATTTTTAATTGTAATTAACAATTTAAAAATTACTTAAGGTGACCCGAAATTAATGTGATGTGAAACGAAATTTGATTTTTAAATGGAATTGAAAATTAAAAATTAAAGACAAAAATAAGAATTTAATTTTTAGTTTTAATTAAATTTTTCCCAGCAGTGTAGAAAAAGATAATGAAACAGAAGTGGAACCTGTTCCTTTCACTGCAAAAATGATCCGAGGTCTTCAACTTTCTAATCAGTTGGCAAATTATTTTCTTATTAATGACACTGATCACGAAAGTGCTCTTAAATTCCAACGCGAGCTTCATAAACAATTAATAAAATCATCATCTCAAAGATTAATTACTAATTATGTTGTCACCAGAAAACCATTAACACAACATGAGAGTGAAGTTGGCGCTAATTGTATTTTCTCTTGTGAAGAATCTGATTTTTTACCAGTTTGCAAACGAACTTGTTTATCGGCAAATAGCGATAATAATTAAAACGTGTATGTCAATTACTGTACTGTAAATTATGCATAAAAATATATTGTTTTGAATAAAATTAAATATTATAGTTAAAAAAAGTTTGTCTTGTATCAATTTTTTTCAAATTTGAAATTTTTTATTAGTCATATTTTATTTCCTTATTTTTTTTTTTTTTGCGTGAATTTTAAAGTAATTTTATGTTGGTGCTTTGCTTTTATGCGAATTTTGAAAAATCTCAGTCCGTATCCCCCCTTTTTTCAAGATAAGTTACGTCTATTTTTGTGTGATTTCTTTTGTGCGTGTTTTCTGAGGAATCTATCTATCATGTAAAACAAGACCCAGGTGTAATTGTAATGATCGATTATATTGTGGATATAAACAATTCCTTTTCAAAACCAAACCAACAACCATTAATGGAAAGATTCCACAAATTCTTCTGTGATTTTGATGTATATTACAAATGTACAATGTATAATTGTCAATCATTTCTTCTTGCAGCCTCATATTTAATTCTTGTTTAAAATATAGAACATCAGGCATGATGTTGGTTAAATGCTCTAGCAGCATTAAAATGAATGTTCTTTAATTTAGCACCAGGGAATCATACATTTCACATTGTCATTTTAATTGCAAACTGATTGATCTCCACTTCCTTTGACTAAGACACAATGTTTGTAATATTCAGCAACATTAGAAAATCCTACCTTTCAATATGATATATTGAATAGTTCATACTATTCCTTTAATGAATCTTTTCCCACAGGTATTCTAGTCTCATCATGAAGACTATCACAATCATAAAATCCATTAAGGTTTTTAATCATAGCTAACATAAAAGCTATAGAAACAAAAGGAACATTTATTTGACTTTTTGGTGAATAAATGGGTAAAAGCCAATAAATCAGTCAGTTATTTCATTTTTAACTTGCATTTACTACATGTTGTGATATTTCTCTTTATAATTTCAGAAGCCATTGCAGCGAGTGATTAGACTATAGTTACATATTGGATTAACTCTATCATTAAGTTGAATTGTGGTCTTTAGAACAATTCAAACATTATTCATACCTTTCTAAATACATTTATATGATAGTAGTAACATATAGATTAGTATCAAACACCAAGTTTTTCCTTCTTTCTTTTATGTGCTGCTGACCTGATCTTTAGATTTATGAATACTGAATTTAAAGTCCATGCTCAAACTAATTAGCCTTTGACCTGAAAGCTGAGTTGGTTAGAGCCACATCTTCCACTGAGTATTCATGAATGTAAAGATCACAAGATTAATCTATGGCTCATCATGCCATCAACCAATATAAAAAAAAAGAACAAATACCGCTCTAATATATTGCCTTTCTATACTAACCAGTGTATAATATACTAGCAGTGAATGAATATGTTTGGAAAAATGTAAATAAAATATGTTCAAAAACCATTAACAGTTCAATTGGATGATGGAAACAGCTAGACATCTAAATATATATATATATATATAATGCCTCTATTGCGCACTTTCAGACAAACAATTATTGAAATCAATGAAACCCTATGACTAGTTTATGGCTAAATGACTTTCAACTGGCAGAAAATACCTGAATTAGGTCTCAAAGTATGATACGTCACTATTTGCTGAAGAGTAAAATTCACGGCAAAGTCATGTGACAGGGTATTATATATCTTTGCTGACATATTGAAGTATTATACTTCATATTTACTAACAATACATGATTCAATAATTTAGTAGAATGACAGTTTTGCTAATTTTTATAAGACTGATCAATTTTCTTACACCATCACCAAAGTGCTCTCTGTAGAAAAACTCTTGATAATCAGAAACTTTTCCCATAAGACAACCTTTTGTAGCTGCTTAACATTTGGTGGGGTAAAAATATGCTTAAAAATTGAAGGATGATATTAATTAAAAGTAATTTTCTTTTCATATGTCATAGCCTTGGCCGGGACGCGAACCCACACCCGTCTGCAACCAACTACTTGCTTGCAAGGCGGGCGCGATGACCTCTCGGCTAACAACGCTTGACTAATTAAAAGTAATTTCATTGCAGATTCTGAAAAGAAATTGTAAATATGCTTATAGTTCCTATAAGTTCACGTAAATTAAACATTTAATTTTTAAAAAGAATAGCAGAATGTTGCTCAAATTTTAAATAGTATAGGAAAAGAATGCAAATTGCGACTCAGAGAATTAACTTGAATGAAATAACCGATTTTTATTTATTGGCAGCTGTTTTCAGTTCTTAATCAACGTCCCCCCTCCCTCCACACTTCTTATTTCTGGGCTTTTTCTTCTGCCAGTAGCACGCCCATCAATCAGCAATATCTAATTAGAAAGAGATGAAAATATTAGCTAATTTATTTATAAATCAATTAATCAAAGACAGAACTTACAGAAAATAAATTCAGACAAAATTAAATTAAAACCAATAGATGGATAATAATAAAGAAAAATGTGAATAATTCATTAAACTATATAAATACCGAATTTATGGAATAATTTCATGTAAGGAATTATTATTGTAATTTGAAAATAAATAAAAAATATTTCTCTAACGACAGGATTATATGTCCATTTAAACAAATGCAATAACATTTGCATAATCGATGTTAAAACTTTAATCCTCATCAGATTATACTATTTACGATAAATATGCACAGATGTACGTAGGTGCTAACATACGACATAAAAAAACAAGTAATGTATTAAAATTAAAGAAATATATTTCCTTTTTTAATAAAACTAATCCTAGAGATCAGATGATCTGTATCAAGATGAAATATAAAGACCCCTCACCTCTCAGTAAAAAAGATCACTGGCATGAGAAATTCCCATATGTATATTGGCTATAGGCATGATGTTAATTTGGACATCCTGGATGTACTATTCCTGAATTCTCTTAATGGAGTCCATTGAATATCGAGCAGGAATATAACTTCACAGTGTTGTAAAGTAAACATACAAAAACTTAGATAAATATTTCTCTGAATATTAGAGCAGACCTTTAAAATAAAGTAGCTTTATATTAAGAAACTCTTTATACAGGGTATTATAATTAAAATGTACACATACTGAGTAGTTTTTATTTTTCATCTGCTTCATTAAAAGTAAATATGTATCGATAACAATATACTAACATCTAACTTGTCAAGTATTGGTGGCCTAGTGGTTAGCATGCTGCCTTCCAAGCAGCCGCTCCGGGTTCGTTTCCCGGACAATGCATTTGACATATAAAATAAAAAAAGCCAGCTAACTTTAATGGAACAAGAGCTTTACAATCATTCCAAACTCATGATTTTGTTTTCTATAATTATAGTCTAAAAATTCATGTAGAATGTACTTTAATAAATAAAAAAATTGAATCATTAAAGAAATCAGATCACATATTATGTATCGTATGCGGCATAAAATATCTATAATGCTGATTTTCAAGTCTACCCAACATATAAAAGCAACAAAAAAACGGCAATTTTACACTAAAACATCATTTTCAATAAAAAGGGAAACAGTAAAAATATACAGCAGCTTTTAATATAAAAGGAAAAACATGTATTAAATCTAATAACTGCAACACATTTTATAAAGAAATTAAAACATAACCTTTTTAAATTCATAACCACATATGATGTGTGTTGGTATATGTGTTGTATATTGCAACATATCTATAAATCACAATGTAATAAACCAAATTTTGATTATATATTAATCCACATATATATAAATTTTAATCATTTTATTTATTATTAGCATTTTGTCTCATTTAAAAATGACAACTAAAACTGTTTATTTTATTGTAAGACAAATATATGTTCAGAAATTATATGCACGTGTATGTGTGTATATATATATGTCAATTGTATTGCAAATACCCATGTGTGTCAGATAGACATTTCTATGTAAAATTTTAAGCATTTTTTTAATTATTAAATGTCAATTCATAAATTTTAAATTTTATATTAAGCCACATGTCTGTGTGCTGTCTGGGTTAAAATAAAAATCTATTGGAACACATATGTAAATCATAGTTTTTAAAAAAAAAAATTGTATGTTAATCAAAATCAGAAGTTTGATTTATGTGTATAGCCTTATTCTAAAGACCTTAAAATCATTTTCATATTGTTGTTAATAAACTTATTCAATTGATAAAATTGTATTGCATCATTATCTCTTGGTCACCGTAATAGTTATAGAGCTTATGTTTTCTGAGCTAGATTAGAGTATAACAGCTTAAAATATGAATGGAGATGTTTATTTAGTGCTTAAGGGGCATTCCAGTATGACATTGTCCTGGTTTGGTGTAAGGAGAATATTCTTTAAAGACCATGCACTGTATTTTATTTAATTTAGTCTTTATTAGAATTTAATTTTATGGTTAAGCCAGTACATTAATGGTACTAACTGGCCAGAGCAATGATGATGATCAGCATGTTTTAATATCACAGCATTATTTTTTTGGTTGTATTTTTATAAGATTAGTACTTAGGTTTGTGCATCCAAGTTAAGGATTAAATAATTGTCCTAAGCTGGCAAAGGCTAAATAAATAGTTAGCCTGGTCTACAGTAGACCAATTTCTAATCCAGGCATAAGATGAACTGTGGATTTTATTGTATTTTTGATTGATCATTCATGATGATGAATGGTGAATACATATGCTTACTTATACTTATTGATAATGTTGGTTGATAGTTAATTATAATCATGGTTGCTGTGAGAAATAACTGGGCTGATTCACTCAGAGATCTATTGATACCATACTCTCCTTTAATGTATAAAATTTATTATATAAGTTTTGATATAAACCATTTCTTTAATATCTATATTTAATATCTCAACATCTCTTATGATATAATATCATTCCTTAAATAGTAAAAATTACTTAATTCATTTTATATTTTGTTTTTGATGATGATTGCCATCACAACCAACTTCACCACCCTGATCCCCATCCCATTGTACATATACTAGATTTGGTTCTTTGTTCACATATTATTATAGTGTAATTTTTGGTTGGAATAACCAACCAATTTTTTTCTCATAGGAAATCATTATAACTGTTATATATATATATTCTTGCTTCATAATGAGGGTTTGGGGAACCAATTGCTCCTGTTAAACAGAATAACGGTGTAGATGTTGAGCTATTTCTACCATCTAATATTGAATATCGTTAGAAACATTTTAAACTTTATTTAAACTTTCCAAATACATTCAACTGTTAGTAATAGAATACAGATTAATATATAACACAAAAATGCAAAATGCATGAAAGATAGATTCGTTTATTTACATTTTTCAATCTAATAATAAAACTAAAATCTATCATACCTGCATATTTCATTTTCAAGTATTTTTCCCATATTTTTGAACTCAAAATTAATCTCATACAAATATTATTTTTCCTACATTGCAGCAATCAGTGGCGAAATATGATCCTGATGCAAGATTTTTTTCAAAAAAGAAAAAAAATTGAAATTATGTACATTACTTCTTCCTCTTTTTTCTTAAATATGGATTAAGAAATGAATCAGAAATATTGTAGTTAAAAGTAATAAAACAAAAATGGATACTTGTCTATTACTATTAGCAGCCATACATCGCTTGGTGGCAAATGTTTCTGTGCAAAAACACAGAAATATGCCATTTAAGTGACCAAAACTACAGCTATTACAACACTATCTTCATAATAGCCATTTTGGGCCATGTGATTGTGTTGTTCTCTATGCAAAAGCACAGAAATAGTAAGCCTAGTTATGTGTGGCCACACTTTATGTGTATGTTCAGTAATGAGAGTTTGCTACAATTTGATATGAGGGTGTCTGTTGTTCAATTTCAAGTGTTGAAATCGGTTTTCAAAATCATTGTCTCACACAAACTGTAGTAGTATCAAATAGCAATAATAATCACCCTGTCAGCACTCTTCCCTGTGCATCTTGGAGGCTGCTAGAAATTTGGAAAGGCTTTTCTCAGAGCACGATGTGGCGGATTCATGCCAAATTTCAAGTTCTCAAAAGGATGGCTGTACACAACTGGTAGTTTCAAAACACATTTTTGGTCTTACACAATGTTATTATTTTGTATTTGATTCCACTTACAAGTGAGATTTTTTTATTTATTTGAAATTAAAAATGTTGTTGCTGATGGAAATTATGCTTGTTGTTGTGATTTCTTTGAAACCCAATCAATCCAAAGAGGTTTTTTTGACACTTGTATTCCGAATTTAAAAACCAAGTTAGCTGATAAAATACAAAAATATCGACTAATGAATTTTTTTGATTTGGGTTGGTTTTTTATTTTTTTTTTAAACGCTTAATTTACTATTACAAGAATAATGTCAATTTGAAAATAAAAAAGTGTTTGGGTTTTGTTTTTTATTTTTCATCGGTGGCAGCATAAAAAACAAAATTGGTTGATTCCTTTTTTAATGAAGTGTTTTGGGTTGTTTTTTTATTTTTGTTTAAACGGTTGATTTCCTATTAGAAGAATAACATCAATTTGAAAATCAAAAAAAAAAAAACTGTTTTGTTTTGGGTTGGATTACTTTTTTCATGAAGTGTTTTTGGTTGTTTTTAGTTTTGGTCCAACGTTTGAGTTTACTATTAGAAGAATAACGTAAATTTGGAAATAAAATGAATAACTGTTGGGGGGGGGGGGGTGCTTCACTTTGTAAGGAAGTGTTTCAGGTTGGTGTTTTTTTAATTTTGGTTGAAACGTTTAATTTACTATTAGAAGAATAATGTAAATTTGGAAATAAAAAGACAATTTATGGGATTTTTTTATTTTATTTTTTATTAAACGTTTAATTTAGTATTATAAAAATAACACTTTTCTTGTACTAGTAAATTAAACGTTTTAACAAAAATTAAAAAAAAAAACCACAAAAAACATTTTGTAATTTAGAATGCTAACAATAACATAAATTTTCAAAAGTAAAAAAAAAGGCAGGCCCAAAAAAATGTTATGTTAATAGATTTTTGAAGAGAACTGTGCCATCAAGCAATGTATGGCTGCTAATAAACAAGTACCCAAAAATGAATTTCTGAAAAGCTTCATTGCTTGAAAATTCATGAGTTCAAACACCGTAGGGGGCCACCACTGAAATCGATAAGAGGATCTTATCCAGGGTGTGACCCTTTATTATTACATTAACCCATGCAAGTTTTGAGAATAACCATATACACCTGGGTCTCTTTTTACACAGACTTATTTAACACAATTTTGAAGTTATGCGATTCCTGTTTCACCTAAGTCAAACTCCGATATGCGCTATTACTTTAAATAATAAATTTTGCGCACTTAGGTTATATTGAAAGTAATAGCACATTATTGGAATTCGACTTTCATCTTAATAATTTCAATATTTTCAGTGCTTTATAATAGTAAGATTTTATGCAATAATAAAATTAAAATCATGATTTCCACATTTTATGTATACACACATTAAATTTTACAAGATTATAATGTAAATTTGCTCAAACATTGTGTGTGTTAATTTTGCATTTTAAATCACATTCTATTTTTGCTTTTTAAAAAAGAACCTAATCAGTGGGCACAATTAAATTTGACAATTAAAAATTTAAATTTGATTTTTAATTGTAATTAACAATTTAAAAATTACTTGGCAACTTGAAATTAATGTGATGTGAAATTTGATTTTTAAACAAAATGGAAAATTAAAAAATTAAAGACAAAAATAAGAATTTAATTTTTAGTTGTTAGTTTCATAAACAATTAATAAAATCATCATCTCAAAGATTAATTACTAATTATGTTGTCACAGAAAACCATTGACATAACATGAGTGTGAAGTTGGCGCTAATTCCTCAGTTTGCAAAACCAACGTGTTTTTTTGGCAAATAGCGATAATAATTAAAATGTGTATAAAAAAATGTAAATTACTGTACTGAAATTATGCATAAAAATATATTATTTTGAATAAAATTAAATATTATAGTTAAAAAAAGTTTGTCTTGTATCAATTTTTTTCAAATTTGAAATTTTTTATTAGTCATATTTTATTTCCTTATTTTTTTTGCGTGTGAATTTTAAAGTAATTTTACGTTGGTGCTTCGCTTTTACGCGAATTTTGAAAAATCACAGACCTCATCTCCCCTTTTTCAATGTAAGTTATGTCTGTTTTTGCGCGATTTCGTTTGCGCGTGTTTTCTGAGGAACCTATCTATCGCGTAAAATGAGACCCAGGTGTATTAAAAACGGCGATGATAGCTCACTGTTGAGTTTTAATTTATCTGAATATATTCTTGAGTATTTTACTTACATCAATTATTATGGTATTCCAATTATTGTTTTGCTTTCTTGCAGGATTGTATTTATTTCATTAAACACACAAAGGTGGATCATATACTTTGCAGAGATTTAGGAAACACAATCAAATCATAAACAATTGTGCAACACAATTTCAGGTAAGCAAATGCTTCAATTCTAAAAAATTTGTATTTTGATTTGAAGTGTAAAATTTGTACAAAGCAAAAATATTAACAATTGACTTTTATTCCTTAATAAGTAGTGAAATTTGAATTTTTTCCAAAATTTTTTAAAATCCTGAGCTGATCTTCTTTTAGACCTTTCCACAGATATTATCATTTGTAATATTAAATCAAAATTGTTACACAAAAAAATATAAAAGATATCCAAATATCTAAGTACTTTACAGAACATTATGTAAAAATAGTTTTATTGCTTGAGAGTAACAGAGATGGGTCAATCCTTGGATTAGAATTCCGGTTCTGCTACCATATTGCCCTAAAGCACACAAGACAATACTTTATATTAACCCAAGTTTTTTAAACAATTATATATATTTATCATAGTAATATTAAAATTATATCCATCTATTTTTCAATCAACAGAAATGGAATGCTTTGAATAAGAAAATCTGATGTGTAAGTTTTTATGTGTTTCAGATAATAATAAATTAATTGTTCTCATTTATAATTTTTAATGGGTTTGCAATAATATCACTTTTGCTTATTTATCGTCGTCCGTCCCCCCTCTCATGTTTTGAGAAAGTCATATATTGAAGTTTCACTATACAACATTTTAAGGTTGCAATTTAGCTGCAATGTTTCGTAAAATTTTTAAAATGCAGTGGCAAGATCATGAAACCAATCAGAATTTTTCTACAACTTGCTGGAGATAATTATATAGAGTCCACTAATGTAAAATCACATCTTTATTGGATTGGACACACAAAACAATTGATCAATGTGAGAATTCCTAAAGTAATGATTTACAGTGAATTTGAGCATAGTTTCCATCGAGAGGTAGTACCTGGTGTGTTACGAGAATTAACTCAAAGACAAATCTTCTAAAGAAGTATATGGTCAATTATTTCCACTGGGAAGATATTACAGACAATAGAACACGTTGTGGAGTTACAATTAGAAATAGTGTTGAAGTATTTTAGACATAAAAGTTTTTTGCTGAAGAAATTAAAAGATAATATTATAAAACATCAAATAAACTAAAAAGTGGACTAGAGTGTTCTACATGTGGCAGTTTTTGTAGTTTACAGATAGTCATCGCAAAAATTCATTTCTAGGGCACCCCCCCCCCGTCTCTTCTTTTTTTTTTATTCCATGAAGCTAAAACTGGCCATATTCATTTACATAATGGCTGTTTGATATTATTACTTTAATTTTATAAATGAAAGAATATAATTTAAAATTAAATACACTGCAAAAATACGTATATATTCAATGCATACAGATATCAAGTTATAATTTAATTCCCTAACAGCAAGCAGATTGTATAATTCTTGAAAGGAATATTTTCTTTTCGTAATTATAATCTGCAAAATGTCATTTTTATTTGAACTTTTATTAAGTTTCCTTTATTTGATTATTATAAAAGAAAACCAGTGAACGGCTTATAAATAGTCAAAGTAAGTAAAATAAATAGTATGTGACTAAAAATAAATAAATATTTTTCTACTGTAGTTACTGATAGTGATATATGTTCTATTCTTTAATTGCTGCTAAGTTCTCCCATGTTTTAATAATGTAGAAGCCAGACCCTCAAAATCATTTTTTCCCCTTGATTTCTTCATGATCCTGTCAGAGTTGTTGGGACAAACAAATCTTTCTCGCTATAACCACGAAATATTTGTAAATATGCTTTGTAGAAAGTCCTTTTATCCACAAACAAATAAATGCACCATATTCTTGTACTTTGAAATGGGTGCCATTTTAACTGTTGGAACCAGTCAGTGAACATTACATGTTTCACTTAATTAAATTGTTAATAACAACTGTTGGTGCCACCTATGGATACATGGCAAAAGCTGCAAATCCTGTTACAAGTATTCTATCTTTATTTGAAACATTATTAACTGGTTTTGCCTCAATTTTTTAAAATTAAGTTTTATAAATTTTATCCTACTAATTATTATATTATGAATCAATAAGTTTGAAAACAAATTCAAGATAACAAATAGATTATATTCTTTCTTTCAGTCTACATCTAATAACTGGCAACTGATAAAAATCTTTACATTGACAGAGCAGTTCAGAAGTCTGCAGGTATCAGCAAAGATCTTTTTTGTCTTCCCTAAAAAACTAAAGCTAAAAAAAAAATTATACAGAAAATCTAGATATCAATCACATGACCAAGATATCACATGATCTGAATTTTAAATATTGGTATTCATTATCAATTTCTCCTATTCTCATTATTATTAGTATAACATCTATTGTTAGCCTTAATAGCAATAGATGCCAGTAGTGATCAATAAATCCTTATCCACTACTGTCATATCAAATATCCCCAGATTAGTTTCTGGCTTATGGCTTTTGTCATTTATAGAACTGAATTGGTTACAGATCTATACAACTATAAAAGCTTGGTTGGAAATAATTAACAACTTTTTGAATTTGGACTGGAAGCTTGATAGTCTGAGAAAAGGTTAACAAAAATGTCTGAAAAAAAAAAAAAAAAGGTGTGTTAGATCCAAAAGGTCCGAGTACACTTATCAAAAAGTTCCTCACTGATGAAAGACATAAGCTAGAAACTAATTCTGTAAGGATTTATTAAGTATTACTGTCTGATATCTACTGATACAAGTAGTGACAATAGAAGAATGCACTGACTTTATACAGAATGTCCAAAATCCGCCATAAAATATTTTTAATATATGGGAAGCAAAGAAACATGCTCATGGAGCAATGAATTTTATAAATAAGTATTAGAAAGAAACATATTTCTGAATTTTATAAATAAGTTATGGTCAAAAAGTGAATAATTTCGATTTGAAAATAAACAAAAAAAAAATTGTATTTGGCCAAATGGATCAAGCATAGATATGTTCCACGTTAGAGAATTAAAAGTATCTTGATCTGAATAATTAATAATGACAAAAATTTTATGCTTGACTGCAGGTAGAGTTCTTAGGTGATAGTAGGCCTAAGAGATTACAAATGAATATTGGTAGTAATAAATTTCACTGTTTGCTCCCATCTTAAAATTATTTATTTTAGATTGTTCATTTTAGAGAGTAATAAAAATAACTATCAATGAGCCTATTACACAGTTGAGAAATGTTGCTCCATGTGTTTTTGGTTCAGCAGTGGAGCAGCAGATTCAGGAGCTCAGGGTCTATGTTTTGCAGCTCAGCTCTGAACTTCTTATATGCTCCCGAGTATGCTCCTGAGCACTAAACTCTTTCTTAATATGTAATATTAGAATGCATAAATTAAATATATGACTAAACATATATATATAAATGGAAAATAAAGAATAAGTTGAACCTAAAGATATTTATTCAATAAATGGATAAGAAACGGAATGATTGATCATTTTCTTTTTAAAAAAAAAAAAAAAACATAAATGAGTACTAGACAAAAATGTAATGGACAAAGCAAAAAAACAGTTACAAAACAAACTATGTTAAGAAAAATGTTGTGGAATGTAAAGTGGATCTAATTTTTAGAGGGAATTTGGACAATGAGTTATAATGTATTGACTTTAGATGCTTTCCTTTCAGTATCATGCTGACATTACTTCTAGTGGAAAAGAGAATCATTTAATGATGATAAATCTAGATAGATGATACAAGCAATACAACCAATTGATCATATGACTAATCAAATGATGACAGTTGTGTGGGCAAACTATGCTTAAACATGGATGGACCCTGACCCTCGAAAGCACTTAGTCTCATACGTAGATATAGATATTTAGTTTGTATCTATCTGTATTAATATTTGTTTCTCTTCAGTTTTGTGTGTTAGCACATTTTATATAATTTATATCCACAAAGTTTAAACTTTTTGCTCATATCATCCTTCAAATGATTCCTCCTCATTTTTTAGGAAGAGATTTTAAAGTTAATATTTTCTTGTCACTGTTAGTAAAACATTTTAATAAAATGCATATAATTACAGACTGTAAAAAATAAAGCAATAAATCATATATATATATGTGTGTAATATACAAATCAATATATATATCAAAATACAGTACAATTTATATAAATTATATTCTTTTAGAAATACTTTCGACTATACCCTTTGTAGTCTTCGCCAGTCATCAAATGTTAAGATAACAGAATTGTGGGAAATCTGAATTGAACTATGGGTATTGTTAAGGGTTGTCTCGTTTTGATTATTCAACGTTATATAGTTGATAAAGACTACAAAGTGTATAGTCGAAAGTACTTCTAAAAGAATATAATTTATATAAATTGTACTGTATTTTGATATATATATATTGATTTGTATATTACATATATTGTAAAACGAATACAGATATCAAACTTTATTTATTACACACACACACATACACACATATATATATATATGCAAAACACTGAGAAAATAAATACCCATTAACCAATATCAATAACCACTATCCAGTACATCAATAAATAGCTTATTTATAACTGCTTAGCAATGATTTAAAAACAGAAAGCTAACTCATCTTTGTCTAGCTTATCGAAGGTATATGGAGACATTGTACATTTATCAACATAAAACTTGAAGAATCCAAATTAAATGATCTAAATATAAGCTATAATGGCAAAGTAAATTATTACTCCTTTTAGAGTCTTTATTAAAATTTACTCTTCATCCCAAAAGTTCAAATATGTATAGTAAATTTCCTATGCATAATGCTAAATGCATAAATAACGAATGATTACACCCCTTAAATATTGAATAAAATATAGTCGGAATTGTCACATTGCCCAAACATCTAGCAATCTATTTTTATGTAGAGATCATTACACATATACATCTACATGCAATAATAATATGATACCTGTATAAATAAAATTCATTTTACAATAAGTATAAAAGCAATAATAATATGATACCTGTATAAATAAAATTCATTTTACAATAAGTATAAAAGTTAATATTTGTTCTTATTGTTAATCATAAACCATGAAAAATGAAATCCATATTCTCATATAGCAAAGTAAAGACATTTTTACACAGTAATAAAACAACAGTTTTCATACTTATGACAATCCATCCCACTCAGTGGCGCTGTTTCCATGCAAAAGCACAGAAATATGCCATTTACGTGGTCAAACTTATGGCCTATAGAACAGTTGTGTTCATATTAGCCATTGCAGGCCTAGATTGCATTGTACATGGCCCATTGATGTGCTCCATGACACTATACAAATAGCACACACTTCACTTATCACTACCATACGATGTGAGGGTGTATAGGATTGAACTGGTCATAACTCTTTATGTGCATTCGAAGTAATGATCTTACACCATACCTGATGTACTGTTACATAGTAATAATTGTAAGCCTGTCACCGTGCTTCCCTATACATCTTTTTAAAGATGAATTTAATTTCGAAAGGGCGGGCTCCAGCTTTATTTCAGAGAATTCACAGGAAAACTCACGTTTGCATGAGAATAGCTACAAGACTACTAATTGTAGTGGAGTGCTACGCGCTGAAATGTATAATGTAATTTTAAAATGTAATTATTCCATTCTATTAAATAATGTTGTTTCGTAAAGAACAGCTAGCTATGATACAAATCAAATGTCTGAGGTTGGACATCATTTTAGAAATCCTAAGGTTGGCTTGATCAGAATAGAGGATTTATTGGCTGATCCTTCGGATCATCAAAAACAGTGGTCAACCCTCCCCCCGCACATTCCAGCGCTATGTACTGAAATATATAATGTAATTAAAACTATAATTTAAAAAATAATGTTTTTTAAAAAAAAAAAAGAGTAAATGTATTTTGAAAGAATCCCCAAAAAGAAAAGAAACTGATAAAAGCGTTATTTAAAAAAAAATTAAAATGTAAATCAGCCCAAAAATGTTATATCTATTTGTTTTTGACTAGCAACAGCGTCATCAAGCGGGATGGATTGTCATAAGTATGAGTACGAAAACAACAAATGTATAAATATTGGTAAAATATAATATGACATAAATCTCTAATAAACACAAGATTAATACATAACTATGGCAATTTTTTTTAATTGTTCTCATAAAAAAATGTTATTATTCTTAAATTACATGTAAAATATTTAAACTCTTTGAAATCAACATTCATATTCCAATTGATGGATAAAATGTTAATTAACACAAGAATAAAACAATTCACAGAAACTCTAAAAGAAAATGGAAAAAATATATACTAAAAGAATATATGTAGATATAAACATATTAATTTGAAATATATGTATAAAAACCTACCTTAATGTGCCTTCAGGATAACAGATGCCTCAGTAGCACACTACTTTCAGGTGAACATTTTAATTTTTTTTATTTTATTTTATCCTACCTGAATATCCTTCACTGGAAAGCAGCTTAAAACTAAGCATCTACATTACTAAGATTTTATAATTTTCTATTATTATTATTTTATAATAAAAAGTAATAACTAGGGCTACAAATAAATAAATAAATAATAAGTCTAAAAAAATAAAATAATTAAAATTCAATTGCAGTATGAATATAGTAGCCAACAATTGAGAAAATGTGCAATTATTTGAACTGAAATGATAGTCTATACATGCGACAAACAGATTAAAGCAAGAGAAATGTAAAAGGAAGATATAAAAGGCCAGAAGAAAAAGAAATGCAAAATTGGGTAAAATCTACCATAGATTAATTAAGAATTAAAATCAGCAAGCCAGAAGAGAAACAGAGTCAATCACAAGCTAAAATAGTTTTACAATAATAATCAGTTAAGCAGACACTATAATAGACAAATATACCAAAACATCAAATTTACAAGTGTGCAGGGGAGTGAGGCATACAAACACTATAATTATTTGACCATTGTGGAGCCTGAGAAACCAAGATATTAGGTCACTCTGGAAAAATGCTGTTACTATTTTATCAGTTCATCCCTATTTGATGGCATCTAATAATACAATAAGTTCTATTTAAATAATAAAAATATATACATAATTAATATTTAAAAAAATGTTATAAAATAAAACATGCAATTATTTGCTAAGATATGCTCATATATAAAATTAACAATTTTGATTAAATAAAACTTCTATCTTAAAAAAATTATTAATCAACATTATGTACATATCATTAAAAACCAGTCAACACTCAGACAATCCCAATATCAATAACGATCAACAATTTCAAACTGTTGTCAAGACAACCTCCTTTTAACAACAAAGGTGGAATCCCACCTTTATTAAAGGTCTAATGTTCTTATATAGACACTAAAGATTGCAACTTGACCACATATAAGAGATTGAAATTATTGATAAAAGAAGTTTAAATAAAGGTTTTTAAACAGGTAAATATAATTTATTCTGAATGTAGACTAATAAATAGTCAATTATAACATTACAAATTGTAATTATAAATTTCAAATTGCACTCAAAGTATTACTTAAATAATAAATATAATTTAACATTGAGCAGTATTATATATATATATTGCGGGTTCATAACCAAGCCTAAGGATTCAATCCCTCTTGAATCTCATGGTGTCTATCAAATCTCATGTAAAAATTGTAAAGCTTCTTACATAGGTATGAGTAATCGTCGCATCAGTGTTAGGAGAGATGAGCATGCTAATGCACTTAAACAACACTCATCATCATCAGCACTCTCACTCCATACTATAGATTCAGGTCATAAAATTGATTTTTCTAGTACCAGGATCATATCCAGATGTGATAATCTCTACCAGTGCAAAATTAGAGAAGCCATTGAGATACTTAAAAGGCCAGATTGTATCAATAAGCGAGATGGTATATGCAAACTTCCTCCTATTTGGAAAGATTTTTAAAAAAAAACATTCCTAAATGTAACATTTTTGCTATTGGTGGAATTTTAACATTTTATTCAAATCAGTGATTGTAGTGCCTCTACAACTGTCTTTCTACCTTTTATAACTCTGTGGATGACTTGTGTGACCAAGTCGAAACGTCAGTATATTAATATTAAAAGTTTTTTAACACGGATGAACCCGCAAAATATGTATTTTATATATTTAACCCGTGCAAATCTTCATTTTAACATATATATATTAAATGAAGTATCCCATGACTATTAACTAGTGATAAGATGAGACAATTTATAGATTCTCCGTTAAAGTCCGGAGTCTCTGAACCAATAAATCCCACAGATATTTGTTAACCATTATATTTCAGTCTTTGCTAATTTCTAACACATCAAATAGTGCATAATGCATTCCAATTTTTAAAATTATTTTTATCCAATCCTAAATCCACTTCTTTTTTTAAAATATTCACTTCATTTTCTATAAATTCAGTACTTGCATTTCAAATTATAAGAAGCAAACCTTTAGTAACAGTAGCTAATATTTTATAAATAAGATGATGAGATACTCTGCCAATAGATTGTAGTATTACTTTGTGAAATATTTTGATTTCATACTAAATTATTTGCAGTTTTACAATGACATAAAGTTTCATTAAAACTGAGTAATATTGTGATGATTCCGAGCACAGATTAAAACTGTTTTAATTCAAAGTGACCTGATATGGTTTGAGAAGTATATTGTGGTGTTTGACTCCTAATTGAGGAGCTTATTGTACATCACTGTCTCCAGCAACACCATTAGTTAAAGCTGCATCGACTGTATGACACACTGCTCATCCAGTAGCTATACTTCCTGCCAGCTTTAGCTGCCATTTGTACAAATAAACTAGGTTCTTTGGGTCCACCAATAAGTGAAGGCACAGGTAGAACTGGAACAGGTGTTGGCCAAGTGGCAGACACATATGACATTTGCCTGCTTGAACAAGTACTATTTATTGGCTAAACATACTTTATGTCTTTTGTCAAGGGCAGGGGGAAAAACCATCAATATAGTAGTCAATTTTTAAGAGCTTTCTAAAGCTGATATTACATTGATTACAAAGCCAATTCATTATGTTATTCACTTCACAAACATATCTTCTCATTAACAGTATCTCGTTTTAGAACTTCAAAAAGTAGATTATATTCTTTGCTATTATCGAAAATTATTCAAACTTTTCATTTCAATATCTATTCTCCTGCCTAATCTTTGTGATAATTACAATTAACACCTCTTTAACTACATTTGACCACTTTTTAGCAGATAAATTGACACAAAATCTTTGTCTACTTCTTTTGTCTATTTCATTGTTTTTCTTGCTCACTTTGTTGCTTGTCCTTTCCTTAAAACTCAACTAAAATATAGAAACTCTGGACATGCTTTTCTACCTACCACAGCCAGTGTCGTTTGCTCTGAAACAAACGACACCAAACGTAAAGTTAAGGAAGCTTACTTCATTGCGGCTGACCCATCGGCAATCAACAGAAGAGAGGCCTGCTATTCCCTATCTCGTAAATGGTCCACGTAACATCTGCACATAAATTTGCATAAAATTTGCATAGTTTTACAGTTATTAACAGAATAACTCGCCATGAATATGGGACTGTAGACTGTCCCGAAAGCGCTTGGCAGTAAAAAAATTTGACAATTTATTAATAGCTTCATTACCTGTGCGCAGAGCACATATATATATTAATTTAGTTATTCTAGTACTATCCATAAACTGCAATCCATAACACATTTTCAACTCATATTTTGTAACTCTTGCATAAAAACTAGCTCATCTCTTCTTTAATTTCAAATGCTGTTCTACATATTCTATGCCTCTTCAAATTTTTTTAGAATGTCATGTTATATATGACTTGGTTTATTGATTATTTCTTTAGAATATCTACCACTTTATTATAAATACATGGCATACCATTCCTGTACAACTAATCTGATTCCTTAATTCTATTTTATATTGTACTGGGTACAGCATATTATATGACATCTGTTTATTTCAATATCAATCATTTTATTCTTTCTTACATCAATGACTGGCATTCAGTCTGTCATCCAAATAACCATTTTGGCTACTCAAAAAAATTCACAAACAGTTATCATTGTTGTTCACATGTAACTTCTCTCTTTCTGACATTTTGTCATTATTTTTGAATTTTCTTTGCGAAATTTAATTCCCATTTCCTCAACTTTGCACAAATCTCCAAAAGTATTTCCTGCTCTTCCCGATTTTCTGCAATTAAAAATATAATGTCAGGAGGGCAAGAAAGCTGTTAAAGTACACCATTTCTTGCATCTATTCCAAGTTATTTAAAAATATTCTACTTAATACTTCTTACTGGAAAATACACAATGTTTTAATTATAATAAAACAGTATAAAAGATATAAATGCAACCTTGCATTTAGTTTTTTAACTCAAATGTAATGAATCTGTCATCTTTTCTTATGCCTACACAAACTGTTAAAACAATGGCAAATTTTTTTCACACAATCGTGCTACCTGGTGCAAGCTCGAGTAATAAATGGATGCAAGAAGGTTGCACATCATACTCTTTATCCAGCAGCACAACCTCCTAGCATCTATTGATTATTAGAGTCTACACTAGTTGCACTATTAGGTGAAAAAAATTGTTACCAAATGTACTTCTTAATTTATAATAAGTATTTCTGTATAACTTACTAATCAAACCTGTAAAATTTTACTCCCAATATTTTATTTTATCTATTTCTATTCATTCTGTCCTTTTCTACAATAATCATATATAAATATATGTCTAGTTTCTTATTCATGTCTATTTATCATGTGATAATAAATATTACGTAACAATATTATGCCAATAAGTTAGCAAACTTGTCTGAATTTTCACCCATTTATTATTTATCCATCCACTATACTAACAAATATTTTCTAGACCATTGAAGTTTGCACAATTAGTCTATAATTAATTAGCCTTCATTGGTCTTTATTCCTGAACTGCTATTAAATAATAGTCTTATTCATATTGGGTGATTTATCTACTATCCATCATCCTTTCTTTCTGTTTTTAAAATTTTTCATATACCAATCAATTTATTGGTAAATTTAATACTTTTTAACTGTTTGTGATTGTTACCTTATCCTCTATATCTATTGTTTTTTGTCGTCTATTTTCATTAAATAAATTTATGGTCACTTGTACTTTTTCTCTTTTTTCATTATCAAAAAATATAATTTCTCCTTCAATTACTTTTCTATTTTTTTTTTATATTTCCTAGGGTTGTTATTTGCTTTTTGTCCCAATTTTATAACACCTCTCCATTAATTAATTTCATTTCACTTTGTATTTTAGGACAGATTTATATTCCCTGATTGTCTGCATCCTAATCTTTATATTTTTGATAATTACAAAATTTATACTGACACTTAATCTTATGACTAGTCTCATCTAAAATCATATCCACCTCATAACATCAAGTCTTGTAAATCACAACAAAACCGTCCATATTTTCAATTAAAGCTATATAGAATCTGATCATTAAATTGGCCCATATAGAATGTAGCATTTTTTAAAACGCTCAACAGCAACATGTGGTTACATTGCTATCAATTTCCAAAGGCTCCAATTTCACATTATTTGTTTAATTGAACAGATATCCATCTCAATACCTTCCAAAATGTCATTACTTTGTAAAAATCAAATTAATTTAAAGTTACCTTGCATAGAGTAAGTTTTATGCCACTTTTTAAATAATTTTATTCCTTAGTTTTTCTGATCCATGATTTTTTTTTCTACTTTTTATATATATAAGTATAATAATATTTTTTATAAGTAATTTTTAAAATAATAAAAAGTGAAAATTATTTTACTATAATAAAAAAAATGGGAGGGGGGGAACACATATTAATGAGTTGTGATATTTTGGACTATTGCCATCATTTATGAGTGAATGTTGAATGTATAGAAAATTTTAAACTTTTATTTAAACTTTCCAATTACAAACAACTTATTAGTAATAACATACAAATAGACAATACAGGTTAGTAATTACACAACGTTTCGAGTAGCATTATTTTCCACTCTTCTTCAGGTGTTGCTGGCCTATATGCACAGTGACAATATTCACTTAGAAGTTAATAACTCAGTTGGCAGAGTATTTGCCTTAAATTCGATATTCAAGAATCTGAAGGTGCGAGTTCAACTTCCAAGCGAATATTGTCACTGTGCATATAGGCCAGCAACACCTGAAGAAGAGTGGAGAATAATACTACTCAAAACGTGTAATTACTAACCTGTATTGTCTATTTGTGTGTTACTACTAACAAGTTGTTTGTATTTGGATAATCTAAATAAAAATTTAAAATTTTCTATACATTCAACATTCACTCATAAATGATGGCAATAGTCCAAAATATCACATCTCATTAATATGTGTTTCACTATTTTACTATAATATCTGATTACATTTTTTTCTACGAGAATGCATTCAACTGAATTAGGGTTATCAGGCCTATGGATAATTTGTGCAGTGTTGCTTTTTTGTGTGTAGTATTGCTGTATGAAGTTTTCATACGCATGTTTTAACACTGAAAAACCCGAGATGATTACAGATTATATATGTTGGTCAATGGAAATTTTCTTCCAGATGTTAAATTCTTTCAATTGTCAACTCATTCGTTTAATATAACAATTTTAAGCAATCAAAGAAAATTAAATGCTTGGATATTTTTAAAAGCATTAGCAAAATAGTTTACAAATCCATACATAGAGGAAAGACAGCTGACATATTTTAGGAGCATTAGGAAGGCCTGAAGCTACTATTAATGGTAGCAACAATAATGCAGATGACAAAAGAAGATAATTATTTTTATTTGTTTTACTTTTTTCCAATGCCCATTTGGAACTGCAATTATGCCATAATATAATACTTTCCTAATGAGTGATATCGTTTTACCACAGGTAACATTTATGTTACAAAGCTTCACATTGTTTATTATAATTCATATTACTTCATAAAATAGATAGATAATTCAGAAAAACACTGTATATACAAAGGTTTATGTATAAAGCATTATTAAAAAGATTAGAAACATAAGATAAGCCAAAATTAGATATAAAAGCACTGGCCCGGGAACAGGTTCTAACAATGTCCTCATTAAACAGAACCACCTTCGGATTTGCACCTAATCAGTACTGTAAACCTACTTTTAGCCTATACTGTATTATAATCTATTCCAGACCAGTGCTACTTTCCAAACACAAAATAAAATACCCAATTGAAAAAACAGTTACATAAAGAATGAAATATGTATTTAATAAGTGTAGGTTTGTCAAAAATCTAATTTGCAGCTGCAAATTTCTTTCCATTACCAATAATAACAAAGTTGATAATCGTAGAAATATATTTAGAAGAAAAAATTGTTTATGACTCATGGAAAATATTGATATCTACATAAATAAAGACACCCCTCTCCCTCAATTGTTGTGACTTGTAAGTGGCACTGCACTGCACTTTCTAATTGATTTATTATATGTCTTGTGTTCATAAAGTTAGCATGTTTGAACATTAATTAATTAATAAAATGTATTCAATATTTTTTTTTAAATTTGTATCAATTACTATAATATTAATATATAATTGTTTAGGACAGATTTTTTTTCAACAGTAAACCATTTTTTATTGTGTTTCAGATTCTAATTTTTGTGTTGGTCTGCATTATTCATCCAACAACAGATCCAAAACTATTATAATCTACAATATTTGACTAACAATTAATCTTCTCCCCAGTTTTACATGATCTCCTGAAGAGATAATGCTATCTAATTTTAAAGACATTGGTCTAAAATAATTTGTATATTTCATTATAAATAGATTGGCAGTACATAGTTTAAATTATAATTATAAAAAATGTTAATGATTAGATAAACCTGAAACTGACAGATATCTCCAGTGAAGAGACTATAAATTGAGGGAATTGCCTGTTAAAATAGCTTGAAATTGACTTCAACCACAATATTTGCAATTAAACATAATATCAATATTAGTTTAATATTAGGCTTCATAAATAAAGGATCATGTCCTTAAGGAATTGTGTAAAGTTTATTGTGGGTTACACAATAGCTTGAAAATTTAATTATTTTATAACCAATTAGATAATAAGTTGTGCTCCAACTATATACACAAATGAACTCTTTGTACCTCCTACATTATCAAATATCTTAATTCTATTTGCTAATTTTTAAAGGAATTTGGTTTTCAAAATGTTATATGTATTTATTTTTAATAAAACCATAGAACTTACTAGAAACATATTGCAATTTTTGATAAATTACTTTAACCAAAATCACTTTAAAATTAGTTCTAACTGCTGGAAAATTATATTAAGAGTCTTATAATTTAAATTATTAAATATTTCATTTAATTTGATTTTGCCTTTAAAATCTGTGTTTTGTTATCTTTTTTTTTTAAAAAAAAAAAAAAGTAGGCTTTTCACAAGTACTTAATAATCCTGCTATCATTTAAATTTATATACATTAGAAAGACAGCTGTTATGTGACCTTATTGTCAATAAATTAGTTTTTACATACAGTGGATGGGTAAGATGCTATCTATGGACAAACAATTAAATTTGTCAAAGGAAAACACTAGAGAAATATGACAATTTATCAAAATCAGTCAGCAACACAAGAATGTAAAATTAAAAAAAATTTCAGATATTACGCATTGAGGTACAAAAAAAAAATGTTTGACATTTAATGGTCCAAAGACTGCAAATGTAAAAAAAAAAAAATGCTTTTCACCAAAACATTCTCTCTGCTATAAAGACTTTGGAATTTTTGTTAAAGGTTACTGTAGTTTTTAGATAAACAAAAGCAATATCTTGAAAATATATATATAACAAGTACCTAAAATCATTTACAAAGCCTTATACTTAAATGTCAAAGTTCACAAACTATTCACTATTGGAAAACTTGTGCAATCAATGGCAAATCGAATGACAGCAAATATTCACAAAAAAACTGGTATAACTTATCACAAAAACTGAAGAAAGCTATAATTAGTATGATAAATATTCTGGATTTAGTGCAAATACTGGTGTGCAGTAGATATCCTATAATAATGATGTAAGGTTTGCTATTAAATAACTGGTCATTATATGAACATATGCAACAGAAAAAAATTTTTTTTCTAAAAATGATTGAAATCTTCAAGCAAGAAGATCTAGAATGAAATAACTTATATTAAATATGTATTATTTAGGAACATATTAATAACAGGAACAAAATCTGGATTTCATATAGAAGTAATACACAAAAAGTGAATGTAAAACTCTTCACTCAGTGGTACTATTCATCAAGCAGCATTAGAAGTTAATTTTCTTTTTTGGCAGATCTGAATATGTATTATATATGTGGTTAAAGTTATTGAGTACAGTAAAAGATTTGCCTTTAATATCACATAGATGCAAATCTTTGTAAAGAAATGGAATTCAATTACAGCAAATATTTTCTGTAAACAGTGATACCACGATCATCAAAAGGATAATATAACATTTCTGTTTATAAATAGCTCAGATTTGATAAATTTTTGATGGGATAGATTACACTATTTGTCAGAAATTTTTCCAAAAACTCAATGAACTTAAACGGATTCTACAAGGGGAAAAAACAATTATTTTACCTTAAAAAATAATCCTATAGTACTGTTTCTTGGGATTTTGGAAAAAGGATTGAGCATTGACAAACAGAGAGGAGAGGCAATGCATGAAACATAAATGCCAATCTTTGCTACCCTATCACTGCATTAAACCATGCAAGCCACATGTTTTAAGATGCCATTGTACCATGAAGAACATTTTAAAGGTAAATCATAATATCAAAGCATTTTTAGAAAGAAAAAAAATTAAGCCCATTATTTTATTTACAAATCATTCTATTGTTGAACAAGATTTAATGTTATGATGTCTATTTCCAACTGGAATTAGTCAACAATCAAAAGTACTGGCTTTGAAATCACCTCATAGAAGTGAAACAAATGAAACTTCTCCCATTTGGAGCTCAAAAAGAATAGTATCAATTTAGGAGATTCAAATATCAAATACTTTTTGGTTAATGTTGGAATTAGTTTCATCTCAACTGTTAACAGCAGCTCTTCTGCCATTTATAACAATATATTTGTGCAAAGTAGTGTTATGAATACAGATTTACAATTACAGGCAAAAAGTTGCTTAAAATAATGTTTATTGATTGAACTACAATTTGATTTACTTTTAACTCTTTTTCTTGGCTTTCAATTAAATGTTGTTTGAATTTTTTATGCTTATATTTATGTTCTTGTTAGATTATGACTAAAGATTAATTGTGTATAGTTTAAGTACCCTATTAGTTTTATACTTAGATTATGACTAAAAGTAAATTATGAATAGTTTTAGTCTTTTATCAAGATCCCCTTTTAGAAGTTCATCCATGTATCTACAATCAAAGAATTAGGGTATAAAAAAATTAAGATTTCAAACAAATTTCTTTCACTAGATCCAATAACAAGCCAATTGGTACTTATTAGATGCAACTAGAGACTTATCAACAGATTCAGGACAACTGGTGATCGGTGAACATTTCTGCTTCATAAATGAAATTTTAAACCCTTAGTATACCTGAACAAAGTCAGACTATGAACTACAAAATTAATAATGAGTGTCAAATCTATGGCTTAAGTAGGAGAACTGAAGAATTTAATAGAAATACTAGTGAATCCATCTCCTGGTTCGAAACTTTACAGGTTCCTTTATGACATTTTAATAATAGTTAAACTGTTTTTTTTTTAAAAAAAAAAAAAACATTATGTTAAATAATAAAAAATAATTTTGGGGCATGGCTGCAAAATTTTTGCCTAAAGTTGTCACAAGTAAAAGAAATCCCATTTCTGTCACCATATGATTTAGATTGTTAAAATAATGACTGATATAGAGAAAACAGCAGATCATAAACAATTCCAAAACTGTTAACATATTTGGAAGGAAAAAAATTTCTCCATTCCTCTGGCATTATTTTACAAGTATTATCAAACACACAGAATCACAGAGTAAATTTCTTCAACTTTACATTAACTCCATCACTTACATGATCAATTTTTCAATCTTTTCACCATCACTTAAACATTTTCCTTCGACAAAATATTCATTAAAAATAAAGTACCTGAAAATCATTGAGTCAAAGTTGGATTGAGAAAGGAAGGTGTTCAAAATATTCCAGTGTTCAGCTTTTAAATTCTCTATGAGATTACCAAAGCTGAAACAAGACAGAAGTCATTACAAAAATGTTGTATGTGTGTAATTCCATTGCTTACAGCCATATACCAATGAAGAGTGTGCTATTATCTACAGATATTATTATACCCAAAACCTGTTACTTCCACAATGGGTAATTGTTTTTCGATATATTAAAGAAATATTCTAGACCCAATGTTTATCTGAAGATATATGATATTACAATTTTATATCTGTTCTATGCATTGTCACTCATTTCACCAATATGGATTAACTTGAAACCTTTACTTTCCAGCTAAGATTAAATAGACAGTAATAAAATAATCAATCATGTGAGTTTCTAGATGAGTCCGCTATTAGTTACCTACCATAAAAATACTATAGGTTTATTTAAAATACCAAGCTATCTGAAAATATCTCCATGTTCAAATAATGAATCCCGAGTAAGACAAAAAATGTACTAAATCCCTAAAATTTTAAGACCCCTTCAATTTGTGTTATATGTATAAAGAAGTAGCTCACTCACCTATCAATAAAACAATGAAATGTAACTATGTCACCATTTATTAATGGCCACTTAGCATTAAGTAAAAATAAGCTTTCACCTTAAACCAGTTCATCATGGATGATATAAAGAGTATCAATAATTCAACATGTACAAAAAATATCCAAGGCATAATAATGGCAAGAGAAAATGTACAAAGAATTGTCCCAATCATATAATAAAATGGTCCAGTTATGCACTTAATATTATAGGTGTGTATGCATAAATATATTTTTAATCCATTATCAGCATTAAACCTTATATAAAATATTACCTTATAAAAGAACTGAATCTATTGTTAATTTCTATTAGGTAATATTACCAACCATATAGAATATACTATGTTATAAAGATAAGTCACTATACATATAATGATTGATATCAATATGTATGAGGGAATGAAGTAACTGATCAATTTAATTTTCAGCAATGTTGATATGTTGTATGCCATAATCCTGTGCGCTATTAACATAATGTAAAAAATATCAGACATATTTCAATCCCTAATGTATATATTTCTTGGAATAACTTCCCTTCTTCAGTTAGAGCATTGCCAATAATCCTTGCTAATATGCATGGCACACAACACATTATTACTGTAATGATGACCTATTTAGTGTCAAAGCATGCATAAATTAACCTATTCTTACCATGGCTATATACTAATCAAAGCTTTGGTGAAAAATTGTTCCATAATAGTGTTAATATAATTTGAATGACATATTTTGATGGAATGTTGACAGTGCTCCAACGCAGATAAGGGAAGTTATTCCTGAAAGATAAATCTAAAAGGATTTGTCCCATCCCCCATACAGTAAGTTAGCCATAGCAAAAATGTATTACATGTCATGATTGGAACTAACTTCTTTTTAACAATTTATTTACATTTAAGATGCCTTAAAGTATTTATTAAATACTAGCTGTTAAATAAACACCTGGAAAACAAGGCTTACAATTAAAGCATCCCCTACATAATGGGCTGTGGCTAAACAGTGAGGAAATTGGTAATCATAGGCGGTAGTGATCAAACTTTCTATCTAACCCTTAATAAAAATTATATAATCATAAAGAAATATTTAAAAAAAAAATACAAATACTCATTAACTTCCTGTTGAATTATTTTAAAAAAAAAAAACTAAATAAATAAATAAACATTTAAATAAAATAATACTATTAATAAAATTTCAAAAATAAAAGTTTAACAAATAAATAAAATGAACCAAATTTAAATCATTGATGTTAAGTATTCACTAAAGTGATAGATAACAAATGTTATCATATGAAAGAAACCTTTTTTTGCAAATACAAAAAAAGGAAAAAATATTCAAAAACTTTGAGAGTTCAAAGCTAACACGATGAACCCTAAAAGATTTTGCTGGTTTATAGTTTTAATAAAATAACAATTATTGCGACAATAATTATGAAGATTGGAGCAGCAAGCTTATAAGGAATTATACAAAATTCATCTATGCAACAAGAGTGAGGAAGTATATTAACAACGGATCACATGCACAAATATTGAAAGAGTAAATATTAAACAAAACAAAACCAAATTAAAGAAACAAACTAAACAAACTCTATGTGCATGTTAAATTGATTGTCTCATGCAGAAGTTAGTTGTAAACAAAATCAAAACCCAAAACCACACACAAAAAGCTTTCCAAGACTCATAAGCTCCGCAGAAGTGGCAGAGAATAAGGGCCTTGGGTATACTACAAGCAAAGACTTGGTGAGTTAGATAAATAAACAATAAAACAAACAAGTCCAAATTTTTATTATTATTACTATTAATATTAATATGGTTATATTTTCGTTCAGGCACAAACATAACGATAAGAGTCTGTTACCATAACCCAGTAAAAATCGTGTTTTGTGACTCACATGCATAAAAAATAAAATCAAGCATAGAATTAAAGGTGCACCGCTCAAAAATTAAAGAAATTCTCTGAAATAAAATCAATAACCTTTGAGGCTCCGTTTGGCGAATAGCATCCGCGAATCAGCATCAAGGTATACACTCACCCTGAAAAGTAGGTAAACAGAAGAGAGAAAAAAAAATGGCAAAAACGTTCTCAAACATTGCAACTTTTACTTATGTTTTTTTTTTTTTTATTAATTCTTAATAATTAATCTTTTAAACTTCAATCAATTGGAGAAACTTAACAAAGATGAAGATATTTTAATTTTGCTATTTGCATATTACATATATAATATTAGAAACAATAACTGAACATAAGGAATGAAAGATGAACATTAAAAGTGGCAAAAAAAGAAAAAAACTTTGTGATATGCATTTATGTAAATATAATTATATATAAAAAAAACACATAATTTAAAATATGTACAAAAATGAAAAACTGAGCAGGGTTCCATGTGAGCAAAGTAGCAAATTAAATGTGAGTGGTGAGTACTATAATGACAAAAAGTTAACACTGATAAACTTGAGATTTTTTTAATTAGTTGCAGTTATATACAAAAAAAAATTATTTTTTTTAAAATTTTAGTTGTATGCATTTCATAATGATAAATTCACATTATATTGAACCTTAACATTTGGAAAAGTGTTATATTTCCATTAAATGCACTATATTAAATAGACAAATCATTATACATGTTTTGCACTGATTTTATTGTAGTTTTCAATTTATGAAAAAGAAATGTTTTGTATCACTACCATTATATACCATAATGATATAGAGCACATTAAAGTTTATAGTACTGCTCTCAATACTCAGGTACTAATAAATTACTTTATAAAAAGGAAAGCAAATAGCAAGCAAGTACTAATAATAATCAAACTGTACTCCATTATCCTACCATCTCATCACTCCATCTATCCTCAAATAGAAAACTTAACAAAAAGTATATAAATACAGATAACGTAGATAACACTATAGTAATAATTAGGCTAATGCACAATTTTTTTTATTTAATTTTAGTAAAAAAAGGCATAGCTAATCTACTTTCATCTAGTTCCATAAGATTAAGTTCTGGTAGAGGTCACTAAATGTTAGTATAACTCAATATCTCACCATTTTGTATGTGTTATTTTTATAAGATTTAATTCATATTCCATTTACATCTTGGCATTAATTGGCTATCATACTGATGCAAAAAAAAAACTCATTCACAATGGATGTTCAATTATTTAAAATTGAATAAAAGGTAAGGTACTCAACGAAAGCCAATCTCTCAATTGTAGCACATTCTACACTAATTATGCCAAATCAATTTGGGTGACAAAAATCCATACATATGGCCAGATAATTAATATTTTAGCATTTTAATTAAAACAGGAAAAGTAACAACTCTGCTTCAAATTTTTCATTTCTGTACTTGGTAACCATGTAATGTTTCCATTTGGTTCAAGTTTTAGGAAGTGTATTTGGTGTTTTTGCCTACTGCAATATAAATATACATAGATACACATTAAAGATGATGTCATGAATGAGGTGATTAATTAGATTTAAGGAAAAGACATTAAAATATTTTAAACTAAAAACAATAATATAATAAGAGCATGCTCAAACTAAACAATAAACAAAACAATAAATCCACAGCAAAAATTAATAAGATACTATATATAAATAAATATACATAGACACAATATCTATAATATCAGAAATATTACAGATTCAATAATGTACTGTAAAAAAAAAAAAAATCTAATCACAAACCCACATCAGTTAGTGTTTGAACTTCCTTCAGCTTTAACATTTCAGTGAATCTACTGTAGAACAATTGTGAGAATAGTTACCAAATTTTATGGAAAAATCTCCGTCGATATTATGAAGAGCTAAGAATCTCAGTTTTGTCGTGCTGAAAAATGATGAAGATTCAATAAAGGGTGAGTCCTTGATACCCCTCTAAAATAACAGTTTGTTGCACTGCACTACAATTGTTTCTCTTCAGTAATTGATAAATAAGGATTGCTTAAATGTGCTTGGTAGTTTCTCTAGATATAAGCTATCAGTAACAAAATACATCTTTATTAGAGTTCAACTTTAAATGGATAGCTGGCTTAATATGTAAGCTCCTGACTTTAAAAAAAAGTCACAATGGTACTTGAAAAATTTTCTGCCATCGGAAAGAATTTCTGAGCTTAATATGGAGCTACAATCCAGATATTGAACACAGCAAGTGAATGAACTATCATGGGCCTTTTATTAATAAATTCCCACTTATGGATAAAAACAAAGGCAAATATAAACCATGCACATAGTGCAGGTAAGAATGTGATACTTACTCTACCAGTAATGAAAGAAGCATCCTTTACATATATATTTCTTTATATTTACAGTTAGCACATCAATAAACACCAGTCCAAACCAGATTAAATTCAAAATTTAGCCCATAGCCAATCATGAATCCATGATGGCTATTTCTATCATCTATGGACTAACTTCTTGAAAAAAGAAACATTCCTAGTATAAGAAAAAAAATATTGTTAATTCATCTGGCATGAACTTTAATCTCAGAAAATGGACATGGAGAGCAGTTGGGTAATTATTACACTGAGAAATCCTTACAACGTATACATTTTGATTTATAAATGCCAAGTTTCTGCACTCACACAAATCACTTTGAATCAATACCTTAATGATTATTGCTAATCATTTATTAAACTAGAAATTATTTCTAGTCTATATATAGACAAACTTCAGACCTCAGTTAACTTTATCTCATTTTCCCATGTTCAATAATACCTTTATTAGATAAGCTCAAAATATTCACTCCACAACTCAATTATGAAGTACATAAATAAAGATATTTGAGATAGATTTAAATGACTGCCATCCCTCTAACATACATTTTAAGCTGAACCAGCACTCATCAGTTGGAATAAGTTTTGCCCTTTTACATATCTTACACACTTGTTCAATTTGCAATACTGGAAGATTTAACAATCTGCCTGTAGCAAAATCATGTTTACTAATATTTAAATGCTATTAGTTATAAATTAAATACAAGCAAGTTACATTTTTTTGGCAAAAGGATGGTGTACATATATGTGTGTGTGTTAAATCAAATATTGTCATGGTTTAATGATGCAAGCAAAAAAATGAATGGGCTTATTTCCATGCAATGACTAGAGAAATATATTAGTGGTGTCACTAGGTAGTTATCAATTACTCCCGGCAATCTTTAATCATTTCTGTTCTAATTCATCCCTCTCTTATTTAAAAAACTCTAGTGATAACTTCATCCATATTTGCAACATTTTACTTTTACAATTAAACATTTTCTTCTATGTCATATATTGACAATCTTTATACTATTTATTACAAATGTAAGCTTTCAAATGATAGACATTTTGAAAGTTAATATTTGAACTTTGTAAAATAGAACACTAAAATATATGAGTGAAATATTATAAATAATAATAAAATAATATTTACTAAGGCTGTAACCTCAAGAATATGCATGTAAAAATGTGATAGTAGGGACCTCTACAGGGTCTTAACCACAAGCTTACATTTTGGAAGAAAAGAGGGGAACCCTTCTTTACTTCAACCTACTTTCTATATAAATAAGTGAAGCTGAAGCGGTTGGATCTGAGAGCGTGAAGCTATTCAATACTTCACTGATTAAGTCCACATTTATTATTACACATTAATACTCACACTAAAGTATTAAACAGAGTTTTTAACTACTATTTTTCATTACTGAATCATAATACTGTGCATTCGTAAAATTTGTAGAAGGATGAGTATCTTTATTTGAAAGCCATTTTTAATATACTAAATTTTAATTGAGACATCATAAAAGAATAAAAATTCAGAATTAAACTTATTATCAAAATTTTACAAGAAATTTCTTTACCAGCCATTTATGAAAGCTTTTGTTGTTAATCAGTAAAAACAATTTCTGGTTTGCCATAACTAGTTTTTATGACTTTTCTTAAAAAAATAAATATTTCAAATAATATCTAATTGAACATGTAGTTTTCTGGTTTCCGATAAATATTTTACACATACATGGCAAAAATAAGCTTAAATATGTAAATAAATTACTGAAAACTACAATTTTTATTTTCAAATACTAATATAAAACACATACTAAGAATTGCCTTCTTGCTAAATGATCTAATAATCAGACATTGTCAGCTTGGTTGAACTCTAAAGAAGGTGTTTGGCTTGCTTTGATATGCAAATTTACAGTTATACTTGTATCAGATCAGTACAATAATAACATTTTCAGATTTTTCTTAAATTAATAATTTTAATTAACTATTTGTATGCAAAAAAAAATGCAATGGTCAAATAATGTTATAGATGACCACAAAACGGTAAAGAAAAGACAAAGGGATAGCAATATCATTATAATGTGCTAAATGCTGAAAATTTATGAGTCGCTGACTTTTCTTAAACCTGGTAAACTAAACAATTAAGCTCTAGCAGTCCACAATAGTTGTTTTTTTTTAACCTTTTTTTATTTCTAAATAAATCCAGGACAAACAATTATTATGAACTACTAGAGATAAACTGTTTAGCTTAAAAGCTATCAATATTAATTCATGAATTACCTAGCAACACCATTGCTAACAATTTCTCTAATCATTAAATGGAAATAGATCCATCTATTGCTTTGTTTACAATATATCTAATATTTAAATATATATATAGTCTATACAAAACTTGATGTAATTATAAGGGGCTTGAACTCAGACTTTCAAACTCCCTGCAGCTATCCAATCCATCTTATATATCTCATACACATGACAACATACATGTGAAAAAGATAGTATCCAATACACATATTTTGTATAATTAAATGGGCATATTAAGGTTCTATGAGTGAGGGATCAGACATGGGTATGACAATAATAGTGGCATCATCAAGGGCTTTGAGCATTTCATCATTGAATTTTCAATGATATGGATCACTGAAGAGTTGAAGAGTGGAGAAGATTGAAGCTTGTCCATTAATGTTTGAAGATTTGCTATCTTAATATAAACTGAGTGTGTGTATATATATATATGTGTGTGTGTGTGTGCTGGAGATGGCGATCTGGACAAACTTATGAGTGCTGGTTCAGCACAAAATACGTATATTGGAGATCATTTATCTTTTTCACATGTATGTGGCCATCTGCATCAGTTGTATAAGATGAATTGGATAGCTGTGGAAAGTTTGAGAGTCTGAGTTCAAGTCCCCTATAATTATATATATATGAAAATACTGTGAGAATAATGATTCCTCTTTCACTGATTCAAAATCTTAAAAAGTTTGAAAATTATAGACTTTTGTCTCACAAGAAGTGGTTGAAATTGCTGCTAGATGGATATGGTTCAAAATAGCTATAATGACAAAATAAACAAACCAGAAATGAATCTGAGGATCAGTTTGGCATTACCATCCGACATCCATTTTTTATATATATATATATTTGTGCTTATACAGATGGAATAAAGAAATATGATGTAATTATTAATCTTCCATTACACTTGATATTTTTGTTTAAAATTTTAAAAAGAGAATCAAAAAGAGTTTGAATATTGTGACAATAATTTGAAATCAAAAATTACTGTTTTGCCACTACTGTAGTGAAGAAAAACCTAAAACCAGAACAATTTCTATTTTTAGTTGAACAATTAAAAATATTTTTGGACCCCTTTCCCCCAGGATTTATTCAAAATTCAAAGACAGCATATAAAAGTTACACATATACGTAAATAGAATAATTCTGTTATAGAAGGCATTTTGATGGTGTAAATTTCTTCATATGCAAGTGATATATTCAAAAAGATTTCAGAATAGTATACCTCTCATGTTTGCATGTGAGATTTCACCCATTGAGAAATATTATGGATATATAAAAAAAAAAAACCTGCTTGCTTATTGTTGATCCAAGCAACATAAATATGTCCAAGCAGATCCTGCTGTCATTAATAATAATTAAAAAATAATATGGGTAATTATATAAATTAAGAGCTTAGCATTCTATATATGTAATTGCGTGCAAGGAAATTAACCTTCCAAGCTGCACTGTTCATTTTAGTATAAATCTATGTGCAGTTCTAAGCACAAGTGATTTACTTGTGGTTTTAAAACTCTTATACTAAAATGAACAGAGCAGATTTGACGATTGGTTTATTTCTCCAGGGTTCATAGGAAGTTGAAGTATTGGAAATAACATGGTAAATGATCCATGTACCTTGAGTTCAAGTCTGCTTTTCTACCACTGCAACACAATCATTACTTAAAAAATAATGAGTACCACTAAATGAGTATTTTTGGTATCTATGATGAAGAAAATGGCAATAGCCGCCATATAAATTATTTCACTGTTTATTATCATGCATGAATTTATCATGGATTAATAATTCCTCAGCTCTAATTTTTTATGCAATCACTATTATATTTTTATTGCGTGATTTTACATATGGGCTTTTCACAACAAATAGATTCCGAACTTCTACAAATTTTAATAATCCTATTTGATATTTTGATAAGCTTATTTTAGATATTGTCAAATACTGCCATATTACCAGCTGCAAATAATTCTATTCTCATCAAAATAAGTAATTTAAAACAAACATATATCGAATAAAATGGAAGAATAATCGCCTTTCTTAAACTGTATATCTATCATTTCCGTTTAACTATTAAATATTTTCAAAAAAATAATAAAAATCACAAGTCTTTATAAAAATTTATATTAACAAAAATACATGGCGAGTTTTATATTAAAGAATACTAGATAATTTTTAAAAGTCTAGTTTAATTAAATCTTCATAAAATAAAAATAAGAATAATGTTAATATTTAATGTTACTTTTTAAATACTTAATTTATAAATATTATGCTGCAAATAGAGTAATTTGTACTTTATAAATAATTACATATTATATTTTTTAAAAGTTCTGCAAATAAGACAATAATTTAAATAAATTCACCGATTAATTTATTTTTGTAATAGACTTAAAATATACAGCAATGTTATTTACTCCTACAAAGAAACCCAATATGTTCTCCCAAAACGAATCCTAACCAGATATAGAAAAGATTGAATACCAGAAGTGGGAGTATTGGATCTCTGAGTTGACCAAAACTACCACTGTACTGAGCTGTACAGGGTGACAATTAGAATAATCTCTTACAATAAAAGGGTACAATATAGGACAATATTGAGAACCTATGACAATAAATGTTTAATTAAGCATACAATTAACAGAACCCTCACATTATTAATGTTACACCTATCGGTTTTAATTATAATTTTTATTTTTTGTTATCAAAACTTCAGGGTCCACTTCATCTGTTTTACAAAATTATATGGTACAAATTATTTTTGGCAAATCTTGTGCCACATTGAACAGAGATATTTATGTGACTCATTGTATATTGGACATTAGTTTAATAGCCAGATTCACTGTCATACTGTGAATCATCAGATTTGGCTCCGTTATATGATTGGCTTTCGATGCCCATGAATATTCATTTACATTACCATTGTTACATTGGTCAATTAAATGATCCACTGCTTCTGATGTAAAGAGATCTATAGTCTGGATAAGTCTAATTGAAGATAAGCTTAAGGCTAGTGACACACACTATGCAATTTTTGATTTACTTAATACAATTTCCAGTAATACCATTCTTAGATTAAATATACATTTTATATTACTAGAGAACTAACTAAAAGTAAGATCCTTAATTTCAGAATGTCATCTTAATGATTTGCTATATGATGGTAAATATTTTTATTGTAAACCTTGCTCTTATATTTATAATGAAGAAATAAATAAATCTATTTTTGAAATCTGAAAAATTCCCGAGTTCAAAAAGACCCCCAAACCAAAAATTTTGGACTAATAGTCTTTTACTTCTAATCATATTAAAAAATGATCTGTAGATAGTATTATTGCTATGTAATTATGTACAAACATGAGTAAAACATAATAGAATTTTAATCACACAAGGAAAGGGATAATAAAAAATGGGGAAAATAATTATACAATAATGTTTATAAATATTTATGAAACTGTAGAATGGGTCATGATTAAATGAAAATAATAAATAAACAAGAGATTAAAAAATTTTTTAAAGGGAATCACAAACATTCAATATTTTATTTAAGATAATAATTTTATATGATTCAAGCAGTTTTTATGATGTTAATTTGGAAAAATATGGATAAGATTACAAATATGAGTACTAATGTCAATGTCTAATGCATAAGCACACGCATGAGTTCCAGCTTCGAACATAAGTCTTTATTGAAGAAGGCAAAAGGCAGAAATTAGATCAGAAGATGAGGATTATGTAGCACTATGATGAAAATAACTGTTCATGTAAAATAGGAATTAAAAATGAGAAGCAAAAAACGAATTAAATTGATATTGGATTTAAATAAATAAGTACAAAAAAATAGAAAGAGAAAATAAATAAAGCAAACAAATTAAAAAACAATGAAAAAAAAAAAAGAAAATTACCTATATCGGGACAAACAAAAAAGATAAATTGTATTTGAAAATTAGAATGAAAAGAAATGAGTTATTACTACTCGAGTTTTCAGCAGAAACAGATGAATAAGAATGTATGAGAAAGTCTAGAAAATATACATGTATTTAAATATTACATATTCAGCCTGTATTCTGCCCATCCCTCTTCTGTATAATTAAATGGACATTTATGGTCCTATATGTGAAGGGTCAGATCGACTTAAGGTCAACATGGGTATGACAATAGTATTGGCATCAGCAAGGGCTTTGAGCATTCCATCTTCGGATTTTCAATGATATGGATGGCTGAAGAGTCTGAGAATGGAGAAGACTGTAGCTTGTCCATTAAGGTTTGAAGATTTGCTATCTTAGTATAAATGAGCACTAATTGTATATGTGTGAGAGATGGTGATTTGGACTGACACATGAGTGCTGATTCAGTACGAAAAATGTATACTGGAGATCATATATCTTTTTCATATGTATGTGGTCATGTGTATCAGTTGTATAAGATGGATTGGATAGCTGTAGGGACCTTGAAAGTCTGAGTTCAAGTCTGTCATAATTACATTAAGTTTAGTATAGAAAATATACGTGTTTAAATATATATGTATGTGTGCGCGCGCTCGCGTATGGATGCAATTAAATATAAAATACACTAATGCCCTGTAACTAATTTAGTATATAAAATGTATGCTAAGAAATACTACTTAAACAATCACTTAATAATAAAAACTGTGGAAGAATATAAAATGGAGGAATCTGTAAAAGGTCCAGAATAATAAGATCCCTCCCTTAGTGAACACATACAGAAACTTACATTTTTATATATAAAGATAAAATGGTGTAATTTTTTCATAACTATAAAATTTTACCGCATTAGGGACAAAATTACTTCACTAATAAAACTTTCACAAAAACATTTTACAAATATATATATATTTTTATAAAAAAATGTCGCCTCCCAAGTCTTTACATAAAAGTATATTCATGTTCAAACTTCCATTAGTCAAAGCTAAACTATGCTGTCAATCTTCACAAATATCATCTTAAAAAGCATACTGCAGTGAAAAGTCTGCTTTTAATAACAGAATCAATTACTCATATTTGAGGTTTCTATTTATGATTTCTAAGATTGCCTTAACGAAAATACTGCTGAAAGTAAATAAGAATCACTTTTGAGTGTTTAAAATGGAAACTTAAAAGATTGTCAAATAAAACTAGTAGGCTGGAGGAAGAATTTATCAGTGAACAAATCATAGAGATTTATATATCATCATCTAATGTAACCAAAATATACAATCCAATGTAACAGTAAGGCTCCTAAGGCAGCTCTTCCTATAACGTGACAACAAAGCATGGACAACAACAGCAACAAATGGTATTTACCAAGTGTTTGTGTAATTTAAAATCTATATAATTTCATGATACACTGCTCCTTACACAGTTATTGCTAAATAGAGTTAGCAATAGATTCTTCATATTGAAAGTGCTTCTAGTTCTTCAAAAGAATGATCAGTTCTTTAGACCAACTTCTAGGATGTTTATTATATGGTAACCATTAAATAAAATCCACTACATAAATTCTCTTAGTGCTTTCGATTGTAATTCTTCATCATCGTCAGCACCAAGTGATTGCTGCTTTCTACCGAATCTTTAACAAAACAAAAAATATTACTTTAGTATTATTCTTTACCAGAAATGCGTCTGACATTTTGTAATCAGGAAACAAAATTTTTAGGAGATGGTATAAATGTAACAGTGGGCGAGTAGGAGAACTTCAGCAGTAGTTTAAAACTTTTTTTTTAAAATAGCCAGCTCAAAGATAATCTACACAGACATCTGATTAGTGTTTGATAAAAGATATAAGTTATTCTTAGTTTGAAAGAGGGAAAATTAGAATTGGGAAGGGGGGGGAGAGTTAGAAAGACGTAACAAGACTAGAAAACTGTATAAACCATCATCTTATCTTTCACTGATCATCTGTATAGAATTGTTGGAAAAATCTCAGGTTTGCTGTGGCTATTTAAAGAAAAACTGTTATGTCGTTCTACATACCATATACACACATAAATACAACCGTCTCAAATGGAATGTAGGACAACAGAAAACAACTTCCTTTCCATATGTTGTCAATATCATTGTAACATCCATCATTGATCTGACAAATGACATCATTAAGGATCAATGTTAATTTCATAATGACTGCATTTATAAAATGAGCATTTAGATTTGACATCTCAGCTGGTGATTTTAAACTGAAACTTAATGATACCACTTGCCAGAATCTCTCACATGTCACATAGCAAGTCTAAATAATCATTTATACTTGCAAACATTCTAATAGCAAAGAGTGGTAATACAATGATATGTAAGCATGTATATAATAAAAGGCCCCATTATGCAATGATTATTCACCTACTTACAGTCCTACAATTCCAGTTTTAAATCCAAACTAGATAAGAATTAAAATTAGAGTTTATTTTTAAAAAAATATTTTTCATCACAGTTTTTCAAGGCGATAGCCAATCCAGTTATCCATATAATAGTAATCAGTAAATGAGTATCTAGTTAGTCGTGAGGAAAGATAAAATCATTCAAACCTTCAATATTTAATAGGCCTAGTGGATAATGCCTCCTCTCTCTCTCTCTGCTACTTTATAACAACTGTTGGAAAAATCATAGCCCTGGAGTGGAATAATGAAAACCTGTTCACTTTTTTCCTTTTTATAATTGAAAATAAAATCTTGTTTGCATTATGTCATGTATTATTTTGCTTTAATTTCCAACATTTCGAAAAAATAACATACATTATTGTCAAGGTCTTAATGAAGAACTATTACGCCTCCATATATTTGATGATCGATCATTGAGAATATCTACATTGATGAAAAAAAAATTTACATCCTTAGTTGATTCCAAGTTGATTTTAAAAGAAAGAGACAATATAGATGCCTTTCACAAGGCTGTAATACATTGTGCTTTATCAGATTTGTTTAAACCACCTGATCTTTTCAATACTTCAATAGATTCTCTCATAGTTCTTAAACTATACTTTTCTAAATTAGCTAATATTTTAGCATTATCAAAGTTAGTTATGTGACCGATTTCTAAAAAATGCAGTGCAAAACCTGATGTAATCAACTTTTGATTAACAGCATTTTTATGCTCTCCAAAATTGCATTTTTTAGAAATTGGCCTCACACTATGACATTGATAATACTAAAACATTAGCTACTTTAGAAAAGTATGATTTAAGAACTATGAAAGTCTATTGAAATATTGGAAAGATCGGGTGGTTTAAACAAATCTGATGAAGCATAATGTATTCCAGCCTTGTGGAAGTCACTTTCTATCTTTTTTTTCCTAAAATCAACTTGGAATCCATTAATTATAAAATGGAAGAAACTAAAAAAAAATTTGTGAATGCATCTATTCTAAATGATTAACCTAAGAATGAGTGTTCTTTGTTTCACTTTCAATCTCATTATTACTGAAGATTTAACAAATTTTCATTAGGACTTTAATCATGACAATGGCGTTAAATCATCGAGGATTTAATAATCAAAATAATATATGGTTTATTACAAAAGACATTATATTATATAATCGTGAAAATATTAAATATATATATAATAAAACATATGTACATCAAAGACTATTGGAGAAGACATTGCTTTACAGTGATATATATATATATATGTGTGTGTGTGTGTGTGTGTGTGTGTGTGTGTGTGTGAAATAAAGTAAATACATTAATAGTTAGTACAATTTCATGTAATATAATAATTAATGATAGTCAATATTTAAAATGAAAAAAAATATTATTTACATACCAAAACTCCCATCACAAGATTATGAAAATAAGTTTACACTTAATAAAAAAGCAATGAATACTAAGAAACAAAATGAAAGAGAAAAGAAACGAGGATTTTTGTTCATTTTAATAATAAAACTAATTAAACCACTGTATTACCATTATCCTGATTAATGATTAGGTTTATTAGTTCTGAGGATGACGACACAAAAATAGTAGACCAAAAGCATAATTTAGAATAATTTATTACCTTAAATTATACCTTTAAAATTAATATTGAAATATGTAGTGTGTTGAAATCTGCTAATCAGATTTGTTGATCATATAACAAATATACACAAATATGGTCCAAGATATTGAATAACATATTCCACATTTTCTGAACCTCAGAAAGTAAAATAAACAATTATTCTACAGATGTCTTAGATAATAAATAAGGGTGAATGTTTCCAAAAATTCTACCTGTAAAAGTATAATCATCACATATCAGATTTTTAACAAAGATTATTCCAAAGTGCAGAATCTGTAATATGGCACATAAGTCATTGAGTTCATATATTTCTCTGATAATAAGGCTTTTACTTGTTAAAGATTCACATGTAATGTGCACTAGTCATTCTTCTTAAATGGGATCCCTAATAACTGGCCCACAATTATCATATTTCTGAACCTTGTAACATTTGAACTAAACTCTAATAGCAATTATGGTTATATATAAATTTGTTTGCAAAACTTTATAACCATCTGAGTATGGAATATCTTTCTCATTCCAAAAAAAAAAAAAAAAGACAAAAATTCATTGAAGAACAATTGTGCCTGAAAAATTTAGGAAAGTAGTGAGATAGACGGACTAAAAATCTAAATTCCTGGATTCTCTCCAATGGCAATGGGGAACAAATAATGATTTGTTTGATTGGGTAATCATGACATTAAGTAACAGGGATGAATAAAAATTCTGGGTTTTTAGTTCTGGAGTCCATTGCTTAACTACTGCTCTAAATCATGTAGAAAAAATCTCAAGTTTGTCAATAGACTGGAGCTGTATCGAACACTTTTTTACTTTACATCTCAAATGCCACATGAACTCTTGAATAAGTAACAATAAGATAAATATAATAGTTAATCAAACAGCCAATTCTTCAACTATGTCAGCAAATTCTATTAGAAGTACCTATAGCCCAGCCCTATCTTCTATACATCAATTTTTTGTAATTCTTTTGGGAGGAATTATAAGTATGATCATTAAGACCAATATTTAAATAGCCCATTGCGAAGAATAGCTTTTGTAAAATTGGACAGTTAATTACAATTCACCATGATTCCGTATATGAAAAAAAGGTGTATGTGTGTGTGTGCGTCTTATCTATATGTCAATTCAATAAAAAGTTTTTATTCTTGGAAAACAAAACATTCAATATTTAAATGGGAAAGCTTCTTAAAGGTACTTTAGAAGAACAATTTGAATTAGCTGAAGGAACTAAAACCTTTATAGTTATGTTTTTTACGAGATTTTAGAAAGACGCTGAAGGGAAAGATAAAAGCTATAATAAACGTGAAAGATACCGAGTAATAACACTCAAGAGACACTCACCTCACACTACATCAACAACCTTATCATACTCCCCTACTCCGTGAACAATTTATCCCTCCCCCTTTTTTTTTTCTGCTTAATTATTAACCTACATATATATATAGGTAAGAAAGCATAAAATATACTTGATTGGAAAACATGAAATAATTAGCATTCTGCAAAAAGTATATTTTACATATGCTTTATCTACTTGCTATATAAAAAGGGCCTCAATGGTACAGAGTAGCACATCTGCCTAACATAAAATGAAATTCTTTTCCAAAAGATTAATATTTTTTTGCTCATAGCAACTAAAACTATCCATCCAACATTGGTTAGAAAACAGATATCCAGCTTTCCCTCAATTTGAATGTTCTTCTATCATAAAGTATTTGCCTTGCAACAAGCTATTTAACAAAATTTTATAAACAGTTATAATCTCCACTAATCAGAAGTACTAAATGTGTTGATATTGCTTGAATCGTCTACATAGTAGAATCTCTGTACAAAAAAAAGTGCTGATTCATTAAACCGCTGGGTTAATAGAAAAATATTACTAAAAATATTTGTAAAAAAAAAAATTTCATCCAAATTTTTAATCCACAGTGTGATTATTGCAACAGATCACAATGAAATGACCACTGATGATTTTACTATGTAATATTGATTTTTTTTTCTTCTCTTAGTTTGTATTTGTATTTCAAATTTGCAAACACTCCATTGTCAGCATAATGTGAAGTGGTTTCTTTCTTCTTTCAGTGATAATTATAATGAATTTCACCAAAAGTGCGCTTAGCATTAGGTTATGCAGAAGAAAGAAACTATTTTGTTATGCAGATGAACCAACATTTGCAAATTTGAAATCACCTAGCAATTCTATCTTTTGTATTTCCCATCTTATCAGTTTTCACCACATGAAGAATCAAAAAAAAAAAAAAAAATTGGTGAGTTGGGCAAATTGTACAGATATTTTTTTTCTTCCTATTGATTTCAAATTAACCAAAACAATCTTTCTAGTTTAAAAAATTTGTATTACAACCCTCTCTCCCATTTCAAATATTGCTGTATAAAATGAAATAGCTATAACATTCGAGAAATTTTTCAATTACGTTTGTTTTGTATTAATATTAAAAACGATTCAATTGTTTTAGATAAATTATCTTAACAAATTTATCGTTTTTATACATCATAGTGTCTATTTATTGGCAACATTTGGTTCCAACCACACCAGGAATATCAAATTCTGCAAATAATGTTACTGCATTATAAATATACATTTATAATACCCCCACACACAAATGGTATATAAACTGCAAACGCATACTCACAGGTTAAAATTTCATTGACATTCTGTTATGTTTTTCTGTTTACAAATAAAATTATAAAGATTACAGAAAGTATATTTACTCTGTCCCCTACCTCAATAAAAATAAAAATATTACTATTATAATTAACATTTCTACCAAATCTCAATGGATGCCTTCAGAAGTAATTATTATTCAAATAATCAAGTCACTCTGCAATAAATTCGTAACAATTTTCACATAAACTCAGCAGTAAATTTTACGGTTAAATGTAAACATATATCTACAGTGCAACAACTGTACATCCCTTCCACAAACTATTAAAAATGGATAGAAACCAATTCCTACCTAACATGAAAATGGGGTAATGAAAGTTAACAAGTTTGTCATCATGAAAGTAGAGGTTCAGGTATTTGATAACTCTAGCTCATCGATGAGCGAAGATTGTTTGTGAAATTGGCATAATGAAAGAGGATGATCTGAGTTTTTACACTGATAGATTGCTGCAACATGGGTGAATTGAGGTGAGAAGTAGAAAAAAAAAGAAAATACATATCTATAATGCAATAATTGTCAACCCTTCCATAAGGTTTTAAATAATGAATAGAAATCAGTTTCTATATTGTAAAAGACTGGAATAGTAAAAGATTTTGAATTATCAACATGGGATGAAGATTCAATTCATCTGAACAACAAAGTCTATTTACTCTTCCATGGAATATTAAAAGTGGATAATAACTAGTTTCTATTGTACTTAAGAGTGATATGATAGAAGCTGTTGAGCTGTCAACATGATCATGGACTTTAAAGTATTTTGATGTCAAAAGATCTACTGAAAATCAAAAATTGCTTGCAAAATGAAAGAGAGAGACCTGTGTATGGCTAGTCATGATTTGGTAGGATCGAGAATGAAAGGCATATGAATAATGAAAATATGAATGACACAGGTGTATAGGAGTGCATGCAAGTTTAAAGCTGTACTATAAATTTTAATACATAAATTATCTCATTACTATGAACATACATATATCATTTAATATCATACCTGAGTGGATAGTGCATTCTCTGACCATATTCCAATACCGGAATCCAAAAATATTTTCAGAAAACGATCAATTTTTGAGAAGACTTAAGAATTTATACAGATGGGCAGCCTATAGCCAACCCTGCAAGTTGTGGGTATCTAGCTATTTTTAGTTAAAGGACAGATCAAGTGTAAACTACAAAAATCTTCACTCCTCTGTATACACTAGTCTATTGAGTGTTAAAGCTGACTATTTTGGACTTCATTAAAATAGCATATAAAATCCAATTATCAACCTTACCTCCCCTCCCAAATGTTCAAAAAGCACCTTGTTTATTATGAGAATGAAGTCCACCCATTCCTGTTGCCAGCTGGAGCAGTTGACTGTTCACTGGCACCAGAAGAATGAGACTCATTATGCTTTCAAGTTTGAGTTTATGGGGAAAAAAGTTTGCCAAGATGTAGGTGAGTACTTGTTTTATCATTTCATCACCTTTACAAGAAATTTTAAATCAGTTTTCACTCTAAAGTATTTGAAATTATCAATCGTATCGTTCTATGCAAATGGCTGCCATTGAAAAAGGCAAAAGCCAGTACAAGGAAATCTTAAAATCATTTGAGCAAGAATAAAACTAAGGGAAAAGATTTTAAAAGGAAACCAAATAAATTAAAAAAAAAAAAAGTTACTAGAAATCATTAATTGAGATATAGTTGGTGGGTCAAATTTTATTGAAAACGTTGGGAAAAAAAAAGCTTAATAAAGATAGTCTTAAGAATTTCACAATAGCATCAGATATAGCAAGATTCTACGGCTGCAAACAAATCAGGAAAAACAGGAAATAGACCAAGAAACAGACTAGACACAAAAGTAATCATAAACCTATGGAAATTAAAAAATAAAAAAAATCCCAGCATTAATTCGTTCATAAGAAAAAAGTTACGATATCATCGTGGTTGAAAGCGGTAAAACAGTGCAGGAGGGGAAAATTATTTTAAATATGAATTCGATCTCAATTTTAGAATCAGACATTATAGATTATGTTTTAAGCCATCTCACTGCACAAGAATTATTTTTTTTCTGATGATTAGATCAAAGTTACTGGGCCACTTCCAGTGCGATTGGGGCACCACAAAAAGAATAGAAAACTTTCAAATTGACACAGAATTAGAACGAAGTGTTTCCTGAGCCAAAAAACAATGATTTAAAGATAAAAACAAGTTCAAATGATGGTATAGACCCAAACAAAGATATTGAAGCTGCAATTCACTCAACTCCTTTAATCCAACAATGATTAGGAATAATCCAAAGATTACAAACTTTTACACTACACAATTGAAACCTTGATTACTAATCAAGACCTAGATTTCAATTAAGATAAGCAGAATTCAAATAGGATCAATACAAGAGTCCCAGTTGGAATCCTACTACAATCAAGTCCACAACATGGCTACAGAAACTAGTTACTATAACAGGTTGGTTGCCATTTAGCTCTACTGTACAATCAAGCAATAAGCAAGAATCCTACAATGCTAATCACTCTGTTCATAAATGGAATAACCAAATGGAAATATATAAGCTAGATCATAATCCCTGGAGAACCTTGCAGTCGTGAACTAGTATTTAGAATATATGACACGTATCAAAAGTTAACAACAATGAAGCAGACTTTGGAAGCTGTTTCAATTCCCTGATGGCTTGTTTATTATGGCAGTGTTGATTTGAGCTAATCATTTTTTTTCTTTGGTTAACTTTAAAATTAGAGAGTTTGTAAGGTGGTTGGTCAGATTTGGGCCACCTCCAAATTTTTGTAACTTTGATGGAGGCTTTGCTGCGATAATTTTCCAGGCATGGGTCTGCACTCCTCTTTTCTTCCTTGGGGGTGATGGCGATCGTTAGGAGGCTGGTTCTTTGGTGCAGGCTGTTGACAATTATTGCCACTACCTGGAAAACCTGCTGGGAGGGTACCTGGTCAAAGTCTCAGCACCATTCCTGCTCTGGTTGGCTGCTGTGCCCCCTTGATAGGTTGGTTTTAGGCAGTGCAGATCTGTGCTCGCTATGTGTTAGTTTTTCTTAGTTGGCTTTCCAATTCTGGGCAGGTAGACCGAATGCGGTTCCTGCACATTTAGACTGTTGATAGGGAGACAGAGGCATCTGGAATGGTCTTGACATGGCTCGGCTGCAGATTGAGAATTTATTATTCAATGGACTTGAGCCTTGGACCTCGCTGCCTGTTGTGGTGGTTGGTGCAATGCTGGACTTGTCCACCTATTCAGCTGAAGCATTTGGGTCTTTGCTTCAGGGCACCAGGGGTGGGATCATTGGGTGATGGATGGCTTCTCAGTAGCTGGGCCATGTAGATCCATGTATAGATACTCATGTTCAGATACACATTAATATCAACATTATAGCAACTCTTTAATGGACATAATTGTTATCAAGCATATTTACTTTATATAATCAATAATTGTTTTACCTTGTTTGTCACATTGAACACTTTGTAATTCTCAATGGGTAAGTGTACCCAAAATTTTTGTAATCCTTTTACTAATAAAGGTTACTTTTGAAAGATATCAATTGAAGGTTGTCTGTTTCTGTCCTATTAACTTGAAAAGTCTTATATATTAATAATATAAATGGCTCAGTTATGATATTCAAATTTAATATTAAAGTTGATAAAAACTAATCAATTAGTTATTTGAATCTATGTCAACTGTATAATAATAAACAACCATTAAAATAAAGTATGGCTATTCCAACTATATATATATATATATTGTACCGAGACAAAGTCAGTACATGTATATACCCACACACACAAGCAGTGTAAATATTCTATTTTTATTTACTTTCAATTTATGATAAAAAATAAATGTAGTTTTCTTTCAATGCTCCATAAAATACACTATAAAATAAAATGTTAATATTTCTGATTAAATAATTTAAGGCTTTCATATAATCTATTATAATAATATTCTCTAAAAATAAAATATAAAAATATCACTAATATGCCATTTTAAATCTCAATAAATGATTTCTACTTCTATATGCCACGAGGGTAATTAAAAAGGGGTTTATTTTAAATTACAACTATAGCGAAAGTTAAAAGCTTATAGAGGTGATTTTGAGATTAAATGCTCGACTTTTAAACTAATGTAAGTTAAATTGTTATCTTAAAACACGCACACATGTATGTATAAAAGGTGAATAAGTATGAATTTTTTCTAACTGAGATTGCAATGTGAGATTGCATAAACCTAAGATTGCCTCAAGCATATGGATTGAATGAACATTACGTATGACACGGACCCCAATGACAACTCAGAGAATATTGAACTCTGGGTGGAGATTGGATCCTCAGATAATAACCAACCCATATAAATATGAGTCTTAGTCTTTGTCTTTACCTCGGTTACAGTCTTTTTACATTCTGTGTTTTGTTTTGCTTATGCTTATAGTTTTTTTAAATTCCTCCGGAAACTACAACTAGAACTTTCTCTTTTTTTGCTATCCGGTTTATCCAATATGACCACTGTGAAATTAACCTTTAGAGCGTCGATCGTCATGATGGGCTAAGAAACCCCTCAGTGATTGATCGACGCTCCGCCGCCAGAACATCTCCACAGCTAAGAATGATCAACAACAGTGCCGTCCAAACATCGTACTCCAATCAGTCCAAGGACGTTGTTCCGTTTAACATACAAGAATCGTCCAAACATACTACGCTGAACTTATATAAAATGAATAACCATTTATTATGGAAACAGTATCCAACAGGTTCGAACCCTCATCAAATTAGAAGCAGCAGAAGACTACGCAAAATCCTAGGTAAACACTTTATTTCTTTTACGCTCCCATTCATTCTTTACGTAGACTTTAAAAGGCAATCTCATAATTAATTTAATTTCAACTTTCGTAAATAAAAAAAATATCAGATGCTACATAGTTCCTCATATTTAAATCTTAGGACTTTTCCTGTTATGAACTTTGATCGTAATTATTATTTTCTTTCGCAAATAAATTATAACACACACCTAATTTCAAATGTAAAAGAAGGAAACATATTTTATCATCCATGTTTATTATGCATAATATGTTCTTTTCTGTGCGAGTGCGAGAATGCGTGTATGTGCGTGCAAATAAAGCAATTAATTAATGTTTCATTTTTTTTTCATTCAATAAATTCTTTTTTATTTAAACAAGTCGAGCATTCCTCAAATCATTCTCTATAATTAAAATATATTTTTTAAGTATTATAATCAGCATTTATTCATGCGATTAATTATTTTACTTTTAAATTTGTCTTTCTTATTTTTTTTTTTGTTTATTTCTTTGAATTTCATCGTGCCGTAAGTCACGATGTTTATTTACTATGTAGTTAAGATAGGTTTAAGAGTTGGGAGGGCCTATTATTAATAAGTATAAGTAAATGTCAATAAAGCTAGTGTGAATAATTCTATTGGACTGTATGATAACGGGGGGATGATATTATAAGCTTCTAATTTTTTTTTATATAAGGATGCATAAATCAAACATTCGTACTAGTTGCAAATAACCAATGACCCGGTCCAATATTTGGACCGATCTGTAAATCAACCAAGCTTCTCCTCCATTGGTTATCATTGTGTCTTTTACCAGAATGATATTCTTGAAACAATTTCATCGTGACCCTGAGTGACCCTTATTGGTCCATGCTGGGAGTTTGAGCTTATGGGCGGGGGTTAGACTTCGAAATCGTTTTGATATGACGTAAGGTGATGCGAGAAATTAAATTGTAAATTAAATCATCGTATCTGGCGCCCCCTTGTGTTGATAATGAACAACTATCGATATAAGAAAATAAATAAAGCTTTACGCTGTATCATGTTTGTTTCGGAGCTCCCAATCCCTACATGAACGGTTGAATAAGAAGACCGGTCACAATATATATATATATATAGAGAGAGAGACAGGAAAAAGAGAAAATGCTACTCTAAAAATGAGTTTTGCAATGACTATACAAACTAATATGTGAATAACAAATATATCCATATCTAAAACATGCTGGTCCTCAGCAGCAAATTGTTTTTTTCTGAAATACTTCAACACCATGTCTAAATATAGCTATTCAATGTATCCTCTCTCTGCCATATCATCCCAATGGAAACAACTGACATTCCAATTCTTTAGAAGGTCTTTGAGATAATACTTACAATGTACACAGGGTCTACTTCTCATATCAAATCCATGTTCAAGTTCTCCATAAAACATCATTTTAGGAAGTTTCCATAATTCATTCATTCTACACGTCCAATCCAATGAAGATGTAATTTTACAATAATGGACTCTATAGTTTCACATCCTTCAAGCTGAAGAACATATTGATTGTCTTTACGAACATGCTATTGTATTTCTAAAATTTTACAGAGGGTCCTTAAATGAAACATTTCTAATGTCATTATATTGTGCTGATAGGATGTCCAAGTTTCACATCCATACAATAAATTAGGTAAAATAACAAGTTTATATATAGTTAGTTGACTTAAAAGGGGCAAAACTCACTACATGTATGGCCACACACTGCATGCTAGAGTAATCAATGGATGCCAAAAGGCTTGTGCTTAAAATCCCCATCTAGTGCCTAGGCACGAATGAGGATTTTAAGCACAAGCCTTCTCGCATCCTTTTGATTACTCTAGGCATTAGATGGGGATTATAAGCACAAGCTTTCTGGCATCCATTGATTACTCTAGCATGCAGTGTGTGACAATACATATAGTGAGTTTTGCCTGTTTTAATAACAGTTATAAGCAAGCATAAAAAATGGTGATCATGGGATGTTAGTTGACTTAGTTGCAGTAGTTATTGGCCTATGATGAAATACTCCATCTTTTTAATTTGTTAAAAGAAATAGTAGCACATTGCAGTCTGTCTTGAATCACATCTAAATCCACACTTCTACTTATAAAACTATCAAGGTATTCCACTGTTTACATTCTCAAGTTGATTAATTAATGACCTAAGATGTTTGTAAATTGCATTTAAATTATTAAAGAACATTCTGCAAATTCTCTTTTGAATTGGAAAAAATAACACAATCATCAGTATATTGTAAATTCAGAATCCTAAAACATGAAGTTCTTATTTTAGCTTTGAACCCATTCAAATTAAAAAATTCAACCATCAAACCTATATACTATTTTGATCCTAGTCTGATTAAGCTGCCTACAAACAATTTCAAAGACCATTATCATAAAAATTAAGAACAATGTAGGAGCAAGTACACATCCTTTTTTAATACCAATTTTCATTTCAAATGCCTGATTTTCCACCTGTAGTAATAACACTTCCTCTCATTTCATCATGTAGAAGCTGTACAATACATTTAAATTTTGGTATACAACAGACTAACTCATCCTAGTAACTGAATCAAATGCCTTGACCAAATCAATAAAAGCCATATATAAATCATTCCTTTGTTTGTTCCCAACCCATTTATTGCATTTGCCTGGCAACAAAAATCATATACACAGTGCTTCTTGATTCTGTAAAACCACATTAAATCTCATTTATAAATGGAAGCAATCTATTCAACAAAATTCTTTAAAATACTTTTGCTGTCATAGATAATAATGATACTCCACAATAATTACCACTTGCCTATTCCCTTTATTTTTAAAATTTGAGCAATTAAAGTATCCTTAAAATCAGATGGCACAACTTCATGGGTCCAGGTAATCCTAAAAAAATCCAAAAATTTTGAAGCTAATATGTCAGCACCATATTCTAATGCTCCAAATATTTCATCAAGACCTGCAGCAATTCCACTTTTAAGATTACTAAAAACTATACTGACTTCATTAAGCTGCATATTTTTATCCAAATCTAAATGGCTAGATAAAATGGATATATCATTAAAATTCATCATACAGATTATTGTAAATTATTCAAAAGATTATCCCAATACCCTTTCCATCTGTTCAAAATAACATTATCATCATATAAGACAGAACAATTGTCGGATGTAATAGGATTATGGTACAGTTTCTCAGGTCCATATGTTGTTTTCAGTGCTTCAAAAAAAGGTATAGAATAACTGCAATCAGTGGATGTCTGTATCTTCTTTGCAGTTTTATTCCATCAATTATCTTTAAGGCTTCTTTGTCAGACAATGAACTTCTGTTTTCAGATCTTTATATTTATCATGAAATTCCATATTTAATCTATTATTTTTCCAAACAGAAAATGTCATGTTTCCTTTTAATTAAATCATTAACAGAATGATCATATCAAAAAACCAGTCAGGACTCTTCTTTTTAGTGAACCCAAATAGATTTACGTGTATTCATATCATACTCCTAAGAGAATTCCATAATTCAATAATATGACAGTTCTGATGATCCAAATTAGCAAATCTAGTGTTTAACAGCTGTTAAAATTTAGTATATATAGTAGATTCTTCTAAAGAATGAACATCAATTTTTGGGTGAATATGATTGGCATATATCTATTTTTTTAGTGCAACTATCATTTTAATCTTAGAATATATTAATCTCTAATCTGTCCAACAATCTAAGCTTATGAGTGCTCATGTAATATGAACTCTTGAACTCTGACTCCTACCAATAATATAATCTATTAAATTGTTTTGATCGTGGATACAACCATGTTCCTACATAGCATTTTTTTTGCCTCAACAAAAAGTTTGTGATAGTCAATGTGCTGTGCATAAATTTAATAACAACCACCAATTAGATTTTACAGTCCCAATATCATTATTCCCCATAAGTTTTGGCCAAAGTCCGTCTCCAAGAAAAAAAATTTGACATTTTAATGGGATTGCTGTAATAATGCTATCCAACAAGGAATATTGTTTTTCTATCTCTAAATTCTCTGAACCTATGATTGGAGCATAGGCACTGATAAATTGAGTTCTAATACCATAATGCAAAGCAAGTTTTAGGATTGTAAATCTTTCATTGATATTGTAAAGAATTCCAGTAGCTTATAATACTAAATTAAATTTTACAGCAAATCCAACACCATGGATTTTCTTTCAATGATTGACGTTGTCTTTCAAAAAAAAAAAAAAAAAAAACTTGTATCCTCCAATCTGTTCTAAAAAACATCCTCTGGGAGTGAGTATGACTAAGAACACCTACCCCAAATCTTAAATCTTGGACAGTAATTTAGTCATAAGTGCAATCATCCATCCATCCTGGCTTTCAAGAGTTTGTATCAAGTAAAGTTCACACATTTCATGTATCTATATTTAGAGAAAAAATCCATTTACATTTGTGATATTTACCTTTAGTACAACCATTGGCATTCTTCACTACCACTACCAATATTATTCCAACTATTCTTATTATTTCTAACAATGAAATGAGTAATCTACCAGGCTCGAGATCTTACCCAGACTGTGTGAGACAGATCATTTTAGAGTACATTTCCTAGATCCTTCTACTTCTGTGGTAGGCAGGGGGATCCCTAAATAGGACTGCTTAAACATACATATTTGCCAGCTGAATCCCCTTGCTTGACTTAAATCCAATTCCAAACTCATTAGTGAATGTACTGCCTCAAGTCAGTCTACTAAACCTATCTTCATCATTACTTTCTTAATTCTTAAAGGCTTGACCTATTGGGGATATTGGAGTCAGAAATACTGTATGTGTAGAAAGGATGAAAATGTTGCTACACAAACCCACAATCCCATTGTTACAGTTATAAGGAGATGCCCAATGGCATGAAAAGCTCAAGACGACTGGGCCTTATAATAACTTGAGTGGCGGAAGAAGAAAAAGAGGGAAACAGAAAAGGCTTTGTATCTGAAACAATACTTAGCTTTTGATGAACCAGCATCCTGTCCTACAAGACAGCTGGAGCTCCTGGTCGGGCATTGTTTATTTAATATTAAAAACATTTTTTAACTGATAACTGAAGATTTCTTATATTCAATTGTATGAAACCTACTGTCTGCCTTTAACACACATAATTTATTAGAGTCGAATTTAACAGAATAGTTAAAAAGGGTTTAGATTTATTGATAGCAGAATAGCATTTTCCCATTTAAAATCCCAATATTTCTAAAATATAGCAATTCTCTGTTGAAACATAATTTAAAGACTTTTCGTGCGTTTAAGAACACGTTATCCTATAAAACTAATTGAACCATTTATTTTGTAGCTAATAAAGAGAATGATTCGGAAAATAAAAATGTTTTTATTGGTAACGGGATGAATTAAAAGAGACGAGAAAAAGACTATTAATTACACTTGTTGACTATACAATTTGTTGTAATAATGAACATAACTTTTATTGCTTTTGTTTAACTGTTATTTGTGTGTGTGTGTGCGCGCGCGCGTATGTCGACACAAATAAATATACAACCAAATAAAAGTAACATTTAATTCTTCAAAAATATTTCTAAAGCATATTAGTGAATTCTATCGAGAGGGAGCGGGCTGCAAATCTTAGTAAATTACCATTGATGACGACACTCGATTGTTATATCAACCTGCTCGCACGCAGGACATACATTAATTTTTCTATACCATAACTATGAAGAGATGTTACGTTGGAAACAAAAGGGAATATAATAGTAAGCGAAATACTTGGAGTATACTCCAAAAAAAAAAAACAATCAAGTATCACTAACATTATTGAAATAATTAAGATACGGAAATGAAGCTCTGGGCTGGACATACTGCTAGAAAAAATTATAACACATGGTCGGTTAAATCGTTAAAGTGAATCGTAAAATATTGTCAAAACTTAGAGGAAGACCACATGTAAGGATGGATGGATGGATGGATGGATGGATGGATGGATGGATGGATAAATGGATGGATGGATGGATGGATAAAATAATGAAAATTTTGGATGTCATGAGAAGAAAGTTTATGGATATGGATTAAGCTTACAGAGACTTTCACCCTGCATTGAAAAGATAGCGATTAAAAACGATGATGACTACATTTTAAAATGAATAAGTTTGATCAAATGTTTCTTACCTACTCACACTGATGCAAACTAATCTGCAAATCACTTAGATTTATATATACTTTGCAATCTTGAATGAGCTAAGGAGATTGATTGATGGTATTAAAAGGAAAGCTAAGGGTTCATGGGTTATAGCTATCATACAATTACCCTGAGCAACAAACCATTTGATTATTTGTTTTTAATGTTGATCTCACAGAGATAATCATCCATAGAACTATATAATTCCCATAATTCAATCTACCACTACTTTTTATCTCTGGTCTGTTACTCTACCCTACCTTGAATCACACAGAGTATATATTACTGTATAAGCTTTAAAAACAAAGTGTAAACATATTATATTTAAGTCACATATGTAGATATACAAAACATTTCCGCATGTCATTGCTACTAAATACATACATGCAAATACTCCCTGGCACAAGGCATCCAAACACTTGCAATTTTTATGAACTGATGTTAAATCCAGGTAAACGTATATTTAGTTAACTGAAAATTTCCAAGTAAGCTCAGGATATTTGGCTGATAATCACATCAAATTCAGATGTTAGCTATTGCAACACTGGTAGGGAACTGCGGATTATTTCTAAATTGAGTGTAAAACAAAGAAGACACGCCACATAAATCAATACTATCAATCATTTTGATTAATAATATCTTGTCCATTGATTTTCTACGAAAGAAAAATAAAGAGGGGTCTTAACTCTGCAGTGAGCTCTATATTAAAGTGATACATATGCATTTTCATGGATATAATTTTAAAAATTTGTTACGAATTTTTAAATTAAAAGTTTTTCAACATTTTGCTAGACAGAATATATATATATATGCACGAACAAAATATATTAGGCTCATTAAATCTAAATCTATTTAAATAATTTAAAACAAAATATTTTATTAATTAACAATTGTAAGGGTATTTTATAATTAGATGGGTGGAAATGACATTTTTATACAAATAACTAAATTTAGATAAACTCATCAGCTAAAATTAGGAGATGAAAATTTCTTATGCTGTTTCATCAAAACATTATCTTTTATTTTCTTATAATCACTTTTCAAAGCTAATTTGTAAAGTCTGTAATTGATCAGTATGCCATGGGCCCCGATAGAGTTTAAGATAAATGTATAACCAATAAATGGATCTTGAAATTGAACCGCGATGAAAACAGATAAGGCAGCTCAGTGCACTCTAAATAGGGATATCTCAGAAGACTGATTAGTATGGTTCATTATGAGTATGATTATGCTCTGATTCTTTATTATTATTCATTAATTCATCCTTCCTTGACTGTCAGAAGCAGTATGTATTAATGAAGATGATGTCAATCATCACAAATAATCTCAGAAGTTTTGCAGAATACCAGCAAATGTGGCTATGTTGTACCTACTGCAGCACAAAGTCTACAGATACCTGAATTCAGAATATGAAATGGGTAATTTGTATGAACTTTCTTTATATACTATTATAACTTAATTTCATTAAAATTGGATATTTAATGTCCTATACCTGTATCATATACACTGAAATATTACAATTTATTTTGCATAACAATATATATGTTTAGAAATCAAAATGGTGATAACTTGCTTAATTTTATTAGATGCACCACGGTTTAGACAGTGTAACTTAAAAAGAAATATTTATAACAAAACAACTATCCAATAACCCTCACCATTTGCTAAAGGTTTCTTAAGTTTTCCTTTATTAATTATTTTAAAGCAAGAGCTAATAATGATGTTTACACTAATCTACAATGTATTAAAAATTACAATAACCATTAACCTCAACTATTCATGCTATCTCATACTGCTGACACACTTGATCACACACAATGTTGAAAAGATAAATAATTACGAATATATCTATTTCCAGGACTCATTAGTTGGTCCAGATTATCATCACACATATATACAATGAATGCCTAGCTTAAGATAGCCAATCTTCATACTTTAATGGACAGGCTTCAATCCACTTCACCCCACAGCTTTTCAGCTGTCCATTTCATTGAAAATCTGATGATGGAATGCTCAAAGCTCTCATTGGTCCCCTAATGTACAGAACATAATCCATTTACATACATATACGAGGGATGGGCAGGCCTTTAGCACTATACTTTAATATATAATATTTTTCTGTAGTACAGGCTTTTTCATACCTGCACCCCCTCATCATCATCAACCATTATCAATCCACTGCAAAATGCTTAAATTCAATCCATTTTCTCCGATCTTTAGCTTCTCTTCACCACATCACAGCTGCACATTTTCGTATTTCATCCATCCATCTCACATGTGGTATCTTTTTGGGTCTTTTAGAATCTCTTGGAATCCACTTTAAGATTTCCAATTGTCCATCTATTAACATCTCTTCTAGAAATATGTCCAGCCCAACTACACATCAGTATTTTAATTTTTTCAATGAGGTCAGTAATACCTGTCTGTTCTTTTACCCATATATTGCATTTTCGATCTCTTCTTGTTACTCCCAATATTCATCTGTCCATATTTCATTGAGTCATCTGAAGTCTCTGTATTGCTCTTCCATTAAATGTCCAAGTCTCACATCCATAAGTAAGAACTAGTAATACACTTTTATTAAAAAAGTTACTTTTCAAACACGTAGGCATATTTCCTTTTGGTATCAAGTTATTTCTACTAAAAGCACTCTAATCAAGGTTAATTCTAAGATTAATTTCATACATTATGTTTCCATCTGTATTAATAATCTGACCAAGGTATTTGTACCTGTTAACTTCTTCTAACTCATCAAAATCAATCTTTATTTTCATATTTCACAAAAATCCATAACATTACTTTAGTATTTTTAACATCTTTAATCCTACTGTCATCTGATAACTCCTGCAACATTTCCAGCAGCTCTAAAGCATTATTTGCAAAAACAAGTACATCATCTGCACAGTCTAAATGACTTAAATAATCTCCATTTATTTTCACTCCTTTAGCTTCCCATTTTAATCCACAAAATACTGCTTGCAGCACTGCTGTAAAAAGTTTGGGAGATATGGAGTCATCTTATCTTACACCCATCTCAATGTTGCCTTTCCCAGTATCATTATGTAATCTAATTGTTGCTGTTGCATTTTTATAAATATTCTTTAAAATATGACAATATCCTACTTTAATCACTGAAAAATGTTTATAAAATCAAAATTTCCTTTTCATAATCTACAAATCCAAAGCATAATGCCAACTCATATTCATTTGTCCTTTCTATAATCTCTCAATACCTGGATATGATCTACTGTACTAAAACCACATTTAAATCCAGCTTGTTCTGTTGGTTGGTGGAAATCAATGTTCTCTGTAGACGAGTTATAATTATCATGGTAAAAATTTTGCATAAAACTGATAAAAGGCTCCTTTCTTCATACATTTAATTGCATGTCTCACTTCTTCATTTAAAATTCTGGGCAATTCAGAAGATGTAATAGACACAGAAGGTACTTGTTCTTTATAACTATAATTTTTGATAAGTCTTCTACCCATTTCATGATGTCATCTCTCTTTTTAGTAATAATGCCATCTTTTTTTCTTATTGCAGATATAAATTTTCTACCAATACCAAAATGTTGTTTAACACCCTTTAGACTTTTATTCTCTTCTACAGCTTTCCTTGCTAGTTCACAGTTATACTTTCTTATATCATTTTCAACTCTTTTCCATACCATTTTACAAAATTTCGAGATATTCAATCCTTTTTAATGCATCATTTTTGTATATCTTCATATTCCTTCTTATCTTCATAAATTGCTGCTTTTTCTACCAGCTATCTTTGTTGCAGTTTTTAAAAGTGTATCAGTTATTTTCATATTAATTTCATTCAAATCTGAATCATATTCAAAATCTACTAGTACTTGAAACTGATTTGTAAGTTCTAATTTAAATTCATTAGAATCTTTCTGAAGATTAGGAATATCAACTGTAAATATTGTTTTTCTTAATAATTTTTGTCTCTTTAGTTTTGCATTAACATATATCTTACATTTTACTAATCGATGATCACTTCCTGTGTTGAATTTATTAAGAACATTACAATCTTGAAATATGCATTTTCTGTTAGTCAAAATATAATCCATTTCTGCTGTACCTTCATTTGGATGCTTCCATGTCCATTTCCTTTTAACATTTTTCTCAAAAAAAGGAATTCATAATATAAAGTTTTTCTTTTGCTGCAAACTCCATTAGTCTATGTTCTCTCTCATTTCTATTACCATAACCAAAATTATCTACAACACTTTCATCTTTCATTTGTTTCCTGTAGCATTAAAGTCTCCCATAACAATTTTAAAAACTCTGATCAAGTCTTTTGTACATCCATATAAAAATCTTCTAGTACTTCATCACTATGGGAAATTGGTGGGGCATAAACCTAAATTATCTGGCATTTCGTTTCCACTATTAAGTTGTGTAACTAATCTTGCCATTCTGTCTGATACAGCATCAATCTCCACAATGTTGTTTTTCCACTTTTTATTTATAATGAATCCTACTCCACTTGTATTTCCAATATTTGTGTCTTTATAATAGAATACATGTCAACTTTTTAAATAAATTGTCTCTTCACCCTTTCTTCTAACTTCACAAAGTTTAATAATGTCCCATTCAAATCTAAGACAGTTCTTCTTACTGTTGCAATCTTCCTTCACTTGAAAGTGATCTGCAGTTGTAAGTACCTAAATAAAATGTCATTCAATATGTAATATAGAGGGAGTTTGAACTTAGACTTTCACATGACCCTCAAATATTCAGATGATCCTGGTTGGTGCAAAAGGAATTTCCTTTAAAGTCCATGCAACATATTTCATTTCATTTATTATTTCTTTAGAAATTTAGTTTATAGATGGCCAGCACATTAATGGTACTAAGCGGTGAAACACTGATAATGGTCAGGATGTTTTCAGTATCTCAATATTATTTGACTTATTGATGTATTTTGATAGAGTAGTACTTAAGTATGTGCATCCAGATAATTACTGTTTCTACTTCTGCCCTACAGTTCAGTTTGGCAGTGGATAAATAATTAGCCTGGTCTATAGTGGACCACTTTGAAATCCGGTCACAAGATTGACTGTTGATTTCATGGTGAACAATTGTTATTACTTTTGTATAATACTGGAGAAGTGTGATTTATTCTTTGCTGATCTCTCATACTCATTATATTCTATTATCATTCCTTTTATATTTAATTTTATATTCTGTTTATTTGGAAATGATGATGATTTCCCACCCCCTTTATCATTCACCTGTAATGTGGTATTCTGTTACAAATGGCTACCCAATTGTGGGATCTTGTAACCCCAGATTCTCCCTTATTAATTCCCTACTTAAGTGTTCAATCATCCATCTCACAAGTAAGATCTGTCAATGTGTTATTTCATTTTAGATTTGATAAAATTTCTTAAACAGAATCTACCTTTTATTTCTTTCATTATTCATTTGAAATTATTAAAATCTCTTAAAATTTTTTTTTATGCCACCAGCTTTTTATTTAGTAACATGTTCCATCCAGATACATTTCAATCATTAACTATATCAATACTGACAATACATATTTAATCTTATTCATTTTGACCTCTCCACAGTTATGAATATAAACATCTATAGGACAATATTAAATGGACAACATATTTAACCATTCAACATTGATTGATAAATTGACATCTAGTGATTCTTAGCAATACTGTTAAACATGGAGTGAAAAACTACCCAGACTTCACAAACTGGCGATTAGCAAATCAGTTGAGTCGGTACAGCCTTTGCCTTCAGAATTTTCCCGATCAACCATTGGAAACAGTCTTGCAATTCTTTATTACTGGATGGCTATAATGATAGTATATCTCAAAAAATTCATGAGGTTATTCACAGAAACATTCAACTATCTTAAGACTTCCCAATCCACTTCAGAATTGAACTAAAATCCATGAATGTTGTAGGATAGCGCACTAACTACTGTACCAGAATGTCTTTAGATGCACAGAGTCACCTATTTTGAAAAATGAGACGTGTCAAAAAAATAAACCTTGACTAAATCTAAATAAATATGTAAGAATATCCATAAATGAATATTTTTTAAGTTTTTTTTTTTTAACTCTCAGTGAATAATATTCTTTAGCTCTGCCAAGTTAGAATTAGATCTCAAATGGGATTTTGTAAACTCTCAGTGGATAATATTCTTTAGCTTTGTTGATTTGGAATTAGATCTCAAATGGAAGTAATTCTATTGTTGGTTTGATGCAAATGGCTGAAAAATATTGAATTTTAATATTTTGTCTTCTGTAGAAATAATACATAACAGTGGAGTAGACTAAAATGAATGTCTCATTCATTAAAGCATCCATTAGTTGTAGATCATATATATATAAAATCAAAACTACCCCAAATCTAAAATTAAACCAGACCAGCATAAAAATAATATTAAAACACAACCTAAGGTTTCACTGCTACAAGCAGACTTCTCAAGTGTTTTAATATTATTTTTATGCTGGTCTGGTTTAATTTTAGATTTGGGGTAGTTTTGATTTTATATTGACTAGTTTAGCATTATGCTTGTAATGTTATATATATATATATATATATATATATATATATATATATATATATATATATATATATATATATATATATATATATATAGGGGCAACCCATTCCAAGTTCACAGTCTGGAATAGTCACTATCTGACACAACCATTTAAACAAAGAAAAAACATTTCCAATGTCCACATTATTGGCTTACTCTCTTTCTGGTTCAAGACTAAAATTATCAATATATAGAATACATAGATAAAAAAATCATGCTATGGATGCAAAGAAGCAAATAATTGAAATAAAATTGGTGTGAACTATACCAATTCTTATAAACATAATGTCTGAGACTTTAATCAAATCCAGAAAACCTGAAAATATTATAAGTATATGCTTATTAAAAGAGAATATTGTAGCATATCCCACTATATTAAGGTAAGACTGCAAAATACAGTTGTACGAACTGTGATGTTACACTAATGTGTGGAGGAAATATGAGACCAGTAAAATATATGATGCCAGCTCACATGCCTTTCAGAAGAGCATTCTTTTTCACATTCCAATTATGTCATCTAATGTAATGTAAGCTTGAATAATCAAGATGTTAGATAGCCATGTTTAATAAATTCTTATCCAATGTAGGGTCTATCCATATTCCCAGACTAGTTTCTAGCTTAGGACTTTCCTCAGTGGGAGGGCATAGAGCACCTGAATATTTTGGAGGAAAGGTGCATCAGATCCAAAAACCACCAAATGCACAATACCCAGTCTAAACACTCTATCTCATAACCTAGAATCTAGTCTGGGCTATGGATAGAACTGTATTGGATAGAGATTTATTAACCACTAATTTCTAGCATACCCATTACTCAAACTTACACTAAGTAGTATAACTGGAGAGAATAAGGACTTGCTAATAGTAATGACATATATGGTATTTGTAAATTGCCATTGGTAAACACTGTTAACATCTGGTCCTAATAACTTACTGCTTAGTATTCCATTGGCCTGCAGAGAACAATATATATACACGTTTGCAAGCAAAAACGCAGATTCAAAAATATATACTTAATTGTTAGTAAAAAAAAAAAATTTCAATTAAAAAATTGAAATAAGAAAATTAAATAAGTAGGTAGTTTTTATTTTAATAATAATTTATGTTTATATTATGTTATTAACTAAAATGAAATAACAAAGAATTAATTTTATATATACAATATCATTTTTTTAAAAACAAAAATTGAATAAAATTGACATTGCCATTTTAAAGTTAGTGGAAGTGAATTCTTTTATAGTTGAGAAGACAGATTATCGTCCTAATAACGATCACAGTTGGCAAAATCATGTCAGAACGTATTACCGTTTTTATAAAGTCAGATAACTGTAAAAAAGTTGTATAAAAATATTATTAATGTTAAATCAAATGAGAAAAGACAAGAAAGAATATACAACGATGATTCTCAAATAATATAGAAAAACAAACAAATGTATCAACAAAAACATTTCAGCAAATAGGTAGGGAATAGTTTGTTTTGTTAAGATTGTGAGGAAAACAAACACAATAAGGCGACGAGTTGGTAAATATCGAAAACAAAAATGTTTTTATTTGTTTGTTTGTATATTTTTAAACTTGAAAATGAGATATTAAACTTATAGAATTTAAATTGTCTTAGAATATTCTAAAATTCAGTTAATACTAAAGTGATTATACAATCTCAAATCTGAGATAAGTGAACTTGTTTCCAGTAGGAATCTTTATATGCAAATATTACACGGTGTGTATATATACAATACAGAATATATATAAAATACGGATTATAAGTATATTATACAAATATAAATTACATCCAGGTTCATCCATATGATAAAAACAAAAGAACGAGTTAGGATATTTCCATGTAATAAATAATAAAACAGCCAATCATAAATGAGTATGGTTATTCCAATTCAAAAAAAAAAATGGAGAGGGACGGAGAGAGAAAAAGAAAAAACTCTAGAAATGAATGTTGTGATTACTGAACAAATATGTCCACAAATAGAACATGCTGGTCAATTTTTCTGTTTATTTGATATTTTATTTCTTCAACAGACAACTTTTCTTTTTTAAATATTTCTATAACGTCTAAATATAGTTTTCCAAAGTTTTTCATTCTCTACCATAACTTTCCACTTGAAACAATTCACTCTTTAGCATATCTTTATTAGGATTAACTATGCTGGGTAACTATCAATTACTGTTGACAGTACTTGAGCTACTACTAATTTGCTGTAACAGCCTGCATTAGCTTTTTTGTCTTGAGTTTATTTAGAAACAAAAGGGTCTTTTCACTTCTAATTCAAAGTTACATTTTGGATTGAAACCCAAACATATTTGTTTATAACTTAGAAGAAATTTCATCAGCTCTTTATATCCTGTAAATAGTAGAGCTATGTATGTTAAACATTTTGATGGATTAATGATGTAAACAAAGGAATACGTGGAGGTAGGATGTTGCTAGGTAATTATCATTTACTATTGATAATCCCTTAAGCTAAACTATTGTTAACATTTACATATATTCAAAGTCAGTGGAAGAGCATTTTTATCTATGACTGTTTTACTTCAAACAAATTCACAAATCAAAAAAAAAAAAAAAATCCACCAAATTTTTTGATAACTAAAAAAAAAAACTTCTGCGTAACATCATTCTACCCTCAGGTATACTCTTCTGTTGCCAATTCTGTAAAAGTGTAGAACTCACTTCACATATTTAACATATAGAAGTATTGTTAAAATAGGATTCTTAAAAGCAGAATATACTCGTATTAAATTTTTACACATTAAAAGTGTAATTTAGATATTCAAACTGATCATGACACTATGGCTGTTAATTCCCGTAGGAGATGTTATAGCAATGTGGACTAAAAGAAAAATGTGGTTGTTTGATAATAATCATATTATTAGTGGTTGATTAAACAGACAGATAACATCCTCTGTCAAATTCCCAGTTTCATAAGCAATTCAGAAATTTCAAAATGGTAATTGAAAAGCTAATGAAAACATGGATGTTGATGTCTTAAAAGTACACAAGATCCAACCAGTTGCTGATCACAGTCATTTCTTGACATAATGTATCGCATGAAACTGATAAACCATGCCATAATCCTATTAAAGCAGTGGAGGGTGTAATAATCAATTTTAATCAGATCAACTTCTGAATAAAGAAACAAAAATTCAATTGACTACATTTAATGATATATCCATCATGCTCAAGTCAAAATGTCAATTTGTAATCTTTAAACAAAAAAAAAAACTATTGGTTACAACAGAATCTTTGCATTTTTAAAATATAGTGGTGGATATGTTGGCTTCAAAAGCACTTATACTTTTTTTTAAAAAAAAACATTATGCTTACATGAAAGTGTTGCTTAATCACATTAATTACATTAAAAGGTTTTAATATGTGTATGCACTTTGTTTAGTATGTTTATTATAGTATGACAACATTTTTACATACATAATGTCACTGCGCAGAAGAAGACTGTTTGTACAGTCAAAAGTGCTAGCTAAGTTTATGTGAAATAGTAAAATACTGTATTTGCATTGTGTAAGATCCAAAGTAAGAGTGTTAGTATTGTTTGTTTTATTATTCTAATTTATTTACTAAGGCAATAAACCTTTAAGCATGTGCGCTTGAAAATGCGATGGTAGGGACCTCTACAGGTCTTAACCACAAGCTTATTCTTTGGAAAAAAAGAGGGGAACTCTTCTTTACTTCAACCTATGTTCTATATAAATAGGTGAAGCTGAAGTGGTTAGAACCGACAGCTTTCCAATACTTCACTGATTAAGTCCATAATTCCTATTACCCACCAGTACTCACAAAATCTTTCGATTTAAAACAGAACAATAATTATCATGAAATATCATTGTTATCCACTACAGAAAAAGGATTATTCAACTATTTTACTCAGCAGATTATTTCCTGACATAAACAACTGGCAATCATAGAGATTCAGTGTGACGTCAGGTAATACCTTAATACAATTTATTTTATTGCTTCATGTGTCAAAACAATGTGATGACTAGAAGATAATATTTTTATGACAATAATTTATCATATTTATATTTATTATTCTTTGAATAACATTAGAAAGCATTACAACCATATAGATTCTGATTTCCATTGAGATTATAAAAACAAGTGATAAAACATTATAAAAGTTTTTGAAGAATTACAATGAATTAAAAAAAAACCCTAAGAAACCAAAAAATAAGATGATATAAAACAACTATGTGACTACTTAGAATATAATTATCTAAATCAAAAAGATTGGTTTCTCTCCAAGCAACCAGCACTGCCAGCAGCACTATCTTTAAATAAGATGCATATGTTATATATCATAATTTAGATATTCATGGCATAAATTTTAAGGTACCAGTATCTCTGGATCGCAAGTTATGATGTAAAATGTGATAGTTTACACACTTTCATAGATCATCTTCAATGCTCACCCTGATCATTTTAAAATGTTTTAATAGCAGTTTCATCTAATTTAAAACAAACTTTACTGTTACTGTGTAGTTACATTGTGAATTAATTATAGTTCATATAGTAAAAATTTCATGGTCAATAGTTAATCCATATCACTATCTAAGATGTGTTGATTCAGAAATAGCATTGCAAGTAGTTTAGAAAGAAAACCAATCAGCAGAAATCTATTTTCACTGGGATATACTGCATATATATATCAACACTTTTTTAAAAAAATATGATGATGCAAATTCTATATGTGGAATACAAAGAGCTGCATAAAATTCTCTCATGGGCAAAACTAAATTTCATTAGTGGAAAGAGTGGAAAGAAGATTAAATATCAATGTCATAAAACAATGACAACAACAAAACACTTAAGGACACCATCCACAGAAAGATATCTAAACTTACTTTTAATATTACAAAAATCTATTTAAAGATAAAAAAGGTTATAATAATAAACAGTAATCAGAAATATTAACACAATATAAAAATCATCATTTATAAAGAGAAAAAGATATTTGGATCTACTTTCTATTTGAGGAAAAAAGGGTGGTGGTGGTGGTTCTTATCAATTAATATTTATCAGCTAAAATGATTTAATAAATTTCTTCTTACCTTGTGTGAGTAGTTACAATTTTGAGACATGCCAGCTATAAATAACTTTGGCAGAATGTAGGTTTGTATTGATATAATGTCAAAAAATATATGACAGCATTTCCACTTAAATTGACAATAGAATCCACTTTCCAGATGGAATATGATGATATATCTGCTACCAGGTAAGTATTATTCACGGACTGATCTGAAAAAAATATGATCCCCCATATTTTGGTCTGGACGATGAACATACAGAACTTTAAAAAAAAAAGGTTACTAATTAACTCTCAAAGGATGAAAAAACCATATTCCACGGGAAAGAACATTTTTATACATATACTTCAGAAATTCCTGAACATAGTAAATCCCAGATATATTTTGGAAGGTAATGTTAAAAGAGACATTTTCTTTTATTATTTATTAAATGAAAGTCCACAACTTTTAAGTTACAAAGACAAAAAGAGATCCTATTGGAAAAAACTATATATGTGAGTGTATGCCTTGGTAAAGGAGATCTAATAGTAAATCCCTTGATAAATTCTTTAAAAAAAAGTGCGAGATGTTCTCGTGCCATGATTTTACCATGCACAACTCCACTTCAAACTTGAATTAATGCAGGGATGCATGTAAATTCTCTGCCCAAAGGCTAACGGAATAGCTAGGCAAATGAAAACTAAACAAATCGATTATACTGAGCAACATCAATGTTAGTTGCCATACTCCTAACACACAGTCCACTATTAAAACCATTATATAATTGTATGCAATGATGCTTTCATAATGCGGATAAAGTTTTAACGTACCACGAGAATGACTTCATATTTGGAGGGAAATATAAAATTCCCTTATAAATAGGATTGATTTTCCACAAACTGATCTACATCCAATCTAACGCCATATATTCGTTAATATCTCGCTATTTTTAAATAAAAGATTGTCGGTGTGTGTGTGGGGGGGAGGGGGGTGAATTGTTCCGATAATTAATTATTAATATATTGACTGACCATATAAAAAGATTGGGATTTATACATGAAGCAATCTTTGCTAACAGTCAAAAAAAATTATGATACACCTATTGTGGGAGAATTGAGTCAGGAATTGAGTGAGGAAACTCAATAATAATTTTGATGACTTTAAACAAAAAAAAAAAATCTCAATACAATTTATTTTCCACATCTTTTTTTAATAAATCTATTAAAAATTAAATTACTTGGCATATATTTTATAAATAATAAGTTCTTTTCTATTAAACAACTCAGTTTTTAATTGTATATGAAGCGTGTTTACGACTAATCATAAACTTCTCCTGACAGTTCTTAAATTATTTATATTTATTTTGCATAATGACGAAAATAGTTTCAACTTTGCTTCTCCTTTTCCTTCAGTCAAAATAATTTTTCTAATGTAATTAGACTAATGATGTTAATAAACTTTTTTTTCTTTTAAAGTTGTCACTCGACTTCTTGCCAACTGAAGGGAACTATAAATAGAATACGGAAAATAACAGATTGGAAAAAAATTGTGAAAAATAAATAAAATAAAAAAAAACAGAAACGAGAAGGGGAAAAAGTCGGAAAAATAAATCTAGATGCCAACATAAGTTTAAAAAAGCTGTTTCAAACATTCAAAAATATATGTCCGTGTCACTTGTGATCATTTTTACAAAATTAATGGCGTAAAAAAATATTTAATTTAGCCTACAAGTACGAATTTCCAAATATGTAAATTATATTACAATGTCTGTGTAGAAAATTGATATTATATGAAATAAGATGTGCTCCAAGTTCTTACTTTGCTCACCAAGCAGTGTAGTTTTGAAGAAAATCTAGACAGTTCAGAAGCAAGAATATAGTTCACAAATAGTCAGTTGTTATCAAGTCCATCCAAGCACTAAACAATCTTTATTTTTAATATTTTCTTCAGCTTAAATTAAGATTCAAGTATCTTTAACTTCTGAATAAACCTCTCTTTCTATACTGACTTAACGTCTCAAGGCAAGATTGATTAAAATAGTGTACAGGCCTAACATATTCACTAGAGTTCAAATTCTACAAGACTGGGAAGTTTCCAAACAAGATCCGAACTTTTTCTGAATAGCCAATCCTACAGCCAACCTAATCAACTAGCCAATATTGAAAACCTTTTAATAGATATCCTATTGTCTTACTTGAGGAGTAATGGTCCCAAAATAGTCTAAGCTGGTTCATGAGAGGTAATTAGAAATGTCTTTGTTTTACAAGATGCCTTTAAAATGCGCTAACAATACATTATAATCAAATGAGATGTTCTTTCTTTAAAACAACATACTGTGTTTGTTATTTCAGGTTTCTCAATGTTCACTCGATAGTGCATGATCACTTTTATAATAAATTAGTCATTTTTTTTGAATCTCAAAGGTGCAAAAATCTCATCAAAGTTTCTGATAAAGCTTCAAATATCAAGAAGCTACAATAAATTTTATTAATTAGATGGAAAATGACACCCCGTTGATGATCGAGTATTACTTCTTGTTGACCATATTTTTTTTACCTAGTAACAAGACCTGCCTCAATATATATATATTGAGAGAACTCAATATATATAAAATACATATTTTGCGCGTTCATCCGTGTTAAAAACTTTTAATATTAATATAGACGTTTCAACTTGGTCACACAAGCCATCCACAGAGTTATAAAAGGTAGAAAGACGGTTGTAGAGGCGCTACAATCACTGATTTGAATAAAATGTTAAAATTCCACCAATAGCAAAAAATGTTAAATTTAGGAATGTTTTTTTAAAAAATCTTTCCAAATAGGAGGAAGTTTACATGTATCATCTCGCTTATTGATACAATCTGGCCTTTTAAGTATCTCAATGGCTTCTCTAATTTTGCATTGGTAGAGATTATCACATCTGGATATGATCCTGGTACTAGAAAAATCAATTTTATGACCTGAATCTATAGTATGGAGTGAGTGCTGATGATGATGAGTGTTGTTTAACTGCATTAGCATGCTCATCTCTCCTAACACTGATGCGATGATTACTCATACCTATGTAAGAAGCTTTACAATTTTTACATGAGATTTGATAGACACCATGAGATTCAAGAGGGATTGAATCCTTAGGCTTGGTTATTATATTGCTGATCTTTTGATGAGCAGAAAATGCTGTATCTATATTATAGCGTTTTAATATACTTCCGATACTGTCTGTAGTTCCTTTTACATATGGAACACAAATCCTAATAGCTGATTTATCATCTTTTTGTTTCCTATTTTGTCTATTTTGGGCTTGAAATAAGGCTTTTTTTATAAATTTGTAATTATAACTATTTGCTAATAAAACACTATTAATATGATTTATTTCTTCTTTCAGATGTGTCTCATCTGAAAGGTTAATTGCTCTATTTAAAAGAGTTTTGGCTACAGAAACTATCTGAGTTGGGTGATGATGAGAATGGAAATGCAGATATCTGTCTGTGTGTGTATCCTTTCTGTAAATAGAAAAAGATAAACTATTTGGTGTTCTGGTGACTAGAACATCAAGAAAAGGGAGTTTTCCATCAGACTCTGTCTCCATTGTAAATTTAATATGAGGATGCATATTATTTAAATATAAGAAAAAATCATCTAATTTATTTTTTCCATGTTGCCATATGACAAAAGTGTCATCTATGTATCTGAGCCAAATGAGAGGTTTTAAAGATGATGATTCTAAAGCATGAGTTTCTATATATTCCATGAATAAATCAGCTATTACTCCTGAGATAGGTGAGCCCATAGGAGTACCAAAAACTTGTCTGTAATGCTGTCCATTGTATACAAAATACGTATTTAAAAGACAATGTTTAATTAAAGCAATAATATGGTCTGGTAAATTGCAGCGTTGTGAGATTATATTTAAAGCTTCATCAATTGGAATGTTTGTAAACAAAGACACGACATCAAAACTGACCAGAATGCCATTAGCATTAATTTTTAAACTTTTTAAAACAGAAATAAAATGAAGAGAGTTTTTAATATATGATTTAATAGATGGGATTGTAGGTTTAATGAAATCCGATAAGTATCTGGCTAAAATATGAGTTGGAGAACCTATTGCACTTACTATTGGACGAAGGGGGGTATCTGGTTTGTGAATTTTTGGAAGTCCATAAAATTTTGGACAGACACAAGATTTTTCACGAGGGATTATTTTATTTTTTATCTCTGTTTCAATAGGTGATTTATTAATAATAGCTTTTGTTGTTTTTTCCAAATACGTAGTATGATCTCTTTTTGATAGTTTATAAGTTTTATCATTAAGCAGATCTAAAATTTTATTATGGCAAATGTCACGATCCATTACGATGGTGGCATTACCTTTATCAGCTGGAAGTACAACAATTGATTTGTCCGATTTTATATTATTTAATAATAATATATTATATATATATATAAAACAAATTTACAATAATATCAATCTTGTTAATACAATAAGAATATGGCATAAACTTTATTAGCCAGTGAGGTTGTTACATGTATTGCAAAACCCATTTAACTTTTTTTTAAAGGTGGTTGAAAAAACATCTATAAATATCCACCTACTAAATCCCAAGGCAAAAGTTTACCCACATACATGTTTAAAACTATTGATAATTAGTCCTACAGATTTATCTGTAATAATTCAAGTCTTTAGTCTTTCTCTATATAATTTAATATAGTGACAGGGTAGCATGAGAGTCAAAGATTGACCGGTTACAGGTTGGTTCTGCCTTTTCTAATGCTTGAACATTATATGATCTACTGAGAAATAAGACATTCCATTATTTATTGGTCATATGGAGGCAATAGCTATAAAGCATGTTCGTCCATCATATATATAACAGATGTATGTCTCAGCTGGATTTATAACAGCAATAGCACTCAGCAAAGTCAAGAGTATCCACAAAAATCAGGAGGAAAAGATAAAAAAAAATGTCTTAATATCAAATACAATCAACTGTTTGTTGCAACCTAAACTGCACCTCCTAGTCACTTCTGAAAATGGATAAAATTAAAATTCGTTTATTTTAGACAATATCTTTAGCCATTCTCAAGAGCATCACCAATATTTAGTCAGGGTTTCAAATAGTATCGAATTAACTATTGCCACTTTTTACAAATGTGTTTGCAATCTTGTTTAATAAAAATGAATTATCTATTTTAAACTACCACACAATATTAAAACCTATTCAATTACCAGTTCATATAGTGTAGTTTAAGAAGCAGGCAATGCATGCAAATTATTTACTAATACACTGCGCTTGCTGACCAACAACAAATTAAAAGGGTATTTAAACGTACAGGTAATCCCTTACATAACACTGGGGTTAGGTCCCTGGAAGTTATTGTGAGTGAAATCCTAATATGCATAAAAATTTTAGATCAACATACTCTAAGGTTAAGGTGTACAGATCATGCCCAGTTCTATCACTTCCAGCATGTTTGAGGTCTTATGAACTCTCTAGCAATAAAGACATCCAATTATTTATTTATTTTTTATGAGACAATGCATGTATATATATATTTCAAAACAGTAGAATCACTCTGTAGGTTATTATAAACACATACAATCCTTTTGTTTCTCTTCCTATTCTTCTCTTTTAATAGTGAAAAGATCTCTGAAAAAGAGACTATTGAGCAGTTGAAACTGGCAAGATTATAGAATGGTAAATTATTGTATTTGCATTATGTAAAGAACATAGAAGAGTTGGTAATTAATGTCTGTTTATATTAGGTTTTCTTTATTACAGAACATCATCCTCTAAGCTATCTCACATTCATTAACAAACATGCATTAAGGTTACAATTTTTAAGTCTCAAATAAGTCCATATTCATAAGCATGGGCTTTCCAAATCCAATGATATTTCAACATTTCCCCGATGGACTACAATAAAGGGACTTCCAATATATATATATATAATTCATTTACATATTAGTTACTGACTCATCTAAAGTGATTCATAAAATAGAGAGGAGTGCTGAAAAATAATTAATCACATGATTATACTATTCAGAAAATCACATGACATTCAAAAACTAAAACAGTCATTTGAGCATAGGAGTTCCATTCAGTTGATTACATGAGTTATTTCATTTTCTTTAGATGGAAATCGGTTTGGGAACTTTTAACACTTTATTACTATAATAAATATATAATATATACTCTCATTTAGTTGACTTGCAAGAAATCAAGAACATAAAACAATTAATCTTACTTCACTAGCAAAGTTTGCTATCATTTAGTAATAATATTAAAAAGGAATTTAAATTGTAAAAATATATAATAGGAGGCAGAGGCATAACTTCAAATTCGAGAAACTGACTATCAAAATTCTACATAGGTAGACCATTATATATATATATATATTCTACTATATATAGTGAATAATAGTACTAAAAGTATATTATAACAAAGTATAAAAAAATCAATTCTGCAGAAGAACAATTTTTACTTTTAAAGTATTTCAAATAGCATGCATATAAATGGAATTACTTACAAATGCATAAAACAGATAATAAAAAAAACGGGACGAATACAAAATTAAATCGAAAAGAAACAATTATCAGTGATGGTTTGCTAAGAATGCATCAGAAACAATCTCTAGAACATGGATTAATTCGGGACCAAGAATGTCCATAATCTAGTCTACATACATTTTCAAAATATGTACACTAAAATAGCTTCTTAAGATAATATATTTATTTGTTCTTATTAAAATTTTTACAGCACATCTAAATGAAATCATTCCCTCTCCCCACCCAATAACATTTACTAAACCAAAAAATAGATCCAGAATTGATGAAAATTTGCAGCACGTTTTGTCGGGCCATCAAAACAAAATTGTACCCGATACGAATTCATTATTAAAAATAAACAAAGGCAAAGATCTCACTAAACTTTTTTTTTTTTTTTTTAAATGTCATAGCATCGGCCGGGACGCGAACCCGCAACCCGGGCAACTACCTGCAAATGCAAGGCAGTCGCGCTGACCTCTCGACCACCAATGCAAGACATCTCACTAAACTTTTGAATACTTTTTTTTTTTTTTTAGTTGTTCACAGGTGTATAATTAATTATATGTAAATGCAATAATAAATAATATAATGATAATAATTATGATCTTATCGAGATTAATAAATATCGAAAGAAAATAATTTTATAATCTCTTTACATTCTTTTATTTCGAACCAATAAAAATTAGAGCACTCATTTACATCAGATAAGTTTGAGTGTGTCCATGACTGATAACAGTTGTCCACTTCTGATTAAAAGCCAATAAAATGGGCTTTTTTTTTTTTTTTTTTAGATTCTTAGAATTATATTTATTGTAAAAGCAACAACAGTAAAACAACTGCTGAGGGATCTTTTTCTGACCTCATAGAATAAAAAAATAAGAACCTAATCTAGGGGGATTTGAACCCAGACTTTCAAGCTCCCTTCAGTCATCCATTCTATCTCATACAACCAATACACATGACCACACACATGTGAAAAAGATAAATGATCTCCAATATATGTATTTTGTGTTGAAACAGTATTCATTAGTTGGTGCAGATCATCATCTCCAGACATATATATATATAATCAGTGCTCGGTTTATATTAACATAGCAAACTTCATACTTTAATAGACATGCTTCAATTTACTTCACTCTCCAACTCTTCAGCCATTCATACCAATGAAAATCTGATGATGGAATGTCCAAATCCCTTGCTAATGCCAATATTATTGTCATGCCCATATTAATCTTAAATCACTCTGACCCCATATGTATAAGATGTCCATTTAAATACACAGAAGAGGGATGGATAAGATACAGGCTGAAATACAAACATACTTTATATTGGGCATTCCATCATCAAATTTTCATTGATATAGATGGCTGAAGAGTTAGGGTGGAGTAGATTGAAGTCTGCCTATACTTGTATTTAAAGTATTATAAATTCAGCCTGTATCCGATCCATTCCTCTTTTGTGTATTTAAATGGACAAGATCTTAAGCACGAGGGGTCAGAGTGACTTAAGGTCAACATAGGCATGACAATAATATTGGTATTAACAAGTGATTTGGGCATTCCATCATCAGATTTTTAATGGTGTGAATGGGTGAAGAGTTGAAGGATGAGGTAGATTGACCTGTCCATTAAAGTGTGAAGATTTACTATCTTAATATAAACAGAACACCAGCTATATATATTATGTGTGGGAGATGATGACTTGGACCAACTGATGCGTGCTGTTTCAGAACAAAATACATATATTGGAGATTCTTTATTTTTTCATGTGTGGTCATGTGTATTGGTTGTATGAGATAGAGTGGATGGTTGAAGGGATCTTGAAAGTCTGTGTTCAAATCCTCTATATTGCATTTGAATTCCAGGTATATAAAGTATGCTTGTATTTATATTAAAAATGTAATCTGTTTTTTTAATAATTCCTACATTTTATTTTATTAAATCTTTCTAATATTAGTTTCAAGAACGATTAGCAAATCCTTTTTGCTAACAACCCCAAGTGACAATTGATTCGCCTGTCTCACTATACTGTACAAATTTTGAAATAATTATTGCATTTTTCAACCAGACTTCAGTTGCCAAATATATGCACTGTTCACATGGTAAGTTCAGAATGATGATATTCTAGCATTAAACTTATGAACAGACCAAGACAGGACAGATAATATATTTTACCTAATGGTTAAATGGCTTACTAGTTAGTGAAATCATTCTGGATCGATACCTGGTTTAAAAAAAATAGTGGAGGCTGTCTATGTATTAAATAAGCCCTTAAGAAGTCAATTCAGTAATAAATAAGAGTTTTGAATCTAGAGCAAAGGATATATGATCGGTTTCCCAGTTGAAGATGATCAACAAAGAAAAAAAAATCACTTGTCAGATAAAAAATTTAAAGTAAAGAGTTTAGTTAAATCACATTTTGAATACCGACAAAAAAAAAAAACATCTGGGTCTAAATATTCAATAGCAAAAAAAAAATTTTTTTTTTTTTTATAGTAATATTAATATTGAATTCCTACATATGGGCTTAGAAGGGAAAAGAACGGAAATAAATGCTTAAATTAAATTCCATTAATCTTGGGATAAATAAAACACTTAAATCTTATTTACAGTCTAATGCATTAATCTTTTTTTTTTTCCTATAGCATTACAGGCAATATTTCCCAAAATGGAATTTTTACTAATTAACTTCTCCTTTACCACTTCATTAAATTGTCTTCTAAATTTTTCAAAGTTCATCTACATACCCTATTTCTTTATTTAATGTTCAGATATTACTAATTAAAAGTAGACTTTATTCCTTGGAATAAACAAATTTGTAAAGTTTTTAAATTTTGATGATTTATATACTTACAGCTCTTTTTCTCCCCTACAAGAGAGAAATATCAAATTCTAATCAAATGATACCATTCTTAAGAGTTTTCTCCTTCAACACGTGACGTCTGTGTACCCTGAAACATGTCTAAACTTCTTTTCAGTATATAATAAACTCTCTCCGATTCACCCTTGCTCTTTACTATCTAAATGAAGGTAAAAAAAACAAATCACATTATAGATATAAAACCCTTGGGGGAGGGGGGTAAAAAAGCATAATTCTATCAATCAGTCACCCACAATATTAAAGAATAAATTTAAATGAACCGATGTACCGAAAACAAGTAAATAACTGTCAAGAACAAATAAAGCTTCATTTATAATTAATTATATTCTCTTGAATACTTTGAATTAGACACACATAAATGTGAAGGATGTAAGCTTGTATAACTAACATGCATAATACATTTTTTAAATGTATTTCAAAAATAGCTTCCTTTGTTATTACATTTGCGTGGATTGTTAGCAGCGATCCAGCAGGATCAACAATGCAAGTTATTCCTGAAATGTATGTATACTGCGAAACGGTAGGTCAATTTTTTCTATGTAGCCTAGCAGACATAGCAAAAAAACGTAATAGGCTCGATGAATGAAGTAGACATCTTTTCAAATATATTCTCTTGATGTAAGTGTGTTACTTTGATTGATATGATTAGTAAAAATAATTAAATAGATGATTCTTTGGTGGGTCATATGACATTAAGCATCAACAGTGATAGAGTTGAGCTGTGGTTCGTGGATCTTTTAACATCTGGATCTACCATTCTAATAAATTTCTTAGGCCACATAAATGATATAGTACATACAATAAAACAATTGCCACAATAAATGCAACCAAATGACAATTCAAATAAAAAAAACTATACATCACACAATACGTGATCAAAACTTAAAATTTATTTTATATTGCGTGTATACGTGATCATTATATTACTCACATGAATAATCAATGAAAGTAATTGATTTATCACTCAGCAGGGTTTATGACATTGAACACTAGAAGTGGCATGATTAAGATGTAGCATGTGGACCTATAACTCTTGGGTCCAACATTTCCCTGACTGTTCTAATCTACATGGGGCATATAAATATTTAAAACATAATAAAACCTCTGTTATGATGTACATATATAAATGATAATTCAAATTAAAAAACTATGACATACAATTTTACTCAAAATTTATTTTATATTGTGTGTGTGCATGTGTGTTCCATGTTATTATCATTAGAATGACCACATTATAAAAAAAAAATAAACAATTTCATACCAAATGGTCTTTGGCATTCTGTGCTGAAGTAAAGTAAAATAAGATTGCTATAAATGACTGATCTAAAAGCTATAAACTATATTTAACACTGGACAAAAATTTAAAATAATCCTAGTATCTACTTTTAAAAAAAAGTATACATAGTATTTCTGCAAATCAAAGGCAATTATCCACTCCTTACTCCATTGCCATTGCAATCTAATGTAACTCTCCAGCTGCCACCTTTTACCTATTTAGTTAGCCATAAAACTGTGATCCCCCAAGATGAAAACACAATAATGCAAGCAAATGAGCTTGGATTAAAAACATTATGGTGCTTTCATCTTGTGATTATAGCTTTATGGTTAACTTCAAAGGGTGGCTGCTGGAAGATTGCATTAGATCTGAGTGTAGTGCTTTCCAATCCACAACTCTTCACTGATGAAAGCCACAAACTAGAAACTAGTCTAGGTATATTCAATGAGTAGGCACTAAGAAGGGATTTTATGCACAAACCTTCTTGCATCCATTGAATACTAAATGTTGCACTGGTTGGCACTACTGTATGGAGAATTTGTTAGTCTTGCTGAAAATATATGTAAAGTAATACATACAAAGATAAGAAACAATAAAGATCTAGTTTTAAGATTTTTTTTAATTTCAACAATACCATATTTAGGAAAATGAACTTCCACAAGGTTTATCATGAAACTTAAAAGTATTCATATAATTAAAAAATTAACACAACTAAGAAACCCCAAACCTTTTTTTTTTTTTTTTCAAATCAAACTAAAACATTAAGAATTGCAAGGCAGTAAAAAGATAGTATGTTCCATTAAAAAGATGATTAGAAGTCTCTCCAAGCCGTTTGCAACATTTATGAATAAGGGCGTAGTTCAGTTACTTCCCATTAATATTTCAAACTATAAGCATGGCTAGTTATGGTATCAAATGAGACAATATTTTCCCACCTTCATCAATCAACTTCAATGCACTCCTGTAACCATGAAAGTCTGAAATTCTTTGAAACCATTCTTATGATTCATGGCTTCAATGTCATGCACAATTTGAATGATTTCAAACATCTCTGTAGTCGGGGTTTTTTTTTCCCCCCAATTTAAAACAATACACTATTCTATCATATACATTTCAGGTTGAAGCTCATAATCTAAAAAAAGACACAAGTACTTTTAAAAAATTTTAAAACTATATTGCTATGTAATGTGTAGATTCAAAGATGGCACTGTAGGTAGCAAGGTGGGGGAATTAGCCGTAAGTTATCTTTTCAATGGGACACACCATATGTAAAATAGTTAACAGAATAAATCACCATTCAAACTATAAAATATGGATATTGAAATGAGTACAAACCCATGAGACCTGCAAGTTTTATTATTTATAATGCATTAGCTTTGTTATTATTCATTGCTATCTTTATGCTAACACATACAAAGTACAATTCTGTTCATATAAAGATGGCAGAGACTAAAATCGTATTCCAAGGTATAAAATAATTAATTAGCAAGATCTTTAACAATTATCTATGATAAAATAAATCAAATTTATATTTAACAGAATTATATTTTAACTGAAGTGTGTGAATATGTATATCACGATTACAACACTTCAGTTCTGACTATGCATGACAAAACGAATGTGGCCAAATTCCTTTTAAATCAAAATAGTTGTTTCATGAATCTACAATCTGTAGTAAATATGGATGAACATGTCTTACCAAATATATGTTAACTATATTGTTTCAACAAAAAAGACTCAAAACTTACAGGTATGGAACACCTCTTTCACAAATAGTAACGATTGCATCATATTTCAACTGTTGATATAGAGACATTTACCTGATCAAATCAGGCTATCCAGCTAAATATCGCTTGATAATTAATGGACTGGGTTAGCTACAGAACCTTCTAAGCTTTCCTGAAAAATCCTTGGCTTCAGAAAAAAAAAAAAGTCCAGTCTTGTTCGACATCATCATTAAAACCATGAAATGTTTTACATCAAATCACAAGCAATGAACAACTACCACCAATGATAATTGAGACTTAAAACTTCATGATAAACATTTACGTTATGGATAGCATTTCTGCCGTTAGAAATTAAAAGTAAAAGAAACCATAAGAGCATCATACTTACCATCAGTAATAAAAGATGACATGATATTATGATGTCAGATGGTAAACCTATTGTTAACATCGCTATTGAAAGATTTGTTGGGTTGACTTTGATATAGTGATCACAAAAATAAGATCAGACTGCTCTGAAAAAAAATGTCAAAAGTTTTGTCTACCCCATACTTGAACACCAGATCATGTGCACAGCAGAATGCACCATCCAGTACTGTACAATGAAGCAGCAGGAGAAAAAAAACTTAAAAGCCAAGACAAACTCACAAGCACAGAATGTCTACCAAACTAATATATGTACAATATATAAGCAATAAAAAAAATTATAACCATAAATAATAAAATATTCATACAATTATTAAAAAGTAAACGAATGAATAAATTATAAATAATCACATGATTGTTTAACTTAAATTATGTGGAAATTTTTAAATATTAAATTACTTTTTAATGTTTAGTTATTGATGATGGCTACTATTTAATTAAATCTGAAATCTGGCTTTGGCAGGTTAATTTCTTTTATTATTTATATAAAGAACTGGATGTTAATTCTATTCTTTCCTAATGTCTGTTTTTAAAGTTCAGTTATTACATATTATATAAAATTATAAGCAACAAAAATTTTTAAGCCTCAACCAAATGAAACCACCTCCAACCATTTGAGTGCCAATGTGTTAAAATATTTCTTAATAAAAAAAATGTTAAATCTTTGTGAGATAATCTCCATTTGTCCCTTAACGTCCTGTCATATTTTTTATAAAGATATAGCAATCTAGAAGCCGTTGGGTTAAGTATTTTACACATGTGTTGATGAATTTTTAATGTCAGTTTGACAAGAAGTGATTTATGTCACCTTAGTGCTTTGATTGGAGGTCAAAATTCATAGTTTCTTAGGATTAAAAAAAAAAATCAAGAAACACCTTTTACTTTCAACTTAAAACTACAAAAATATAAAAAAGTTATTCCTCAATCTTTCCCAATAACCTTCAATTTCTACAAATTTCAGAATTTGTTTAAAAGTTATTGTGAAAGATATATTTCATATCTTAAATTGAAAAAAAACTTTATAAATGCACTCATTTATCCCTATTCATACATACTGCATATACACATAAATACATTTATAAATATCTTCCATACATATATAGAGTACATAAACATACACACACACGTGTGCTAAACGCTCACTAATTATTACTACACATAAACAAGTAATATGCAAATATATTTACATGTATCCAAACACTAATATATTCATATAAACATACAGATGCAAACAACATATATATATACACACACACATTTATGGAATATATTGCATATAACAGCATTTGGGAATTATCACACTGCATCAACATAATGAGAAATGGCTAACTACGATCAGCAATGATATAAAGATATCAATTCATTGCCTATCTAATATGTAATTAGCCATAAGTACACAGGCAAAAAAAGAACATCCTCCTAAATTTAAAAGAACATGCCATTAAAAGTAACAATAACTATAAGTTACAACCACTTATCATTTGCAGTGCATCATCACTACACCTGACAAATTGTGGGGCATGAATCTCAATCGAGCAACATTCTTCTACCTTTTGTTTCATTGTTTTATTCCTAAGACATCATGATTATTCCTTTTTATTAACAACATCATTCTATATATTCTCTTAAATCTCAAAAGAAATTTTCCTAATTTGGATAAAAAATTGTTTTAAAAATAATACTGACATACATAAAGAAACAGGTATTAACTATATCATACTTTATAGACTAATAATGTTATGACTAATTTCCCAATCAATAAACTTGAGAAATTGTAAACAATATTTAAAATGGAAGTTTTTTTATAGAGATAAATAAATAATCTGCAGTATCTCGGTCAATAATCTGGCATATAACCCAAATCAGGTTTCTGGATATGTTTAATCTCTTATTCCAAATATAATATCATTAATGAAAAAAACTAAAGACCATGCAATAGCTCTAACAAGCTTTATCAATAAATGCCGTGAGAGAAAGCATTTAAAAATCTCAATCTAGAAAAACCCTATCCCCAGACCGGTTTCATGCTTTGGCAATTGTCAATGAGACACTGGGACATTTGAAACACTGGTTCTAAAAATATCAACTTAAAGCTAGCACTTATTGGATCTAGTGTCTGAAATGCCAAAGCATGAAACGGGTCTGGGGGTAGAGATCATTTCTAGATAAAAAAATTTAAATCCTTTCTTTCACGTGGCATTTATTGATAAAGCTTGTTAGAGCTATTGCATCCTCTTTAGGTTTTTTATCATTACATGCTTACTAATTAAGTCATGTGATGTATGACTTATTTTTAGTTAATATCATTAATTTTTCGCACTTGATTCATAGCCTTATGACTACTGATTTTAGCAGATCAAGTTTGTGGATATGTTTAATCTCTTATTCCAAATGTAATATCATTAATTGTCATATCTGATTCACCACTTTGCGAGTAATGATTTTAGCAAATTCTGTAAAAGTGTAGTAATATTTAAATAATGCTCTTTTATTCCCTTCAATGATCTTATTGTTGAAAATTTAAATATGTATTAGATAACTTTAAAGTTTCCATTCTGTATATTAAATTCACTTTTAACAACAATTATTTATATGTGTGTGCTCTGCGCACAAATAATGGAGCTATTAATTGTCTATGAAATTATTAAAATATTTACCGACAAGCGTTAATGAAGTAAAATCTTAACTATTTTAACAACAATGTAAAATTGAATTGAGGGATTTTTTGAGCATGTGCAATTAAACGTGTAATATTCTATTTCTCAATATCCATCAAGTCAAATGCTTAGAGAAGGGTGTTCATCGCTATAAATAAATAGGATTACATTTAACATTTCAAATATTTCCTCCATATATCTTTATCTTGATATAAGATTTATATAAATTTTTATTATAAATATAAACACTTTATAATTTAATAAAAATAAAATATCAGTCAATAAGACTTTGTTTAGATTTATTTTCATACACTATTGTATCACTTATTAGTTTACTGTTGTTTCGGATCAGCAATTCCAGTTTCTAAAGAAAACAACTTAAGTGCTGAAGTATGTTTAAATTACTAAAAACTTAATAGTGCTGCTATATTTTAAAATAAATAAATCTGATATAAACTTATAAAATAAATATTCAAACTATATAATATTTCAATATAAAATTACACAGCAAACTATCAAATCCAAATTATTGAAATTAATGAGCGTTTTTTTTTAAAATTCAACACCCCACCCCCCCTCCTCACAATACAAAATAATATAGAAACTAGCGGTGAAAACAAGTGATGCTGATATAAATTATACAGCAGTATATAATCCATTTGACAACAGTGTACGCATGAGTTTACAAACTAGTTGCTGGAATCCTGAATAGGGGGCCCTTTCTGGATTATAGCACTCTTCATTCTTTATTCCTAATAAGCTGTCCAATTTAATGGTACAAAATTTCAAATATCCTAAGATAGATGATGCATCAAAATACAGACTATATGTAAAAAGCCTTAAATTATTTTATTTGCTTTATAACAAATCTCTGTAAGCTTATGCTTATTATTTTAATAATCAACTTTTATCTGACAAAACTGATTGGCTTTGGTATAAACAAAATATGGATGCTATTTACAGATTTATTTAAATTATTGTTGAGGAATATTGCTTTGTAAACTATCTTAGAGACTTGTTTAGCCTGTGAGAAAGGTTACTTATTATACTTTATATATTTTAGCTATTTCCATCTTATCAGTCGGAATCATTTGTAAAAAAATGATAAACAGCTGATTTCAAATTTTACAAATATATTTTAAAGGACTGATAGGTATATATAGATATATAAGCTGTTCAATCTATCAGATGATTTTGATGTCTTGCCACAAATCAACCCACAATCTGTACATTCCAGAAGTGAGTTAGTTTGTATCAGTGGTTACATCATGCTAAACCACTCTGGCTATCAGGCCAAGCTAAGCACAAGTTTCACCTTATGACTATATTAGGCAGAATGTTACCTCTGGCAATACAAAGACTGTGACTATGAATGGACAAAAAAAAATAACTGACAGAATAAATACACTGTCTTCCAATTGCCAATTTTCTTCAATGCCATCTCTGAATTAACATGTTACATACCAATATAATACTGCTATTCACCACAAAACTTTTAAATTGTAGCATGCCTGGATCACAAGTTGTAATAAAATACGGACAGCATTTTGTACCTTATCACAAAATCAAACAATAAAAAAACATTAAATGTTTTAAATGGGTTAAAAGTGCTACTTAAACATTTGAAATGCTTCAAATCTTGTGTTGCAATGAAACTACGAATCGCAAAAAACATTTCCAAGTGGTTTCCAAGATTCTGTGATGGCAGAAAAATCCTTGAAGACAATTTATAAAGTATGAACTGAGGTTGTATTTTACCCAGACATTTGTGATCCGCACAAGTTAGAGCCTTAAAATTTTGGGGTAAGTAGCTAAGGTGTGTTACTATGCGAACATGCTGTGATTCAGAGATGGTATAGTGGGTAGCTTGGAGATTTCAATGGCACATAATAGCAAGATTTGTGGCATATTCAAAACTCATAACACTGACAGATGTGTATCTAATCATCAAAAACATATATTTATTCCGTGATTAATTTTACATATAAAAGAGAAATTTTGAATAATTGATTTGCAATAAGAGAAAAATTTGGTGCATGTGAGTTTCAAGTAAACCAAGAGGGTTCTTGCATTTTTGATAAATATATAGTTTAGAGAGACTGTAATCTACCAAAGATATGTTAGTTGTTAAATTAAAACAAAATTAATAAATTGATTGTTAAATTTTAAAAAAGAAATAAAATCCAATACATTTCATTAAGAGCCTTTATGTCAATTTTTTTTTCATTATAATGTTGGAAGTGATGAGACACTCTTGACACTTTCATACTTCGGTTCAATTTAGCGTGTTTCTTTTTGTAGACAGTTTTTTTTTTTTTTTTGCTAAACTGTCATAATGATAAAAATTTGGGGCATTTCCCAAAAGTACAATATCCTGCCACCCTGAAAAGTCTGTGTTAATGGTCACGATATGATTGTGCGCGCTACTGAATAATAAAGGTAAATATTGTATTTTTTTTTTTCTGTTGATAAGTTAATCCAAAAAATAAATTGTGAATATTGTATTTAATTTTTTCACAATGATTTCTTTTTTTAAAATAACTGTAATAAAAAATAAAATGTAAGTATTAAATATGATGTTTCCTGGCAGATATTTTTTGGGGGTTCTCGAAACTGTAAATTTACCAAAAATATGGGCTGCCAATTTGAGTTACTGGAAAACTCATAAGTACTAAAAATTTAAACAAAAGCAAACAATAGTGATTTGTGGAAATAGAAAAGGTCAACTATAGTTACAGATTACCTGTAAAAAGCAGACAAAATAAGAGAAAACAAATTAGCAATAAGTTTATGTTTAAAAAAGTCATAGTGTAAAAAAAGTAGAAGATGGATCAGTTTAGGCAGAGCCCATTAATTTGCTCGTTACCAGCTCCATTTTGACAACCCAATCTTGGTCGTGCTTGCAACATTTTAATTTTACAACTAAATCTTTATTATATACCATATTTTGATAATCTTTACAGTATTGTTTCCAAATGAAAAATATCTTAAATTTGGAAATATGAGGAGGGGTGGTTTACTAAAGTAAAATATGTAATGTGAACAACAACTTTTTCCTTATTGATTTAATGTGTTGATTTAAAAAATGTTGAACAGATTATTTATTTGATTCTGTTTTTAAAATCGGAATGAAATTTTTGCTCAGATATCATAAAGCAACAAAACTTTGTTCTAAATTTTAAAATTGCACCTATAATTATTAAAACATTGCAAAAAAAAAAAAAAAACCAAAAAAAACAAATTGTACAACCATTTTGAAAGGATTTCTTATCAGAAAATCAACCACAACATGTGCATTATTGTAATTATGGTTTCATTTGATTTGTCTTCTTAAAAAGAAATCTTTTCAAATAAATCTAATTATAATCATGAATAAGTAAATAAACTATGGAAAATAGATAATTTTACTTTCCAAAATAATAAATGAACAACGATCACCCCTAAAGCATGGAGACAAAGAATCTATCAATCAGTAGTGTTGATGTTCCCTTTGTATTTGTTGACTCCTTTAAATTTTTGATATTTGTATGATATTGATTTTTTTAAAACTAATAAATCAATATAAATTCTAGTTCCAGTTTTTGGCATTGCAAAACTAACAAATTAGCATTACAGATAGCACAAGAATAAGGAAAGGCTGATAGCAGGGCCATTCAAATGTGCTGAAGCCATACAATGAGAAGTAGTAAAATATAATCCCTTCTCTGCATCAACATGTAAGAATATTGAGTTATGAGCTGAAAGGTAGGTGGAAACCTTGATCACCATCAAATATAGATTGCCCATTTCTTTAACACTATTTTAGTATCTCGTTATTAAAAGCTTCATGTCTTTGTCTGCATGTGGATCACAAAAGCAATTAAATGGAATTATTCAAGTAATATTTTGTCTGTAAATTAATTTATATTTTTTTTAATGTAAAGTTTAATATATTCATATATTTCCAAGTCATTTTCAGAACATGATTAGGAATTGATACATACTTACTACTTTTAATAATATTAATAACATAACTGAAATCAATAACAAACTATTTCTGCTGCTTATCTTTCAAAAATGTTCCCTTAATTTAATATTATATATACCATTCACTTTTATTAATTTTGTTTCATTCTATGAATGAACATTTTTGCTTATCCATACTCAGTGTATAATTATAAATCAATTTCTTCCAGATCTCATGGAGATTCTCATGGTCAAGAGATATATAATGGTAACCTATATATAAAATAAGGGGGAAACATTTTAATTCATTTTAAAACAAGATTAATAATAAAAAAATAAGTACGAAAAAAATTATTTTAAATATTAACAATTATCTTCATTTTCAGCTAATATCAACATTTCTTCAAATTTAACCCTGTTTCTCCGCTTCATACTTTCTTTTCTCCACATCACATAAATAAACTTCATTATTTCATCGATCATATCACATGGTCTCCTCCTAAATCTTTTATAATATCATTGAATCAGTTTAAGACTTCAGCTGTCCATTTATTATTATTTCTCCCCTCAATAAATTCATTCCAACTCAATCTCAGTCTCTTTCTTTCAACAATGTCAATGATACTTCTTTATTCTCTCAACACCATATTTCATTTCTGATTTGTTCTCATTACTCACACTATACAAGTCTCAGATCCATAAGTAAAAGGTGGTTATGTTTATTAACAACTTTCCCATTCAAACACATAAGCGTATTTCTTTTTACCACCAAGTTATTTCTATCAAAATGATTCTGTGCAATTTTACTTCTATTCAACTTTTCATTCATTATGTTTCTGTGTGTATTAATAATCTGAAGAAGATATTTGTCACTAATTGTTTTCTCGTTTAAATATCAACTTTTATATTATTTTCATCTTCTGGAGAATATCCACAAAAGATTACTTTAGTCTTTTAGTATGTATCTTTTTAACAATATGAACATATATTCCGATAGAAAGTGCTAGAATAAAAACATTTTATTGAATGATATAAAGTTGAGTTTTGCAGAAATAAAATAAAAAACATATAAGTTCCGGTGCCAGAATCGATCCTGGGCCCTCCCGATCTCAAGTCGGACACTCTACCAACTACGTCAAACTGTGAAGGGTAAAAAAAACCTACTAATGACTTTACTGCAAAGACTTCATAAGAATTATGAATGCCAGAATGGATCCTAGGAGCTGTCGATTCCAAGTGGGACAATCTTTGCAGAAATTAAATAGCTGAAATAAAATTGAGTTCTGCAGAATGTAAGTAGGGGAATGTAAGTAAAATTATTTTCAGTTTTCAAATAAAAAGTTTGAGAATGTTTAAAGAAAAGTAAATGAATCCATGATGCAGTTATAGCATGCTCCCAAGTAATGCTGAAGATCTAATTTTGATGCTGGCTTGATAAAACTTGAAAAAATAAATACTTTAAGTCCCAGTCAGGCTTAGAATTTTTGTTATCAGAGGCAATTAAGCATCCAATATTGGTCAGTAAATATATAACCAGCTCTTCTTAGAGTAGAACGAGAAAAAGCTCTCAAACCCCACACAATCAAATCTAAGCATCACATGATCACTTTCTTGCATCCAATGATTACTCCGGCTTGCACTAGATGGCACTACTGTGTGGCAATTTTGCCTCTGTTTTAACAAAATCTAGAGGTAATGCTTTCTCCTTCACTGTGCCTCTATGGGGTACTTTTGTCTTGCCATAGACTATTTAAAGGATGTTTGGAAAGTAGTTTTAGAGGAATTATAATAATACCTTTAAAAATTAATAAAATAGTAACAGCATTTTTAAATGACTTTCACAAAAAAAATTTCAGTTTTAATATTTGTTGAGAAAAATTACTTTGAGCGAAATTAAACTTAATTAATTAACATTAACCCAAGGCATAATTTTGAAAACGTCAGAGTCTAATAAAGAAATAAACGCTTATATGGTTTAAAGAGTGAAAGAGAGAAAGACTAAACCTTGACGGTGTTAAAATATAAAATGTTATCAACAATAAAACTGCGAACAATCTAGAAGTACATATATATCAAAACTTCTTATCAGAACGAAAATTAAACAGAAGAGAATTATCTACTAAATTAACAAAGGCATATCATTATTATTTTTTATTCGTTTTTTTTAAAAAAAAATGAAAAAAAGAAAACATTAGAGAAACAGAAAAGTGAAGATAGAGAGGCGGCCGGCTTTAAATATATAAAAAGATAAAAGATTGTAACAACAAACTATTAAAGATCTCTGAACAATCTTTTCTTTCTTTTTTCTAAAAAAAAAAAAAAATTGAAGTTGAATATTTCCATTTGAAATAAAAAAAGAAAAAAAATGTTAAAAGAAACTCAACTTTTCATATTTTCAATTAAATACAATGGGACATTATCAATTTTTATCGACAATAAGGAAGATGAAATCAATATCAAAACTAATTATGAGAAGAGACAGAAAAAAAGAGAACATAACAAAGATAGAATATAACACTTGCAGATGTAAACTGAAAAGAGGTTTTTGATTGTATTAGCAAAAAAAAAAAAATGAACAGATTACAAAATAAATGCCTTACTTATGTGTAAAGGCATTATATACCAATGAATAATTTTATATTCCTCAAAAAGAAAATTATAACCATGATTTATGCTTTCACAACGACATCTGATGGATAAAACTGGGTTTAAATTTAAAGAAGTAAGTGCCACATACGGTAGATTATTTCTGAATTTGTATCATTCACAATGCAACAATAGCATAATAATAAACTCATTATATATATATAAATATCAATTATTTTATATAATATTATATATTCATGAGTGCTACCAAACAGATGGTTTTTAATGGATAAAAATAAGTGCCTTCACATATATAAAATCTTCTTGACGCAAACTGGCAGTGGGCAAAGAATGAAAACCCTGAAAAAATCTTAAGGAGTAATAAACCTTAAATAATAAAGAGTCTATGGGTGGAAACTTGTAAAGACTTTTATTAATATCTGACAAAATAAAATGAAAATGGGAGTACACGGTCACATAAGTTAAGGCACTTTTGTTTGAAACACAACTGATTGAGTGAAATTGTTTTATTTTGTTCCCATTTATGCAATCATTTATTTATTTATTTATTTTTAAAAAGGTGCATAATACTCATTGGCAATTTAAGACAAAGAGGATGACCAGCAGTCATGAATGTACAGCAATACCATAACTGAATTTGCTTTTGAAAAACCTGAAAGGTTGTCCATTGGATCTCATAATTACAAGTGGACCTTGACTTATGTAAACTTGATATACATGAAATTGTAGTTGTGCAAAAATATTTATAACATACTCAAAGAATGGAAAAAACGAACAAATATCTTACATTCATTAGCAGCAAATTAGTTTCACTGCTTAATTATATTAAGTTGAATATTAAATTAAAAAATAATTGAAATGCTTACTACTAGCGAATCCATATAAACCGCAAGCACTTGAAGTGATAAATTGGGCCACAATCCATGGACCTTGAGCTCTGGAGAATGACATTTTTGGACCATTAAGTCATGCAAGAGCGAGTTAAATAATACAATAAAATTCAATTCAATGATACAAAAAAAAAATCTTCCACCAAAAGTTAGGAAGGAGTATTTTTCTTTGATTAACCTTCTGGTACTGTGACAGATATAATCGTTCTACCTGGTGAGTTTTATAAGCTTTTATCATTTGATTTTAATATTAACCATTATTCTATATCAAAATATAATTAAGTGAATTTGATTTGCTAGAAATTTACATTTACAAATGAAATAAATTTTAAATATTGAAAAAATAAAGTGTGATTAAAAACAAAGATCGTTTTCACTATTTAATGATTGGGAAGAAAGATTAATTTCATAAAATCAACAAAATCTTTGTATTATTATTATTATTATTATTATTATTATTATTATTATTATTATTATTATTATTGACATCTGTTTAAAAATCTAACTGAATAAATATTAATATTATTTATTTTTTTAATTTTTACAATATTGCAATATAAACCTAACAAGAATTTCTGTGATGACATATTAGTGACCCGTTTGAAAAGGAGTGTTTACTGAAACTCCACAATTTGCTTCATTAACATCATGGCTAAAACTTATTACCTTCTATTTTTAAAAAGAAACTATATACATAAAGAATAAAATGTATAATCATGTATATAATTTTAATTTTTAATAATTATTATATAATTACTTTGCAGAAATAATCATGACTCTATAAACTTCACAAAAAATTCACGTTTCTAGTCTTTCTAAAAATTTTCTCTCAAAGTAATCTCACAAAGCGCATGAAATCCAAAAACAATGAGGGAAACTCTTCAAACCTTTCAGGACTTGTCTAAATCTCTTTGAAGTCGCCGCATTTTTGATTATTGATTATCCGGCTATCTTTAGAAAAAAAAAGTGTGTGGGGGGGGGTAAAATACAGAATAAAATACATATGAATTTTTTGATTTTTTTAAAAAAAAAATTAGCAAAATATCTCAATAGATGGTACTATAAGCAAGTAGATTCCAGCATTTTTGCTAGAGTTCTCCATATGAAGTCCTCATTTAGATTTTGAAAAATGTTAAAAATCAGAATATACTTTGTAACTCTATAAAGATGTACTTATTTTCTTTGACAACATGTCTAAATACACTAAAATGCAGGCAATGGTGAAACTAAGTAGGTAGAGCACTTTCAAAAAGTTTTATCTTCTCATAATGTATTTCTATTAATAGGATTCATTCGCTTCTGAAGGAGTTGCACACAAATAGGACACCAGACTAGCACAACGTATGTATATTTTCAACTGCACACAAAAAAAACTCCCAATGTGAATTCCATATTTCTGGAGCATGTAATGGAATCAGGTCATGGTTTCGATCCACACAATATTAAAGTAGTGTGTCCAGAAGGGAACAATCATAACAGAACATTTAAAGAGACATGGTTCATTGCCTACAACACCTATACAATAAATAAATAAAATTGTGTATTGTTTTATCCTAAAAGTGAATATGTAAATCAACAATTTACATATTAACTATCAGTTATTAAATTTGTGCTTTTCTCTTAATCTCAGTCAAAGAGTTGAATGCTATGAATACAGCCTTCTAGGTTGAAATCACTGAACTCAGCTACTTAACTATAATAATATTTTTTTTTTCTTGTGAAGCGAATGAAAGGTACTAATAGAATATATTTTAATAATAAGAACAAAATTTATAATTTGAAAGCATAGATTACTTCAAAAATTATTCGAAATATGTTTTAATCAATGGTCCTCTACTTTCTACCTAATTGGTTTTTGAAATGGGTATGAAAGTTGAAAGGTACTAAAATAGAGCAATGTGGAAAAAAAAAACATGCACTTGCAGGCAGTTTCCCGGGTTGCGGGTTCATGTCCCGGCTGATGCTATGACACTTAAAAAAATAAAAAATAAAAATAAAATGATTTTCAAAATACATGTAAATATATATATATATATGCTAAATATTATGCTTCTATTTTTAAAAAAAAAAGTTTCAAGAATTCTTAATATATATAATAAATGTTCATACTTTGAAAATATTTAATTAATTTTTATTTTATTTTAATTGAGTAAAAAAATGAGGCTAAATACAGTCTAGACATGCGTGACACTATCATATGTACATAAGATCTACACAAATAATATTAAAAAAGTTTAACAGCATAATAAAGATTAACTTGACAGTGTATCAATTTGGAAATATTCTTTTCGTTCTGTATTTTCAAAATTGAACATATTGCCGATCAGCTAAATTATATAAACGGTCGATTGAAGCATAACATTTGCCATCTTATGGAGATTATAAGAACTTGATTTCTTTTTGTTTGTATCAACACTGCGATTTTTCCATTTTTTACTCATGTTTACAAATTAATAAAGGCAATTTTTCCACCAAAACAGAAACTAGATAAAATAGCACACATTCTAACATAAACTAACAAGACACAACTTATCAATACAGTCGCTAGCTAACTCAAAACATCCCTGCTCAAGACTCTACCAGTGATGCCAAAAATGGACGTGATTAATGTCAGAAGGGGGGGTACTAGCGACTAATAGTGCATGAGAAAGGAAAAATCATTACATGAAAGTACATATGTTTTGTCATATATATCAATAAAAATCAAAAGTCTGAAATGTAAATGAAATAGCAAATTATATGAAAGTATAGAACTGGTTGAATATTGAATGTAAACTTACGGTGAATATGATCATTAAAAAGTCATAGTAATATGTTATGGCAATAAAATTTGTGTCACTTCTAACTCATGGAAAAACTGACTATGGAAAGAAATAATTCATTGTATTGTATCAGTATGAAAAAATAACTCTCCAAAACATCCAAACATATTCCATTCAATTACTTATTTTCATAAAAATCTGCTATTTGTGCTGCAAATAATCATATTCATCTCAACAACAACAATTCTTTCCATGGGTTGAGAGCACAAATTTTAATTTAAAAAGAGCTTTCAGTGATTTTACTCATAGAATGAGTTTATTTCCAACTAAAATACCTAGATGTCAGCAGTTGTTACTTTTAAAATAAAAGTCAATAAAGGGCAGAGGTGAAAGACCATTTTTATGTCTGCACACCATATCTTCTGCTTACATCATAAAAACAGAAAAATACTTACACTTATAAAGTATTTTGCCTGTTTATTATATACTTTTTGTATAAATATTTTTTTTCTTAATAATTATGTGACGCTTACATTTAGAGTTCAAAAACAACTACTCGCTTTTTAATAAAAAAATGAGTTAAGTGACCATTTTCAGATGTCAATTGAAAACAATACCTTTCAGCAAAAATTATCTTATTATATTTTGCTCAGTTTTTTTTTTTTCTAATTTTAAGTTGAATTTTAATATTTGAAAGATTTTTTTTTGTGTGCAGAATTGTTTTTTTTTTATTTCATATTTTGATTACTCATTTTTTAGATTAATTTCATTTAATGAATTCATGCTTTTAATGAAATTTATAAAAAATGTAAAGATAAAAAACAGACTTTTTTATTCATTAAGAAATACAATTAGCCATCAAAAAATTTGACCTTTCACGTGTTTTTAAGTTATTTGTCCTTTATTGAGAATTTTCACAAACTTTATTTTTAAATATATGCATTTCACTGTACTTATATTTCAATATAAAATTTTAGATGAAAAAAAATTCCATAGATGGCCAGAAAATCAAAAATTCAATAAGATATGGCTTTGGGAAGCTCTGCCTTCATGACCATCTCTTTTGTATTTCTGACATCTTCCGATATATTAATTTTTATGACACTGTTTAGAGAAATAGTTTGAATAATCAAAAACATGTTTATTTGCAAATTATTACAAATCAAAATTACTTTTGTACTACAATAACTATTTACTAAGGCTGTAACCTCAAGAATGTGTGTGTAAAAATGCGATAGTAGGGACCTCTACAGCTCTTAATCACAAGCTTACATTTTGGAAGAAAAGAGATTAAGACCTATAGAGGTCTCTACTATCGCATTTTTATGCGCACATTCTTGAGGTTACAGCCTTAGTAAATATTACTTATGTAATCAATGTGCGTTTAAATAAATTTACAATAATTATTACAAATCAAAAATATAAATTATTAATAATTTATTTTGAATGAAAATATTTTACTTTTAAAAAATAAAATGTTATATTTTTAGATAATGCAAATTTACCCTGGAGCTATTTACAAGCTGTGTGTGTGTGTGTGTAAAAATATTGTAATATTGCAAAAAATATTTAAAAATTATAAACTTTTAAAGCCAAATTCCTTAGACATAAGAGAAATAAATATTTAGTTCTTAATATTTTAAAAACAAATGTCATGTAACAAAGATTTCATTTACTTTTGAAAATGAAAATAATCCCAGCAATAATGGCATTATAAGACTTTTTGTTCTGATTACGACTTCAGTTTTGTTTTCATGTTTTCAGAAATAAAATGCAAGCATTTAGAATGTATTCCATTTATGAAAAACAAAAAACCAAGTTAAAAACTTGCTAATGCTTGTATTTATGTCAACAGATGGTGTTCTACCAAAAACACCATCAAGCGTATGTTTACATAAACGTCAGAGCATGCATTCACTATCTCTAACTTTAATTTCACTTTCAGATCATGATTTCAAGCTATTTGCTATCATCAGTGAAAGACAGGAATTTTAGAAACTAGATCTAAACACAAACTCTGAGCGTTTATGAAACAGTTTCTATTCAGCTTGCAAGCATGAATCTTTTAGACATGTAATGTCTTCAAACTCAGCATAGCAAGCCAGATAGCTATATGGGTCTGATCTCAGTTCAGCATCACCACATAGTAGAAGCCTCTGCAATATATATCATTGCTAGAAAGACCTCAAAGGTAATTTATGAAAAACAAAAAACAAGTTAAAAACTTGCTAACGCTTGTATTTATGTCAACAGATGGCGTTTTACCAAAAACACCGTCAAGCGTATGTTTACATAAACGTCAGAGCATGCATTCACTATCTCTAACTTTAATTCCACTTTCTGATCATGATTTCAAGCTATTTGCTATCATCAGTGAAAGACAGGAATTTTAGAAACTAGATCTAAACACAAACTCTGAGCGTTTATGAAACATTTTCTATTCAGCTTGCAAGCGTGAATCTTTTAGACACGTAATGTCTTCAAACTCAGCATAGCAAGCCAGATAGCTATATGGGTCAGATCTCAGTTCAGCATCACCACATAGTAGAAGCCTCTGCAATATATATCATTTCTAGAAAGACCTCAAAGGTATTCCATTTGTATACAAAAATTTCACTCAAATGAAGTCAAATTTATTATTTTCTAATAAGTAATAATGGCTTAATTTTAAGCTTAATGCTGAACATTTACAGCAATTTTGAGAACAAAAGAATGTCAGAACATGCAAGAGGATTAAAGGCAGACACACAAACAATATATATATATATTAACTTAGACATAGAAATGTGTTAATAAAAAATAATTAAAAGATATCACAGCAAAAGATAATAGTGTGCAAAAAAAAACTATTTCGATGAGAACTTTTCATTATAATAAATAAGATAAAATTATTTAGTTATAATGAAATTAAACACCCAGTTAACTACATTAGTAGCTTTCGCGCCATATTGAATTTTTAAAAAACTGATTTGAGACATAATTTTCACAATAACTTCAGTTTTAATAATGTTAAAGCAAAATGCTATATATTGACTGAAAATAGAAAAACTAAGGAAAACAGTAAAGCTAAAATAAATAGTGATTACCATTAAAAAAGTAAGGGAAAAAAAAAAGAAATACCAACATCCAAAATAATTATTACTTTATTGTTTATTCATAATTTCTCATTTATTATTAATTAAATTAAAATTACATTTTCATTGATAATTTCTTTGTATTCCTTATAAAATTCTTATTCAAACTATATATAATACTTCTTATTTGAGGTAATCCATAGCTTCAGAATCAACAAAAATAGTCACCTGAAAATTCTTCATTTTTATCTTATATACCAAAAGCTAACAAATCTCAAGGCATCTCTAAGAAAAAGATTTATCCTAATAAAAAGTACAAAATAAATCATTTCCAGAAGATGGATATGCATTTGTCATCATAGCTATTGGCTTCTTGTCTATCCAAAACTAGAAAGTAATGGCTACTATCTGTACCAATGATCAATGATAAAATGAGTTCCATCTCTTCATTTTATATTTTTTGTGAAAACCAGTGATCTTTATGCATACCAGTGATGCTATCTTGTTATATTTATTGTCCCACAGAGATATAATTTATTTGCATGTAGCTCATTTGCTAGTTATAGACTTGGAAATAATGTGATGCAAGATGTGGCAAAACTACTGACTCCAAAGCATGAGTACCAAGATATAGGCAAGAATCAGGATTTGATTCTTTGCCTGCATACAATTCCATGCAGTATACATAATCACTATGGCTATCACCACACGTACCCTTCAAAATTTCTCTTTAATGGTTTTAAGAGTTTATATTTTCACATGGAATTAGGCCCAGTAAATTTTGTGGTTGCATTATCAACTGCAACCTTTCTGTACATCCGATAATCAGTCTTAAAATTTACATTGCACTGCTCTATAATATATATATATATATATGTCATTACTTGTTATACAAACACAGACATGGAAATGCAAACACAAATGCACTAACACAATAATAAATTATTAAACCTTTTGAGAATCATTATGTCTATAAAATAAGGTGGCCTCAAACTTGGATCAGAGACTCAAAATTGCATTGCACATAAACCACTTTTATTATATTTGAATACAAATATAAGTTATATACTGTAAAATTTAAATACTACACAGACGGTCATAAATATTCAATTTTAATTTTTTAATTATTTGAATAGTATTGTTAATGTTTTTTTTAATTATTTTATAAATGTTATAATTTATTAATATATTTGTTTGTATTCGTGTGTCTGTGTAGTATATAAATGATACAATTATATAAATTATATTTGTATTCAAATATAACAAAAGTGGTTTATGTACAATGCAATTTTGAGACTCTGATCCAAGTTTGAGGTAGCTTTATTTTATAGATATAATGATTCTCGAAAAGGTTTAATAATTTATTGGTTGTTGTGTTTGCATTTGCATGACTGTGTTTGTATAACAAGTAATGATTTTTATATATGAAATTAAGGTATTATAAAGCAGTGCAATGTAAATTTTAAGACTGATTGTGAGATGTACAGAAAGGTTGCAGTTGATAAAGAAATCACAAAATTTATTGGGCAAAGTACCATGTGAAAATATAAACTCTCAAAACCAATAAAGAGAGGTTTCAAGTGGTGTGTGTGGTGATAACCACAATTATTATATATACTGCATAGAACTGTATGCACCAAAAAATTAAATTCTTGCCTATATCTTGGTACTCATGCTGTAGAGTCAGTAATTTTGCCACATCTTGCATCACATTATTTTTTAAGTCTATAGCTAGCAAATGAATTATATGCAAATAAATTACATCTCTGTAAGACAATAAATATAACAAGATAGCATCACTGGTATGCATAAAGAATATAAACATCACTGGTATACACAAAAAATATAAAATGAAGAGATGAAACTCATTTTATCATTGATAGAGACAGTAGAGCCTTCAATTTCTAGTTTTGGATAGACAAGAAGCCAATTGCTATGATAATAAATGCATATCCACCTTCTGGAAATGATTTATTTTGTATCTTTTATTAATATGAATCCTTTTCTTATAGGCATCTTGAGATTTGTTAACTTTTGGGGTACAAAATAAAAATGAAGAATTCTTATACGACTATTTCTGGAGATTCTGAAACTATGGATTATTTCAGGGAAGAAGTATTATATATGGTTTGAATGAGAATTTTGTGAGAAATACAAAGAAATTATCAATGAAGATGTAATTTAAACTTAATTAATGATAAATTAGAAATTATAAACAAACAATAAAGTAATAATTATTTCGGATGTTGAAATTTCTTTTTTTTTCCTTATTTTTTTAATGGTAATCACTATTTGTCTTAGCCTTATTATTTTCATTAGTTTTTCTATTTTCAGTCGATATATAGCATTTTGCTCTAACATTATTAAAACTGAAGTTGTTGTGAAAATTGTGTCTCAAGTCGGGTTTTTTAAAATTCAATATGGCGCCAAAGCTATTAGTATAATTAAAAGGCTGTATAAGATAAACTTGAGCATAGTTTTCCTGAATGATAGATTAAAGATCCTCTAAAGGTATTCTAAAAAGATAGAATATTGATTGTTTTCATTCAGAAGATATACTGGTAGTTAGAGACAAATACAATGGAGAAATGCAATTGGACACGATGTTGAAGTCTTTCAGACAAAAAGTTTTCTTCAGAAGAAATTTTAAAAGCCAGTATCACAAAATATCAAATAAACAATAATGACCATTGTTTTATACATGGACGTATTTGTGATTCACAAGTTGGTTTGTTATATAGTTATCACAAACTTATCTATAATGTATTATTATTATCATCACCATAAATATCGTCATTGTTATTATTTTATCATCATAGTTATTATTGCCTTTTTATTTTGTCTTTTATAGTTGCAATGGCTTTACTCATAAGCAAGAAACTGCAGCAATGATATTAATATATATACTAACACATACGGGCATTCAAATTCCCATAAATATAGAATTTTATTCTAAGATATATCGCTAATATATATATATGTTTCAAGTTTTACATTTTATAAAGGGAGTTTTCTTTTAAAATATATCATTGAAATATATGTATAAAGCTTTCAATTCAGAATTTACAACATTTATGTCAAAACTTTTGAGTAATCGACTATGAACATTTTAAAATTTTAGAACAAGATGGCAAATTTATTTCGCTATACAAATAAATACACTGCACAATGCTATATTGAAAATCTCATTTCTCCAAAAATAAAATTGAATAATTTTTTTTAAAAAAAAAAAAAATCTACATGAGTAAACAGAAGAAAAATGAATATGGACAAATATTTATTTTAGATTTACAAGCATGAATAAAACGTTTGCATATTCTGCACTCTAACTTCTATTTTAATTTTTTAAACTGAAAAAATTATATATTACTTTCCTTTTTACTAACCGAAATTTTAAATGAGAAAAAAAAATTACTTATTTCACAAAAAAAAAAAAAAAAAATCACATTGAATATCTATTAAAATTACATGTTAAATTGATATGTATAGAAGTAACCATATATAGCAGAGGGTGCCACATTTTAAGAAAGGAAAAAAAAAAAAATATTAAAATTATAATACTCAATTGAAGTATGAAGAGATGCATGTTAGTAGTAATAAGAAGTAATCAAAAACGAAATACAGGTGTTACTTATATCATTGAAATAATTAAGAGACTGAAGTGGAGTTGGACTGGAACTATTGCTAGAAGCGATAATAATAGATGAACAATTGAAATCTTAAGCTGGATTCCAAGAGATTGTCAAAAACCTAGAAAGAGATGGCCTGTGAGATGAATGGATGAAATTCTTGAGAAGTATGCTGGGGTGATGTGGAGAAAAGTGGGTAGAAATCAAATAAGATGGACTGAATTTCAAAAAACCTCATTCTGTAGTGGACTGATAATGTTTGAAAATAATGATGATGATGATGATGGCTCAATTTTTACTGATAACAAGTCAACTTTGATTTCTTCAATTACAATGATGCTTAGAGTGGCTACCATCAGCATCCAATCGCTTCTGATTACAGTTGTTGCACATGCCACTTCAGTTATTGTTACATACTGTCTAAATTGCCATACTTTTACAGTGTTCTCAAATTTCAAATATCACTTCAAAATGGTTTTGTCCTCCTCAAATGACAAGCATGCTTCCACTATACTCTATGTCCTCCCTGTCATACGATAGAGCTCACATTCACTTGATTTACACCATCTTCTAAATGAACATCATTCTATACATTGTTATTGTAATACAATTTCGAAAAATAATATACAGATAATGTATACATGTATTGGGGGGCCATAAATAAGCATTGTAAAGATACACAAAAGTTGTTAAAGTTTAAGATATATTTCTTACTGCCAAAATATTATAGGTTGTCCCATAAAACCAACATCAACCTTTTCTTTTTAAACATTATTTTCTTGCATTATCCAGACAAGATAGACAAAGATGTCATTCATATTCATTTGATTAGGTTAAGCAAAAATGTTTGCATATTTTGCTTGATGGCATAAGATGAAATGTTCTTAATGCAAAAAGCTGTTTCAAATTAATAATGGCATTAGAAGGGCTGAACAATAGTTCCAACTGCAGTTTCTATTTTTATGACTATTATTTCAAGAAATTTACAGTTGGATTCATAAAGCATCACTGAAATAAAATACGATTTAGATACTGGAGTATTAAATTTTAAAAAAAGTTAAAAACACAAATGAAAACATTACTTTCTTCATTGCTCCATTTACAGGATGTCGATGATTGAACTATTCTTGCAATTCAAACAACAATTAAGCTAACATTTTACCTATTTTGATGCAACCTATACTAAAGACTTAATTAGTTAACAATGAAAAGGAAGACTTCATCACAATTTCTAGCTTGATAGTAACCAACTTGAGAATGTTGGATCAGGCATATTTTTTAGGTAGAAAAGCAGAATTTAATACTTTTTAGGTAGAAAAGCAGAATTTAATATTGTAGTACAAAGATGAACTATACTATGCTGACATTGCATTCAGTAAATTAAAGAATGGTATATTTTATCATGGAGATATAATTGTGTTAACTACATTAGTCATATGTAGGACTGTCATTCTATAAACTTATTGTATGGAAGTGAAACACGGACATTTACTTTTGTAACATAAAGGCACTAAAAAAAAAAACTAAAATAAATTCTGAAAATATGATGGCAATATTATATAAAATATCATAATTCTTTAGTTTGCCTGATAGATAATACTAAATCTGCAGGGAGCCGATATCACTTCATGCTTATCTACATCTAATTTAAGAAGCTTAAACTTAATTATTACATATTTCAATCTTGGATGTTCTAATTAAAATTCTTTTAAATAAAATAAATTACACTTCCATCTTGATAAATGTGTGACCATGTTGAAATATGCAAATTTACAGTAAGTGTCCATAATTCAAAATATTCACCCTTCAACATGAAAATGATTATATTGCAATGTTAATAAATCAATCACTACTATAATGACAATTTAAGTTGGATAGCAATTATATTTGGAAGGATTGTTGCATTGCTCCAAGGCAGATAATGAAGAAAGTTATTGCTGAAATCCATATATATCGTAAATCTATATGTCATTTTTTCTTGTAGTATGGATTCTATAATAAGCATGTTTTGCACAATGATTGAAACCAATACGTCTTCACATTTATTTGATACTACTATTTGCTATCTTAATATATATCTGAGCACTTGTAGCATATATGTGTAGAGATGGTAATCTGGACCAACTGATGATTGCTGGTTTAGCATGAAATACGTATATTGGTGATTATTTATCTTTTCGATATATGTGTGTTCAGGTGTATCAGTGTTATGAGATAGTGTGGAGAGTGGTGGGTCATGTGAAAGTCTGTGCTCATACCCTGTCTATTGAAACTACTATTGCAAAAGCAAAAAACACCTTTGTTGGATTTCACATAATGTCAATGAATGAATCTAAGACCTATTACAAAATGTATTCCATAGTAAACTTGTATACAGTTTTTTTGTGAGGACAGATATAGCATTTATATTATAAAGATTACTTTTAAAGATATTCACAAGCAATATGTAAAAGAGATGATACACTATTTACATTGTAAAGATTATTTTTAAAGACGCTCAAGGTGCAATATTTATTAATTCCCCTGTGAAAAATATGAACAATAAAGAACAATAGAAAATTGCAATTATGAGCTTGGGGGAGGGGGGGAGGAAGTTTGTTGAAGAAAAAATTAAGACAACATCATTATATAAAGTATCAAAAACAAAAACAAAAAAACAACTTGTGATATATGTAAATTTATTTGTGGTTTGGTTTGAATAATGTCATAAAACTCATCATTAACTCATTATTCTACATTTTCCTCTCTTTTTGTTTTGAAAAACCTCATTTATTTTTTAAGTAGATACAAATAATGATGACCATTTATTATTTTGATAATATCCAACTGCTTTTTTTAACTGAATAAAAGTTCATATATACCCTGAAGTCGAGAGAGAAAAAATTAATCCTGAGAATGATTAAAAAGCAGTCGAAACATATTAAAACCATAAATATAAAGCTTAAATATGTAAAATAAAATAAAAATTGTAGTATGAAATAATATTAGGTCTAGTGCTGATCTCATTATTTGAGATTTTCTTAATATTTTCAATTATTAATGATCTGCATCGTACTATGATTTCTTATGTGTATTTCTTATATTGCCTTATTTATGTGCCTATATATATAATAAACATAGTTTAATAAATATACCCCAATGCCCAAGAAACTTCATAATACTTTGATAAAGGTTACAAACAATAGAAGACTCCATCAACATAATTTGTTGTGAGGTATATAAATTACTGGCCCTTTTCATGAAAAATATTTCATCAAATTGGAACATGCAGCCAACATTATTACATGATTTTCTCTGTTTTTGTAAATGCTTCTAAGAACTGTTCTTTTCATCCTACTCGACCTGATAGTAATGTGCTATACTTTTCTCACTTTTACGAAGGTAAAAGCCAGAAACTTATCTGGGAATGTGGATATTGTGCCATCTGTTAACTATCTGTTGATTACACTTATTGCTATGGTACTAAACTAAGGCAAGGACAATTGCTTTTGAAAATAGTAGTGAATACTATAAAATGAACTATCAATTTGGTTTTTTGGTCAGTTCTTCAAAGCACCATTAAGAATCAGAACAATTGCAAGGAAGAAATACATCCATGTCCTTATGGAAATTTCTCATCTTTCACATTCAACTATTTTTAGATTTTTGCATTTATTAATGAGCAAATCTATTTCTCCTAACTTAGTATTGCACCTAGTGAAGGCTTGAATAATCAATAGCTAAAAGAAGTAAATTATGGCTATTAAACAGTGCTTTAGATCCAAAAAAAAAAAATCTAGAAGCACTCTTCTCAATAATGAAACCATAAGCTAAAAACTTGTCTGGGATGGTATAGGACAGTAATGCATAGTTTATTAAATACTACCATCTGACATCTATTGATCACCCAAGCTGACACAAAGTGGAGAAATAAAATGACCATTTTAATCAAATCATTAACACTACACGTGAACCTCCAAATCCAATCTGATTGACTAGCTGCTTGTTTCTTTAATATGCTGCCCATATCTCCACAAGCATACCAACTCAAAATATAACATTGTTAATATTTCTGCATTAAACAACTTCTAAAATTTGGTAGCATCAAACAGAAACAGCATGAAAGTTCCATGCAACAGATTAGTATACACATTTTTAAATCTTTTACAAGAAAATCTTTAAAGCCATTACTAATGGTAAAAGAAGAAAAACAAGATAAATAATGGATTTTGAAAAGCCAAACTTTACACTTTTCATATGCAGCCTGTCAAAACTTACAGAATGGAGAAAACTAAGCATCTGTATGTCAGACTTGGAAAAACAAAAATATTAAAATATCTTTTTGTTCACAGACACCATATTTCCTTATAATTAATAGCCCATCATAGGGTAAAGGCTTCTCATAGAGAAATAGGAACAATGTCATCCAAAATTACTGGTTTCTGAAAGGTGAGGGTTGAGGCTGATTTCGATCTTCAGTTTACCATCTAGCTAAAAATAACTAGACAACTGCTTACGTTTCTATATCACATGGTTATTAAAGATAACTATGGATCAACTAAAACCATCCTTATTATAACCGGAAATATGTTTTATAGTTTTACGTAGCTCAGATTCAAACCCAGGTCAAAGTATGTTGTTCCTGCACGATTAAAACTCTTTTTTATTATTATTATTTTTATTTCTACAAAAAAACATTTAAGTTTAATTGCATAGCTTAATTTTATCCATCATTATTAATAATTTGACCAAAGCATTAAATTATAAAATTATTTCTTTCTTTTAAAAAAAATGCACACGCATACTCACAGTAGTGCAAGGATAAAGTACCCATTACTAATTATATATTCCAGATAAATCAATGTTGCTTTTTTAAATATATATATATATCAGTTTTAAAAAAGCTAAAATGTGCAAATTATCATCTTAATATAATTACGAATCTCGATGAAAATAACAAAACTTATTTTCCATTGCCTAATTGTTATTTTTAATTACTTTCCATTTTTTTCCATTAATTATTTTAATGATTAGAATGATCAAAAAAAAAAAAAATTTTTTTTTTTTTTTTTCAATCCAATATTCTCATCAAAATCGGTGTCTGGGGAATTTTACAATTTAAATAACGGATTCTGAATTACAGATCAATTAACTCAAAGTAACCGCAATTAAAAATATTGCAAGTATTATAAAAATAAACTCATAAACTGAAGTGATATATGTCTTACAATAATAACCCTAGTCTTACTACTGCATCTGTCCGGAATTTCTATGTTCTGCTAATAATTGGCTCAAGCAACGTTTAAAAAATATAGTATTCATAAGAAATTTGGCCATGGAAAGTGATAGAGATGGATTGTTATCTCTGGACTATAAATAAGTTTCAGAGTCTGACATTCGACTATTGCAATAACCCATGCAAGGTAAAAAATATATATACAATGATCAAAAGATATATAATATACAATGTCAAAAGTCTATACATTTATACCATACATTAAATATTTGTACGGGCAATTTAAGATGTACACATTGAAATAAAAGGAAATTTCCACATAATTAGAGAAAAATGTCTGTAATGACGTTATTGGGTAACAGCCAATTAAAATGATAGTTCCAAGCTTAACCCCACACACTGGTAACTGACAATCCACTTTTATGTTCACACCCATGATCTTACATGAATAATAATCTCAGATATTTCTGTATGTTTGAGGTCTTTTGAAAATTGCTAATGTACCTTAAATCCTAATTTCAAAAAAACAATTGTCCATGACAATTATACATATGTAATTTTATTTTGTATATCTACAATAACGGTGCATATATACTTTAATATATGTGACTAAGTGGGTAATTCTTTCATAGAATATTTTTATAGTGAACTATTGGTGTTGCGCACCTAATCATTTTATACAATATTTGTTTAGATGAGCTTTTGGTGCTGAGTTCCATAATCATAAATATAATTACGGTTTTCAGTATCAAAAATGCATTTAAACAAATACTGTGTGAAAAAAAATACCCCAATTACCATGCACACTAACATATGTATGCAAAATTATTCCATGCTAAAATAAATATTTTCACAAAAAATTTTAAGATGTAAACATTGAAATAAATAGAAATGTCTGTATAGTAACTGGAGAAAATGACTAGAAATGATATTACTAAAAAACTACTAATTAGTGTATTACTTATATAAAATGCTGTACCCCCACCCCCCAATTTTAAACACTTAAAAGTGTGGTGCATCTTAGATTCAAACCTAATACTTTTAATATCTTATTTCTGCGGATCTTTACACTATGCATGCACATAGCATTATGTTAATAATCATTGATATCCTTGTGTAGAATAACATGTTAAATCTTTAACTTTCATATCACTATTTTTAATGTTATTTTGATGATTTTACCATTATTTTATTGAGAAAACCATACTGAATAAGCTTTAGAATTTTTTTACAAGTAATAAATCAATAATAAAGTTATAACAATAAGATAATAACCTCCCTTCCAAAGCACTGATTGATTATTCTCTACACATGAGAACACCTGTCAATGACTTTTCACAATTGTGATCTTTGTTTTGATTTCCAAGTAAAAATGTGTTTTAGGATTTTTTTTTTAGTTATTTTATGGATTTGAAAAATTGTACTGATAACCTTTAGAATGTTTTTTAACTAACAAATCAATAATATTCACATTTAAAAAGTTATAAACATGAGATAAGAACCTGCCTTCTAAGGTGCTGATTGTTTGTTTCTTGTTCTCTACATAAGAGAGCACATGTCAATGAATTTGACAGTTCCAATATGTTTTGTTTTGATTTACAAAGTGAAAATGTATGTTTTTAAGTATCTTTTTTTTACACATTTATATTTTTTTTCAGAAAATCTTTGTGAAAATATTAATTATTTTAGGAGAACAATTCAAACTTTAATAGAAAAATTTACTTTTACGCAAAAATAAATTGACAAAAAAGTTTTAACATTCAGCTGCAATTTATAATTTGATGACAAATATGTTTTATGTTTGCTATTATAGATTTCAAATCAACTATAAATAAAAATTAATTTTTTAAAAAACTTGTTTATTTTAATAATCTGACAAATTATTTTGCATTTTAGAGAAAGTTTTAACATATATAAAAGATTTACTGGTAACAATAAATGTCAATACTGTATTTTAAATTCATTGTTTTTCTTTGAAAAAAAAATGTTATGGTATTTACACTAAAAAAAAAGCTTTGTAATGCAAACAATATATGTATAACAAAAATACAAACATTAACAGATACTGTTAATTAAATGTATTTATTTGTGCTGAAGCCATATTTCCCATAATATAACAATCGTTAATATTTAACAAACAATATATGTATAACAAAAATACAAACATTAACAGATACTGTTAATTAAATGTATTTATTTGTGCTGAAGCCATATTTCCCATAATATAACAATCGTTAATATTTGCTGTGTAGAATCACATGGCAATTTTAAATTTGAGTAAATTTTGCAGCCTTGAAAAAATATCCCTGATGAACTTATGAAAGAAATCTTTCTTAAAATGTTGCATTGCTAACAATATAAATGGCACTACAGATGACGTACTCTGGTGGAATAATGAAAGATGAGAATTCAAGTTCTGAAAGTGAAAAATGTAGAAAGTATGTCTGAAAAAGATTCGTAATAAATTAGGTGAGCTTATTATATTTATATTAGTTCCGATTTAAGTAAATAAAACTGTTGCTTATTTTTCAATAAAATCATTTTAAAAAATTTCCCCCAATTTTCCAGCTTAAAATCCTGCTGCATCTTAAAGTCGAGGTATTTTATATTCCAAATAAATAAAACTGATAGACAATTAAATATCACATTATTCTATCACTTAATGCTAAGTTGAACTATATAAATCCATAATAAAAGCTATTGTTCATTGACAGAACCCACGATTCAACTTAGATCTGTTAATTTTTATAAATGATTATCAATATCAATTATATCTAGATACTTTTATGTTCTTATTACACAGAAATTACTATTTATTTCAAGGTTTATATATTATCTATGAAAATATTTATTTAACATACATATATATATAAACATTATAGAGAGATGTTTTGTTGATATTAGGATTTAAGATAAGTTGGCAATTTTCTAAAAACCTCACATCTGATGATTGACGATGTTGACCTAAAAGTGACTTATCAGTTGTTAGTGCATGTTTAATTGGTGGTTGTCTAATAATATCGTTTCTGGACATTTTTCTCCAATTACATGGAAATTTCCATTTATTTCAACATTTACATCTGAAATTACCCATAAAAATATTTAGTAATATATAGAAGTATGCATCCTTGGTTATATATTAATAATCACTATATATATATATTGCCCTGTATAGTCTGATGTAATGGTAGAAAGGGGGATTCTGGAACTTATGCTCCACGGAACTAATAACATTACTTCAGAATATTTTTTCTGTATTTGTGATACAAAAATTCCCATTAATTTCCAATGTTTACATTATATATATTGCCTAATAACTTGCATGCACGTTTAATGTGTATTACAATAAAATAAAAAATTCAAACTGAAACCGTGCATTAAGACGCTTTAAATTCCAAAAGTTAATGACAGTTCATGCATAAATGTATAATGGTTTATATTTTAATTTAAATACATAATTAATTTAATAGGCAGCATTAAAAACGAATCAATATTAGAGCTTTTAGAAAGTGTTTCATAGCAAATGTCTCCAATGACAATTCAAATATTACAGGAAATAGAAAATTTTAAACTTTTTGAAAAATACATATATTATGAAAAAAATGACTCCCTCTTTTTTGAACGTTATTAAGCTAGATCTCCTGAAATTAATTTTCTTAAGGAATTTGAATAAAATTAAGAGGAGACTGGAAGATAAAGAGGAATGAAAGAGAAAAGAATAAAATAAAAATAAACAAGAAATAGAACAAAAAAATAGAAGGAACAAAATAAAGAACCAAATACGAGAGTAGATAATGTTAACTTCAAAAGAGGTAAATTACGAATTACATACAGTATTATATATACATTCCATGAAAATTCTGAAACGAAAACCGAACTACTGTATATAATTTAATTCAGGAATACAAAACCTAGAAATATTGCTATGATCAAGCAGTAATACAAGCTAACTAACTATCTTATCGCTCAATTACTAGCCAAAAAAAATTTTTTTTTCTTTCTTTTAATATACATTATATATATATTATCAATAAAGCAAGTAATATATAATGTGACATTGCTTTTATAAGCTTGTATTTACAAAAATGTAATGCAGAGAACGTATCAAGTTTGTATTTACAAAAATGTAATACAGAGAATGTACCAATAGTTTAGTATGAAATAAGCGCTGGGTTTTGAGTTGATATTTTAGATCTAGTGTTTGAATATTCTAGCTCCTCACTGAGGTCAGCCATAAGCTCAAAACCAATTGGTCTGGGGATAAGAGTATTTCGGATCGAGATTTTAAATATTTTCTCTTACCGCACTGATCAATTAAGAGCCTGTTTGAGTGTTTGAGCTATTGGTACGCTCTCTGTATTAAATTCTTATATATATATATATTGTAAAAGAAAAAAAATTCTACCAATAAATTGTCATATTATTTCTAATATTTTTCTCTTAATTGCAATGCACAAGAAATGGAAAGATTAAAGTAATAAATATATTTGAGCTAAATCAATAAAAATAATTGAGTGGCTTTTATTGTTAGGGAATTCGTAAGAAGTTTGAATGCCAGAACTTAAGTCAACCTAGGGGCCTTAGGCTCTAGAGCAGAGGTTCTGAATCCTTTTGGTCCCCATATCCCCCTGGCTTTTAGTAAATTATCAGGTATTTCTCATTCATTATAATAAATAAACAGTAATTAGGTTTACATAAAAGCTTTATTCAGTAAATATATCTTAACCAAACATTTTGAGTTATTGAACCTTGAAGTAAGAAAAAAGTTTATGCAAGAACACTGGGACCATGTCCTAAAAGAGACCTGAAATGTTGCTGGTATGGCTGACAGACAGTACCATCATGAAATAGTTCAGAAATGCTGATAACATAACTATTTTTGGAATATATTAATAGCATATCTAGAATATAAAAAAAAGCAATAACTCTAAGCATAAGAAATATACAAAACCATATTAAATTCCATGATCTCTCCATTTCTATATTTTATCTTCAGAGAGTCATTACTGAAATCACTAATCTAATCAGATTCTTCCACACTACCTGTTAACCCTACTGGTACTCCAATGCCCATTAACAATAATTTTATCAAAACATTAATAATTCTTATAAGAAACATACTACTCTTTCACATAATCTATTCCTAAATAAAGTTAACTATTGGCAAACATATGAAATTGAAAATAATAATAGTATACCAAACAATAATCAATCTTTCTTGTTATGTAGTAACAAATACATTATAAAAAATTTCAGATATTGGCACCTGGAATTCAAATATCTGGACTTCTTAATTAAAATAAATGTCAAAATCATTCCTACTATTTTCTCTTCTACAAGCAACACTCCACAAATATAGATCCATTGTGTGCCCTCTGTCATAGAAATGAAGAAACATTGGAACACATTCTTATGGATTGTTCCTCACTTCTTCCTTGTCGTACCCTTATCACTAACATGACACATTCATACGCATTAGTAATCAACAACCTCATAAAAAATATACAATATGGTCTTTTCCCCAATAGAAGAATTGCCACATTCATTCTTTTCACACTCTGGTTGTAAAAATGCTATCTAAGCTTTAATCCCACATCTCACAATAGTAAATCATTCTTTCTAAAAAAAATTAAATAACATTAAGACCAGAGATCAAACCCATGCAACAGTTGATAGTTTTACAGTTACATGGAATCTGATCTCATTAACAACAACCTGGAGAGTTGGCTATTGAATATATTAATTAATATGCATTAGATGTGTATGGATTACTGGTTAATTATATTAACAACTATCTAATTGCTTTTCTACTTGAAACCTCTTCTATTTCAATAAGACTTATAAATAATATCCAATATATATATATAGTAAACCTAATAAAGTTAATTTAAAACTATATTAACAGCACAATATACTTTTTTACTTGTTCTCCACCATACCCCTGGATATAAGTGCTCATGCTTTAGAGTCTGACATTTTACCAAATAATACAGAACACGATCACAGTTATTGTTAGATTTAAAAAACAATCTTCAAAGTTTTAGTATTATTTTTTGTAATAAATTTAATGTTGCAATAAACAATATATGTCACACGATTCGGGTGCAAAGAGATGAAGACTAGGCTTACAATAAAGTGAGAGTTGTTCAAAAAATAAAAAAAGTTGCACAGGAAATTGCTTGGAATAGCAGACTTTCAAACTTCCTACAGCTATCCAATGCACCTGTTACAATTGATACATATGACCACATACATGTGAGAAAGATAAATGATCTACAATATACATATTTCGTTCTGAACTAGCACTCATCAGTTGGTTTAGCGTGAGATACATATATTGGAAATCATTTAGCTTTCTCACATGTATGTGGTCATATGTATCAAATGTATAAGATAGATTGGATAACTGCTGAGAGTTAACACATGATACATATTTTTAATATAGCATTGTAATATAATGTGTGCTTTAATTTACATACATTTAATTTGATTAAGAAATGAGACTCTTTTTAAGACAAAGTACTTCTAACTAAAATATCAAAGTTTCTTACTTCTGCTTTGTTGGTTGACATATTACTATATAAGTAGAATCATTGGCCTTCTATTGTAATGACCGGAATTCAAATTCAGGCCCGGTAAAAGTTGAATTAAACAAGTGAAAGAATTTTTATTTCAGATAAATAAACTATTACTCATAAGAGCTACCAACAATAGTGATCAGTAAAATGGTCTTTAGTTATTCTAAGTTTTTCTTTAGATAAAATCATACTGAATAAATTTATTTATTTTTGCAGAATTCATTATCACAATGTATGGACTTTGTAATGCAATATAGTGCATCTTCTTGTCACATCCATGAATGCCTAAAGTGTTTCAAAGGAGAAAAAAAAAATTTTAAAAAAAGAAAAAAAAAAAAAGCTTTTCTTTTGGTAATCCAAATCATAAGTGAATCATCTAATCAGTGATCAGACCATGGGTATTAACAAATGATAAGTGAGTATAAGTAATGTCTCTCTTTCACTGTTCTTTTGAGGGAAAGTACAGAAGAAACTTTTACCCTCTAGGGTGATGCTGTTTAACCATTCTGACTATTTCATATCTTTGTTGATCATCTTCAATGCTTTCCTTGCCATCATGAAATCTTGTAAACCAATCTTGCGATTCACGGTCTCACTGTCATACATAGTTTTAATCATTACGTTTCAGTAGTGATTTTGCCCAATTTAGATGTATACAATTTAATATTCGCATGATGCTTTTTTGTGAGTTAAGATTATGAAAGATAATGTCCATTTCCTATCACAACTCGTGATCACTGCACCTTTACAGCAAACAGCTAAACAATATAACTAAGTAACACATGAAAATTCAGAGATGGCGCTGGAGTCAACTTGAAAAGAGAACGAGTCATCTTTTCACGGAAACACATTGTGTATATGCAGTCATTATATGCCCGCACACAGTCAATAGTATATTTTTTTAAAAGACGAATCACATCTGATCATCACAGTTCTGCTTTAATTTTGCCATTAGTTAAGAATAGCTAAGACACATTAAAGACCAACATCGGATAATTATTAGAATTGGCTGTAGTTGCTTCCTTAAGCTTTATTTGATCTATATCCGAACCAAATACACTACCAAATATATCATAAGGGCTTTTGATATCTTGTTGTACGCCCATTATTGCATTTTTTTTTAAAAAAAAATTGACATATTTAAGGCAGGTCTGCAATTAACGAGGGTTTTAGCATTTTCCCCATCTTTTAGCCAAGAATAGTTATATACATATGTACTGGTCAATGTTGAATGATTACCTGGATTGGCTATGGGTCACCCTTGAATAGAAATTTACCTGACCCAGGTTCGGATCTCAAGTCATAAGCATGAAAAGGGGTGCACCATTTTGTCTCATGAAGCCTATAAGATTCATAAACATAAATTTAAATATCAAGAAACATGTGAGTATTGGGGAGGGGGGGGTATAATTTTTCACTCCGAATGCAAGTAAACAGCTAATAGGAACCTATAAACAAATGATAACAGTTGATCATCATCAGGATATTTTGCCAATGCTTGCCACCACTGTTTTTCAATTAAGTCCCTGGCATTTTAAGAGGGAGGGGGGTAAATGAAAGAATTTATATATCAGGTGGAGAGTCCCTTTCATAAGTTTACACTAAGTTGTGAATATATAGTATCATCTATCTAATAATTTAAAAATAAAAATAACAGCTACAGTTAAGACTTCTAGAAATAATTTGACTCTGCCAGACTTCTTTAATCATATCTAAATGTTGCTATGGAAACTAATTATAAAATTTCAAACGTTATTTTATATATATAATTAGATTCCGTTTTTAAATAAAACAACATCAAAAAAAAAAATTGGAAGCAAGGCAAATTTAATCAAAAGATATTGATGGCGGACAGTGTATATTGAGAGTATTCGTAGCAATCTGCTGGCTAGAGGAAGACGGCGGTTAAAAATTATGCAATTAAATTTCTTTCTTCATAAATTAAGTATTAGCGTTTACTTAATAAAATTTTGACTGTATTTAAACTTCTTATTGAAAAATGATGACTGAATGAAGGGAGGTAGATAGTAGTAAAGCAAATAGACAAAAAAAAAAAAATCCAATCTTTTTGATTTTACTCTCATGTGACTGCTCTTATTTTAGAAATTATGTCAGAGCATCAATGTGTAGCGGTTAACGCACTAGTCGGCTGTATTTTGGGATCAAATCTAAAAATATGACTGAATTTTTTTTTAGTTAGCTTATTATACAATAATGGTCTGAAAATGAATAACTATCTTTAGCAGGTCGATGATAAATGACAGACCCGTAAAATGAAAAGAATTAAAAATTCAAGTGCTCCCAATTAGATACTAATTTTCACTGAATCAAAAATAATTCTACCCGAAAGATAATTGAACATTAAATTACAAAATTCATATTAAAATGTCAGTCAGCTATCTCTCATAATCATGAATAATACTGATAGGCCATGTTTGAAATCGATAACGTTGTTTTACAAAATATCACAATATTCAATCTGTGTGATTTGGGTGGGTATAAATGGTCAGGCTCTGGAGTGTAAGTTCCTTGTGTTGAATCCAATTCTAGTAATTCTGGTACTTAAACTTCTTATAAACTCTTGAGAAATAAAGTAACTTGATTACAATTTATTACTTAACACATAAAAACAGAAACAATACTAAATATGGGCTTAATGTCCATTGGTATGACACTTCCCTATAGTGATGAAAGTTGCAAAATATTACAATCATTCTTTCTTTACAGTCAGCTCATAAATCCTCAACTAATTTTACTTTCCAATTAAGATAGATAACCATTATCTGACTAATTACGGGTGGCTAGATAAGATGACTACTGCCTGTTACCTGAAAAATAAAAACCTGAATTTATTTTTAAAATCCTCAATTGCCAACAACTTCCGGCTTTACTATGGATTTGAAATTCAGCGCATAAACTTAGTAATATGATATTCTCACAATTATCAAGCAAACTTTTCATTCATAAGACAGCTGAGTAAACCAATGGCAAATTCTGTATCATGAATTCGTGTCATTCCTCTCACGAGTATTGAAATATCTCACGAGTATTGAAATATGTAGTCTATTACAATCCTGTCCTTGCTCAACGTCCTTGCTCAACCCCCAGAGCATAAGCACTTGTATCATCATCGCCAATTCACCTGAAACTTACATTACTCTCAGGTGAAGAATGGTTATCTGATCATAGTCTTTGGAGTTGATTATAGAGAAACTATACTCAAAATCACATCGATTACAGCTTTTAAAACTAGACTTGGCTAGAAGTTTTCATACTAGATTGTTTTATCACACAAGGCTTTAAAGAGATGTCACAAGTAGATCAATTTTGATGTCTGAGGGAAGACTTAAAGACTGTGCTTTATAGAATTAACAAAAAATGATTTGTATATATTGAAAACAGTTAATAAACAAAGCAATGAATGTCATAGGAAAAAATGTTATTCTTTACATTTAAAATGTTCTCAAATTTTTTTACTTGGCTATTTTTTGGCTACAAATTAAATAAAAAATAATTTAAAAAATATATTATCTATTCGAATTTAGAACTTGAGGCAGTTGTACTAATCATTTAATCTGTGGAATCTGTGATTACTGACAATGGTTACCTAAATTATATTGTTTATTAACACTTCAGAGGTAATAAATCTGTATGACAGCACATCTTCTTAACACACATATGTATATACTTCTTTCCGACATTCATTAAATATTTCTTTTCAAAATTGATCAGTTCACCAATTAACAACTTCCCTAGTTTATAGCATACAAAATGGTTATGACATTTCTGAGTTAACAAAACTGCTTTCTGACACGCATCTCATACTGAACACCATTAAATTGTTGAAATTGCTGACTTCAACTATTTAACTTCCTCTTGGCACTGAACGAGCATCTTAAATCAACTGTCATTTAATAATATACATATCAATATTTGTTCTCATGCCAATTATGACAAGAGGTAGTAAATTATTTCTTAAAAAAATTCGTTATTTGTTTTCAGATAAACCATCTCAACAGGTAAGTTAATTATTAGAAATTTTGAATGCAACATTTAAATAAAAATGACACCTTATCACACAAAACAAGCAATTTCCCAAGTCAGCTAATAATCATATTGACAAACAATTTATATATGTCACTTAGAAAAATAAATCATTTCCTTTATACGATTTTGCAACCTTTGAGATGTCAATTAAAAATACAAATTCCTTGTCAGAATATGAAATTGATCAAGTATAAATTGAAATATGAAATGAAAAATGAACAAAAACACACACACAATATGTCCATAATAAAAATATAAGAATTTGAATTGGTTGAGTAATGAAATGTGTCAGTAAAAAAAAAAAAAAAAATGTTAACCAGTTTTAACCAAAATATACCTAAATAATAATAAAAAATTATATGTGTGTGTATTAATGTATATGTTACAGTTAAGATTTGAAACTTTTCTTTGTCTGAATAGCATGTGTAGTTTAATACAGTGTAGTAGAGTGGTGGACTCTAGCACTAGATAAGAGCTGTTATGTCACTACTGGTACTCAGACTTGGAATGAATTCTCATGTAGTAAATCATTTCTTCTTTTTTTTTAAATAAAAAAAGTCATTTGACAAAAACATAAATGATATAACTTAAAAAAAATACACATCCATGCATGTACATCATTATCATCATCATATTATTATTATTATCATATTACAAAGATGATGAGTTATCAACAATAATTCCAAAATCCAGGATGACATTTCTTCAGACTAATCTACTGTGGTTTCAGTGACAACTTCAAAATTAAAATTTAGAGGCCAAAATTCTAAATGGAGTATTGTGCAATATTATACATAGATTCCAATGCATGGATCACATAATAGCATTAAAATTTTAATTAAGATCAAGAATTGATTATATGATAGAGAATTAAGCTTTAATCTAGTCAAAATTTAAGCTCATTAATATTATACATATTGTAACAGAACCTCCCTTTTCTTATAGACCAACAGACATATATACATATATTTATTATCACTCTTATGCTTATATGTGAATCTATTGCTTATGAGAATATACGCAAAAAAACTACATGTACCATATGTATTATTCTAATCTAAGATACTTAAAAAATTAATAATTTTCCCAACGCGTATTTATGGACATCTAGCAGATTCCAAGTGCCAATCTTATATACAATACGAATTATGCGAAGGGGATAAACTAATAGTGTGCGACTCACTATATAATTATAGTTTAGAGAGGTTTGACCATCAGCTAGCTCAGACTCAGGTCGGGTGGCATTATTGCTGGGAGTAGATATGAGTTGGAAATAGTCACCCTCGTATTTCAGTACCACTTTATAATCGAGAATCTATCTACACATAAACCCTCATTAATGGCTATGAGTACACAAAAAAAAAAAAAAGACAACACCAACCTATTACAAACATGACTTTGATAGCTAATATAAAATTAGGAAGTTTACAAATTAACATCCAATTGACAATATTATTATATAACCGAGAAAAGAACAATCCTTCAATACATGAGGCTAATGCTTTGCCATTTCAATTAACACACACACATAGCACACTTTCATATATGCAATTTACATTTTAGGCAAGGTTTAATAGTCAAGAAGCGAAAAAAAAAAATTTCTTTTACTTATTTTGTCTTGGTTTTTCTTTTCGTGATTTTGTTATTTCTTAACCATCAGTCTATTTTAAGGTATGACATCAACCATTAATGGAACCATTAATGGCAATAACAAGCTTAGACAATTTATTATTTCTTTGTAAATGCTCTTAAGTTGAATTTTGTTAACAAAGCCTAGGGAATCTGTAATGAAATTTAGACCGAAATCAATACAAAAGTTTATATTACCTGCATTTGTCCAGGGAGCTCATAGAATAAAACGCATTTACCATTGCCTATAAATCCAGGTGAATATGTGACTAAAGGTGAGGTTTCTTCTTTGTTTTTCCAATCTCCATTTCCAGAATGTTGACGATTCACAGCTTTGATAATGGCTCCCATGAGGCCTATTCCTTCTTTATCCATCATAGCAGCATACAATTAGCTGGGGATAGGGTTTGAGCCTGATACATTAGATTCTCACTCCCATAGTTCCATTTCCACTGCATTTGAAATGAATTTATTAGATCACTCTCTGCTGCATTAATGATATCTCTATATTTTGCTATTTCACTCTCTGCAGGGCCAGGACAACTAGCATTCTGGGTCCTTTCCTTTTATACACCCACCATTCTTTCTAGAAAGTTCACTGGTTTTCTACATCCTGTTGCCTTGATTTCTGCCCAACCGTATTCTTACCGAGATACATGAAAGTTTTTAGCACCTTTCAAATTCAATTATCCTGGAAATTTCTATGCTTCTCATAAAACAAACAAGCAAAAGAACAACCTCATCTCTCCCCTCGCAACCATTAAACCTATTCATGCATACATCCATAACCTGTACATACATAACTGTTTCGAAACAACAGAGCACTACCCCCCTTTTCCAAGATATATCATCATATACATATGATAACCACCACCTTTTGCACTTGTTGTGACCGGGTTTGTCACAATATGAACATACAAAAACAAGAAAACATTTTTTTGCTTTTATCAGCGAATTCCTTATCTTAACTCCAACATGTCACAATTATCCACTGATGCAGAAAGTCAGAATATACAACCTCTACCCATCATAAAAGTGATGTAGCAAAAAATACTGAGATGTTAACAAGAGCAGGGACATTCATCTGTTTGATACCTCAAACTCGCTTAAAGAGTGAAAGTTATTCAGGAAATAATGAGAGAAGATGAATTCTCTGCGCTGGTGGAATGTTATGTGGTAAAGTCGAGATGAAAAATGCACTGGTAAACCTAAACAAATAATTGAATTATTATTTGTTTATATTGCTGGAAAATATTAATAATATTTGGCAAATATTTTACCACTGTTAGGAAAACAGTATGTTATGCAATGTGCACACATGGTTTATGTCCTTGACATAGCCACTTTATTTTTATGCTAACAATAATAATAAAGTGATCAGGAATTTTTCCCCCCCTCATAATTTTTCTACTGATATAATGTTAATTTCAAAATTAGTCAAGAATTTTTGTTATTGGGCCCAAAGGCACTTGATTATAGTATTTTCACTACTGCTCCATTTTAATGGGCACATTCACTATTGAGAAAAAAGGACTCCATCCATCCACCTCATTTTATTTAGTCTTTTCCTTCTTAGATCTTGTTAGAGCACTGTATGTCTTTAATAAAAAATTAATTTTCTTATCATGGGAAAATAATACAACTTCAAACTAATTATTGATACTCTGAGCAAAAGCTTAGTATGAATGTAAATGAATGCCCATTTCTTCTAGGCTAAATTATAATCTACACACTGTGCAGAATTCAAACCATACAAAATTAAAAGTTTTCAAGCCAACGGGTTTAAGTGTCTACGTAATAAGGTATTACTACTATGTGATACCATTTAATCAATATTGGCAGTTTAATTTTTCTCAATACTGTTTTATCTCAATTTATTTCTACATCTCATATTTAGAGCTAAAACAAAGGTACAATCTATAAATTATTACTTAATAATAATTTCCATTACCTACTTTCCTTGATGTGATAATAAACAGAGAATTCATGAAGAAATAGAAGGACTTTCCAAATTTATTTCAGTACTCATGATCCATAACTTATCTTTTCCATTTCAGTAAACTTTTCTTTTATAGCCATCTACCCCAAGGGTTTTAAGTTCCTTAGTATTTCAATTTAGGAATTCAGTTATCTATCTGTTGCAATCTCTTCCAGTAACACTCCATTTACTAATGAATAGTAGACATGTAACAGGATTAGGCACCGAATCTGCTGCAAATATTCTAAGCTTATTTTTTCACAGTTTTAGCTACTTAAGTAATTTCTAGCTCCGTTTTGAATTTGACACATAGACATGGTATAGTCATAACCCTGCTCACTGCACTGTAGAGTGCTTTTTTGACAAATGTAAATAAATAAAAACTAATAACCAAAGAGTTTATTGCTCAGAAATTCACAAGATGAACAAGCAGTGGAAGTGACAAGAGTTTAGCCATGACCTATGTATGGGCCTTCAGTCCGAGAATCAGCCAATCTTCTTCACTAACATATATAGCAACGCATATAATAAACACTAGTCTTCAAATTTCCAACTGCACGGTAAAGACCTCTCCAACCCCCCCCTCCCCCAATCATGAAGAAACAGTCAAAAAGACAATATTACCGGTCTTTCCAACAGCTGGATATTAAGAGGTTTAAGTTTTCCACCTATGTTTTAGTATTCAAATTCCAACGTCGTGGACAAGATAGAAATTATGCCACAGGGTGCTTCTATTATTATATATCAGTAATCATTGGTAGTTTTATATATAACTTAAATTACTAAAAAAAAAAAAATGTTTACTTTTCATATACTAATCCAATTGATAAAAAGACAATATTCACTTTTTGATAATGCTATGGCTAATTAAATATTCTTCACGTTGAATAAAGGTTAATTTCCAAATAAAATAAGAATGTAAAATATATATTTATTTACATTTAAATAATATGTGAATTTTTAAAATAAAATTTTACATAGCACTCATTAGTTCAATACTTTATTCTAAAACATACCCAAAGTAATTTATTCAGTTCTTCCCAGTCGTCCATTATTAATAAAAAGCAATTAATTAATGCAAACAAATATTGCAGCCGAGTCTAAAAAACTAATTTACATATTGACTAAAACTAATGATTTTAAATTTTTAAAAGATATCACCACTCGGGACAAAGACGATTCCGGGCTATAATTATGTCAAAGCACGAATTTTAACAATTTTTCTTCTTGTTTTAAATATGGAATTAACTTTTTAAATACATACATATAATAATATTTTTTAAAAATTAATAACTTCTCATTTTATTAAAATAGTTCTACAAATTAAGAGGCCATATTTTACTTATTAAAAAAAAAAAAAACGTCTACAATTGCAGGTCAAAAAAATAAACTTTTAGAGCAATAAATAATCTTTAATTAAAGATTGTTTTTGAAATAAATAAATTCACTTTTCAGTCGACGAATATTCACAAACTAATTTAGTTTCAATTATTTCCAACCAAAATTTTTTTAAAAAAAGTTTGTTGCGTGTAAAAATTTATTCAATAATATACGTAGTAACTATTATTACTTATAGGGGGAAGGGGGATTTTGAAATCACGTGTTAATTTTCTTTATTACTCTTGTAATTTTAATATTTTTAACTAGCTGATTATATTAGATAATAAGCTAACTGATATCTAAACTCATTAAGAACAGCCATAGGGATATTTTGGGAATGAATAATATGCTAGCGCATGAGAAGATCATAATGAATCATCGTGATCGTTTTCAATCATTATCGACCCGCCGCAAACGGTCTTTTCAAGTTGAATCCGGTTTCTCCAATCTCTTTACTTCTCCATAACAAATCAGCAAACTTCCTTATTTCAATCACCCATCTCACATATGGTTTATTCATTAGATAATAAGCTAATAGATAGCTAACTTCATTAGGATCCCTCAAACAGGGTATTTAATTGATGAATAATATGCTAACTGCTTAAGAGGATAATAATATTAAGAGTCATCATCGTTATCGATCAACCGCAGACTGGATTCATCTAATTTCTCTGATCTTTAGCTTCACTTCTCTACAAAAACAAACAGCAAATTTCCTTATTTCAACTATCCATCTCATATATGGTTTCTTATCTAGGTTATTTTACATCTCTTGGAATTCAATTTAAAATTCCAACTATCCAATTATTATCATGTCTTCTAGCAATATATCCAGCTCAGCTTCATTTCACTGTCTTAATTTTTTTCAATGATGACAGTAATATCTGTTTGTTCTCTCACCCATAGATTTTATTTTCCATATTTTTTAGTTACTCTTAATATCTCTCCATAGTTTGACAGTCTGAAGTCTCAGTATTGCTTTTCTGTTGAGCATCCAAGCAACAGATCCATAAATAAGAGCTGGTAAAACACATCTATTAAAAACTTTCTTTTTCAAACACATTGACATATTTTCTTTTAATATTAAGTTATTTCTAGCGAAAGTACTCCATCCAAATGTAATTCTATCACTAATTTTATCCATCATGTCTTCATCTCTGTTAGTAATTTGACCAAAGTATAGTTAAAATTAAAAACACAGTAATATAAAATATTTAAGTTTACTGATGTTACTGGATAGACTAATATTATACATTGTAGGTGCAATTGTGCACCTAAGATTTTTTTTTTTTAGATCCCTAAATAATAAATCATTTTTGGACCCTATAATAATACATCTGATTATGGAACCTTGATGATGTAGTAACTCCGCATCTCTCATTTTATTAGGACTTTAGAATCTGCCTCTTTTTTTCTGTATGGTAACTATGCTCTAGATTTTTTTTTTTCCCATTATAGCATATCAAATAAACAGAAGTAAGATTATTGATGGTGCAGTCATAGAAATCATTCTGTGATTTGTTTCTTATTTTAATCCCATTCTGTATTCTATTAACAAAAATTAAATTATGTCTGGTGTTCAGATTGTGCTAGCAGAAAGCATTATATGTTTTAAAAGTTTATGCGTGCTTTCAATTAACGAACTGTATGAACTAAACTACTGTAGGGCCATCTAGTGCAAACCATAGTAATCAATGAATGCAAAAAAGTTTGTGCATAAAATTCCTATCTAGTGCCTACTCATCCAATAGCCCCAGACTAGTTTCTAGCTTGTGGTTTTCATCAGTGAGGAGCTTTGAATCCGAGAGGACTACACCTATATCTTAAAATCTAACGAAACTCTCCAATGGCACCAAAGTGTATAGATACTGAACTGGGTTCAGATCTATATAATGATAAAAGTGAGCTTGGACTGAAACCATTATTGTGATTTCATCTCAGACTTAGAGCTTTATAATTAATTAAACAGTGGCTGCTGAAGGACTCCATTAGATTATAAGATCTAGGTGCAGTGCTCTCAAATCCAAGGTTATTATGATGAAAGCCACAAGCTGGAGATTAGACTGTGGACATTGGACGATTATGTCCTAGATAGAGATTTTATTATGAATTGCACTAGGTGGCACTACTGTATGGACAGTTTGCTACTGTTTTAACAACAGCTTGAGTACATAGAGAAATGGTAATCATGTTGTGCTCAGTAGCTCAAACTTCTAATGAATCATTCAATTATTTATTTTGTAAAAATTTAAACTTAGAATTTTGTTCCATCTCTCCTCTTCAGCATTTTGTCTCTTATCCCCCTTATTCTCTTAATTCAGTCCCCTACTAAGATAATTTTTTTTTTACATGCTTACCTTAGTATAGCTTGGCATTTTTTAACATCCACTTGGTCGTTTAACCTTTCCGTATTGACTAATAAAAATTATTCTAATATATTAACCACAAATTGTGATTTTTGAAATAGCGATATTGGGAAGGCGGGTTGCTGGCTATCCTTAAAATTACAAATGTTTTACAATCAAACGTTATTAAATGTTCTTGCCGATGTTTCTTCTCAAAATACACTTCAAAAACATATCCTGGAGTTAAAAAAATGCTCGCTTTTACTTTATAGAACAAGAATAAAGGGAAACCGTAAGTGATCATTAATTATTAAAAGTAAAAACGTTTATCAAAGAAAATTTACATCAAATTGGAAAAAAAAAAAATCTAATCTTGCTAACTTTATAAACATAAATTATAAAGCCAGATGGAAAACTATAAAAGGGAAGAATGGCGCACATTTGCAAGTGGTGGGGGGAAATATATATCGAATAATTATATATCGGAATAATTTTAGATAATTGAGATTTAGTTATTTGATTGTGTTTATATTTATCTTGATTATGTACATAAATTTTATTCCCTTTTTGTGCAAATGATCGATATAATAGATTATATCACGTATAAAGAAACTTAACTTTGCTGGGAGAGAAACCATCTTTAAATTGCATTAAGATAAACACACGTATACAAATAACAGTAGAAAAGCCACAATTCACTAATCATACTAGTTAGGCGGAATAATTTATATTATTTCCATTTCAATTACAGATAAAAAAAAGTAGGTTTATTTATTAAAACTACTATTTCATTTAATATTCAGACTACGTTCTTCATCCTCTGTACATCTTAATGTTAATGGTAAATTCAGATTATTTAATCTACACATGAATTAAAACAATATACAAAATCCACCCTAAAATTTCAAAACTGCATCAAAAACTATTCTTATACAACAGTAAAATTAAAGACAGAGTGATAGATAACATTCTGTCTTTGGTTGTTTTTGACGTAACCTAACACAATGGGGGGTAATTACTTCTGTTTTAATTGTATATAATTCATTTAAAAAATATTTAAAACCTATTTTTTACACATTTTTTAAGCACCTGAATAAAACTATGTGAAAAAGATAATGGATTTCCCAAAGTGCAATTCTGGATAAGCAAGCACTATTCAGTGAGCTCAGACCTTAACTGCTTCATCAACTTCATTGATTACATCAAATTATGATAACTTAATCTGTAAGTGGCAAATTTTTGTCCCTCATACATTTGATGCCATCCTCTTTAAATAATTATTAGTAATCATTGATTAATTAATCGAATGGTTCTATTGCCCTGAAGTTCTTAAGAAAATTTAAGCCCTAGAAAGTAACATCTTAGTGTGATACACTGACTTTAAGTTCTGCAGACTGCTAATCTACCACTGTACCAAATCACCCAGCAAATTAATAATCATTAATTAGACTAAAGATTATTATATCCTGATATAAACTAAAAACCAGAAATGTTTCAAAGAGGTAATTTACTTTTTCAGATATCTTTAATCATATTTAAAGTAAGTGTATTTAGAATATTACACATGACTAAACAAAAGGAAAATGGAATCAAGTTTATGAAATCATGAGATTATATTTACTAAGAAAAGATATATTAATCTTTAATAAAACAAACTAACTCCTTTTTAAAACTTGTTTTTTATATGACTATAATCATGGGGGAAAAAAATCCAACGCTTCTACTATTTTATATAGTCTTTTTCAAGGCACACTAAAATAATATATATATATATAACATATTCCATAAAAATAAATAAATAAATAAAAAGAAGAACTCTGTGCTTGATATATTAAATTAATTAATATTAATCTTTAATTGAGTTTAATATTTATATCTTGTTTAAAAGGGATATTATAATATCTAGTCCAATAAATGATTAGTAATAATCATAAATATATCTAAAAAGAGTATTGTCAAATGAGTGAATTCAAGAAATTTGGAACCTCTCATTTAAATTATAGCAATAAAATATTATCTGATTTCCTTTTAGAAATTCACATTTATCTTTTTAAAACTAAGAGTATTCTTGTGGCAAAGAAGTTACCACATTTCTTGTCATGCCCATGGCACAAGACTCAAATCCAGGATACATGAGCTTTAGAATGTTACAAGACCATAAATAGTTTTTAGAGTTTTTCTTTCAGCAAGTCCATAATTCAGACAGCACCCAGTATTGACAGGTCATTGAATATTGGGAGTATTGGTAGCTGGAGAGTAAATGTTCTAATTCCAAACAAAAATAGTAGCTGGATTCTTTCTTCTCCTCAAGTGAAGAGTATACATCATACTTATGGATGATAGTGACAGTAAACAATCAATTTCTAAGATCCTTGTCATCCTTGCCAGTTTTCTCATAACAATTCATATCTAAATCCACAATGAAATTGCTATTTTTTTCATACATTAAGTTGTGTAACCATTTTATATAATCCAATCCAAAATTATTTTAATTAAACCATAAATTATAATCTAAGCATTACAACTTATCTCTAAAATTATAAATTAATATTAGAGGTCGCCACTCATTAAAAAAAAGGGTAGATTTTTATTTGAAATGTTTAAAAGTTTAAAACTTTATTAAATCTAAAAATCATAATTATTTGAAATTCATTAATGTATTGCAAATAAATTCTATGAATAAAATGCACCCAAATGAACACAACTAATTAAAATCAAAGATGGTTGAAAATACATTAGTTATGGCAGATAATACTAAGAAAACTGAAGATGTTGGTTACATATGATCAAATAAATAATATCAAAAAGATTAAGATATGGGCAAAGTTTGGAATGATTAACCTGAAAAGACACCCTCTACAAAGAGTGGAATGCAGCAATGCACCAAAAGTTATCAATTATTGACAAAATTGATACAAAAGATACTTCCAAAACAAACATGACAACACATAATATACCAATGATCCCTAAAACAGTCACCTTGCATGGTTTACAATAGCTATAGAATAGTAAACTCGAAATTAAGGGATCCATGGATCACAGCTCAATTGTTAATTATTTCTGATATTAAAATGTCACCTCCCCCCCCCCCCAAATCATTTCATATTTATATAATAAATTGTTCTGGTGTGACAAGTAATGATAACTACTGATGGTGATCAAATGGAGATCAAAAACAGTTGCACAATTCTGCAAAAATGATGGGACCGCCTTAGAATGCCTCACTATATATATTCAAGGCTAAATGGGTTTTAATGATATTTACATATACAATCATCTTCTAATTAGAGCATCTTCTTCATCTTTACCTCCTGCTTTGTTCTGCATATTCTTTCCAGCAATGCTTTCTCAACTTTTCTCCTAACCTGCTAATGGTAAAAATTATTAAAATTATTTTCTACAGAAAACCCTGATCTGACAGCATTTGTCATTATTAACCTGTTGCAAATCGATTTTTCTACACATTTCTATTACATAAGTATATCCCCAATGCATTATAAGATAAAGATTTTATTCAATATCAGCTCAATACTTGTTAAAGATGATTTTAATAATTTGCATGTCTAACATTATCGCACATCATGATCTATTAAACATTGGTTTAGTAAAAGATCATAAGAAAGAGTCGTTCACAATAAATGCAAGTAATTCTTATAACCTTATTTAATTATTTTTAACTATTGTATGTAAAGTTTGAAAATATATTTCCAAAAATAATATCAAGAATTGAGAACATTTAGTATGATTACAAATTTTTATTGTTCAGCTATATTTCAGTAATCAAAAATATTTAAGAAATACTAATCTTTAAATAAAACATATAATAATTCGCAATTAAATAAAAAATTATACCATGCGACACTAAAAATATATGGATGGTAGAGAGCGCTTTCGTTTTTGCTATATACATATAGTAAGAAAAGTGGTTTATTGTTTAAGGCCCGAACGGGATCTTTAGCAACAAGGGAATATACACGTAAATGGTAAAATAGGGGTGATTTAGTCTGCAAGTTGTGTAAGGAAGGCATAGAAAATATTAGGCACCTGTTACTTCAAGGTAAATGCTTGGAAGCAGAAAGGGTACAAATAATGAAGTTATGGAAGATTAAATATGAACAAAGTGATTATACAGAAAGTGAGTTATTGGTTTTTATGCTAGGTTTGAGAAAAGATATGGTGGATTTAGATATGAAGGTCATGGAGTTCACAAAGATTATGTTGTGGAAATGGGATGGAGCAGATTATGGGAAAACATAGGGTGGAGAATGGAAAGGGAAGGTAAAGTGGCTAACAGGTTTCTCTGGGCATAGTTGCTGAGAGATTCCTGACTTCGTATAAGAAGTCACAGTGCATCACATCACATATGTTTAATAACAAAAGTCTAATTTTCTCCTTTCATTAAAACTTATAAAATGTTTCTTTTTTTTGTTGTTGTTCAATTTCATAAGTTTTATGTTTATTTCTGAAATATTGTCTAAGAAAAAATATATGATTACTGTATTTTTAACTGGAAAAAAATAAAAACCATGTAATTCCTCTTTAAAGCCTTAAATGTTAATTCTATACGGTGTTAACATTTTAATACTTTCGTTTGATTTGTAATTGATATATTAATTTATGAAACTTTTAAATTTTTTTTTAAATTTTGGTTGCATATTTCATTGATAGGTTGCCCCAAATCAACACAACAGTCAATTATTAATAATTTTTATTAGTCATTCATTAAACTAGAGATTACCCACTTAATGAATGCTATTTTTGTAGCATAATTTTCACTACATCACACTTATGAAAGGTAGGGATTGGTTTCTATCCTCCATAAGGTGTTCAAAGTGGATAAAAATCGGTCCCCACCTTTCCTGAGAATGACATAGTGAAAATTCAATTATTATTTATTAAATATTTATCCATTCACCTAAAATCAAATTTAATTTTTTAATTCCACTAACTCTAAATATGTGACAATGTTTAGAATATACGGCAGAAGCAAATGGATAATAATAATCATTAACATATGATTAGCTTTAAACTTCACATGACCACTTCTTATGCTAGTTTGTAATTGTTGTTAAAACAGGCAAAACTCACTATATGTATTGCACTCACAGCAAGCTAGGTCCTAAGTTCTAGGCGCAGTTGCTCTCAGATCCAACGCTCCCCACTGATAAAGGACACAAACCAGAAACTAGTCTGGGGATATTGGATGAGTGGGCATTAGATGGGGATTTAATGCACAAACTTTCTGGCATCCATTGATTACTTTAAATTGCTGTGTGTGGCAATACGTTGAAACAGTAAGATTCGCATTCGAATCTTAAGTTTCACCTTTTCTATCGTCTCTCACCCACCACCCTCTCCTACCCAAATTTAAACTTTTTAGTATCGAATTGTGTGTGTAGCAATATTAAAAATGTATCAATATATGTAAAATCCACCATAAACACACACACATTTCGATAACAAATTTAAAGCAATAGATAAAAATAATGTAATTTGTATTTCTCTTTTAGTTATAGAAAAATATATAATTTTAACCATTTATTTTAAATTATAAAGTTCATTGCCATGTTTAAAGTATTTAATAATAATTTTGGAAATTGATTATAATTTCAGTAAAAGTAAAATAATTGTATATTCCCTTTTGTATTTGAAATTTTAAAAGTAACAGTAGGTGAGAGATAATAGATTAATTAAAAAGAAAAATTCTCTAAAATCTTTAATTACAAAATGTAAAAGTAAAAATAAACTTGAACAATAGAAATGCAGCTTTCTATATAAATTAAACTTACAAGAATGTATTGATTATCCTCGGGGCAAATGAGTGGATCCAAAAATAAAATATAACAAAAGTGAAAAGATAAGATCAAAAAAGGGACATTTTGAATTTTCTCAGAACTTTTAGTTAAACTTTAGCTGTGGTCTGGATCAGTTGAGAATCTCCAAAAATCATAAAGTAATTTACCTACCACAGTATATTCGAGTAGAAAGCGCCCAGACTATTCTCCTCCCAGAGATGGTCTATTGTGTGCCGAACCTTCCCATTACCCTCCACAAAATCAACCAAGAAGATCTGCTGCCCAAACAATTAGAAAGCTGCTGCTGTTAAAATAAATGAATAATCTAAATACAGGAAAGAACTGTTACTTCTAAAATCATGAACAATTTGCTACTGACTACTGAATTTGAAAACTTCGTATAAACAGGTACCTGTACCCAAGCTCTAAAGTACTCTAAATATATTAATCATGCTATAGCTCATTCTCTATATAACTTGTAAAACTCTGAATTGTAAAAACCATGAATTTAATGATTAATTTATTATATAATTTCTTTAATAATCTAGCTTACTTAATTCTATCTTTTCTTGGGTACGTATTTCTAAATTTTACATTTTTATTATCTAATTATAGCATGCTCATAAGATTTCCGACCGAAGCTCGCCAAATTTAAATATAGATTTTAATCAAGACGGTTGCCACCTTGTCTAGCAACCTATTAATATATTTCATTATATACTTCTGTTGGCTGGTCAGCTCAGAAATCTCCATAATTTTCTAAATGCAAATCCAGGATTGCTTGAAACAGTGGATGCATGTCTCGCAAATCCTCATTAATATTTACTTCTATAAATTACTTAATATTTTCATATAAATTGACACGCGTTCAATGCTTCATTTATTGTAATGCAGGGGTCTACTACTTAGCAAATGACATATTAGTTATTAATACTCACCCAGCTTACCTATTGTTTTATATTTTATTAAGTTTTTAAGTAATAATTCTGTAAATTGCATTTCTTTGAGAGTCAAAAACATTCTTTATTAAATGTTGAAGATGTAGAGCCGAGTTATAAAATATATTAAATCTTAGCAGAATAGTCTGTACTTTATATATGTGTTACATTTTAGAGATGCGATGACCTATTATAAGCCTTGGATACTCCGGATTCTTTAGGATTTAAATTAATCCCAGTCATCCTACACAAGCGGACATAATAAATGTTCCCATAGGGCTTGATGACCGTCACGCAGTTAAGAGGTAATCGTGGCACGAACCCCTTGTCCCTGATTATGCTTATGTGACACCTTACCTTTTTGGGCCTACGGCAAATGCCAGCCAAATGTTCTACACTCATTCACGGCTTCGCAGTTTTAATATACTGCCACCTTCATATCGCCTTTCTAGACGTACCACATATTTCTTCTTATTAGCTTTATTATTCAATGTATAACTCCATCTCTGCATTAGTGACATAATTCACTCTCAAATAAATGTCTGTCCATAGTAATTTATAAATATCTTATTTAATTAAATAAATATATGTCCACCGTTACTGTTATAAATCCTCATTTAGACTCTTGCATTGCAAAGATATAAATCCCGAAGGCATGCTCTTGAAATACTTGCTCGAGAATTTAGGTAACTAGATTACATCAGCCAAATAAATGTATCTCGTTGTAAAATATAACAGTATTGTAAATACAGCTACTGAGGTTTAAAATATAACAAAATATTATTGGTTAAATGATTTTGTATAAAATATTTTAAATAAATAAATGTATATCTTTGTAAAGTATAACAGTATCGGAAATACCGCTACTGAGATTTTAAATGTAATAAAATATTATTAATTAGATGATATAGTATAAAATGTTTTAAATGAATAATTTCAAACTATACATCTGCTGTTACATCTTTATTTATTCGATACCCATTCAATATAATATTTCCTGGTTTCTTTAAAATATAAATGTTTAATATTAGTGTTATTATTGGCTAACTCGAAAATAAATTCTTGAATCTCTTGCATCTCCATAACCACAGTGCCTAAAGAAATGTTTACTAATGTAGCATCAGATGCGTTGTTTCGTAGATTGTATTGTGGAACCGATAAACTATGTTCGAACTCAGTACTATGGGTGGCTTCGCTACCTAGATGGTGCTGCAGTTCTGTGTGGTGGTCGAATTCTGCACTATGTTAACGATTCATACGAACCTGACTGCTACAACGTATAGTGAGTTTTGCCTATTTTAGCTTTAAACTTGTGAGTGTAGAAAGCTTGACACTTGTAAATCAAAGTGCAATGTAATATTATTAACATTTCATAGAATTCATCATGCCGCATACTTATCTAAAGATACTTTTATCCATTGGATAATCCTGAGTTATCACTATCTGCTGCAAATGCAAATAAAACACAACCAGAGACAAGTTTATAACTCTTACCTTTTAGAAAAAAGATTTGGGATTACATATAATCCAAGCTTACAATAGATGGCACTAGAGTAGCAAGAGAAAAAAAACGATCTTGTTAATATAATAAGATGAGAAGAGTTAAATGAGGTTGACACAATGCATTATTTGAAACAAACATTAAATTTATATGTGGAATTATATAACTATAAAAATGTGTAATCCATTTTTTGTCATACAAGAATATTCTGTGACTATTCAAGCCACGTTCCATCAACTAACATTAAATAAAAGTTAATATTGACAATCACAAAATTATTGCTATTTCTAAAACACATGTTATTTTTATATAGTTCATTAAAGTAGTTTTCGGTTTAAAAATTCAATTCAAAGGTTTTCAAAATTTGTTTCCACCAAACAATACATGATGTGTGCCTACACTATACTGTATTTAAGTAGCACTAATATTTTTCTGAATCCATATTTGGCACCTTATGTAAGCTGGAGTAAGCACTTCTGGGTACAACTTCAATAAGCATTTACCATTCAGCATCCACTGACTATTCGACCTTGCTCTAGATGGCAGATCAGCAATAACAGTTTATATGTATATAAATTTGTCTGTACTCCCATAAGTGGTTGTTGACAAACTGGCCTCCATTCAGATGAGCAATCTTTTAAAAACAAAGAGTGCATGCAAATCATATCCATTAGCCTTAAAAATATTATTCATCCTAATGACATAAATCTTTAACCCTTTCCAAGAGTTGTATTTAAGCTTTACTGATATTACCTATTGTGATATCTACAGACTCTGTGTACCTTTCCTCTAAAATTAAATAAAATGAAGATGTAAAGAATACAAAAAGAAATAAAGCCACAACTTATATAATTAATTCATTCATTACATAAGATTCTGTGTAAATCAATTTATATGTGTCAAAAAAATCACAAACCATTATTGCTATGGGATATTAAAAAATGTCTTCTTTGAATTTTTGTTAAATATATATTATTTATATTTCTATTAGTAATTAAATTAGTGGACCTCTGTGATTAACAAGTTTATAGTTACTAATGTTAATTTTGCTGATGATGCATACAAAATATATATATATTCTCCTTTTTTATATAGTTATATTGAATTATTATTCAATGCTGTGTGGTAGGTTAAGTATTTTGCTCTTAATAAATACATTTTTCCTTTTTTTTTTTCATGTCCTTAAATTATATTCATATTCAACTGCAAACAATATAAAATATTTAGCAGTTTTATGCAGTTTCTATAAATATTGTATACAACATATTTTATATACATAGATTAACATATGTTGGTTTACCTCTATCATGAACTATATATATATATTTTCCAAATTAAAGTTAAATTTGGTAATGTTTTCAAAACTCAGCAAATAGAGAGATGGTGATAATTAAAGTTGTGATCCAAATGTCTTTTAGTTATTTTATTTTTCAGTTTTATTTATCCAATCTTCTGAGCATAATATAGCATCCACATTTTTTTCTCTAAATTAGTGGTCACCATTGATTTCAAGTTTAAAGTAACATAAGAACGATAAACTCTATACATACATAAGTTCCATCATACAATTTGTCTTTTATCTTACTATCAGCAAAATCGAGATTTATTTTTCCACATACTAAATGATTTTATGATGATTTTTCCACTTAAGAGCATTTTAATTTTTTCTCACATTAGTTATTGTTATAGTCCAGTGTTTATCAAGAAATTTATACCTGAGAATGAGGAATGATTCAATAAATTCAGATTTCACCATATGAAGTTCAGAGACTATGCTTTCTTGTAATTTTCTGCTAGTGATTTCTCAGAAATAATAGCAGTTTTGTTCCAAAAACAAAAGAATAATTAACATGTCATCTTAGTCCGTAAGTACAGCAGTTGTCTTTACCACATGCTTTTTCTCCCTGATCAGATTGAAATGGGTTTCTAACTTTTGAGCACACCTGACTGATAGGAATCGAAAGGGGAATTTTATCGAAGCTTAAATTTTCAATCACTCATAATATATGTATTTTTTTTTCAATAAACATTTGATAAAAAAGTGTGAAAAATCCTTTTGGATACTAACAAGTATGCTACCAAAGAGATAAAAAAAGTTCTTAGCTCTGTAAATTTACACTGTGAATTAGCATATCTTTTGTTATGATAATAGACATTTGTTGTAAGTCACCTGTGTATAGATCAGATGATATTTGGAGTTTTGATCAGAAATAAAGATATCTTTATTTTTAGGAAATTACAATTTTCTATATATTATCTTGTCAACATTTTGCCAACAATAAAAGAAAATATCAAATATTAAAAGTAAAAATTATGAGAAAATTTATAAAATTAGACCAATTACATGCATAGGATCATACAATGTAAATTTTAGATCTGCATACCAGATGCAGAGAGAAATAGTAATTGATGATGGTATTAAGAAATTTACCAATCAGAATACCATGAAATAATATGATCACTCAAAACCAGTAATGAAAAAATTCAAATGATGAGTCTGTGTAAATGATAGTAATAATCAAGGGTTCAAATGATGAATTCATATGGGTAATAGCCGTATGTGTCATAAGAAGTTATACACAAGTAAAAATACAACTTCTGACATTGACCAGTTTTTTGACATATGGAGTGATGATTTGACACATGGCAAATCGTCTCAGAGAGATTGCTTCAAAAAGGCGAAGCATTTCTCAAACTTGATCTCACTTAGATTCTTCAGGAGTTTTGCTTAATGTACCAGCCCCACCCACTATCTTCCTGTATACATGCTTTGATTATGTAATAAGATGAATCATGAAAAGTTCTAACTTGTAAGTTATATCTGCATTTCTGTCTTTATTCTATTCTTCTGCTCCATGGGTACAAAAATATTTAATTATTTATAAGCAATCATTTCATAGTAATCAGTCGCTTTTAAATTTCTGGTGGATTCTATCTTAACAATAAAATCTTTTCCATAAGGAGAAAAGTAAAACAGACAATAAACAGTATATTCTATATTACATTAAATTAAAGACTGTTCATTATCTGTTTAGCTGTGCATGCATTATATCTATGTCTCTTATAACCTTAAGACTATTTTAGACTAACTTATTTATCTTTAAGACTTTATCTTCATTGTGTGTACCCAAAAATCTGAGGAAAAAATAGTTGCAGGATTTCTAGGAAAACAAAAAAAATCAGTGTCTTTATATTTTGATATCTTGGAATAATGAGTTACCTTATTTAAATCATATTATATATCTTTTATAGACAATTTTATAGGACATGTAATGAACTTGTTAATAAAAATATAATTTTAAACTTTATCTAGTAAAATTTTGAATTTACAAAGAAGCATAGAAATAATAATTTTTAAAAAATGTTCAAATCTTTTTGTCATCATCATCATCATCATCATCATCATTATTATTATTATTATTATTATTATTATTATTATTATTATTATTATTATTATTATTATTATTATTATTATTATTTTGAATATGTAATGACTTTAATCAGCTTTATTACATTCATTAGTATTTTTTTTTTCTGATAATATATACTATTTAATTTTTGCATATTGCAAATTATAGTTACCATAAAAAATATGATTCAAACCAAATCACCAAAAATCCACTAGGGCAATGGTGACAATCAAAAGATTAATAATCATATTTAAAAAGAGCAAGTCAAAGCAACATATAAATTTTTGTTATATTTCTTAAAACAATATTTCTCATTTACTTATAAGGATGACTATTTAGACTGTTTATGGCATCTATTAGCCTGTTACTAAACTGGGCCCGTAGGTGGCAGCACCATCACAGACTTTCCAAATATTATTCAAGTTTGTAATAAATTATTTTCTAGTCGAAATAAGAAAAAATAAAATAATCACTTTTTTTTTTTTTATTTGTATGTATTTTTCATTTGGATATCTCCAAATATTTTTTTGTTTATTGATTTCAAATATAAATAATTTTAAAATAGAATTATTTGTACTTCAATATTAAATTTCTATAAATCTAATAGCTATGCAATTTGATTAGAAAGGAAATGGGATGAAATGGATTATTGACAAGGTAAAATATATTCAATTTTATTGAAATATTTTAAATCTTAAATTAATTTCTCATTTAACAATCTCAATTTCATCTACAAATTCATTTAAGATTCAATTAATAATTTCAGGGATTTTCCTCAAAATAAATAAATAACTGGTTTTGAAAATTTATTGGCAATCATTTCAATTTGATTTTACTATTCAAAGAATGACATCTCCTTTACATACAATTTTAGAGTTAAGTTGCTAAATTCTGAATATAAAGCATATTCAAATACATATTAAAATATAGAGCAAAAATTGTGCATCTTGAAGAAAAAAAAAAAAACCAGTTTATACAAGTAATATAAATCTGAAGAACAATGAGATAGGTTCTATATCAATGTAATCAAAAATTGTTTTGACTAGGTTTCACATCTGAATGAATTTTCGTGATATTTTTTAAATAAGATTTTAATTATATTGCAAGTATTTCATTTATTTTGCTTAATATTTGCACATATGTCAAGCATTGGTGGTCGAAAGGTCAGTGACAGCTGCTTTACAAGCAGTTGTCCTGGGTTGACGGGTTCGCTTCCCAACTGATGCTATGACACATGAGAAAAGAAAAAAAATATTTGCACATATATAAAATACAACATTAGTGTAATAAGCACAAATTATTAAAACATTATACAAGCCTTAGTGTAAATAAAATAAAAAACCATACACACTATACATATATAGAAAACTATCAACAACACTACACTATATATATATATATACAAAATATCAAAGATCTAAATCAACTCATTAGACAAACAGCACACGCATTTTCTAAAATACTTTTACCTTTCATGTTAAATAAAAAAAATTGTAAGATTAATAGATTCAATTCTGTAACTATTAATCAAAAGTTATTCATCTTATAAAAACAGTATTTAATATAACTCTGTGATTAATTCTGTAAATATATTTTAGAAGTGTTACACTGTTTGTATAATAGAGGATAGATTTGGATTAAATATTTTTTTATTAAACTCTTTCCTGCTTGTCATTTTCTTTGTTTTCGCATTCAACATTGAATTTAAGATTAAACCATTATTATTTATCAGATAATAATAAATTTGACTTCATTTTATATTTCTGTTTACAACTAAAATGCACTCTAAATATTCACATTTTACTTCTGAAAATATCAACAAAAAAAAATAATAATCAAATCATTTCTAGAAAGATCATTTTCCAAAATCAAGAAAATCTTCATTATTTCACGTTTGTTTTTAAAATGTGAATGAATTAAAATATTCCTCTTAAATCTAATAAATCCTGCTTTAAAGGTTTAAAAAAAATTAATATTCTCTGCAATGTTACAATATTTTCACACATGCTATTACCAATTGGTCAGATGAAGTACAAACTGCTTGTAAATACATTTAGGTTAAGTTTGCATTATCCAAAAATATAACATTCTGTTTTTAAAAATATATTTCTGTTCAAAATAAATTATTAATAATTTATTTACTTGATTTGTAATAATTACTGTATAAAAAGAATCTTGAGTTGTAATATATTGGCGAATAAACACACATTTTTTGGTTATACAAACTATTTTTTCTAAGCAATGTCATAAAAATTAGTGATGTCAAAAAATTCCACAAAACAAAATAACAACTTGTCAGGGCAGAGTGAAAGCTCTCTTATCTTGATGAATTTTCACTTTTCTGGCTATCTATGCAATCTTTTCAGAATTAAAATTTTATATTAATATGTATATAAGGAAAAATACACATATTTAAAAATAAAGCTTGCAAAAAATTTTAATAGAGTGCACATAATTTTAAAAACAAAAATCTTCACTTGAAAGAAAGAATAAGTTAATGCCCAACTCCTCCCACCCTTATTTAAAAAACCCTAGTGATAATTTAAGTCATATTTGTTCTTTACATAACAGATCATGATATTGACTATTCATAATCATTATTGAACAAAATATTTATCTGAATTCCATTTTTAAAATGAAAACAAATTTTAGTTAAAGACATCATAAAAAATAAACTTATTATTAAAACTTCACAAAAAATGTCTTCACTGAAATTAATGAAAGCAACTCTTATTGCCAATAAAAACAACTTCTGCTTTATCGTAACTAAGTTTTTTTTTTTTTCATATGTCAATGCATTGACCGAGAAGCGAACGCAGTCCAGCTGCTTGGAAGGTGGCTATGCTAACCACTAGGCCAACAACACTTGACATGTTATTATGATTTGTCTTCTTAAAAATAAATATTTTCAAATAATATCTAATTACAATCACATAATTTTCTGCTTTAACATAAAAATTTTACAAACATGTTGCATAAATAGGTTTAAATATGTAAAAAAAATTACAATTTCTCTTTTGAATATACTAAATCAATAAAATATACTCTGAAATGCCTGAGATTAAATAATCAATCAATCAGTGAGTGCCAATTTTTTTGAATTATGATATAACCAATCAGACATTATAGGCTTGTTTTAAGATTCAAATTTATGGTGACACTTATATGAGGTCTATATGATACTGACATCTTCAGATTTTGTTTAAATTAACAATTTTAATAGAATTTCTAGTAACAAAAATATAATTTTAAGCTGAATCCATGATAATTTTGAACTTATGAAATAATATGAAAATAATTATTATAAATATTAACTTTTATTCTTTTTTTTTATTACTTTGAATATCAATCACTGTATTTTTTTCAGTTTGATTATATTCTTTGGTGTTCTGTGTATAAAACAATACATACTATGTCATTTTTGAATAATACAAACTTAAGTTATGATAAAATTTGTGGCTTAACACTATTTTTTTAAATATTCAATATGGCTACTTCATCAGGCAAAAAGTTGATTGAGGTTAATAAGTGAGAGGATGGAGAACAGTTTATTTTACTTATTGCATATTTTAATTCATAAAAAGCTCAAATTTTATTTGAACATTTTCGATTAAACACTAAAACATAACTAGTTTAATGCCAAATGATAGACAAAAACTATTCCTTGCTGGAAAAAAATCAGGAAGAAAGACAATCATACTTTGTTCAAATAAATGCCAAACCTTTCATCATCAAATTCAATTTTTCCAACTACTTCACTCATAGATGAGCAGACAAAAAAGACAGTATGTTAAATAAAAGCATATAAAGACAAAAAAGAATTGGCTTTTTTGGATGATATAATAAAGAACTGAATAAGTTACAAAGAACTAAAAAATTCAGACAATGAGTGGAATAGTATGAAAAATCAATTGTTTGTGTTATTGTTCTTTGTACCTGGCAGTAGAATTGACATCTTTAAGAAAAGACCATGGAAATAAACATATTTATATGCAAGTGATTATATTATGGTAATCAGAGCAATGTAGGATTTAAATTGTGAAAAATTATTGAATAACTAGAAACTTCAATTTTGTTTCCTTTTAGAATGTCATATTTTTAATAAAATAGTTAGTATGTGAACAGTCGACAGGAATGTACATTCATGTCAAAAACAGGACTCAAACATTCCATAAAATTTCATCCAGTATAAGATGATACAATATTGCCTATCCAATCAACATGCATGCCAATGACCTCATAAGATTCAAATCTGGATCAAACTCAAAAAAATTTTGGGCAAATGGTTGAAAAATTTTCCGAGTAACGTTTTTTTCTTGAGAATATCTGGTCCGACGTCAATCAACATTAATGTGCAAATTGGAAGTGCACTATTCCAGATTTCAAAATATAAATGTTGATTTGTACGAATTAGTAGCCCGATTATAAAGTGGGATTTCGATTATGATATAATGCAGCCTTCATTAATAATAAAATATGTCCAATTTTAACACTTTGTTCTGTGCCCTCGACAAAAGACTATAAGAATACCTGAAATTCAAAATAGGTGAAACTAAAAAAAAAAAAGTTTTTAAAAACCTCTATGTTAGCACACTAGTTCCTCTGCATCCATGGAAATCGTTATCAACAACAGTTTTAGAAACGTAATAAAATGTTAAATAAAAATAGAAAAATTAGGGATGCATAAATTTCATGTGCTCACTAACATATATAAATCCTTTGTGAAAAACATGTCAGCTTCCGGCATTCAAATCGTATGAGCTTTCTTATTCATTTATTACGCTGTTTTCATTACTAATTGTATACGTTTTGATATGTGCAATTTTAAACATTAAATTGCATAAACGCTAAAGATATATATTACATATACTTTTCTCTGATTCATGGTTTCATGTATCCATAGAAAGGCTTGCACCCACATACAGTAAGGCTGGACTTTTGTATATATATACGAGTGTGTGGGATTATCAGAAAGATAACACTGGGTTTTTACTTTCATTACTATAGCTGAAATAAATTCTTAATTATCTAAAGTATGGTGATACTCATTATATTGTAAAGCATCTTTTTAAATTTAAAAGTTATTAAAGTAAAACAGTTTATTAATGACAATCCAAGTTATATATATAAACAATAATAAAGAGTTGATAGGGGAGGGGGACTGGAAGTTCCTTGACTGTGCAAACGGATTTTCTTTTCAAGATGAACTAATCTGATTGGTTATGACAGCTTCTGTTTTCCACCATCTAATCCTTCTACGATTATTAACTGTATAATTACAATTCAGGACAATAAACAAAGCCAGAAAACAGCTTTCGGAATTAATATCCAGCCAGCTAGGACAAAGACAGCAATCTGTTGCGTTCTAATGAATTATTTATGTTGTTTTTAATATATACTGCGCTTTTTAAAAAAAAAAAAAAAAAAAAACTATTTTTGCATAAATATTTATCGATAAAAAAAGACGATAACGCTTTCTTTCTAAAAATAAATGAAACAATTTAATGCAATAACAGCAAAATATTAATACACAGAAACTCTGGCACCGCTGGATCAAGTTGAATTGTCCCTAGATACCAGAAAGCAATTAAAAACAATGTTCAATTGTAAGGTACTTGAAGCATTTACGAACATTCAATTCCCAAATATCGTTCTTCAAACCGCCTGTAACCTTCTGGAAAGTTATAGATGGACCCTCCTTTACGACTGTCTAAAACTTCTTTGGGAATTGCGCGAGTGAAATATATTTGAATATATTATAAAGGCTAGGTTCAAGGTTCTGAAGATTGTAAGAGACACAAGTAAGAAGTTAGTAGATAACTTTGAATAAAGGTGTATCTATAATTATTTGGGAAAACTCAGTGCATGTTAGAAATATTCTGGAGAAAAGGGTCTGCGTTGATATGAGGGGAACTGTATTTTAGTCATTTGGTATAATAATAGTGTCTATTTTTGGAGCTTGGATCGGCCCATCTCTGTAGCTTTTGAGCTTGAACTTCTTCAAAACTCCTGTGGAATAAAGCTATTCAATTATTTTATTTTTACTTACTCAATAAATACTCTTTTGCAAATCTATACTCCTAACTTTATCCTTCCAACTTATCCTTTCTCTTCATCTCTAGATTCTAATCTTCTCTCTCTGTTTATGCCCTCAGGTCCCTGCTTCATATAAAGCTAATAATGAAACAAAATCTTTTACAAATTCTTTATTTTTAAGTTGAAAGATTTGAATGATTTACATTTTCAACCTTTTTAAAAGCCTTCTCAACAAATACTACCCTACTTTGTTTATGTTATTTCCTCCAACAATTACCAAATCCTCCAAATACATTTAGCATTAATTAGCTCCTTCCCATCCAACTACAGCTCAGTCTTTCATTCCCCACCTATTTTCACTGCTTTAGTTTACTCTCATTCGAAACACAAAATCCATATAGTTTATCAATCCTTTCTGCTGAACATCATAAATTTGGAAAATTATCTTCTGGAAGTTTTCTTAATATAGGTGAAACTACAAGGTCAATTTTCAAATTTTCATGATGACCAGATTTTTTAATATGACCAAATTCTGAGAAATCGGGATTGCTTAGGTATAGCTGATGCACTAAGAATGAAAAAACAATAAACAATTAATTAAGCAAACACTATGATTCTAAAGTGTAAGGATCAAATAATTATGAGACTTGAGATTATAATTTATGAATAGCTGTTACAATTTGAGTGCAGGCAGTCCTATAAAAGTAATCTATGTCAATGTGAATTTATGGCATATATAGAATGCAAAGTTTTACAAAATTTGGTGTGGATGTCAAGATAGTCATGTCTCTTGCGATGTTAATCATTAATATGTTGTTGCCGTTAGTTTGCAAAAAAAAAAAAATACTTTAATATTCTGCACCGTATCCAATCGCAAACATGCATGCACATGAAGGTAAACTTCATTTGATGTAGTCTTGTGCAAAAGAAGTCATAGAATATATTAATTGACTCAAGGTCAGGACTGCCTATATATATATATCATTTGATATTTGGAACATATAAAAAAAAATAAGCAGAAAACACAAATATTAAAGGTTTAAAAAAAAAAAGGATCAGAAATAAAAAGGGTATGTTAAAAAGCTTTTAAGAAATTCACATTATTAGAATGTTTACAAAAAAAGAAGAAAATAGTTTCTTTTTTTAAACTATGATAGATGGAAGACTAAATTCTTCAAAAACAAAACATGATAAAAATAAATAAGGAAATGTGAAACAGAAAACAGCATCAAATTTAATTATATTTTTAGTAGTCAAAAAAATGAAAAACAAAAATAAACAACTGAATAGTTCGAGAAAAAAAAAACAGACAGGCAAAAAATAACCAAAGTTACTTAACGATAAAAACATAACTAATTAAAATTAAAAATAAAAAAAATGCCTAGAAAGAGAAGAAATAATTGTGATAATCACTCTTTTGTTTAATAAACAGGAAATAGATAACAGATCATTAAATAAATATATACCTAAAAAAAGAGAGAGATTGAAAATAAGACTATTCTTTAAAAAAATGTTGAAAAATATAATTACACACACTGTGTAAATATAACTTGCATATGTATCAGCACATTAAAATTCAACACCAACAGTTCTTAACCCATCAAGAGTCAATTCCTCCGAGTTTTGTAAAGCAAAGAGGCCAACAGGGATCTGCTAATCGGATACCCCTTGTAAATATGCACCATAGCTGGTAATCATCCACAATTCATAGTTTGGAGTCTATAAATCCCCACTTGTGCAAGATATAATGACATCTACCCTGGCCTGTTCTAACTGTTAATCTTCCATCAGAATTTTCTTGCGAAAGAGAGAGAAATCTGATACTTGGAGAGTATGATCAGCTACTGGTGTGATTATTTATATTGGAGTTATTCCAGTTATGTGTCCACATGCTGTTGATATCCAATGTGGGTGTCTACTAAGAATTACCAATAAGCCAGAAAAACTGCCTTGACTTTTGCCCGTGGTTTGGAAGATTGATGTTGTACAGTGTTATATAAAAATAATTGAATATTTTATTACTTAAGGGGTTAAGTTTGGGAAATAGGGCTGGGCTCTAGTCAACAAACTTTGAAGTCCAGAGACTGCAACTTACAGCTGCATCAAATCAAAACTTTATCAAACAATATATAAACTCAATAAGTAGCACAAATATATTTCATAATAAAGAAAAATAGAGAACAGAGATGCAAAAACAATCAAGATGGTGAATACTGAAAGAATTCAAATAGAGCTTGCAGAAAAGGAACAAAATAGGAATAAAATAGATGCTGATGTATATAAAGATAATGTACTCCTTCCTCAAAAACTACATTAATATTCTGCTGTGTCTCTTACTTAAATAAATCTGAGAAAAATATCTTACTAGAAAGAATGGATATATGAAAACCTCCTAAAGCCTTCGATTTAAAAATTGACAAGCAAAATATTTAAATTCTGATTGCTAAGTTTTTATCTTAAAAAAAAAAAAGACTACTTCTCTCATAAAAGAGGCATATATGTTAAAGATTTTTAATTAAATAGTTATTTAATGATTCTTTAAACCTAAAGCTCAGGCAATGACATTTTGGCGATCCTTAGACGAATGCTCAATAAGTGGCATATTCAAAACTCAGGGGAGTAATATTTCAGACCAGAATGTTGTGGGGGGAAAAAAAATTTGAAAATTGGTTTTATAAAAAGGTAAAAAAAAAAAATCTAAATATCAACTGATGGTTTGTTTGATTTTAATGAAGTTAAAATTTGACATATTTTTAAAATAAAAATGGTTTAATTTATATTAAATAAATAATAGAATGATTTACTAACTAAGAAGTCATAAAAAATTTGGGCATCTGAAGAAACAGGGTCAAGCCACTATCTAGGAACTTTGAACTCCAGAGTAGCATTCTACCACTATTTTTTTTAACTAAGTAGGGTCTTACATTAATAGACTTGTAAAATTAAGAGTGTGCCAATAGCTCTAAACAAGCTTTTTTTTTATTTATTTATGATAAATGCTACTACAAGAGAAGACATTCAAATCATTTTTATCTTGGATTGTCCCCATTCCCAGACCGGTTTCAACCTATGGGTCTCTTCAGTGAGGAGTTGTGGCATTAGATTTAAAAAACCAACTCAAGCAAAGCATTTATCTAAAAGTTAATTGTTAGAAGAAGATCTGAAACTTTTAGACATCTACATGTCTTTAAAGTCAGCTCTAGACTTGTAATACATATACATGGTTTGACTAATAAAATATATATGTTTAAAAAATTATTAATTATATACGTCGTTTAATTTATTGGTACGTTAGGATTAGTGCTGCCATGATGGAATCATCCGCCATAATTATTGTAACTTTGCGAATTATACTAGCACTTTAGATTTCATAATAATTTTACTGCCCATGTTTGTAATGGCAAAATGTCGTAATTTTCTCCAGTTGGGGGGGCGGGGTGCGATGGCTGAATGCTGTAGTTGTGATTATTATGAAAACATAAAGCGCTAGAATAATTTGCAAGTTAGAATAATTATGACTGGACCATAACGGTAGTGCGTGGTAATCCTAGAGTATTAATTTATTTTATTGTGATTTCTTTGAGTAATTTAATGTTTAGATGTCCAATATGATGGCAAATTACTTAAATACTAATGAAAATCATACATAGTAGAAATGTTTTCAAAAAATACTTTAAAAAAATGAAAATTTTGTGATGATAATATCATAAATCAATATATATATAAACAAAAACACCTTTCGCCAGGTTAGAAATTAAAAGCATTCTAAATATTGAACAAATGATGAAGAATAAAATGAATCCATCTATTCTGGAGAGCTCTGATGTTTATAAGCATACCTTTGTCAACACTGGTGGTAATTCGGAGTAAAATTAATTTATCAGCCAGATGGAATATGGCTTTTAAAAGTTACTGAACTCATAATATATTATATAATGCTGGAGACACTACTTTTTTTAACATTTTGATTGTAATAATTAAATCAGATTCAATATACACTGAGCCACGTTTAATTTAAAGTGTACATATTAATTGCTTCTTGTGTATTAGACGGCATGATAAAAGTCACCAGCCCAAAAAATATTATACAAAGACCTAATGAAACACATACTCTATCTTCTAAACAGGAAATAAATTAATTTTGTAAGTGAATATTAGATAATATTCCAATGAGGAGAAAGTTAAAGTTATTAGTCAAAATGATTTTTTTTTTTTTAATTTAGTTACCACTTATGATAAATTTAGATTGTTAAAAGTTTACTTGTTGAAAGATCATTTCTTGCAAAAACCTAAATGCCTGTTTACAAATCTTTATAAATTAAGATGTTGAAAAATGATAACTTCTTATAAAAAAAATGTAAATCCATGTTAGCAGACATTTGTATCCTTTCCAGTAAATAAAGTTATAGGTCATCATTTTTCCAAATAAATACTGCTGGATCAGTGCATATGTGAAATATCACCACCACTGGACTTGTGAAATCTCACCACCAGACTAATACTTAAGTACCATTCAATCTTATTTAATTATTACAATCAAGGTGTTAAAGGAGAAATATTGTCGCCAGCTTTGTATAACTGATTATAAAATTTAATAACTCTTAAAATGCCATATTCCATCTGGCTGATAAATTAATTTCACTCTGATATTACCAACAATGTTCGCAACAGTATGCTTATAAACATCAGAGCTCCCAAGAATAGGTGATTTCGTTTGATTTTGGATCATTTGTTCAACATTTGGAGTGCTTTTAATTCATAGCCTGGGGGAGAATGATTTACTCCCTTAGTTCAGACAATATGTACAAAAGGAAAACCATCTTTTAGAATTTATTAGTTTACAAGAATAAATATTAATAACTACATAGTATGTTCTGAGTGGTTCTCTATCCAACTGTCTGCAATGCCATCTCTGAAACAACGCAGGTGTTAAGTAGCGAAATGAGATGGATATTCACAAAAGTTTTAAAAACATACTTGGATCTTAAGTCACAACATGAAATATCAAAGTAAGTTTCATATCTTAATTCATAAAGAAACAACACACTAACACTAAATTTTGTTTTAAATTAGGCAAAACTGCTACTAAAATGTTTAAGACGATTCAAACTGTGACTGATTGTGGAACTGTGCACCACCTAAATATTTTTAAACAATGTGTAAGATTCCATGATGGCAGACAAAGCACTGGAGATTATCTATGAAGATATAAAACATACTATCAAATTTAATGGCATAATTCATGACTCAGGCACACTAACACCTTAACATTTTTGTGCCGAACTGTCAATAAATAATATGCATTCTGATTCACAGATGGCACTGCATTCAAGTTTGGGAAGAAAAAACCAATCACCTTTTCACTTAAACACACTGCATAAAATTGTTAATTACAGGACATCCCTTATGTTAAATATTAACAGAGCTATAATTGTTTCAAATAATATACCCCTTCCAAAAAATGTTTTCTGTAAATATAATTATACAAACAAGACATCTTTAATATAACACCATAATAAATATTTAACTTTTCTATATTAAACAAAAATAGCTGGAATCATCAATAGTTCTGCGAGTGAAAATTGCTTTTTAGCAAACTTCAAATTTTAGCATTACAGAAATCCTTACTGCATCATAATGTTAAAAAATTGAAAGATATTATCATAGAAAAATTAGTAAACCCTAATATAATCCATGCGACTGCATATTCCCCAAGTTGTAACCTTTATACCTCATTACCCACTGAAAATAAAAAATTATTAAATAGAAATGTCACTTTGACAGTATTAATTGCTGCTATTATTACTCTCAATTTGTAATCTATACATTTATTTTGTGAAAGTTTAAAATCATGATTACATTTTTTTCCCAAAAGATGGAGCCAAAATAAAAATTCTCATATATGATATTAAACTTTTTATTTTTTTAATGAGAATTTCATCTATTTGGACTTATTTAATCCATTTTTTTAATTAAAAAATATATAAATATCTTCTGACTTTAATTATATACTATTTATTAATTATTCATTGTGCAGATATTAATAAAGATAATGATTATTTTAGTATCATTTTTGAAAAAGTTTTAAATATAAATTACAAACATTTTTAATTTATTTATTACATTATAGCTAATAATAAAAAAATAGCAAATATCTAAATCTTTATTTATTTATTTCTGAAAATGCTTTTAAATAATTATTTTATACTATTTTTAATTTTGAAGTATTTATAATTACAGAATTTTCTTTTTTCTTTTAAACAAATACATTAAAAAATTGGATCTGAATATCTATTTCCCTCAAATGCACTCTTTTTTTAAAAAAAAAAAAAGAGAGAAAACTATTCCTCAATTAAAAAGATAAAAGTAAACATTTTTCTTACAATAACAATAATAATGACAATAGGGGGGGGGGGGACCTCTCATTAAGATTTGCTGACTTAATAAAAATGACAAATGTTTTTTTACTTAATCAAAATAACATTAATCTCCAAATTAATGAACTAGTAGAAAAAACCAGGGAAGGTGATTACATTACATTGACCACTAGTATCTGTTATCAAGACAATATTGGTTATGCAATCAATGCATGCACAGATTGCAATCTCCATCATGCCAACTACAAATATATCAATAAATATAGTGCATAATAAATCTATATCCAGTGCTATCCTATTCATATCTCTAGCCTCCTTTTTGGATTATAGCTTTCATTAGTGTGAAAATTATTATAGATGAAAATACTAAAAGAGAGCAAAGTCTAATCTTGGAAAACATATGTGATGGATTCATTACCATGAGTACAACAGGTAAAAAATATCTAATGTAGAAAGAATTGGACCAATATAGTAATGTACATTTTATTTTAGAATACATTATATTAAATAAGATATAGAGAATAAAAAAAAAAGAAAGAAAATGATTTAAAAAAATAATGAAGAGAAGATTTGAGACTATACTTAAGAATTTGGTGGTTGCCAAATGTTTGATGTTAATATGTGGGTGTATGTAAAGTCAAATATTGAAATCAATGTATGTGGATGAATGGAATTCTCTCATTGGGGCATAATGTAATTCTAAATTTTTTTCATGGTCAGAACAAAATTCTCATACACCTATCAACATCTGACTAGGTCAATTCTCCATTTGAAATTCTGGGAAAAGGTTTCAAATTCTATTCTGAATTGAAAGCATAAATGTGAAGGCATGAATTTATTTTAAAAAGCTGTAAAATTATCATGGTGTCTTTTAATGGGAAGTAAATTCATAAATCCATATACCAATTTATGTATTATTCTACTTTATTTTGATGACCTGCAAAACTATCAAACTATCATGACACATTTTTATATGGAGTCGATTTATTAATCCATATACCAATTTATGTTTCATCGTACTACATTTTGATGCCCTGTGGTGCTTAACATAGGTGACAGTAATGCACTGAATAGAATTCCTGGATCAGAATCAATTTCACATTTGATGCACAAATATCACATTATTTTAGAGAAACTACCTTTCAATTATTTACCATTACGATAATTTTTTTGAAAATATCAAACATTATATAAAAACTTACCAGTAAATTCTTAATTTATGCATCTTTGTGATGCCATTTTGAAACTTATCTGCTAAAATATTAAAAGAATTGCAAAAAAAAGTCATATAGATAATTGTTTATTCGGTGTATGAAATTTGTTTTGAAAAAAAAAAAACATCATAAATGAACTTACAAAGATTTCAAATGGGAGATAGATCTCAATAATAACTTTAATCAATCATTTGATTCTATCACTATACCAATAGATTTGATGGTCATTAACTATGTGGTTCATAGTTCACTTTTGTCCACATCTATACAGAAGACTGACTGTTAAATTCTATTTCTGAAGTGGATAAGCAGAACAATCATTAATTATCAAGAATTTGTTCAAAAGATTCCAGTAACATCTAGGAAGATCGAATCGAATTAGCTTTATTAAGGTATGTAGAAAAAGAAATTTGTTTGAACCTCATGAGATCATGTTTATCTGCCTTATTTTTCAGTTGTATAGACATTGTGGGTTGAACATCTAAATTGGGAATCTTTAGTGTCAAAGGATTAAATATTGCTTACTTTGATGAAACTCAAATGCTAACAGCATCACATGACTTCCCATATGGTGACTTAATGATTCTAGGAATAGTTATCTTCAATCTATTCTAGATGTTTCTATTGTAAGATTGGACGATCACTGGATGATAATAATATGTAGTTATAATGCTATAAAATTTATATTTCCTGACCAACTGGCTTCTATCTTTTATCTTTGTCAGTTAAAATTAGGATTCAGAGATGGAATTAACACCTCTGCTACTACTTGGGTTGAGCAAGACATCAATCATAAACTAGTATGGCAAGAAATTTTGGAGTAATCACCCAAATTAAATAAAGCAATAATAACTGATACTATATTCCCTAGATTGGAAAGTTATATATAAAACAAGTACTGTGGCTATTATAGGTGAGAATCAGTTCTTCTGAATTGAAGTGCCTGGATAGTCGGTAATTGACGATGAATGGATCAGATGACATATGTGCCTTCATTCAAAATACAAAATTAAGCATCTGTCCATTACAAATTAAATGCCTTTACTATGTTCACTGCACAATGCAACACGAAACACTGCATACATTCAGTCAATCATAAAGCTAATAACAGTGTTTTCATTGTGATTGGTGAACAATTTAATTTCTCGTAAAAAGAAATAATACTTTATTATATTTTAAAGAGGGATATAATATCTGAAATAATTGCAAGAAAAAGAAAGATATACACACAGCTTTAATGAATACATTGTACAGGCTTAAACCTGCATTTATATATGTAATACTGTTCATTAAAGTATAAAGATTGGCTATCTTAATATAAAGCTGAGTACTGATCATATATATGTGTGAGGATAGTAATCTGGACCAACTGATGATTGCTGGTTTAGCATGAAATACGTATATTGGTGATTATTTATCTTTTCAACATGTGTGTGATCAGGTGGGTCAACAATATGAGATGGCACTGAGAGTGGTGGGTCGTGTAAAAGTCTGAGTTCAAACATAGCTTTAATATAAAATAGCTTCACAGTGATGAATGCAAAAAGTGGCAATAATTATATATGTCATGCAAGTGTGTAGTTTCCAAAAAAAGGAAACTAAAGACCTTTTAAAATCACACATGTAATATGTAAAAGATGGACTGTGATATTTAGAGGAAATTACATGTAGCCCTTGCCCTGAAAAATTAGCCTCACCTCTGCTTTATACTATTCAAGCTGATTTAACAAAACTAAATCAAGACTAATTCATTTGTAAAACTATATAAAAAGTGACCAGATGATAGATCTATATGCTATGCAAATGATTCACCCAGCTTTAAATGTTTTTTTTTTTTTTCTCAAATTCAGGTTATTCACTTTAATAATAAAAGGGGTTTAAAAAAAGAAAAAAGCTGTGAGATGCACGAGGATTAATCCCAGTTTTGAATCTTAATCTTCAGTGGTAAAGAAAAAGTCAGAAATCAGTTTGTCTAGAGATGGGTACTTTATTGGTGCTCAACTATCTGGGTTTCTACTGATTAGTCACACTAGATGGCTCTAGTACAGAATGAAAATTCAAGGAGAAATGGGATAGTCAAGTTTTTATGAGAGATGCAAAAAGTAAAGTGAAAATGTTTGATAGGTTGCAGTTTATGGATAATAAAAGAATAGCCAAAATAATATTTAATTGGGTTTTGAGTAAAGGGCAGACAACAAGATGGATGAGAAAGGTAATATGATATGCAAAAGATTTGCATAAAGAATTTGTAAAAGGTGGGATGATTGTGTTAGTAAGATTGTTGAGTGTTATAGTGGTAAGGAATGAGATAAAAGAATAGATGCATTAATAAAGAATAGGAAGTTGGAGAGATAGAAAACTAGTATAAGGAGTAAAAAAGAGTTTAAATATATATAAAAGTAAACTAAACATTGGGTGCAAGTTAATTTATGATAATAGTAAGGAAAGTAGTTTATTGTTTAAGGTTCGAATGGGATCTTTGGCAACAAGAGAATATACATATAAATGGAAAAATATGGATGATTTAGGCTGCAAATTGTATAAGGAAGGTATAGAAAATATTAGGCACCTGTTGACTGAATGTAAATGCTTGAAAGCAGTAAGGGTACAAATAATGAAGTTATGGGAAAATAAATATGAACAAAGTGATTATACAGAAAGTGGGCTATTGGTTTTTAAGCTGGGTTTGGACAAAGATAAGGGGGATTTAGATGTAAAGATTATAGAGTTGACAAAGATTATGTTGTGGAAATGGGATGGAGCAGATTATGGAAAAGCTTAGGGTGGGAATGGAAGGGGAAAAGTAAAGTGGCTAACAGGTTTCTTTGGGCATAGTTGCTGAGAGATTCCTGACTCAGCTTAAGAAGAAGTCACATCACATCACATCACCAGCGGAGGATTTTTCAAATATGAAACAGTTATGACTCCACTTTTGTTCTTTTTTTGTTTTTTTTACCAATTTCATGAGGAAAGTAATTTTTGTACAGAATAAAACTGCAAGACTTACAAAGGACAAAAAATTACAAAATGAAAGTTAAAACCTATTGTGGGCCCACTCTGGATTCAGTCACGTCAAAGATTGAATAAGGGCCAAAACCAGCATAATGAACTAGGGCAATTGTTTTTTTACCGATTCCTTCAATTTCAATTTATAGTTGTTGTTTTTTTTTTAAAAAATATTAAACAGAGTTGTTTTTGACTTGCAATATTTTATAAAATATCCGGGCTTGCTTTTTATTTTTATAATCAGGACTCCAATGTATTAAATTCACGTTGGCACAAGTGATAAATTCCTCGTTTTGACTAATTTTTTTTTTTTTATTGTTTTATGTTCTATCATCGGGTTGGGACTAATTTTACCACCTTAGAGAGGAAACAGTTCATGGAGGTCCGTTTTATGTTTTCAGTATTTTTTTGAATCCAAGATTCTAAAACAAAAATTAAATACATAAACTAAACATATATATATATATGACAGTTCTTTAATTAATTTAACCAAAAATTAATTAAAGAATTGGCCAAGTCTCACAATTCATTTGAATTTTAGCTGGCATCATTTCAGAAAACCATTTTATTTTAAGAAGAGGATGTATCTATCAGATAAACATATACTAAGAATTGTTGATTTATATAGTACATAATTTCATGAAGGAAAAAAGTCAGTTTTCATTTAACAACTCTTTGATTTTGTTTTTAAATAATATTTGAAATCTTTCAACTCAAAAGATATTTGTGTAGGCAGTGGTTCAAGAGATAATGATATCGGTAAATTGTTTGGTAAAAAAAAAAAAAAAAACCACTTGTGCCAAATCCTAGTGATCCCGGAAAGAGGAAATAAAAACAAAGATCCACAAAAACATCAATCAAGGTAAAACAACACATCTAATACATGTGTGTGCATGTGCATTAACTTCTCTTCCTTAAAGCAATAAGATGTTATGGCCAAAGCAAACCATTAAAAAAAAATTTCAAAAGGCAAAGCCATGAAGTAGTTAGTGTATTAGCTATGCCATTGCTATGATCCAGGTTAAATTCAAGTACAATTTGGAAACTTTGAATTGTGGATAAAGATGTCTCCAGCAAGCTTATGATTTCTTCAGGTGATCAGCCCATTAGCAACTGAACCAGTAATCCATAATTATAATATTATTTGAAAATATCTGGGTTGGTTAGGAAAGTGTTAATGCACTTATCATAAACCAATACCACCATGGTAACTAATCATAAACCAATACCACGATGTTCAAATGCAGCAGTTTCATCCCTGATAAAGGGAGGGTCATGAACATTCAGATATTCAATCCATAGGTTATCATTTTTTTACAAGATGAAAGGATAGCCAAAATTTGTATCAACAAATATATCTAGTTTAATATAATAATTTTCACTCTCACAGTATTTGATGGACAACATTTAGATCCAAATATCTTCTTATTGATAATAATGGCTCGATTCTTATAATTAAAAAATAAAGTTTCAAAATCTATTCTTATTTACAAACTCTTTTTGCATTGTTTATTCATTAACACTTTTCAAAGAGACTTCATTTTTCTACTATTAATTTAATATGATTCAGTAAACAATAAAAAAGTTGTGTTGTCAGCAACCTGAGTAAAGGTTGTTAACATGCAGTGGTCTCATTAACAACTCTGACAAAAAAAATAGTTTATACTCTTCAGCATAATTTTCATTAACACTTTTTTAATAGTACTTCCTAGTAATGATTCATGTAATGGATCATTTATTTATATCAGGATGCAAAAAATAAATTTAAAATGCTGTGTTTTCTTGGAATGCAGCTGGGCTGGACATATTGCTAGAAGAAATAATGGATGGACAGATGAAATCTTAAAACTGGACTCACCCCCCACAAGAGATTATAAAAGATTAAGAAAGAGACGCCATGTGATATGGAGAAATAAAATAAGAAGTGTGCTGGTGTGATATGGAAAAAAAAATCTAAACCTCAGAAGAAACTGATTAAATATGGAGAGACCATCCTGTAGTGCCGGGGTGGGCAAATAGCAGCCCGAGGACCACATGCAGCCTGCTAAAAGTTTTTATGTGGCCCGCCAAGACAATCAGAAAAATCCGCCTTGAACTGAGATTTCCTAACCATGCGCAAATGAAGATTCGTCTTGTATTTTCCACTAGAATGGCCATATCAATACACACATGCAGTGTAGATACAATGTGCAGTGCTTTTCCAGTTGATCTGGTTAATTTCAATTTTGTCTTTGCATTAGCAAATATATATATTTCCAACTTTAGTGAAACCATGAACCTCCAAAAAAATGTAAAATCGGTGATGAATGTTACATATGAATATATATATATTTCTTTGGTAATACAGGTAATAAGGCAGTGTGTTGTTTATTGTCTCATGAAAAAAAGGTGTGGCCCTCCGCTAACCTTCACTTCCACAAAGTGGCCCCTGGTACAGCCCTCCGCAAACCTCTGCGGCCACCAAGCCAAAACAATTGCCCACCCCTAGTGGAACAACCCCCTCACAAGAGATTGTAAAAGGTCTAGAAAGAGACCACATATGATATGGAGAAATGAAACAAGAAGTGTGCTGGTGTGATGTGGGAAAGAAAATTTAAAAATCAAAGAAATATTAAATTCGGAGAGACTATCCTGTAGTGGTCTGATAATGGTTGGAAATGATAATGTATTGGCTAATACAAATGCAATAAATCTAAACAATAATCGTCTTAATTATAAAAATTTGTATATAAACAGTAATACTTTTGGGTGATTGGAAATAATAAAATATCTTCATTGTATTATATGTGTTAGTATTTTTCTTTATACATTAAATGCAGAACAATTAGCAGAAAATATTTAAAGTACATAAAAAATAATATAATATATAATTGTATAATTTATCTAAAGTAATTACTGTCAAATGAATACATTCAAAAAAGTGTTGCAAACTGAACTGAGCAGCAGTCGCAGTAGTAGTAGTAGTAGTAGTAGTAGTAGTAGTAGTAGTAGTAGTAGTAGTAGTAGTAGTAGTAACATCAACAATAAGATGATTTGTTACAACATGTATTTATAATGTGTAATTCCCTTATTAAATAAATAAAATAGTACAAATTTACCAATAATTCAATGAATAATATTTTTAAAGTAATTTAATTACTGTAATCCCTAAGGTTTCTACATTCTGCTAATAGATGGCTCTGAGAATTTATTCTTAAATAAAAATCAGAAGAAAATTATCAATTTTGATTTCACCACCTGCAACCCTAACACACTCTCAAACTCAAATATTTTCGCAAAGACTTAGCACACGGCTTTATGTTAGTCTTCATATTAAAGTATTCTGAGATAACTATTCTACTATTATTTAAACTCATAGGAAGTCAACAAGCCAGTGCAGACTGCCATGAAAGTTTACAGTTAAGATACTATGTTTCTTTTGACATTTTCCTTAAATTGGAAGGGGGGGGGTGGAGTTTTACCAACAAATAAACAAAAATGGACTTGTTAAAGCTTCTTGAAAGAAATATTACAGGGACTAGCTTATAAAGATTTTCATAAATTTCTCAGGACAACCAACAATTAAGAACATAAAGGACATAATTAAAAAAGTGATGAGTATATCATAGCTATGTCCAGGACATAGTAGAAGGTTAAAATTTTGAGAAATTGTTTGCTCCAGAAATGATTTAATTACAAATACTTTATTCAATTAATCATTGAATAAAATGGTTCATTAAGAGATTGAAACTTATAAAAATAAATAATTTATGGAGAATTCACACATAAGTTCTTTACCAATGCAAGATTTAGTGTGTTGAATATTTAATCAAATCTGTGTATTTTATTAATTACACCTTATCTGAATGCAAAGATATTTAATCAATTTATACATGAATTAAAAACCAATGGAGAATAATTTTGCCCTATGGTGGCCTATTTACAGTCGGTTTTACATATATTTTATCTATATATGAATAAAGACTTGCATAGTGCATAATATAACTTAAATTGCTAAAATACAAATAAGCAATTACACAATATTACGATTAGATATATATTGTTTAACTAGTAATCTCAATCAGACTTTAGACAAGAAATATAAATATATACAAATGCCTATGGGGAAAAAAAATGACGAGGTTATTCAACTACGGAAGCCAAATTCAAATGCAGGCATAACTTGAAATTTTTTCAGGTGGGTGAAGGTTTCCAAGAAAAAAATTTAAAACTTTTTCCGCTGTGCAAGGCTGCTAACTATCCATTTGTCAATTGGGAAATAGATATTTAAATATTCTTAGCTACCAAATAAAACAAAAAATTCCAAAAAATTCAACTAGAACGATTGGCCCAGTGGATAGCAAGTGTCTTCTTTCCTGCCGCACTTGGAGAAAGTTCCATCTACATAATGCCATTTATGACTGTTCAACCATTTATCTAAGTGCGCGCGTGTATGTGTATAACAAGTATATATCTCATCATCATTATCAATTACTCTTCCATATTATAGCGGTTAGAGACAGTAAGAACATACAACTGCCATTTGCAATTTGCTGAGAAATTTATGACAAATTCTTGCATTGGTGGTCGAGAGGTCAACGCGACTGCCTTGCAGGCAGTTGCCCGGTTGCGGGTTCGCGTCCCGGCCGATGCTATGACACTTTAAAAAAAAAAAGTTACCTTTTATGAAACATAATTACGGCTGACTGCCTTACAGGTAATTTGAAAAAAAAAAAAAAAACATTAGTTTCACTCCTCTGGTAAATATTTTAGCAGCAGAAGAGAAGCGAGGCTAGAAGAAGTTAACCTCTGACAGATATGAAATGAACTGCAAATAAAATCAAATTGAAAGACTTCTTATAAGAAATATTTGTTATTTCTTTAGATCTTCTCTTAACCATTTAATTACTTGACTACAATATTTTTTTCTGATTTTTTTTTTTTTTTTTTTTTAAAAAAAAAACTATTTCCTATATTAAATGTGTATATATAAACATCTTTTTTATAAAAATAAATGGCCCAAACGGCTGTACAATCTGTCCCATTAGTACTTCAAAAAATAGGTGCTGGATTGTAAGGGTCCAACGGTTTTCCATCCTGATTATTTATCTAACTAAGCCTAATTACATACTCATTTTCCAAACAGAGTATCCCATACATTATCATCATCATTATTAACGACCATTATTGATGAACTGCAAAATGAAGATTTCTCCAAGTTTAATGCAGTTTTTTTCTAATCCATAGCTTCTCTTTACCTTCAAACTTCCTTATTTCATACATTTATCTCACATGTGGTCTCTTTTATACACTTTATAATCTCTTGGGATCCAGGTTAAGACTTCAATTGTTCATTTATTACCATTTCTTCTAGCAATTTACCTTCAGAACAGTTCCATTTCAGTCTGAGAAATTTTTTCAAAAATGACAATGGTAGTGGTTTGTTGATCAACCCAAATATTTTGTTTTCAATCTGTTTTTATTCCCAAAATATCTCTCTCCATACTTCATTATCTGAGCTGAAAACTCTGCACCATTGCTTTTCTGTTAAGTGTCCAAGACTCAGATCTGTAAGTAAAAACTGATAAAAACATCTAGTAAAAGCTTCTTTCAAACACATTGTCAAGTATTTCCTTTTAATTTTATTTCTGTCAAAAGCACTCCATACTCACCAGAATCCTACTGAGTTTGATCAGATAATGGAAATTCACAACATATTAGTACTAAATATTTTTGTATGACAAATGAAGTCATTATTAATTTTAGGCAGTCAGACAATTAGTATAAAGAGATAGATAGATATTTACATGGTCGAAAAGAAAGATTAATAAATAAATAGTGGGTGTGGATGTATGGACAAAATACATTTAAAAAATATAGATATTGACTGCATGGATGGATGGATGTAAAAACACATTAACAGATAAAACAGGCAGTCAGACAAACATAATACAAACAGATGGATAGATTAATAGGCAGATAGGCAGGTAGGAAGACAGAAAGAGATAGACACAGACAGATAGACAGACAGACATAGACAGATAGAGTTAGTTAGGTAAGTGGGTGGGTAGTTAGGTAAATGGGTGAGTAAGTAGGTAGGTAGGTAGGTAGGTAGGTAGGTAGGTAGGTAGGTAGGTAGGTAGGTAGACAGACAGATAAATAGGCAAAGACAGATTGAATCTTAAGGAGATAATTTGGAATACCTTATAAATATTAATGATAATTTTATGAAACAGTAAGATTCGTATTCGAATCTTAAGTTTCACCTTTTTCTGTCGTCTCTCACTGACCGGTCTATCCCGCCCAAATTTAAACTTTTTGCTATCGAATTGTGTGTGTAGCAATATTAAAAATGTATAAAAAATATGTAGAATTCAGCATAAAGACGCACACATTTCGATCTCAAATTAAAGGCAATAAATAGGGATAAAATAGTATAATTTAGATTTCTTTTAGTTATATAATTTTGTATAATTTTAAACATTTATTTTGGATTATAAGTTCATATTTATTGCTTTGTTTAAATTTCATTTAATAATAATTCTAAAAAAATCTGATGTAATATTTAATTAAAAGTTAAAATAATCTTATGTTCCCTTTTTGTCTTTGAAATTTAAAAGCATCGGTCAGTGATCGATAATAGATTAATTAAAGAAAAATTCCCCAAAATGTAATTAGTAAATGTAAAATGTAAACAATAGAACGGCAGCTTTCTTTAATTAAAAAAACCAACAAAATGCATTGATTATCCTCAGGGCAGATTAAGTAGAACCTAAAAATACTTTAACAAAAATGTGAAAGATCAAGATAAAAAAAGAGGCCATCTTAGACTTGCTGGAGACATTCACTTAAACTTTAGCTTTGCTCTCGATCACTGAGAGTCTCCAAAATATAAAAATAATTTGTTCCTCCAAGGTATGACCGAGTAAAGCACCTAGATTATTCTCCATCGAGATGGCCTATCGGATGCCAAACTTTCCATTGCCCGTCATAAATTCACCATGAAGATCTGCTGCCTGAAATGAATGAGAAAGGCTGCTGCCGTGAAATTAAATGAAATATCTAAATACAAGAAAGATTGCCACTGTGAACTTTTGCTGCTAAACTAATGGAATCAGAAAACTTCTTATAAAACAGGTACCTGTCTGTGTTCAAACTCTAGAGTATTCTAATAACATGCTATAGCTATTCTTCATACTACTTATCTAAATTATAAAATGTAAAGACTACCATATGTATAACTAAAACTGAATAATTAACTTAATGTGTAAATTTCTCTACTAATCTAGCTTACCTCATTCTATCTTGGCGTATTTTAAAATCTACATTTTATCTATATTTATTATTTAATTATTCATGCTCACAATTGTCTATTTTCAAAGTTTAAATCTATGATCGTTTGAAACAGTGAATTGTCACATTTTCATTAATATGTACTTCGGGCCGAGGCAGAACCAGCCGACATTCTTATAAACCATAAGTAACTTAACTTTCATATAAATCGACACGCATTCAGTGCATCACTTATTGTAATGCAGGGTCTACTACTTCGCAAATGGCTGACGTATTAGTTATGATAATTCCCAATTTATATAGGTTTTGTATTTATTAAATCATCATGAATAATTCCAGAAAATTACATTTCTTTGAGAGTCGCCAACGTTCTTTAGTAAATGTTGATAATGTAGGGCCGAGTCAGAAATCTATTTAAATATCATCATAATTGTTTATACATTATACATGTGTTACGTTTTAGAGATGCGATGAACCATTCCGCCGTGAAATTTCTGGATTCTTCAGGGTTGAAATTAACCCGTCGTCCTACACAAGCGGACATAATGGGTGCTCCTGTAGGATTTGACGTGTCAAGCAGCCAGCTGGCAAATTGCGACACGGACCGCTTGTCCCTGGTTATGCTCATGTGACACTTTACTTCGTCGGGCTGAGGCAGAGACCAGCCCGACAGTCTTATAAACTCATTCGCGGCATTGCAGTTTCAATATACTGCCATTCCATATCGCCTTTCTAAAGTGTACCATGTGTTCCTTTGCTCAATTTTATTATTCTATATATCACTCCACCTCTGCATTATCTTCATAATTCACTCTCAAATAAATGTTTGCCCTTAGTTATAAATAAATATTTTAATTAAATAAATATATGTCTGCCATTACTCTTATAACCCATACTTTAGACTCTTGCATTGCAAAGGTATAAATTCCTCCAGGCATGCATTAGAAATACTTACTCGAGAATTTTAGGTAGCTAGATTACGCCTTCAAATAAGTGAATTCCTTTTGTAAACATTTCAGTATCGGAAATACCGCTACTGAGTCCTCAAGATAAAATAATGTCCAAACAAATAAATGTATTCCTTTTGTAAACATTACAGTATCGGAAACACCGCTACTGAAGTCCTCAATGTAAAGTAATGTCTAAATAAATAAATGTATTCTTTAAAATATAATCATGTCACAAATTCCGCTACTGAAGCTTTGAATCCACAAAATATTATTAGGAAATGACTGTCTTATTAAAATGTGTGAATAAATAATTTTAAACTATATGTCTGCAGTTACGTTTCATTTATTCGATACCCATTCTATATAATATTTCCTCGATTATGTAAATATAAATGATTAATTAATATTAGTTTGATTATTGGCTAACTCGAGAATAAAATCATGAATCTCTTGCATATCCCTGACCACCGTGCCTAAGAAAATATTTACTAATGTCGCATCAGATACGTTGTTTCGTGGGTGGTATTGTGGAACCGATAAACTATGTTCGAACTCAGTACCACGGATGGCTTCGCTACTCGATGGTGCTGCTGTTCTGTATGGTGGTCGAATTCTGCACTATGTTTACGAGTCACACGTTTTCTGACTGTTACATTTATAAATCTGTGAGAAAAAAAATCAAAACTAAAACAATAGCAGCACCTATTTGTTTTTTTCCTTGCATGCCCTTTATTTCTTTTTTTATTTCGCATGTGTACACTTTATTGATTTACATATTTATGAATAACTTATACTAAAATTCATTAATTTAAATAAGATGATTATTAAAGGTATTATATTTAATATACGTTTTTAAAAGACCTATTTTATAATTGCAATTTTTAGAAAAAACGCGCAATCATTCTAATATATATACACATAACAAACTTGGTAAATCACACATAAGCAAATAAATGAATAAGTAGCTAGTAACCCATCAAGATGCATCAGGGAAACCAACACAACCATTTTATCATTATACAATATTTTAAGGCAGAACAAGAAAATCATCAGGTCAACCTAAAAATTAATGTTTCCCCATACAACTACATGATGTTCAAGAGAGTAAGAGAAAAATAAAACCTTTGAAAAATGCATATCTATGCATATATTACAAATACTAAGCCAAGAACCTGAAGGTTTGTGATGATAGTATATTAGATGAGATAATATGTTGGACTATTTCCATCATTTATCATTAAATGTTGAATGTTTAAAAAAATTTAAACTTTATTTAAACTTTTCAAATACAAACAACTTGTTAGTAATAACACATAAATGGACAACATGGGTTAGTAATTACATAATGTATTATTATTCTCCACTCTTCTTCAGGTGTTGCTGGTCTGACCAGTGACAATATAGCATAGCCTTTGACAGAATAACTCAGTTGGTTAAAGCATTGCCTTAAAATTTGATATTTCAAGAATCTAAAGGTATAAGCTTGACACCTTTGCTAATATTGTCACTAATCGGGCCAGAAACACCTGAAGAAAAGTGGAGAATAATACTGCTGGAAACATTGTGCAATTTCTAACCTGTGTTGTCTGTCTATTTGTGTGTTATTATTAACAAATTATTTGTAATTGAAAAATTTAAATGAAGTTTAATTAAAATTTACTAGACATTCAGCATTTATTGATAGATGATAGAAATAGTCCAATATATTATCATTATCACACTATGTTTTTTTTCTTTTCAATGAAGCTAATTATGGTATAAAAATAATTACTATATGCAATTATTAAAATAAGGAAGGTGAGAACTTAATCAAGAGAATAAGTAATAATAAAACTAGTGAAAAAAAAAAAAAAACATATGTCAGGAACTGAGTTTCATGGAGCCAATTATTATATATAAATGTATTGTACACAAATTAGGGTGTAGGTAATATATCCAAACGGTATGTCAAATCATCATGTTTTGGATATATTATTTACACCTGAGTGCATGTTTATAATTACATATGTATGTGAGTATGAGTAAATAAATAACAACGCAAAAGGTTTAATTAATAACAAATATGCATATTAGTTATTTATCGTTAAATAACCCTATTAAGTGCTCTTTCAATTATATGAAAAAAAATAACATCATGAATTGATTCACCTTCAATTTACAATAGCATATATGTATTTGTTAACACACACACACATATATATACACACATTTATATATATACACAAACAGACAGAGTCTCAGTGAAGAGGTGATTGGTATTTTCCTTTCCAACCTGCTAGAATTGTCATCTTCAAATCAATACATGTGTTACATAGGGACATAGTTTATTAATTTACCATAAAAATTTTAAAGTTTTAGTGTGTTTTGTATGTTAAACACATGCTAATATTGAATTTTGTTTTAAATGGAACCAAATTGTTACTGAAACATTTCATTTGAAATTATTCAAAGTGTGTATAGCTGTATGGCAGTAAAGCCATGGGAGACACAAGAACATTTTCTAATGGTTTGCAAGAATACATAATGGTAGAGACAGCATTGAAGACGATCTACAAAAATACAAAATACACATATCTTTGCTGTTGTATCTCATAATCCTGATATGCTAGCATTTTAAAATTTTTGTGGTGAATAGTTAAAGTATGTTGCTACACGACATATGAACTGATTCAAAGATGGAACTTTCAGGCAGCTTGGAAAGAGAACCAATCATCATTTCACTATATGTATACAATCAGTGCTCATACTTTAATGGACAGGCTTCAAACTACTCCAACCCACAACTCTTCAGCCTTCCATTTCATTGAAAATCTGATGATGATGGAAAGCAAAGCCCACATTATTCTGAATACTCATTAATTTATAAGAATTGTATAAGTCTTATTATATTTAATATTCCCTAACCAGTATTGTTTATTGTAAATTATATTAATTATAATATATTGTAATATTATAATTTCAAATTGACACCATATTTATGATTTTACTTATATATATATAATATTGTTCTATTTCTTAAATATTTCTTTTTATTTATTTTGAATTTATATATAATATCTGCCATGCTATTTATTTAATTCTCTGTTATTGATAATTAGTTTATCATATTTATATTAAAAATAATAGATATACAACTAATATAAATGAGTATTTATCAATATCTATATAGACAGGAATATACATATATATATATTCTGTATATGTGTATATTTTAATTTATTTTATTTTATTTTGTTTGTATCTGGTTTTATTTACTTTCTTAATATATATATTTAATTTATTTATATTTTCTTCATTTATTCTTCTTTATTTAATAGATTCCATTGTTTTGTCTTATTATTTATTTATTTGTTTCATGTTTTATTTACTAATGTAGTGTAGTTCTGAAGAAGATTGGAAGACAAATGAAATGTTAATTTACATATAAAAGTTTGCAATAAAGTTTATAATAAATACTGATATTAGCTAATGTAAAAAAAAGTTCCTTATAGTGGTATTTCAATTTTTGTATTAAATAATACAATATTGTTGTTAAATAACCCTTTTAAGTCCTGTTTATTTACATACAAAAAAATAACAATGAAATTTCTTTTCATTTTACAAGAGTGTGTAAAATAAAAATAATAATTATAATGGTGATTAACTATTATATAGTTTTACAATCAGTAGATATTTTCGATTAATTACTTAACCCTCATCAGTCAACATATATTTTGGATTAGTCCATATATATACTGCCATTTTTTTTGTACATCAGAGTTGTTATCATCTCCGTAGTAGATATAATTCAACAATGTTGCAGCTATAACTAACAATTCCACTTTTGGCATTGCTACAATAATAAAATGATATCTACTAGTTCCATAGTAGTGCAAGTCTTATCAGGCCAAAGCATCAGGCTAACATTAATATTAACAAGAGAATATATATATACTGTAGGATCCAAAATATATATTTACATGTTTTATCAATTGAAACTTTTACATTCGTGTATATATAACTGATTGGGTATTAATATTTCTAAATTCATTAACAGTCACAAAATTATTCCAGTTATTGAGTCTACATTAATTCTGATCATGAATAAAGTCGAAAACAAATATGAACAGTTCCTTCATCATAAAATAAGCCTTTTTATGAATGAACAGTGTCCTTCATATCATCCTTAAGGCTCGACACTTATTTGACTGCACAGAATAATAATTGTACTCATATATACAATTGCGGGCATCCATTTACATTTATATCTTGTCAAAAAATATGGGCTTAACATGATATTTCCAACATGATATTTCCAACAAACATCTGAGGTCAATGTGCCATCAACTAGCCCCACATCTCTGTTGTTTTGATAATTTACTATAACTTTAATAAACATTTAAATATTCAAGAATGAAAGGAAAGATTTCTGCTTTATTTTAAAAACAAATTACAAATACATTTTTTTAATGTAATTATAATAAGTTGTCATTAATCTGAAATTCTTGTTCCAGCTTTATGAATTGTTAAGATTTCAAAAATAAATCCCTCTTCTCCCTAATTATAAACTCAAATTGCTGAAAATGTAAATAAACATTAATTTTTCTAATTATAGTTTCTATGTACCGAAATACTTTTTCTAAAAATTGTATAAATTTATTTTACCAGTAATTATGTAATAACAAATACATGATAAAAATATTATACATTAAATGGATAATTTCTAGTCTAATGGATGACTAACAAAAATTATTAATATACTTCCACTATGTCAAAGTTGTGAGGGCAGTAACTTTAACATCAATTAAACAGTAGTCACAATAGGCTATCTATATATGAGGGAGGACCTAAAAATAACCGGAATCATTCTCTGGTATGTATGCCAATTGTAGTATATAGTTTTGCTTTTATATACTTCCTGCAGGAACCATTCTGCATCAATCTACCAAATGACATCATTGTAAGAAATCATGGGTTCACATAGTACATTTTTTTCTAAAGTGTGTTTATGTATTTGTCAATTTTGTTTATAATGGCTGAAATGTTGAATTAACATTGGGTTTTTTTTATGCAAACGACATTTTTCTCTCAGATTTAGTTTGTAACAGGCAGATATTTTATCTGCAAGTTCTAAAATATTTACATGATGTGGTAAAATGAAACATCCCATTTTATGTAAAGAGAAGTGCAAACTCCACCCCAACAGTGTCATCTCTCAAAGAATAGAGTGTGAAACAGTTTTTAATTAAATTCAGCATAATCCAACTTATCTATCAGCTGTATTCACTCGATCTCAATACAATTTTGTTTTAATCTCTCGAATAAAAAAATCTCAATTTTTTTTTTTTTTTTTGCAAATTTAGAAATGGATGTGTGTGCGTGACAGAAGCGAGAAAATGCATTACTTTACAAGTGTTTCTGGACGACTACTTATTACAAAATTCTGATTCTTTTTGGTCCCCCTGCATATATACCAAAGAATAATAAAGATGTGTGTAAGAGATTATGATCTGGAGCAAATGATGAGTGCTAGTTCAACACAAAATATGCATCTTGGGACATGTCTTTGGTTACATTTTTACAATTACACCCCTTCACAAGGTGTTAAATTTTGGATAAAAACCAGTCCCTACCTTGTGTGAGAGTGGTGTAGTGAAAATTACACTATAGAAATATTATTCATTAAATTATATAATAACACTTTAAAATATAGAAGGTTTTTATTTATATCAGCACAAAATTTTTATATAGCAGTATTTAAAATAATGACTCAAAATATTATTTCGTGTTTGTCTAAAAGTTTATGAAGATGGCATTTCCTTGCAAGTATATATGCTGGATCAGCTACAATTAATTGTTAAATGCCTTCAATAAAATCCAAGCTTCATTTAAACATTGCGAATATATTAATATGTAATAGCATAGAGGTTAGTATATAACACAAAGTTTTAGATGGTAAATTCTCCTCTTTTCTTCAGGTGCGGTGGCTTGACCAGTAACAGTTTAACATGGAAATCAAACCTATGACTTTTAGATTTGTGAATACTAAATTTAAAAGTGAAGCTCTAACCAATGCATCTTTAAAGGAACACACATATACATAGTAGCCATTCATAAACTATAGCCTAGTTAGTTGGTTCAAGTGTCACTTTAAATTCAGTATTCATAAATCTAAGGGACCCAGGTTTGAATCCCATGTTAATATGTATTATCACTATTCAGGCAGCAGCAGTAGTCAAACAAAGAAGAATAATACCACTTGAAAAGTGGAATTATATACTAATCTGTGCGTTTTTACTAGAAGCTGGAAGTATATGAAAAGTTAAAATAAAGGTTGAATTTTTCTAAATTAGCAATCAATTCTAGATGACGGAAATAGTCCAACATATAATTATATATCCGTATAATATAATTTTGTCCAGATATTAGAGATATTTAGATTAACAGTAGCCTACCTGAAGCATGTTTAATGATAAAAGAAATATTTTTTAAAAAAACTTCTTTAATTCTAAAAGTCATCCAAATATCCCAATCTGATCAATTTCTAAAAACTGCACTGTGTAGAATTTTATTTTAATTTAATTTATGGCAGTTTTCAATTAACATAAAATTCTCAATTATTTTTTTTTTACTATTTTATTCCATTGAGGGATGGATAATGGAAAGGGAGAACAAGAAAAATCATTACTTATTTATTGATTTATCTCCAATTTAATAACTTCTAGTTAAAAATTAGCAACATTTTGTATATTTAGAGATATAATTTACGACCGTTTTTAATGCATGCAAAAAATACCTCCAGTCTTGTCTTTAAAATAAATATATGGGTGTATGTGTATCCATAAAACAATAATAATTTATCTACTGAGAGAGTTAATTACATATTCAATAATTGGATCGTTTATCATTTTTAATTAAAAGGATTGAAAAAAAAAAAAAATCCTAAAAGGATGAAGGCACGTAAGTGATATTGATAAGTTGAGTTTATGAAGATGCTTTTAAAAGATTCATATTTCAAGCTTGAAAAATTTCGAATTATATACATACGGAAGAAACTTTTATTGATTAATTGATAAGGTGTGGGGAGGGGGAAATCTTCAAAAACATTAAATTCTTTAAAAGGATAACTTTAAGGATACATGCATGAACACATATGTTCGTCGTACATATATATCATCATCCTTGACAATCATTTTTAAATTAATCGGTCATTGTAACTCCAAAATAAGTAGATGAATAAAAAGTTGGAAAACAAAGGTAAGAAACATCGGCCTCAGTGCTGCAATGCAAGTAATTAAAGAATGAATGTGCGACTATATAAATAAATTAAACCTGCACAACATTTGATACAGGGAGATAGCCAATGGCAAGAAAGGCTCATGATAATTGGAATCCATTACAAATTTAAGGGACTAACTCCTATAAGATAGAAAAATGAGAAAAATATTAATTAATTTAGATTTTAAATATTAGTAATTATTATTAGTGAATTAGATAAATCTTTAAAATCTTAATTAATTAAAGGGGGCTACCGAAATGGTTAAAATGTTTATTACCCATATATATATAATTTAATACATAAACGCATTAGAAATATACATAAACGAACTAGGAGGAGAAATAAAATGTAGCACAAAGAAATACATTCGTTTTTATACTTGATATACGCATATTCAAACACTATGTGGGGACCTTATAGCTGTCCAAGTTCGTTTATATATATACACAATGGACCACAAATTACGCTATATTTTATCCCAAGTATTCCCTCATGTACAAATGTATATAGTATAAAATCATATATTGTTGATAAGTATTAATTGTAATACACTAAGTATTGTTTATTATACTGCAAATATACTGTACGATACTTTTCAACATGCATATGTATATATATAACAAAATATCCCAGGGTATATCGATAGCTGAAAATTCAAATACAAAATGTTCAAATTACTCCCCCCCCCCCCGATGTTATGTTTTTCCACAATGTCCTCTATGAATTTAAATATAATGTCTGAATCTCGAAAGGATTTTTTTTTCCAGTAATTTTTAAAAATCTTTTTGAGTCAAGCTATTTGAAGTTCAAACTATATTTATCCATAGAGCGCGTTGCTTAATAAAAAAAAAAAAAAGCATAATATTTGGGAGGAAAACTTGAACATTTTCTAGATATATATAATTAACCTATTTATTCAGTATAGTGAATGTTTACTATAGTAAATAGAAGAATAGGATAAACCCAAATATGTCTTGATAATTATTTTATCCTTACATTATGGGTAGTAAATTACTGACCAATAGTAGACAGTTGAATGGTCTGATAATAAAGGGGTTAAACTCATGTAATGTCTACAAGGATGTGGCTATAATATCACATCCACCAAGGGCTTTGAGCATTCCATTGTTGGTTTTTCAATGAAATAGACGGTTGAATTGTTGAAAGGGTGAGAAGATTGAAGCCTGTCCATTAAAGTTCAAGAAATAGCTATCTTAATAAAAGCCTAACAATGATTTATATATGTTTGTGAGATTATAATCTGGCCCAAACTGATGAGTGCTGGTCCGCACAAAATATGTACATTGGAGATCATTTATCATTTTCACATGTGTGTGATCATGCGTTTCGGTTGTTTTGAGAAGAAATGGAAGATGAATACAGACTGAAATTCCTAAGTTCAAATCCCTCTATATATATATATATAAACATTACAAGCATAAAGCTAAACTAGTCAATATAAAATCAAAACTACCCCAAATCTAAAATTAAACCAGACCAGAATAAAAATAATATTAAAACACAACCTAAGGTTTCACTGCTACAAGCAGACTTCTCAAGTGTAAAGAAATAATAAAAAAAAAAAAAACACACATTATATATACTATTAAAAACTACCCACAAATCCATTCACTTCCCATCCACCCTTAATATTAAAAGAACTCTTAAATAAGTTAATTGCTTCAGAATCATAAATTTTCAATAATAAAGACTCTTTAATTCTTCTTTTGATTTCATTTCTCTCAAAGAAGACAACCTTAGCTTCATCAAAATCAATAGTGTGGCCTGTATCTTTTCCATGGACATACAAAGCAGAACTAAGATATCTATTTTTAACTCTACTTTTATGAACCTTTACTCTTTCATTTAAACTCAAACTACTCTGACCTATGTAAACCTTCTTACAAAATAAACAAGGAATAAAATATACCACACCAGGAATAGTCTTTCTATCAAAAACTTCCTTTGTATTATTCAATAAATTATTCAATGTAAGACAAAGCTGGTAGGTTTGTTATTATGAAAGGAGATGATTTCAAAGAGAAAATGGATAGAGAATTAAATAATGGTAATTATATGTTGTTAGATAAAAATCCAGGTAATTTGATTAAAAGAAAATTGATAGATATTATGAAGAAAATGGTTAATTTTAAAAATTTTTAATAGAGTAGATTATTTAAAATGCTATCCTAATGATTTTATCAAAAACTTGTTTTGTATTAAAACTCATAAAGATGCTCTTCCGATAAGATTTATTTTTGATTTTACAGGTAGTGTTGTAGAAGGTATTTCTAGATTCTTGAATAATTTTTTAAAACAATTTGTTGATTTTGGTCAGTACACAGTTTCTTCTTCTTTTGAGGCTTTTGATAAGATTAATAATTTTAAAATGGAAAGTAGTTGGGTATTTGGAAGTTTAGATATTGAAAATATGTATCAGTCTGTTAATAGGTTAAGCAGTATTGATGTTCTTTTGTCTGTATTGATTAAGAAAAGTTCTTTATCAAAAAATAAAATTAAGGTAATTAAAGATTTGCTTTTGTTATTGGAAGATTCTATGTATTTTACTTATAAAGGTAATTTTTATAAGATTAAGGAAGGGTGGATAATAGGTTATATTATTTCTCCTTTAGTATGTTCAGTTTATATTAGTTTTATGGAAGAGGAAATTATTATTAAAAAGAATTGTTTATATGTAAAATTATTTGTCAGATATGTTGATGATTGTTTATTTGTTGTTGAGAATGGTAAATTGAAGGAATTTGTAAATGAGTTTAATTGTTTTGATCCTTCTATAAAATTTGTGTTAGAAGGAGGGGGGTTAGATTTTGGTAAGTTAAAATTTTTAGATCTTTTGGTGATTAGAAATATAGAAACTAATTGTTTATTGTGCAGTCATTTAGTTAAAAGTAAAGAATTAAGATCTATAATTAAACCTGATAGCTATCAGTCTGTATCTCATAAAGTAGCTGCTTTAAGGAATTATTGTCATAGGAATATTAAATTAAATAATTCTAGTGGGGTAGCTTTGTTTCAGAAATATCAATTTTATAAAGATTATTTAAGTGTTGGATACTCTGATAAATTTGTTAAAAGTATTTTATTTAATAGTAATATTTGTAAGGATGTAAAGGTTAAAGAAAAATATGATTTTATTTCTTTGCCATTTAAATTGTCTTCTTATAAAATTGTGTGTAGAAATAGTAAATTGTTTGGAAATAAGAAAATTGCTTGGAAAAGGGGTGTTACATTGAATAATTTATTGAATAATACAAAGGAAGTTTTTGATAGAAAGACTATTCCTGGTGTGGTATATTTTATTCCTTGTTTATTTTGTAAGAAGGTTTACATAGGTCAGAGTAGTTTGAGTTTAAATGAAAGAGTAAAGGTTCATAAAAGTAGAGTTAAAAATAGATATCTTAGTTCTGCTTTGTATGTCCATGAAAAAGATACAGGCCACACTATTGATTTTGATGAAGCTAAGGTTGTCTTCTTTGAGAGAAATGAAATCAAAAGAAGAATTAAAGAGTCTTTATTATTGAAAATTTATGATTCTGAAGCAATTAACTTATTTAAGAGTTCTTTTAATATTAAGGGTGGATGGGAAGTGAATGGATTTGTGGGTAGTTTTTAATAGTATATATAATGTGTGTTTTTTTTTTTTTATTATTTCTTTACACTTGAGAAGTCTGCTTGTAGCAGTGAAACCTTAGGTTGTGTTTTAATATTATTTTTATTCTGGTCTGGTTTAATTTTAGATTTGGGGTAGTTTTGATTTTATATATATATATAATAGAAATGCTTTTATGTATATAATATGTACATGTAAAACAAAGGATGAAGCCATAGGAAATATGTAAAAGTTGAATAATAATAATAAATATGGCTGAAATAATATTAAATAACCTATTCAACATGGAGTATCTATATCAAAGAATAATTAAAAGATAATTGGCAGGTAGTGACCATGTTTCCAATTATAAAAGGTTAAATTAGGGGATATTAGAAGATTTACAAAATTGATTGTATAATAGGCGGATTATTAAGTGTGACCTATGTTCCAAAGTTGAATATCCAGTGTTTATTGAGGGAAACACTATTGGCTCATATATTTATTGAATGTGTAGAATTTATTATATGCCAAGACTATTTGATTTTATATTTTATATTATTACTTTCAAGGTAAATAAAATAATATTGGCAGAAATAAGATTAAAAACCTGATTGACAGTTTTCTCATGTTCCCCAAACACTGAATTATATGATAAATTTGTTTTAATTCTGTTATATAGATAAGTGTGTTGGGTTATCCTGGATTTTGAGTTTGCAGGAGTCTCACTGAAGTATTTACTATTGCAGGAGGAACAGGCTATAAAATAAACTAGCTGAGCTTTGTCATCGATGTTAAGTATGTTTTTAGAGAGTGTATTAAGGAAAGGGAGGCATAAAAAAAACAATATTAAAATCTTTACAAAGAATGGAGGTTAATTTTGTATGGATTAACCATAAAAGACATATTGATCCAACGTTATTTCTGTTATAAAGTTGCCCTAATTTGATTGATAAGCATGGGGAAAGAATAACCTGCTTGAATTAGGCCCTTTCTTGTAAGATTCCAGATTATCTTTGGCATTAGTCATAAATTTGCATAGTTTAAAATTTATAAACAAGAAAGCTTTAAAACCTGTGACCTTGTATTGGAAAAGAATTTGCAAGTTATAATTATAAATTTATTTAATGATCACGTAAGTAATATTTACTAAGACAATAAACCTCAAGAATGTGCACTTGAAAGATTTTGAGAGTATTAATGTGTAATAGAAATTGTGGACTTAATCAGTGAAGTATTGAATAACTTCACGCTCTCAGATCTAATCGCTTCAGCTTCACCTATTTATATAGAAAGTAGGTTGAAGTAAAGAAGTTCCCCTCTTTTCCTCCAAAGCGTAAGCTTGTGGCTAAGACTTGTAGAGGTTCCTACCTTAGCATTTTCAAGCACACATTCTTGAAGTTTATTGTCTTAGTAAATATTACTAACTTAGTTATGATAAATTAGAAATTATGAACAAAGAGTAATTTTTTTTAAGATAATGAAATTCTTTTTCCCCCTTAGTAATACCTCTTTTGTACCTGTTGTTGGAAGTTTAGACTTTAAATTGAATTTGTGTGGAATCAATAAATCTTATAATTACAAGTATCATATAATTCTGTTTGTCATATTGTTACGTTTAAAAAGATGTACCTATTTTTTTTCTACAATGAAATTTGAATTTTTTATGATTTTTTTTCTAAAATGCAATTTTTAATTATTATTTTCTTCTCATTCTTTTTAGATTTAGTATTCGTAAAGTTTTTTTATGGTGCAGAAATAGATTCTCTCACTGCTTATTAGTTCTGATTTGGATATGAAATTGACAATCTCTGCATTTGTGAACCTTCTCTTTCTAGAGGCTAATTTTAGAGATAGTTCAGATCTAGAAGCGGTCATGACCCAAAAAAAGTTGATGAGATCATTTTATCTGCAAGGATGAGCATAGGAATTGACATGACCAGATTTGGATTCGATTCTGGACAATAACGTTTATGTGTCTGCGCGGGCCATGAATCAATTTTCCCACTAGTGAATATTCAATTAGTGTATTTATTACTTATATGGTTACATATGTGTAGAAAGCAATAAATATACTGTAGAATTTTTTGGGCAATTTACATTTCAATGACAATAAAAACATACACAACCACACTTGGAACAATATACCTACATGGTTAGTGCAATAGGCAAGATATATCATGAATTTATTTATATGATAATTCATTTATTGCATGGTTATACTAACATTGTACTCATCTGTTACAATTTTGTAATAATCTCTTGAATACAGACTTTCAAGCATCCTCAGCCGTCCACTATCTCATACATTTGTTGGTCCATATCATCATCTCCCCCCCCACACACACGTATGTATATATATATATATATATATATATTGTGCCATTACAATTTAGTCACTAGCTAAATTTATAGTAATGTGCACGTAGAAAAGGTAAACCAAAAATCATCATCACAATTTTATATAACCATAAAAGAAGCTGTAGGGCATCCAAGTTCAAACCCTACAAGGTCCAGTTCTTAAAAGCTTTAAACAGAGAAAGAATGGGTCAACAATTACATGCTTTACTTGTTTGTGTGTTGATAGAAAGGTAATACACACATTTAAACTATTTAATATTTAATTTTTCTTTAAAAAGCAAAGTTATAATGCATACATATAGGCAATGTATGTGTAAATTATTTAATTGTTTTATATTTCAAATATTAAACATTTTTAACTTTCTTTAAAACTAACCTATGCTTGATCAATTCTAATATTTTATTCTATACTTTTATTTTGCTTTTCTTTAATTATAATTGGGATTTAAAAGTTACAGACTTAATTAAATAATTGGGTTATAATTACTAAGCTAGCAATCATATTATTTAAGGTTAGTTTATGAATGATTTGAAAGAATGAAGGATGTGTGTACATTACATACAAAATTTTACATTTCCTAAATATTGAAAGAAAAGAAAGTATTAAATCTGTCAAATTATTTTTTTTGTACAATTTTTTTTGTTAAAAGAGGAAATCTGTTTAATCAGATATCGATCTTTGTAGCAATTTTTTTTTGTAAATGATTGTTTCACTTTGGAAGCTTATAATGGGTCAGAGCTCTAATTGTCTTATCTCAAGATCTAAAGAAGGAAGCTCAAAGATTTGAAGTGTTACCTGGATGTTAAAAAAGGGAAAAAAAGAAAAGAAAGGAAATAAGGATTGAGTCTTTTTTTTTTTTTTTTAAACAAAAGTGTCTGGAAAAAGGATTAAACTTTTCAGTTGAAAAATAATTTAGTTGAAAATAAATAAGAGATCTAATTAAAACAAATTTGTCCAAAAATAGCAAGTGATGCTATCTCTGATTGGTTAAGGTAGCTAAAAATTGGATATAAAAAGCTGTCTTGAATTATTATTAAGATTATTGTTTATGATTCAGATGATTAAACTATCCAATTGAATGCTGAAAATATAAGAGATGTCTGGCTAGAAAAATTATATGTATGTCCCATTGGTTCCGGACCATCTGGGGAAGCTGCACATCACATAGGAAAGAAAAGATGTCTAAAATAATATTCTACACCTTTCAACTGACCAGAGAAATAAGATGTTTTTTTTAATAGAAGGAAGAAAGCATTCACCTGCATTCAAAGAAGATGAATTAATCTACTGATAAATATTAATCATCAAGTCCAATTAATTGTTACAACAACTGATTTTAAACTCAAGAAAATTTACAAATGTGAAAACAACTGCTGTATTTCATCCACATGCTTGACAGGAAGAGAAGAAAAATTAATATGATTTTCAAATTATCCACTAAAGCAAATAACCTCAATAGAGTCACCATCATCAAATAGTTATACACCTCAAGAAAGAGATTGTTCCCAGTAAGACGGAAATGGTAGCTGCAGAAATATAAACCTTATACAAGACAAGTTTGAACCCTTGGAAATTCGCCACAAACAAAAGATCGGTAATATGACTTTTTATATCTATTTTCTTTATGATATCAGTCTTAAGAAACATTTTAGCAATAAAGTGGTATATTTTATTTAAAGAACCTTTAAAGACTATTCAGATCGATTAAAACAAGAATGTCTTACTAAAAATAACTTTGAGCTTCATAAATGATCTTGAATGTATGAAAATTATTTGTTTATTAATTTTACAGTTATGAAAAATATTAATGTGTAAAACAATTTTTTTTTTATGGTATTATGATTTTAGTTTTAACTAATATATTATTATTTTGGTTTTAAATAATATTTTGTTATCATGGGATAAAACACGCACATACATAATGATATTTTATATGTGTATAATTGTGAGTGAATGTGAAATAATGAGTAGTATTAGAATATTGGATTATTTTGTTTCAAGTTAAGTATAGCATTTCTGAGGTAGAAGAACGGGGGAGGAGATAATGATTTAAAACTCTTTTCTAAAACTTGCTCTTTCAATTTTACTAACATTTTTTTTTTACATTCTATTTACATGTTGGATTTTTAAAGTATGTGTGCTAATGAGCAGATAGTATTTTTTTTTTCTTGAAATACTTTTCTCATGGAGTGAAAATCAGGGTCAATGTGACGTTCAACTTAATACAAATACATTTAACGGGAAAGGGGGAAGAACTTAAAATTAATCTGAGGATTGTTATATAATCAATTATTATTATTATTATTCATGTCAATTTTCATATTATCTAGAAATTTTTATGTATATGTTAGAAATGTAGTAATAAATATTAGTTTGTTTTATTAAACGAGGCGTATATATTTCATTAAGTGTAGTCTTTGTTAAGTGTGATTATTCATCATCACTGGTTGAATATTAGTTATTTAAGATATAAGTAAGTATGCTAAAATTAAGCAATAATTATGCATTTCTTTATAAAATTTAGTTTTATGTTTAGGCTTAGTTCTAAAGCTGTAGTTGAAACCCTTGTCATTATTGTTATTATTATCATCATCATCATCGTCATCAACGTTTTAATTAATGAGCTGTTTAACTGTTTAAAGGCCATAAATAAATATTGATTTTATAATATTTAGTGATCTCTTAGTATTATTATAACCACATCCCATCATCTATTTCATGCAAGGATGAGTGAATTGCCATCCTAAATTAGTTATATATAATCTGAGCTAGTAAACTTACAAAACTATTGAAACACATTTGTTATGCTAAGATCTGAGAAATGATTTATGTCTAATATACTCCACTTTGGTTTAAAGATGTTTTACTTTTACCTAAATATTAGTGCTTATAGTGATATGGCTCAAAAAGCAAAATCTTCCATTTTATTATAAATAAAGTACCAAGAATGGATTCAAACCCGGTACATGTGAAAGGTTATCAGATATAACCATGTCTAGATTCAGATAATCTAGTGGCGCCCTGCTAGACCATATTCACTTAGTATTTGTTTAAACATGCACTTAACATCAAACCAAGAAATGAAAGGGGATAAGATCTACCGCCTGTATACCTGAGTTATATTTTATTGAATTACTAGTGTACTCACTTCACGTGATTTCATATACCTGAGTTATAATACATTGCTATAATAATTTGCTTATAATTCTTGATAGTGTTATATTTTGAACCTTTACTTAATATCTTGATATTTGAACTCATTTATTATGTTACAATATATAATCAGTGCCCATAAGAAAATTGTTTGTTTTGATGTTTATTGATTTACTTACTTAGTTTTTATTCATTTTATTTTAGAGAATTTTTGTTTGATATTTATTTTTTGAGTACATTTTTTTTTACTTGAAAAGAATACATATTTTTAGGTCACCCTCCATTTTTCAATAATATAATAATTATATTTTTAAATACATTACGATTTACTAATGTTCTCTTTGCATAATATCTCAAAATACTGTTCTGTTACCCCCCCCCCCATTAAAACCAAATATATTTCTAATAGATACCCTGCATGGAAGGACAAGATCTGGATCAGCTAATAAAAATGAAAGTCACCAATAGTTTTATTTTTGCAAGTTTTACACTGAAAAATTATCTCAGGTAAGTCATGTTATATATCTTTTTTTTTTTTCAGTATTTTATGACAAATGTGGTGAAGCTGTCTATGAAATTGTCATTTTAACATTTAACTTTCAAAATTTAAAATTTGTGAACCAATGTAAAAATAAACATGTTTTAAAAATATTTTTTCTTATTACATTTTTTCATATTTTCTCTTTCTGACAATGATTATATTTTTATATTTACTGTATTCTAACAGAAGATATGTTATAAATTACATTTGCTATAATATTTTTTAAAATTCAAGATGGCAGCATAGGCTTGTAAGTTAATGTTAATCAATATTTTTCTTAGCCTTATATTTTTCCTTAGTGCTTCTAACTTCAGTCAATGTATAGTTTTTTTGCTCTAATATTATTAAAACTGAAGTATTGTGAAAATTGTGTATTAAATTAATTCTTTCAGAATTCAATATGGTGACACCCCATACCAAAAAGTGGAGCATATTTGTATACATATAAATAATTATTATTAAAATCAGTTTCAAAAAGAATTATATATAAATAGTGGAGAACTAATTAGGCCATAAAAGTGTGCTGTAAGATTTTAGAATTCAATTTTATGATTGATTTAATATATATTAATTTTTAAATGAGCATTAAAGAAGAGATCATATCCTAATTTTAATGATCAGTGGTTGCAGTTAGTGTAAATAAAGTTATACACCATTTCTGAGCTGCAACGGTTTAATCTCTAATTTTAATTATTTTAGGAATTATATATTTTACTGACCCCAGTTTTAATATTAACTACAGGCACTTTTAATTTTTGGAAAGAATAATCTATCTCAATAAAAAATAATGTTCCCCGTCCCATTCAATATAAGATACATTTTAGGAAGTCAGAATTATATTATAAATGATGGGTCTAGCAAGGGTAAATAACATGAATTACTATTCCTAAATGCTTATAGTGATGTAAAGAATGCTATATTTTTAAAGACTATAGTATAAGCTTTAAAGGATTAACAATAATAACAATATTAAAGGGTGAATAATAATTAAGAAAAAAGGAGGAGAAAATAAATAAGACAATGAGAAACAGAACTGTGAGAAGATTGTAGTAAGAGAAGAGAATGGCAGTGAGGGTTTGGAGAAGTGACGAGCACAAAAAAAATCAATAGGAAAAAAAATGATTTGAAAAAAAAATACAATAATTTTAACTAATAATAAATATAAATTCAGCAAAGCAAATTGATTCTCATAAAATATTTCCATTTGAAGCTTTAGTAACATTTAACAGGAGTGGTGATCAAAGTCTACAGGTTAGCAGATTTGTGAAATATTGTTAGAATATCGTGCAATTATGGAGAATATCAAAAATAAGTCATTTTCTCAACCTTTCCACAATTAAGATTCTGTGCTTTCTCTTTCTACCAATGCAAAATGATCTGATTTGGGATGTAAAATGTCTAACAAACTATTCATTCATTCATTCATTCATTCAATTATTGTTATCTTATTATTATTATTACATAATCTTATGACCTGCAAAACATATGTTACAACCAAAAATTTGCAGCTTAAATCATACTGATTTAACTTTAATCACAAACAACACACCTATATGTGACCCTAAATCTATGCATGATATATGTCACAGTATTACTCAGATTAGTCACAATCTTTTGCGAGGTTAATGTAAATAAAAATTTTCATGATAGTAAAACATGCACAGCAATTGTATTGGTGCATGAGAAAGAATGAAAAAACCTGATTAAAAAAAAGGACATTCAAAATTTTCACACAGCACAAATCTTACATGCTATAATTACAATAAGTTTATAAGGCATCTTAGCATTGTAAGATATGGGTGACTTTGTGAGTCCACAGTTCTAGTAATGATATCAATTTCTTAGAATTAAATTCATCATAGAAGACAATAAAAGTCTGCTTCAAAAATGTATTAAGATGAAAACCTCAAATGAGAGCCGAACATAATAGATATGAGTGTTAATAATTTTGCCCAAACTCCGGTCGATTAACTAGCCTAAGATAATCACGTGAGTGGATTCTAAAAAAAGAAAAGAATTGACCATAGACCACCAGACTATACAGCAATTTATTCTACATCTCAAAAAACCGTTAATAACTCCATTTAAAACTTCAAGAAGGGTTTTACATAATTAAAAGGAAATAAATAATAATAATTCATTTTGCTTTATTTACTTTTACTGCTTGCAAAATAAATTTAAAAAATTAATCTTAGAAAATACAAAAAAATAAACCCAAGCAAAACAAAATCCTGATGAATAATTTAGGAGGCCGAAAGAGGATGGGGGGGGGAGCGTTTCAGTCGAAAGCGATCATAAATTTTTTAATTTAGTTTGATTTTTATTTATTTCTGTTAATCTTTCTTTGATAGGAGCTCAGAGATGTTCTTTATTTTTCTTTCTACAGAGATCTATCTAATAATCTGCAACTGCCAATCAACTATCTTCCAAACCCTCCTAGGACTGAAGAGAAACGAGCTCGCAGAGACTCTTGGGAAGAAAAACAGGTCGAGATGAACAGTTGGGATATTGCGAGAAGAAAAAAACCTAACACCAATCAGTTTTCTCAAAAAAAAAAAAAACCTGTTTAATATATATATATACTCTTTAGCTAACACTTTAGGTGGAATAGATATTGAACTGGAGATTTTCTTCTTCAACTCTAAGGGATAAACATTTTATTTTAAACAAAAAAAAAATCAGTAAAATTCAAATAAGGCAGTAAGTATGTAATTTGCTTATACTGAATGTTTATAATATGTAATTACGGGATTTGAACTCAGGATTTTTCAGTTTATTCATCATCCACTATATCTCAACCAACCGATATCCATGATTACCTACATGTGAAAAAGATACGTTATCCCCAATATACGTATTTCGTGCAGAACCAGTAATAATATAAACCTAGAACTGACTGTATAGGTGTGAGATATTATAATCTGGTCCAACTGATGAGTGTTAGTTCTGCACGAAATGCGTATATTGGGGATCATGTATCTTTTTCGCATGTATGTGGTCATGTGAACTGGTTGATAGAGATGGAGAGGGGAATGAATCGACTGAAAAATCCTGAGTTCAAATCCCTCTAATTAAAATTCAAATAACTGGAATTTATAATAAAAGTTGCATTGATATTTAACTGATTCAGTATCTATATCTGAGCTAATACTAATATACCAATATCCAGCCTAATGAAAACATATAAAAAAATAAATATAATGGAATGATTGAATTGCTCCAGCTTTCATAGGAAATTTGAACCCCAGAAATGGGAGTTGTGATCCATGAACCTTGAGTCCCAGAGTCCACCAATCAATGAACAATTGTATTAAACTGCATAGAGCATAAAATAATTATTGATAACATGGATATATTTATCTAAAAGCAGCAAATCATCATCAAATGATGATGGAGACATTTGAGAGGGTTTGATGATATGGGTTGATTGATGAGGGCTTGTTCAGCAGAAATATATTTTGGGGATCAGTTTCCTTTTTCTCCATGCCATCGTGCTTTTGTTTAAATCACACTTCATATATCATTTTAAAAAAAAGTTGAATGGCTTCAATGCTTAGTAATACATATGTTTGAAACTGAAAGTATCAGAACTGAAATTGATTTGAGGACTTGAATTCCAGAAGCTGACACTTTACCACTGCACCAAATCAGAGCATATATATATATTGAATATTTGAATCACATCATCAGATGCATATTTAAAAAATATATAAGAATTTCTCAAATATACATATGTGGTACTGCAAATAATGCTTTAGAGATTCAGGAAATGTTGCAAGAGTTATCAGATGAATGTAAAAAAAGTAAGATTAATGATAAATGTTAAAAAAATTAAAGTAATGTTCAATGGATTTTTTCAAAAGAGGAAAATGAAGAGTGATGATGACTAGTTAGAAAAAGTTAATAACTACAAATACCTGGCTCAGATTATTATTCCAAATGGAAACACAATGGATGAAATTAATCGTAGAATTAAACTTAATTGGAATGCTTTTGATAGAAATAATATTCAAATGACATATGCCTATGTATTTGAAAAGGAAGGTTTTTAATAAAGGTATTTTCCAGTTCTTAGTTATGGTTCTGAAACTTTGACACTTAACAAAAGAGCAATACAGAGACTTCAGACTACTCAAAAAAGTATGGAGAGGTGCATGTTAAAAGCAATAAAAAGAGATTGAAAATGAAATACATGAGTGAAAGAACAAACAGGTGTTACTGACATCATTGAAAGAATTAAGAGACAGAAGTCAAGTTGGGCTGAACATATTGCTAGAAGAGATGATAACAAATGGATAATTAAAATGTTAAACTGGATTCCAAGAGATTTGTTAAAGACCTAGAAAGAGATTTCATATGAAATGGATAGAGAAAATAAGGAAGTATGTTAGAGCAACATGAAGAAGAGAGGTTAGAGACCAGATAAGATGGACTGAACTTGGAGAAACTGTCATCCTGCAGTGGATCAATAGTAGGTGAAAATGATAGTGATGAATCAAATGCAAATATTCAAAAAGAATTTGCAATATAAATAAATCCTTAATAAATTTGGTAACTAACTCACAAGATGATTCTAGGCATAACTATTTCATATTATTAATTGTTGTCACACAAGCATCCCATGATAACCAGAAGTCATAGCAACTTGACAATTCAATTTGTAAAATTTTTAATGTTTGTCAAAATCTTTACGATATCAATCCCCTATGCGGTTTGAAATGATGTTTTACTATTAACTACAGTCAGAAGAGGTTATATCAGATGAAGGTGACTAAGCAACAGAACACTGTAACATTTCTTCATCAATAACAGTTAACCACTGCTGGATAACCACTTGATGCAATTTCTTCTAGCATCCCTAGCATTATTACATTAATACAGACATCTTGCAGGAATCTGTAAACCCCAAGAAGGTGTGTACTCAGGAAGTGGAAAAGGGAAAGCCTTAACTAGTTTTATTAGATGAGAAATAAAATACCATCTGTGGAGTAAGAGTTGAAGCAGATGAAGTTTCTTAGCTGTAGTGAAAGCAATTCATCTAAAAAAAAAGCCAATTTTGATATATAAACGTAGTCCTCCAAGATGAGGATTGAAGCATTGGGCCATCTCAAGACACAAAAAAAATTGAATGTTAATAAACTCCATATGTGGCCTCATAATGGAATGAAAAAAATGAAGGCAGCAAAAATACTGAAATAAGTTTATGATTTACCGAACATAAAAATGTACAAGATCTGTCTAATAAAATTTAGCGACAGAAACTTGCAGAAAAATTTACGGCTAGAAAGACAAGCACTAAGACTGGGAATCAAAAAATATCATAAAGGCATTATATAATGATAAGAAGATAATGAATCTCTAAAACATCAGTAAATTAAAAGTTTATGGTTTATATACATTTCACTAAAAGAGTATATGTAATACCAAATGATAAGGAACTAGAGTGGCTCCTTCAGATATGATAACAATTTCATTGCTAAAGCTGCCTTGAGCTACAAAACATATGGTTTAACATGCACAATAGAAAAAATTTGCCGAAAATGATGGGTGACCACGGCCAAGATCATTGTAGCAGAAAAATAAAACTGAATGACGATTGAGGTGTATCTTGTAAAAAGGCCATAAAAAGTATGTGTGCGCATGCGCTAATTTTTAAATTGATAATTTACTAATAAATCCACCCACCATACTTACATGTCAACATTTTATTTAGTTTTTTAACTTATTAAAAACTGTACAAATTTTAATGCCACAGTAACTATGATGAATCCAATAAAATGATTGTAAAAATATATAGCACTGGCAAATTTCATCTTATGGTATTAATGCATCGCATACAATTTTCAGTAACTTGAGCAATAGGATGATTAAAAAAAAATTAGATAACTTTATGGATGTAATGATTATTTTCAATCATTATCAATCCACAGCAGGATAAAGTTTAATCTGGGTTTGTCTAATCTTTAGCCTCTCTTCTCCACATCATATCAACAAACTTTTTATTTCATCTATCCATCTCATATACAGTCTCAACTTTCGCCATCTCTTGTATCGAATTTAAAGCTTCATCTGAACATCTAATATCATCTCTTCCAGCAATGTGTCCAATCCAGTTCAGTCTCTTAACTCTTTCAATGATGTCAGTAATACTTGATTGTTCTATCATCTATATATTTTGTTCTTGATCTTTTCATACTTTGTTGAATGGTCTGGAATCTCTGTTCTTCTGCTAAATATCCAAATCTCAAATCCAGAACTGATACAACATATTTATTAAAAATCTTTTTTTTTTTAAACACATAGGCATACTTCCCTTTAGTACTAAGTTATTTATATCAAATCTATACCATCCAAGTTTAATTCTATCATTAATTTCATCATTAATAATTTGAGTAAGATATTTGGAATTGTTAACTTCTTCTGATTTATAATTATCAATCTTTTTTTTTTTTTCTGAGAAAATTCAACGAACTTTACTTTGGTCTTTTTAATATTCATTTTTTAGTCCTACTTTCTTACTTTTATCTGATAACCCTTGCAACATTTCCTAAAGTACTGAAGCATTATCTGCAAAAAGAATCACATTAATTGCAAAATGTGGATGGCTTAAATAATGTCCATTTATACTAATCCATAGCTCTTTTGAATGATGTGCTTACAGTGTATTATATATAATATTTCAAAGCATATATGTAAAACGTCATATTTCAAATAAAAATTTATAGTGAAGAATGCTACACAATTATTAATTCTATATTAAGGAATAAATTTAATTCACTGTCTATAGATAAAGAAAAAAAACTTTATACTTAAGAGTTAGATTGATGTAATGTCTACATGGGAATGACTATAAATAGTATCAAATCCAACAAGAGCTTTGAGCGTTCCATCGTCGGTTTTTCAATGAAATGGACGATTGAATAGTTGGAAAGATGAGGAGATTGAAGTCATTAAAGTTTGAGGAATTGCTATCTTAATATAAACCAAGCACTGATTGTATATATGTGTGGGAGATCATGATCTGGCCCAACTGATGAGTGCCGCTGATTCTGCACAAAATATGTACATTGGGGATCATATATACTTTTCGCATGTGTGTGGTTATGTGTATCAGTTGCTTAGGATGGAGTGGAAGATGAATAAATGGAAAAATCCTGAGTTCAAATCTCTCTAATTTACATATCTTAGTGGATAGTATTTATTCCTCGATCATTTCAAATTTCCTGCGTTTTCATTCACGTAATATATACATATTTGAAAAATTGCCTCAGTATAAATTTGCATGACTTGAATTGTCGATGATGGAGTCTTAAGAGTACTTGCATTATAAAAATATTATTTTGAAGATTTCTCAATAAAACTTCACAGTAATCCTATCTTCACAACCATACACCCAGAGACTTTAAAAAAAAAAGCGACAATGTCTTTCCGTGATCATAAATATGTGTGTGTGTGCATGCCTACCTTTATTTAATCAAAGCAAATACTTCAGAATTTTATCAAGATAAGATAATATTTTGATAAAGAGATCCACTGTGTAACAAAGACCATCATTCACAAAGAAACAGAACTCAACAGGCACGCCACCCGGTGGGCGTTAAAGTTTTCACTTTGTTTTATCCCCTGGCTGTAAATAGTTAGATAGTCGTTTGCTAACCAATATTAGATGATAAGTTGTTTATTGCCTGGCTAACTGGGGAAAAAAAATCCAAGCCTCTGGAGGATTTCATTAGATCTAGATTCGAATCCCAAGTGATATTCGTAAAAGGTGAATGCGCTACACCTCTACAGTATAAGATTTTTAAATATTTTACCAACATCTAATAAAACGGTCACCCGCACCATTTTGGGAGACTTTTTTTCATATACCTTCATAATAACTTACATTCTTTATAGAAACAGATTTTTATCAATATATAAAGCTGTGTTTTGTTCATTATTAATATTTTTTAATCTTCTTTTTAAGATTAATTAAGCGTCTTTTTTTAAAAAAAAAAAGAGGCGGGAGGAATAAAATGTGGATGGAAGCTATTGCTTTTCATTTAACGGAATTATTTAACTTCAACACTCTCCCCCTCTCCCCCCATTAATCTAAAGTTGAATCAACCTTTGATATCATCAAAATTTTTTGTTTATAAAAAAAAAAACATTCACAATTACAAAAATTAATTATTTGTACAGACTGCTGCCAATACCACAGAGCAGGATAAATCGGTGTCTGTTTTCCATTTATTACGAGATCCATCCCCACCCCCCTTTCCTGATCATCACCCGATACAACTATCTTTTCCAATGACTCATATCACTGTAGAATGTTAATGAAGCTTCAACGACGTAATTCATTCCTCAACATAAAATATACATTATCTCAGGATGCTACATAACTGGGTAATAGATGAAGGATGGCGAGAGAGGGGGATGTGTTTCGAGAGATAGTAACTCCAAAATTTAAACTGTCCTTTCTACTGCATAAATATGACACAGTGCAAAATACCTACGAGATACCACCTCCCCGTCCTTCCTCCCTTCTCCTCTGCCAATCCCCCTTTGCGTGCATTTAATTCTCCATCTTTCTTTCACAGCAATTATTTTAGTGGAGGTACTTAGATGAAAAGATCTCTAATCAGGAATAAGAATTACGGGGATTTATGAAGATATGAAGTAATTACCAAGTGAAAGATGGTTCTATGAATCACACATGGGCTCCCATGTCTATAGGAATGCGCTCTTTATACCACTAGAGAGAGTATTTCATCAAGGAACCCGCGTGATTAAGCAATTCTCAGCATTATCCGTTTATAATGAAACTGTAAATATACAACCTTGTTATTACATTCAATTGATTGTGCTAACTATGGTATATACAGACATTTTATTCCTACATATATTGAATATTTATAAAATATATATATATCACAGCATAAGTATTTTAAAAGTTGTAACTTACATAACGTAGCCACCAAGTAGCCTTTGTGTTGGACATACAAATTACAGTTGTGAAAAAGTGAACGCAACTGTCCAGAACACCATAACCAAAAGAGTATATTCCCCCTTTTTTTAAAAAATGAATTTCTTACTAAAAAGATAATTTTAAGTAAGAAAGTATTAAATATTAATTTAAAAAAATAAAAGTGATATTAATACATTATCAAAATTTTGACTTTTAGTGATAAATACATTTCTCATCTCAATTCCCACCATTTCGTAACTATCTACTGCACGTTATAGCCAGAACACCCTCTCTTACTATGCATGCACTTCAAGAACAACCTCTATTGTTCAGATGAGCTAAAGATATCAAACATGCCAATTGTTGACAGCTTGTTACATTTCGTTAGGTCATTTTCATACACTGTTGGAATTGATATTTGTCCAACTTGTAAAAGAATAGACAATCATTGCACTTTTGTTACCAATTTTCAGTTACTAAGCTTTTGTCAGTGCAGCTCTCACCTCATCTTACTATATCAAAACCATATATCATGGCATAAATTTAGACCACTCTCTCCCATTAAACATGCATTTCATATCAAGCTTCAACCTTCAGGTGAACTAAAGGTAATAAATATGCATCTTCATGCTTGCGGTAACAGCTCGATACATTCCATGATACCACTGTCGAAAAAGATAGCATAAGTGCCTGAAATGACATTCAAGCCACCTAGTGGAAGGTTGTGAACAACAGTCAGACTCAATTGGCAAAACTGAATTTGTATCTTTTACTTTATTCAGCTCTGTATCATTCAAGGTTTAGCTCTTGAGTCCATAACTTTGCTACTAAGCTGATAGGACTTCGATATTTTCCTGATATCAGTCTCATCTGCTGCTCTGGAAATCATGTGAGACACAAACACCAATGTAAAGAATTGAGCATTTCACTCAAATAACCCACCAGACATTGCACTTACTTCAGTCATTAACTGATCTGCGAATCCCTAATTCCCCTAACTGCAGCCTGTAACCACTGTGAGCCTGATGGTGGTTAAAATTTTAAAACAACTTCATGTTATTAACATTTGCAAACAAATAAATTAGTTAATTTATAAATATTTGTGAAAATTATGGCAAGCAAAATAATAATAATAATAAAATTTAAAAAAAATATTCTGACATATGAGGGGACCCAAAAATAACTGGAATCATTCTCTGGTATGTGTGCCTGTTGTAGTATATACTTTTGCTGTTACATACTTCTTGCAGAAACCCTTCTGCATCAATATGCCAACACCAAGTAAAATCGTGGTTCAACGTGGCACATTTTTTTCTAATGTGCATTTCACGTATTTGTCAATTGTTTTTCATAGTGGCTGAAATAGTTAAATTAACACTGATTTTTTTTTTACACAAATGGCATTTTTCTCTCACATTTAATTCGTAATGGTCAGACATTTTATCTGTAAGTTTGGAAACATTCGTGGGACAAACATTTCCTTTTGTGCAAAGGACGGAGTGCAAACTCTACCCAACAGTGTCATCATATTTCAAAGCCTTCAGTGTGAAACACTTTTTAATTAAATTCACTATGACCCAACTAATCTAGCAGCCATATTCACTCAATCTTACTGCATGCAGTTTTATTTATAATGTCTTGAAAGAAAAAAAACTCTCAACTTTTTTTTGCAACTTAGAACTTGGGGGGAGGGGAATGTTAGAAGCAATGAGATGCATCACTTTGTGTTTCTGGACTATTCTTTCTTATTGCATTGATGAATATATACCATATAATACTAAATCATCCATGCACTTTACTACGTTACACAGTGCTTTATTTACCATCATCTTTTACAATTTATAGATTTGATTGCCCCAACAATCTTCTTCAGAACTTTTATATCTCCTTAAAGAACTTTTATATCTCCTAAAGAAGTTTGGGGAAATAAAAGTTCTGAAGAAGATTGCTGGGTCAATCAAAACTGTAAAAGAGGGTGGTAAATAAAGCATTGTACAGCAATAGTAAAGTGCATGGATAATTTAATATTATAGATGTTCCTGGACTACTTCGAAATGTGACAGACTGGTTTACACCAGTGCACTGCATTAAACAGAGTATTATATTTTAAAGCGATTCAATTTACAACACCTAAAAATAAATATACAACTTTTTTATTATAACATTCTGGCTATTTCTGGGTCCCCTGGGGTAAAATAAGATTATATCTGTGGCTGAAAAATCACATCGCTAATCAAATTTCAACTTATACAAGATACTCCCCATAAAAGACTTATTAATTTAACTGATAAACTATAATCCCCTTATAAAAAGTCTTTAAATGTGGATAAGACATAAAGAAAATCATGTATCCCAATAGTTTTAAAAAACACTCAATTACGCACAATAGACCCCATTCAAAAATGATAGTCATTCTTAATATGTACAGAATAAAATTATGACATCATCAAAAGCAATGACTTCTTAAGTGAAATAACAAAAATGCCTATAGGAAAAAATAATAAAATTTCTACTTTTAAAATAAACCCTATCATAAACTGAACTGATACATATAATTACATATATGTAAATGAAATTAGCTAAAATAAGATTCATTCACTTAATTTCTATTCAATAATGTATCTTTATAATTACAGCAAAATTGCCTAGTCATTTGCAGCAATATGACTTCCTTCCATGAGTATAAAAATTGTCACAAAAAAATAAAACACCGATATTATTTCTAATTTTAACAAACATTCAATACATTATATACTGAAACAATAATAAATAGATAATGTATACATGTTAGTAAAAATATATTATAACTTAGTCTGTCCTGTATGTTCATTGCACTACCCTCATGTAAAAGGTCGGGACACTGTTTTCTATCTGATTTTGACACCTTGCTAGGAGTGTAATAATTCGTTAAGAGGATAATCCTTAGTTGAATGAATGATTAATAAAAATTATTATTATATTGTAGCTGCATGATTTCAATAGTTTATTAATAATGTTTATTTGAAAAAATGTTTAAACATTATAATAAAAGAAAAAAGCCCAAATGAACTGTTTATTAATCATTATGCTGCAAGAATTCTATTTGGCCGAGTGAGGTGAAACTCTAAACTTTTGATTGGTCAATTACAGAATCAGCAGTACAAATATATTCATCTTTTAATATATTCATTTTAGTTTCATTTGTAAAAAGTATATTAATAATTTGTCAGATTATGAAAATGAACGAAAAAATTTTCAAAAATAGATTTCTATAATTATAATAATATTCGATAGTGGAAAAAAGTAAAAAGAAGTTTGTAACAAATTACAATGTGTTTAGACGTCATTGATTTCTTTCTCAATTTATGTTAGTGTAAAAGTAAAAAAATTTTTAGCAAAATCTTACTACTTTTTACTAAAATCTTACTATTTTTGTAAAATAATTATATTTTTAGTATATTTTATAAAAACACATTATATAATATGTAAAAAAAATAATTAAAAAATGCTCTAAAACATTTATTTCATTTTCAAAATCAAAACAAAGAAGTTGAAGCAGTGAAAGTTATTGACAGGCGCTTATATAAGAACCAACCAATCAGTATCTAGAAAGGTCTGCCTGAGAACTCTTTGTTATAGCTTGGAATGCCTATATTATTGATTTTTTTACTTGTAAAATCATTCAAGAGAGGGCAGCATCTTACGATACATTTTAAGCTTTAAAATGAGCCTAAATATGCTATGATAACGTAAAAACAGCCCAAATTAGAGAGAGTTAAGCTGTGTACGAGTTAACTTAAGACAGTCTGGAAACTGATTAATAAACTGTTTGTATATGATATATATATACACAGTAGAGTGTAATTGGAAATGTAAATACACATTTTTTTTTCTAAAGATATTCAATATTTAGTAATGTTAGATAATAAAAATAGTCCAACATATAATTACACTTAAAATTCCATAATCACAAATCTTCAGTGCAGCACAATATACAGTCTAACATTTTTGATTAACAGTATTAAATAAAATTTCTATTGATTAATTATCACTGATTTTCCATTTTCAACTCCCCCCCCCAATACAATAATAGCACATTTTGCATCTATGATAATGAGTTAAATACTTGTAGGAAATCATCATATTGCTTATATTTTATAAGAATTTTGATTTATATTGAATTTTGCAAAATATACTGTCTTTATTATTCAGGTTAGCATGTTTAAACTAAAATTTTAAAAGACTAACTGTGAATCCAGTAAATATAGGGATAATAACAATAACTAAAAATGCCAAATTAGCAGAATAAACTATGAGAATGTATGATAGCTAAATTCAATTGCTGCCTGGTTGAATTTAACATAATTAATTGGATTCAAGTTATACATGTGTTAGTAGTTGTTATTCAAATACAGTCTCAATTAAAATCATTAATTACTATAATGATCAAATATCCAATATAATTTATTTGTCCATAACATTGTCAGAATAATCAATGGATGCCACAGGGTGGCACTACTGTATGGAGAGTTTTCCCTGTTAAATAACAGTTGTGTGCAAGCATAAGAGATGGTGATCATGTGATGTTTAATTATATTTTTAGATTTATTGAACAAGCTTTCATCTCCATTGAGACCTTCTCAGATATACTATACAATTCACATAACCAATTAATTATATCTACTCCATCTACTGGACATTATTTGCATTAAATTGCACTTTTTTAAAACATATTCTTCCATATTATACTCACATAAATAAATTTAACATATTTTATATCTTACATATACATACACTTTACAAATTCATTGACATAAATTAAAACTGAAAAAAAAAAATTATATCTACAATTTATGGGGAAATAAATTATTGTAGTAAAAAATATAATAGAAAAAAAGTATACACCTGGGTCTCGTTTTATGCGGATTATTTTAATGCGATTTTGAAGTTATGTGATTCATGTTTCTTCTTAATATCTTTCATATTTCACTATATTTATTAGATATCAAGAAATTTAAATTATTAATAACTTATTTTGACTTGAAATACTTTTTTTTTCTTTCAAAAATATAACATTATATTAGCAGCTAACGTGAATATGGCCTGAAGCTGTATTTAGAATATTAGCTTTTATGTAAATAACCTACTTATACTAATGAGTAAATGATAATAATAGATTTATATTTACATATAAAAAAAATCTCAATAACTTTTAAAACGTATTTTGTTAATAATAACAGAAATAAATATTTTTTTAGATTTTTAAAATAAATAATAATGAAGATTTTATAAACTGAAAATAATCTTTCTAATGATAATCTATAATCTTTTTGTTCTGATTACGATCTCATTTTTTTAATATAGAAACAAAAAACCATAAACACAGTCAAGACTGAACGTGGCGCTAGTTGTATGTCACATGACAAATCTGATTTCTTAACAGTTCACAAACGAACGCATATTGTCAAATAGCCAAATAACCGCTAATGATTAAAATATGTATGAAAAAATTTAAAATTAAATATTGTAGTTAATAAAGAAAGTAAAAAAAAACTTTGTCTTATATTTTTTTTTTTTTAAATATTTGAAATTTTTTATTAATCATACTTTATTTCCTTATTTTTTTAATGTGAATTTTAAAGTAATTTTTCTTTCTTGCTTTGCTTTTATGCGATTTCTGAAAATTACAACCCCTACCCCCATTTTTCAAGGTAAGTTAAGTCTATTTTTGTGCAATTTCTTTTGTGTGCGTTTTCTGAGGAACCTATCTACCACATAAAATGAGAACCAGATGTATATTTAAAAAGAATATATTGGAGAGTATGTTGGTATATGTAAAAAATATGTTAATGATTCACAATAATAATTTAAAGAATAAATTTTCAAAAAAATATGATAGATAATAAAAGACAATGGTTGTGTTATATAGAAAAGGATAAAGTAAATAATTGGAATGAAGAAGATAAATAGTGATTTTAATAATGAACAGCAAACAACTTTAAATAAAGGAGTTAATAGTATTCTGTTTGTAATAAAGATGTTCAACAAAAAATAATCGTATGTGTAGAAGCAGCAACTGTAAAAAAATAACTTAAAAATTGAATTACAATCAAAAATTAATAGCATTATAAACAAAAATATTAAGTATAATAAAAAAGAATGGAAGAAAAAATGTGTTATACAAAAAATTATTGATAAAACAATAACGAAAAAATTAATAATTACAAGTGAGGATAAAGGTTCAAGATTTGTAATTTTAAATGAATCGGACTGAAAGGAAAATATATAGATATGGGTAAACAAGGGTATAAAAAGTTAAGCAAGGATCATAGTAAAGATATTAAATTATATGAAAATGAAAAGATTAATTAATGAGAAGGAATAAAAGAATTTATATTCATCACGATTTGAACATCAGTGTATGTTTGGAAAAGTAAAGACTCATAAAGAAATGTATGCCAGTAAGAGTAATTTTAGATTTAAGTAATTATATACTTATAAGATTTATGTGAAATAATATATAGAAAGATTGTAGAGGTAATAGGATTGAGAAAATATTATATTAAAATTTCTGAAGAAATTGATAATAAGTTAAATAATAGCAACTTAAATAGAAATGGAAATGATAGCATCATTTAATATTGAAAAGATGTATCAAAGTGTGCCTAGAAAAGATAGTATTGGTATTATTATAGAAAAATTAAAAATAAGTAATATTTAGTAATATTTTATCAGAAGAATGGATGTATAATATGTATGTAGCACTATTAATAATAGATGAGGCATTGTGTTTTAAATATATAAAAAAAAATTGGAGTATAGGCAAAGGTTGGATAATGGGGTGTTTAATTAGTGAAATTTTATCATCAGTAGTAGTAAATAGTATCAAGGAGAATATAATTGATAGTTATAAGTAATAATGAGATTAAAGAATATTAAAAATATGTAGATATTATTATTGCAGAAAATATTAATAAAGTTTTAAATGAGCTAAATGAGAATAAGTATAATAATAGATTTACAATGGAGAAAGAAAAAAATGGATAATGAATAACATAGTTGTTGAACATTATATTAAAGATGAAAAGACTAGAGAGTTGATTAATCCTAATTCCTATTAACCATGGTGCCAGAAAAAAAGAAGTTTTAAAGGGATTTTAATTAAAAAATGATATAATGTTAGATAAAAAAAGAGGCATATTAACAAAAATTAGAGGTGAAAAATGATTATGCTAAAGCAATTAGGAGGATTCTTGATAATAAAATAGATAGAATAAATGAGAATAACAGGAATAAGTATAGAGATAATAAATGGATGTCTATTCGACAGTCAGAAAAAGAATATAAAAGATTGCTGAATGAAAAATTGTCGAAAAATGTAAAAATAGCTTGGAAAAATAATAAGTCTTAGGGTAAAGGATTAAATAATGCAAAAGAGTTAAATAGTGTTAGTAGTAGGGTGGGGCTAGTTTATAAAATTAGCTGTGAAAAATGCAATAAAATATATATAGGACAGAGAGGAAGAATGGCAATTGAGAGGGGTAAGGAACATGATCGAGCCATTAATAGAAAAGATATGAAGTCAGGACCTACATTATTTGGATACAGGGCATAAAATAAAATGGGAAGAAAATATAAATATTACAAAGTGAAGGATTACCATAAGAAAACATTATGAAACATTGAATATTCAAGAAAACATGGACAAATTTGTAAATATAGTAAAAGGTCCATCAAAATTAGGAGGAAAATGGGTTTTATTAAATAACTGGAAAGTGTAGGAAATGATTGTAAATGCATAAAAAACATTTTTAAGAGTTATAAAATATGTATTTAGGTACAGTTTGGTTAGCTGTACTGTGCCACCAGGCGATGCTGCAGTACCCATCAAGAGCCCTCAAGAAGCATGCAAGTGATAAATTTCTATCCAAATAGCTGAAATCGATGTAAAATTAAAACACCTAAGGCAAGAAATCAAACAAATCATTCTAAAATACAAATCAAAAAGTGGTGAAATACATAAAACACAACCAAATCGCTGAAATCTATGTAAAATTAAAATGCCTTACACAAAAAATCGAACAAATCATTTTAAAACACAAATCAAAAAGCGGTGAAATACATAAAACACAATACCCCCCCCCCCACAGCCACATGAAGAAATCGTTCAAAAATAAATAAAATACAAATTACAAAAACAAGAAATCTAAGAAATCGCTCTAAAATACAAATTACAAAAACAGAAATAAATAAAAGCCAACACCCCATATCCCGCCTCCTAGATGAAGAAACCGGTCAAAAATAATTAAAATACAAATTACAAAATCATAAATGCTATTTTCAAAAGACTACAAAATAAAACAAAGCGATAATTAGAAAAATCAAAAACGCTATTTAATGCTATTTTTAAGAGCATATGAAATAAATCAGAAACTATAATAATAAATCTCAAAAAAATTAATGTATCCTAAACGCTATTTAATGCTTTAAGAAATAATTAGAAAAATGGTGGATGGTTGGGAAAATGACTTGCACTACATTTGATCATGTCTGGCTGTTGTCTAATTAAGAGATACGATAATTCACAAACCTTAATAACAGACTAATACATATTAAGTAATTAAATATAGATAACAATCAGCACATAGCAATCTATTGTTATCTCTTAGAATTCATTACAAAGCAGCGATTTATATCAGCTAAAAAACAATGAGAACATCATACCGGAGAGCTTCTAATTGTCTTTCCTGAAAATTTATTAAGTAATTATTCTCTGCTTTGAAATTATGGCATATTATAACATATGAATTTAGAAATGATATAAAATAATTAGAATAGAAACACACAAATTTATAAATTTGATTCGTAAACAAAAGATAGACATCATGGACAGACTTCACACATTAAAAATGTAATCGATTGGGCTATGACATATTAAAACACAAACAAAAAAAACTCAAATCAGATCATAAGTCACAAACTTAAAAATTATTGAAAAAATACTTACAAAATATAGGTCTCATGTGCAATGGTGAATAAGAGGTGGAAATGTAGAATGCAATGTATTAAAAGTTTCAAAATGAAATGTGACATCATAGATCGTTCACATGAAAAATATAATTGCTTGGGCCCACAAATTTAATCAAAATGTAATTGAACTAGTCTTTTGAAATACCTGCTTAGTTTTATTATGGTGTCTTAATTATTTTTGAGTACTAAAAATAGTTTGTTGTGATTATTTTTATCCTTTGAACATGTTAATATGGATTTCTTTTTAACGCAGGTGAATACATCATGGGGCAATATAAAAGTAGGCAAAATGAACATTCAAATTTTGAGGCCTTTGGAAAAATTAAAAATCATTTACTTTTAAGACACCAACAAGAAAATTTGCTACAATAAGTTTGTTTTCTTACAATTCAATTTCCAATTTCAGAAGAATTAATAATTGGCAAATTTTATATATTTCCATATACAAACCAGATCATCATCATCTCCAAGTTCAATCCATCTTCTCCGATCTTTAGCTTATCTTCTCCATATCACCCCTGCATACATTTTTATTTCATCAATCCAGCTCACACGTGATCTCTTTGTGGGTCTTCTAACATCTCTTGGAATCCAGTTCAAGATTTCAATTGTCCATCTATTATCATCTCTTATAGCAATATGTCCAGCCCAATTCCACTTCAGCCATTTTATTTTTTCAATGAGGTCAGTAACACTTGTTTGTTCTCTTAGCCAAATATTGCATTTTCGATCTCTTCCTGATATTCCTAACATGCATCTCTCCATACTTATATGAGTGGTCTGAAGTCTGTGTATTGTTCTTCTATTAAGTATCCAAGTCTCAGATCCATAACTAAGTACTGGTAAAACATATTTATAAAAAACCTTTCCTTTCAAACACATAGGCATATTTCCATTTAGTATCAAGTTATTTCTACCAAAAGCACTCCAACTAAGTTTAATTCTATGATTAATTTCATCCATTTTGTTTCCATCTGTATTAATAATCTGAACAATATATTTGTAGCTGTTAACTTTTTCTAACTCATCATAATCAATCATTATTTTCATAATTTTGAGAAATTCCATTAAACATTACTTTAGTCATTTTAGCATTTATCATTAGTCCTACTTTCCTGCTTTCATCCGATAACTCCTGCAAGATTTCCTGCAGCTCTAACGCAATATTTGCAAAAATAACTACATCATCTGCAAAATCTAAATGACTTACATAATCTCCATTTACTTTTCACTCATTTTGCTTCCCATTTTAATCCACAAAATACTTCTTGCAGCAAAGTTGTGGAGATGTGAACACCCTGGCTTACAGCCTTCTCACTGTTGACTTTCCTAGTATCATCATGTAATCTAATTGTTGCTGTTGCATTTTTATAAATATTCTTTAAGACAGGACAATATCCTGGATTTATACTTTGATGATCCAATGCTTTAATCATTGAAGAAATGTTTATAGAATCAAATGTCTTTTCATAATCTACAAATACAAAGCTTAATGGCAACCCATATTCTTTTGTCCTTTCTTTAACTTCTCTCAATACCTGGATAAGATCTACTGTACTAAAACGACTTTTACATCCAGTTTGTTCTGTTGGTTGGTGGAAATACAATATTCTCTGAAGACAAGTTGTAATTATCTTGGTAAAAATTTTGCATAAAACTGATAAAAGGCTGATAGGTCCTCCTTTATCATTTAGACATTTGGTATATAACTTTGCTAAAAAAAAAAAAATTTATTTCTTCACCTGCTTCTTTTAATATATCAATTATAATTCCATTATTACCTGAAGCCTTTCCTTTCTTCATAAGTTTAATTGCATATCTCACTTCTGTATTAAAAATTCTGGGCAATTCGAAAGATATAATAGATATAATAGGTACTTGTTCTTTATTACTACATAATTCTTGATAGAAGTCTTCTACCCATTTCATGATATTGTCTCTCTTTTTAGTAATAATTCCATCTTTTTTCTTATTGCAGATATAAATTTCCTACCAATACCAAAATGTTGTTTTACATTCTTGAGACTTTTATTCTCTTTGAGAGCTTTCCTTGCTAATTCACAGTTATACTTTCTTATATCATTTTCAACTCTTCTCCACACCATTTTACAAAATTCAAGACATTTAATCCTTTTTAATGCACCATTTTTGTATATCTTCATATTGATTCTTTTCTTCATAAATTCTCTAGTCTCAGTCAAAATTTTATTGATCAATTGCTGCTTTTTTCTACCAGCCATCTTTGTTGAAGTTTTTAAAAGTGTATGAGTTATTTTCATATTAATTTCATTCAAATCTGAATCATGTTCAAAATATATTAATACTTGAAACCGATTTGTACGTTCTAATTTATATTCATTAGAATGTTTCTGAAGATTAGGAATATCAACTGTACATATTGTTTTCCTTAATAATTTTTGTCTCTCTAGTTTTAGATTACCATGTATCTTACATCTTACTAATCAATGATCACTTCCTGTGCTAAATTTATTAAGAATATTACAATCTTGAAATATGTATTTTCTGTTAGTCAAAATATAATCCAATTCTGCTGTACCTTCATTTGGATGCTTCCATGACCATTTCCTTTTAACATTTTTCTCAAAAAAAAAATTCATAATATAAAGTTTTTCTTTTTCTACAAACTCCACAAGTCTATGTCCTCTCTCATTTCTATTACCATAAACAAAATTTCCTACAGCAATTTCATCTTTGATTTCTGATCATCAAGATATAGATCCAGGATATTGTCATATTTTAAAGAATATTTATAAAAATGCAACAGCAACAATTAGATTACATAATGATACTAGGAACGTTAACATTAAGAAGGGTGTTAGACAGGATGACTTCATATCTTCAAAACTTTTTATAGCAATGCTGTAAGAAGTATTTTGTGGATTAAAATGGAAAGCAAAGGGAGTGAAAGTAAATGGAGATTATTTAAGTCATTTAGATTTTGCAGATGATATAGTTGTTTTTGCAAATAATGCTTTAGAGCTGTAGGAAATGTTGCAGGAGTTATCAGATGAAAGTAGAAAAGTAGGACTAAAGATAAATGTTAAAAAGACTAATGTAATGTTTAATGGATTTTCTCAAAATATGAAAATAAAGATTGATTATGATGAGTTAGAAGAAGTTAACAGTTACAAATACCTTGGTCAGATTATTTATACAAATGGAAACATAATGGATGAACTTTCAAATTGCCATGATGTATTCATCTGCATAAAAAAAAATCCATATTAACACAATCAAAACCTAAAAATAATCACAACAAATTGTATTTCTAATACACAAAAATAATTAATATGTTATAATAAAACTAATCCAGTATTTCAAAAGACTAGTTCAGTTACATTTTGATTAAATTTGTGGGCCCAAGTCATTATATTTTTCATGTGAAAGGTCTATGACATCATATGTCATTTTGGAACTTAAAATATGTTGCATTTCCCGTTATCTGCCATTGCCCATGAGGCCTATATTTTCTTAAGAATTTTTTCAATAATTTAAAATTTGTGACTTATGATCAGATTTAAGTTTTTTTTTTGTTTGTGTTTTAATATGTCATGGCCCAAGCGATTATATTTTTCATATGACAAGTCTGCCCATGATGTCTATCTTTTGTAAGTATTTTTTCAATAATTGTAAAATAATAAATTTAAAATGTGCAAGTATGATCAAATATGTTTTTTCTTTTGTTTACGAATCAAATTTATAAATTTGTGGGTTTCTATTCTAATTATTTTATTTCATTTCTAAATTCGTATGTTATGATATGACATAATTTCAAAGCAGAGAATAATTAATTTAATAAATTTTTGGGAAAGACAATTAGAAGTTTCCAGTGTAATGTTCTCATTGCTTTTTAGCTGATATAAATCGCTGCTTTGAAATCTATTCTAAGAGATAACAACAGCTCGCTATGCGCTTGTTGTTATCTATATTTAATAATTTAATGCATATTAGTCTGTTATTAAAGATTGTAAATTATTATTATATCTCTTAGTTAGATAACAGCCAGCGATAATCAAATGTAGTGCAATTCCTTTTTCCTGCCATTTTTCTAATTATCACTTTGTTTTACTTCATAGGCTTTTGAAAAAAGCATTAAATAGCGTTTAGCATACGTTAATTTTTTTGAGATATATTATTATAGTTTTTGATTTATTTCATAGGCTCTAGAAAATAGCATTAAATAGCGTTTTTGATTTTTCTAATTATCGCTTTGTTTCATTTTATAGGCTTTTGAAAATAGCATTCATGATTTTTTTTATTTTTGTAATTTGTATTTTACTTATTTTTGACCGATTTCTTCATGCAAGAAGGGGGGCATTGTGTTTTATGCATTTCTGTTTTTGTAATTTGTATTTTAGAGCGATTTCTCTGATTTCTTGTTTTTGTAATTTATATTTTTTTTAATGATTTCATGGGGGGGGGGTGTATGTATTTCACCACTTTTTGATTTTATTTAAGAATATAAGCCAATAAACATCACATGCATCCATTGATTACTTTAGCTTGCAGTGTATGGCAATAAGTATAGTGAGTTTTGCCTATTTATTTTAAAATATGTTAGATTTTTTGCGTTAGGCATTTTAATTTTACATCGATTTCAGTGATTTGGATAGAAATTTATCGCTTGCATGCTTCTTGAGGGTTCTTGGTAGGTACTGCAGCATCACCTGGTGGCACAGTACAGCTAACCATCTCGTACCTGTATTTAATTATTATTTTTGGAAAAACTTGTAACACTTTTTTTTAATTATAGGTATAATTTATTTTTTTTTTAGTTTTAATTTAGTAAATGAATATTGTAAATTGTATGTATATGTAAGATGTAAAATTTACTCATTTGGTTATAAAATATAAGTATATGTATAAAAGAAATGTAATTTAATGTAAATAATATCCATTAGATAAAGTAGATATAGTTAATTGGTTATGGGAATTGTATAGTATAATATCTTGTGAAGGTCTTGATGGCGATGAAAGTCAGTTTGATAAATATTAAAATAGTTATTAGTAGTTATTTACAATCCTCTTTTGATTATTTATTTATTTAAAATCATTCAATTTTTACATTTGTTATAGATAGAAGAATGCTAGCTAACTTATGTCATAGAAATGCAGTGCATCATGCTAACTAACCCAGAATACCCGAATCTTCTTTATCCTCCATTAAAAACACTTTGACATTTAGATATTGCACAATAATGAGTGGCTTTGGGAAAGCTTTTCGGAAAATTCTAAGCGTGTTTGGGAAATTGACATTTGATAATTCAGCTTACAGGCCCATTAGTGCTAAGTACTACAACAAGAGGCCTCCCTTTACTCTCATCAAATTCAATGATGCAACCCTTATGGACCTCATTAAAGCTGTCACTACTTTTCTTCCAGATACCCTCAATGTTATCATTGTCTCCACAGAAATTACCTCCTTCCTTAAATCCATCACGACCGCTATCTTCCTCAACAATTGCATCAATGCAGACCTGTTCTCTACCATTACAATCAGCCCTACTACGCACATTCATTGAATATCCAATTCTCTTAAAATATTTACCCTAAATATGATTACATCAGTCTCTCTGTGGTGGCAATATCCATTTCTGAAGTTTTGGTTATCCATGATTCAAAGTATATATATATTAAATAAAAAAAATTAGAAAGAAATATATAATACTCCACATTTTAATTTTTGAGTTCACAGTGCACATATAGTATATATATTACACTTTTGCAATATGGTTAATTACCCATCCATGAATTCTGATAACTATTCCAAGATTAAAAGCAAACATCGCAGATACATGTGGGACTCCTGAATACACACAACATGTATATGTACCTATGTGTATATATAAAATGTAAATATGTCACTTTTTAATATGAACTTGAAATCAACATTGGAAGCATGTTTTAGGTAACTATTGCATTGCAAAAGAAAAACTATGGCAATGCTCTTGCATGTTCAATTCCATCAAAAATCAAGTAATTCATTGACTGACCCAGCAATGCATATCATGATATAGCGGCTACCACAATTTTATGTGGATATACATAATTTTCAAAATATTAAATTTCAAAGGTGAAAAGCAATCTCCACCCCCCTCTTCTATACATATTCAAATCTATGTCTTGACTCATCAGCCTGCTTACTTCCAAAAAAAAAATTAGAAAACTGGAATAGTATGAGTACTGAAAATACAATAAACGATTCATAAAAAGAACAATAACAGGTACCCAATAAAAACTTCACATTGTGAGTTTAATTTGTCGAGCATTTAAATTGTAGATAATGGTTAATTAAATATATTAATAAGTAAAACAGTGGTACTTACAGAACCTTCTATACCAGTTAAAGAGGCGGTGTAGGGGTAAAACAGCTGTACCTGCAATCAAAAGTTAAAAAAAGAAAATATAGTGCCTATAAGTATAACAATTTTAACATAATATACAGAATGGTGTCCTGCTAATTCTCTAAATGTAGTGATTACAAGTCATAATTGAATAAATATATATGTTGTTATAAATAATACTTTTAACACACTATACATAATGGCTATCTTCTTATTCTCCATACTAAAACACATAATGCTTATTAAACGACCAGTGAATAAATCATTGCGCTCTAGATGGCAGAACAGGCTCTTATCAATAGTTTCTGGATGGTTAGCTATCTTATGACAGGACCGTTTGTGCGCTATTCAAGCTATAAATAAATGCTAATTGCTTTATTGTGCAGGAAATCATAAGAAGTTTGAATACCAGAACTGTAATGCATCACAAAATATGCTGAGACCTTCAGATCCCCAAACACTTTACCAACAGCACCAAACTGAGCTGGGCTTATTCAAGCTAATGGTTTATAAGTCCGAGCAATGTAAAGTTTTGAATAAAGGTTAATTGCTAGTGCATCTGTACAGGTTGCACAGTAAACAAAATATATATATTTTAGTGTGTTCAGCTAATCTAGATAGTTTTAACCTCTTATGTAAGACAACAGTTCTCACCAAAACTTAACCCAACTATAGTACCAACTGAATTTACTTACAAAGTGAGTTTGTTTTGCAAATATTAGTTATATCTTGGAAAGGAAATATCAACAACCCAAGAAAATATATAATCAATATTTATTTTAAAGTAATTGCATGCGTGCACGCACACACTCTCTCTCCTCTCCCCCCTCTCTTTCTCACACACACACAACACACACACACACACTCACTCACTCACTCACTCACTCACTCACTCACTCACAAACTAAAATTTTCTGGAATAAACTTTACAATATTCAATAGTGGCTACAACTTGCTTATGGCAGTGGACACCATACTGAATGGCATTTAACAGTTAAAATTTTAACTGTTAAATGTATTCAGAATGGCATACACTGCAGAAAGCCAGCTATAGCTATTATTGAGCTTATTTATATTGATATATTGAATACTGTTGAGTTTACTCCTAAGTATTTTGATTATTATATTTATTTTATCTGACTTTACATATATACATGAAGTGTTTGAAACATTGTCATATTAATGATATATTGTACATATCATTATATATATATATTGTAATGGGCACATACATATGTTACATTATTTTTTATTAGTAAACATAAAAAAAAAAGTTCGCCAATAAAAATTTCTTTTTTAAGAATTAAAAACTGAAAATTAAAAAATCATCTTAAACTCGCATATATATAAAATCGAGATAAATAATTATTAAAATAAAACTTTATTAAAAAAAGAGTAGTTTAAAACTAAATTTTCAGAAAAGATTTAGAGATAAAAATATATGTTTAAGTTTGAAAACCAATTAATTAATCTTTTGTAAAATGGAAATGATTATTTTAATTAGTAAACTAGCCTTTGGCCATTTAAATGTATAAGCATCGGTCAGATAGGAAAACAATAGAAACTTTTAGCAAATGAAAGAAATCCATCGGGAAATCGGACCTCAACGGAAAGGTTTTCACCGTCATGACGTAATGTTGAGTTAATCCACAAAATTATTATAAAAGGAAAGGTTTGAAAATAAAAGATTATTATTGATTATTTACGATGTGACAGATATGTGTTAGTGCGGAAGTGAAGGAGAAGGGATTGAAAAGACGCACTCTTCAATCCCTTCAGTTTTGCCAAAGAAAGAGAAATGAACTATCGTTTTCTACATTGAGGACCAACTAAACTAAAAAACCTCCGAATGAATAAATAAAATAACGGCTAAATGGATACCAATCTTTTTAGGATGGCATGGGAATTCACATTCAAACGGCAAGGAACATATAAAGATGAACTGTTTAAAAAACTGTAAGAACTTTATAATTTATGAACATTAAATTAAAAACTTTCCGTATTTAAATAATACAAATAGAATACTATCTGACCAACGTTAGTTATTAATTAGTTATAATTTTATTTAATGTATTTCTTTTGTAAAATCATTTCCATTTATTTATTTATTTATTTTTTGTTCTTTAAGTTTTATCATGATTTTTGTTTTTCGTTAAATTAGTTATATAAATATTAAACTTAAGTCAGGCGTGAATGGCTATATAGATTTGTAAAGTTATATTAGGGGAGGGTAATCTTAGGTTATTCGTTTCGTAGTTGAATTAGGTCAATAGATTGGATATATTGGTGCAATTAGTAGATGTAGTACGAGATTCGCTATGGGCAGAATCGCTATAATACGCCGCACACTTCCATTTTGCCTATGGAAGGGATTATAAGACGTAGAATGCTGTTCCTTTCGATGGAGTTTTTTTTTATTGCTCTTCTTGTCTGATAGATGTAATATTCCTATCTGACGAGAAGCAGTTTCTTCTCTTAACCTAATTGTGCTGCCGTATTCGTATTACATTGAACACATCGATATATCAGATGGATTGAAGTTTGGTTTGACTGTGAACCTTTGGCTTAAGGTTAAACAAGGATTGAATATTTTCTTTTCAAATGCAAATCTATATAGTCCATTCATACTCGACACCCATAAATAAAATTGCATTAAATTTAAGTTGGGTATAGACGCTTGCATGGGTTCATTACCGGTTAATTATGTTTTTGGTTTTCATAGGTGATCAAAATATATAGACATTCGGTAAATACTGATACCTTACGGTGAGTATCTAAGATGTATTTATTCGGATGTCTTTTAAGTTATTGGTGACAATGCAAGTATCTTATGGTGAATACTATTGGGTTACTTATAAATTTCCCTCTGCAATTGTCAGTATCAATGATTTTATATTTTGATCGTTTATGTTTATTTTGAAATGTTTTTAACCGTTGTAATCTATGTAACCGATCTATACTCAACATTATTAAAACAAATTTTTATAATTCCATCTGTGCGAACTTAATTAAAATGTAAACTTATAATATAATAGAAATTAAAATGTAAATTAAAATCTAAAGTAAAGTTAAAAATAATGTTAAATGTTAAAATGTAAACTGATACTAAAACAATTTTCAATCTTATATATATACATATATATATGCATAAATAAATGTTTGTATGCTAATTACTGGCAGTGGCTTATTTTATTCTTTTTTTATATACTCTTAGATTATATTATTTAATCTCTGCTATTCCACTGAGCTAGTGACATGGGCTAACGACCGGAACCAAAATATTTAAAAAAAAAAAAATTTTTTTTTTTTACTTATGTATCTGCCTACTCTATAAATTTTTCTAGGTTCAAATGCCTAGATGGCGCCCTGTAGTGCAGATACCTTTAGACTACCTTCTCCGGATTGTTACAATATATTTAAATAATAACACAAGATGTTACTAAGAAAACCTCTATTTTCTATCCCTCTCTCCCCCCGTCTGCCAAAAGTTAAACCAATTTACAATTAAATCGCTAGACAAAATTAAATTGCAAATCTACTAGCAATGGTTCCCCTACCAAGGCAGACTTCTCAGGTGCAAAGTAACAACAACACAAAACAAATATATCCTATTCCACCTCCAACTCACATTCCAATTAGTTAATAGCTTTGAAATCATAAATCTTTATTAAAAGAGATGATTAAATTTCTCTCTCTCTCTTTTTTTTTTTTCATTCTTTTCAAAGAAAATAACTTTAGCTTGCTTAAACGTAATGGTATTCCTATTAATTTTTCCTATTATACAATTCCTGAAATTGTTTATATTATTTTTTGCTTTTGTAAAAAGGGAAAAAGAGTGAAAGTTTCTAAACATAGAATAAGCATTTATTTTATATAGCGCGATGTTTTTAAACTGTAAATAGTAATAATCAGCCATTGAGCTAATGCACATGTGCTTTGTGTATTTTAACTATAAATGAATACTCTCACTTTCCAAACACAAAATAAAGTCTTTGTGAAAAGACAGAATGAATCCATCTATCCTTTCAACCCAAATGTTTAAGTATTAGCAAATCTTAAACATTAGGAAAAGTGTCACTCATTCAGGCATAGTAAAGGTAATTTAAAGCAGTGGTCTTCAACCACCGGGCTGCAGAAGTTTTCTGCCAGGTCGCGCTAGACTGGCAAGAAAGTTAGTAATAACAAAATAATAAGATTTTAATCTTTTAATTAATATAAACAGTTTTTATTTATTTTTTCAAGGCATTTTTACCCTGCTAAAAAATAAGAAACAGAACAAAAACAAAATCTAATCATACATAAATTAATGTTTTTCTATTTATCACAGATGTTTATGGAGAGATAGAATTAAATTTATTATTTTTCTAAAAAAAATTCAAAATTTAAAAAAAAAAAAAAGGTTTTTTATTATACAAACTCCAGTTGTCTTTTGTTAGCCAATCATGGTCACTTGTCGGCATTGTTTATGTGTTAAAACAAGATCAAAACATTCGACTTTTTCAAGTTTCGTTTTCTTTCTTTTTTTTTGTTTACAAATACGCCCACTTTTTTTTTTTGGCCTATAAGGCGATAATTTTTGGTTTTATTTGTATACTGCTAATATACTAAAACTTTTATTTTTAAAACCAATTTCTGCTAACCTTTTTTTAAAAATAAAAACAAACAAAAAATAACTTTGCGATTTATTTTTTTTTTTTGGCTTTATTTCTATTACGCAATATCTATTTTACCATTTTTTAAAAAAAACTTTTCCTATTAATTACATTTTTTGATCCTTTCAACACACCAGCACAAAAAAAAAAATTACAATAACATCAAAACTTCAGACTTTTACATGTTTCGTTTTATTTTTTCATATTTAAAATACGGCTTGTTTTTTTGACTGAACGGTGATTAATTACACGATTTCTATTTTGCCCTTACTACTATCAAAAGACAACCTCCATATATATATAACCATCTTGTATATTTAACATTAAATACAGATAATACATTTATCATAATCATTGCCATGTGATTACACTAGCTGTGATATTTCCCAACATTCAGGTGAATAACATTTTTATTCTTGAATGTTTTAACAATGAAATAATAAACATAGAAATGCAAGCACATTAATGAGAACGATTGTTATTGTACTGTTTTCTGTGTTCAGCATGTGAAGGTAAGCAACACCATTACAATACACAATAACTAGTGTGCTGTTTTGGTCAGTTATAACAATTATGCTTATCTAAGGCTAAGCAAGTTACATCTTTAAAAAAATTTATCTATAAACTTCTGCCGGTCCGCGAAATCTTATCCTTATTTTTGCCGGGCCGCAGGTGTGAAAAGGTTGAAGACCACTGATTTAAAGTGATTGTTTAATATCTTCAAGCTCTTATTTAGAGTTTTTTTTTTTTTTTTTAAAGTATTAATTTATGTAACATAGTGTTGGTTTTGAAAGCAGGGCAGTTGCCATTTTTGTTATACGGATAATATGCTAAACAAAAGCAATATGGATATCTTTCATGGTGAAAATATGATTAGGATGAAATACAATGGAAGGCTATAATTAGGCAAAGGGTTGAAGTCTTTCGCAAAGAAGAGTTTGTAGTAGAAGATGTTAAAAGATAGCATTGCAAGAAATCAAATAAGTAGACTAATTGACCAACATGCTATATGCACGAATGTATGTGTTTGAATGTTTGTATAAACACCGCAAAACTTACCTTTAGTATACTATATTACCCTTAGTATTTAGTGATTTATTTGTTTACTCACTTGAAAAGCAGGAAAAGGCATTATTGCAAGATATCAAATAAACAGACAACTGACCAACATTTTACAGGTGTGAATGTATTTGTATTTGACAGAGTGATTTATATAATTGCAAAACTCATATCTAGTGTATTCGGTAACTTTTAATTGAATCTGCCAATATCGCAATGCAATATATAATATATAAACACACATACGGAGATATATCTATATAATGCATAGACTAATACTTCTGATTCGTTTTATCATCTTTTTCCCAAAGGGAAAGATCTTTCGGTTCAAATATTGAATATTTTTTTATTCCACTTACTTTGTTTTAAATGTAACAAACAAAGACGACCGTCGTTCAAACTTCTTTTCCATTTTTTTGAACAATGATTTTCGCTTCATTTCACCGTCTCAAACAACTTTTTTTTTAATACTAAAACTATTCCTAACATTTTTTTTTGCTCCCATTCCTGAGTCACATGTCAGCTAAAATGTCATAATCTCTGAGTCACATGTCAGTCACATGTCAACATCTGAGTCACATGTCATAATCCCTGAGTGAATTCTATTTGTAATATTTCCACAGTGAAAAGCAACAGTGACCGAATTTCTATGACTGCTGCATTTTTCCCATCATCAATGGCCACTGTCGGGTCACTTTTAAGAATGCGATCATAAAAAAAAAAAAAAAACACTCGGAGGTGGGGGGGGGGGCATCTTCAAATTATTTTTAATTTCTTTCAGAAATGCATTTTTATAATTAAATGCAAATCTGCTAACTAGAAAAGATTTGTTATTGTGAAGTAATAATATTATTCTGTAACTTTACTCAACTTCAAAGAAATATTTTTTCATAAATGATATATACATTTTCAGATGGCTATTTTCATCCAGTTACCCTCATCTCAACTCCATCATACCGCAATTCTCCAACAAACCATTCTTCTCTCACTAGGTTTGCATTTCGTGAACAATCTATATATCATATTACTTCATTGCATTAATAAAAACATCTGAAAAAAATAAAAATATTTGAATCTTCCCCAAAGATACATTTCATGCTGAATTACACTGTTAATTGGACTATGTTGCCTGCTGGTTTAGTGCAGTGGCAAAAGTAACAGATTCTGGATTTAAGATTATCAGACCAATTCCACTTCTGCCATTTGCAAAGCTCAAACTTTTTATAAATTCCCAAGCAATAAAATAACTTTGAATTGGCTCATGTCATAATTACTAGCATATCTTTATTATCGTTACTAAATATTAAACAATTATATCAAAGTGGTACAATTTACTCTATAGGAGGCAAATTTTCTATACTCCTAATTATAATACTATCATCCCAAGATAGATGATACCTTAATGACTATTACTAATCACTTATTATGCTAAAAAGTATAGCATCACTTTTAGTCCAGGCACACAGGGAAGATGAATGTGAGTACAGAAAGTGTGGTGCTTTGGTGTGAAATAGCTCTGATGAAGGCTAAATCACATAACCATCATATATTTTCTCCCACGGGCAATGTAATGATCAGCCCTACATATCCTTATATTTTAACTCAACACTTGCTAGTAATTCATTTACTAAATAAACTGTTTTGATCATCAATTGGTTGGCTATTGGGGTAAAAAAAAAAGGGTTTGACTTTGATCTTCGGTAATGAAACTATGTAACAATAAATTAAGAACTCCAATAAGCAAATCTTAATTTTTAGGTGTGGTCAAACAATTGGCAAATGTTTAAATATTTAAATTACTAATTCATTAATAGGTTCCATTATGAATAAAGTAGCATATCTTAATTTGATACTATTAAAATAGGGGGGGGGGACCATCATAAAATAATAATTAGTACATTTGGTTATCAGACCAATGACCTGAGATTTGATATGGATTGAGTAAAACTTTGAAATATATACAAGCAGGTTAGCATGTTTCTTTTCTGGTGGGCCATTTAATTATTGGTCGTAAATCAGTACGATAGATGATAATCAATGTGCTAACAGAAAAGATATAATTTTAATATAATGTGACCTTCAAGACATGGGGGAAAGGCATCACATTATCTAACAAGAATTCAGCCCAGAGTTTATATGAACTTGAAGAAGTTAAGACATATTATATTGCTAATGAATAGTATATCATAATAATATATAGTCAAAATATAATTGAATGCAGAGTTTAGGAAGTGAATAAGTAAAAACGGGATACTCAGTTTCGTCTACATTTATATCCTAACAAAAGGATTTACAAAGTAATAGTTTTTTCATGGAAATTCATTAATGCTAAATCATGAAAGACAAAATCAAAAAACAATAATATGCAAAGAATATACTTATATATTTTTAAATAACTTAAAACATTATTAAAACAATTATATAACTGACAAAAAAAAAATGGGGAAAAAAAACTTTTCACAAATGAGTTACAGCCATTGCAACTTCAAGAGAAAAATATACAACAATAAGATTATAAAAGCAACATTAATAATAACAACAACAGTAATAAGTTTCTGATAACAAAACAAAGTAGTACAGTGGAGCTAATAACTATTTTATATGCACATATAATGAAGTTATGGAAGAATAAATATGAAAAAGTGATTGTACAGAAAGTGGATTATTGGTTTTTATGTTGGGTTTGGGAAACAATAAGGGGGATTTAGATATAAAGGCCATAGAGTTGATAAAGATTATGTTGTGGAAATGGGATGGAGCATATGGGAAAACTTAGACTGGGGAATGTAAAATAAAGTAGCTAACAGGATTCTCTGGGCATAATTGCCGAGAGATTCTTGACTTCGTTTAAGGAGAAGCTACAATACATCACATCACATAACTAAGTAACTCCAATTATATATTATCCAAAGAAGAATTAAACAAACTAACAAAAATGTATATAAATAAAAAGCAATAAAATTCACAAATTTTACGATAGTTTACGCAGCATTTTTTCTCTCTCAATGCTGTAAGCAATCATGTTGTTTGTTTGTTTTTAAAAAATTGTAAATACATTTTACAATATACCATACACGCTTAACATCTGACTTGTTTTTTTTGTAATATTATCTCGTATACATTATGTAAAATTGTGGAATAAACTACTCTTCATACGTGTACTATTACTTTTTCATCAAATTAAATTTCTTCAGTTTATGTTGAAATGCACATACCCTTTATTTTTCCTTTATTATTCTTTCCGAGTTTGATGTACAGTACTTTGAGTAATAAAATATTTTTTGAGCATAGTGCAAACGTTTTACAAAATTTTGGAATATACTAAAAGTTGATACTGACTTAAAATCAAACCAATTAGAGAGATCCTAATTCATGGATAACAATACCACTATTGTGTATTCTATAAGAAAATAAATTATTATATATATATTGCCTAGAGTGTATTTAATAGCAATGAAAATCAGATATTTTGCCATTTATTTTATTTTAAAAATAAAAATAGTGTAATTAGTTGTTTTTTTTTTCTTCTTATTGTCTCAGTGAATACATGAGTAAAATATATGCTAATGTGGCATCTCAATTTATTATTAATAACTATATTACTATCAAATAAGATCCAGAGACTCCACACAAGATGGATGGATGAAATAAGAAAGTTGGCTAGTGTGATGAGGAGAAAAGAGACTAGAGATTGGAGAAACTAGATTAACTTTGCAGTGACCATCCTGAAGTGTACCAATAATGGTTGAAGACGATAATGATACATGCGCATATATATATATATTGTTGATATATCTTAGGTTACCATTTCTCCTTCCTTATTTTTAATATATTTTCTTAATTTATTTATTTTTTCATTTCTTTATAAAGTTGTAAGATATTTCGGTTCATTAGGTTATCGGTTACACAATTTAAGAATATGGTGACTTCTCATTCATTATCCATATTTATTATAAAATTTTGCAACTATGTATAACTATGATTCTATGACATATTTCAAATTGTTTTACAAAAGATTTTTTGAAAGTAATATCAAAAAAAATTCTATAATTATATTTTCAAAAAGTTCAAGAAATAATAAAATACTCTTTATAAAACCAATTTATATATATAATTTTGTTTTTATTAAATTACCTTTTTTTTTTTCTTTTCGCAATAATATTGGTCTTTTAAAATTGGAAATGTTAGCATGACCAAAAGTTATTATTCCATATCTTAATAAAGATTCATACTAATATTTAATATATATATCACTGATTTTATAAAACACTGATATAAAATGTTTCCAGACATTTTTCATCTTTCCATGATACATATTTTAACGGTTCTACTTTTATACCTTATTATCGCTGCCCATTGTAATATTATTATTATATATATACAAACATGAGAAAGTTTTTGAAAATGCGGCAGTACTGTGGATAGATAATAATTTAACATGATGATGATGATGATGATGTATATTCGAATCATTCATAACTAATTTTCTCTCAGTCCATCCATGTTTCAAATGGCCAGTGAAGCAAAAGATTGGGGGGGGGGGGAATCCTTTTTCCCCATCTTTTTATTTTTCCAGACCAATAATAAATCAGGTAATAATGGAAAAATCGAATAATGACAATACATGAGGTGGTAGAAGGGGGTCCAGAAAGCGGTCAACCACAATCTTTGTTTTCAGTCCATTATTTTTTTAAGAGATATATGAGAGAGGGAACATTCAATTTTAAATAAGGCATTAATAGCCTTTTTAAAAAAACTTCACATCCCATTGATTAGCTTCAAAGTATTTTCTTTCGCACCTTCGGACCCTCCCCTCCCCCCTACTGACGATTGGCTCTTCACTCTGAGGAATGTAAATAATGTTGAAGTGGTCTTTTAAAAAAGTGAAACGTTCTTATCATACATCAATCTAAACTGAGATTGGAAGAGGTGGACACATGGCCGACTGAAAGTGCATTAATTCAGATAGAGGCCCCCCTCCTCCCCCATGTTAATGGTTAGTGATATCACTTTAAAAAGGATCGCCTGTCCCTTTGCACTTGCAATGAAGCACAAAAAAACACATAGTTGTAACGTAACGATTGGGCAAAAAATAAAATGATAATAATTTAAAACATAAATTTTGATCTACTACATTAATCTCCTCCCATCCCATTCCAAATACGAATATATTACTATCTAAAAAAAAAAAAAAAGAGGATTGCAAGAAAGAAATATTTTAAAAAGCAAAAAAAAAAATCAAAGAAAATAATATTGTAAACACTGAAATAACAAATACAGAACAATATCAGTAATTAAAGATATAGTGTATTAACAAATGGTAATCTTATCAAAATGAGTACTGGAAAAGACAACAAGGCAGATAGGAAAAAGAAGAAAGATGATGACTTGATTAATCTGCAAAAAGGCAGAGAAAAGATTCATAGCCTGTTTTGGAATGAACCCATTTTTTTAACCTCCAAAAATCAATTAATAACAGAAATGAAAAATATGATGATTCATTCAGTAATCAGATCTAAATAAGCTATATGGAAAAATTTGAACACCTTTGGAATAATGTCATCATTAGCCGCAATCAATAAAACAAAAAATAATCACAGAGTTCGGTGCTTCCTATCAATATAAAGAAACTATATTTACATGTAATGATCTTTCTGTGCAATTCAAATCATAACCTGAACTTAGATCAACAATCTAAGATTATGATTCAAGGTAGAAAACAATCTACAAAACACTGGTCATCAGCTAGCTAATATTCAAATATGGAGTTTCAAATTCATCATGAGTGAGCCAAAGATCAGGAAATGTTTTGTTTATTTTTACTATATTTTGCTTGATAAATTAACTGTCTGTACTTAACTGAGAATGTAAATTTGGACGATATTTAATCAGCATAAGTTGATATTGTTTTAAGTAATAAGGTGTTTAAATTTAAAATCATAAGTTTGAATTGCATAATAAATATAAATCTACCAGATAAAAATAATAAACAACCTTTGTTTAGGTAGGTTGGGTATTGAGTTCCAATTTCATATTAACTTAAATAGTAAAATGGAAATAAATGGGTTTGCTACATGTATAATTGCATCATAACCAGCTTTGAATCTTATGCCTCAATGATAAAGCCAAACGCCAAAAACAGTTCACTGGTTGGGGATTTAAATGCATTAGTACCACGTGCTAATGACTTTGATTTAATGCAGATGGCATTAATTAGAGTAAGCAGGTGCTCTTGTTTCATAACACTTGCATACTAAGGAATCAAATAGATTGCTATTATGCTGATGTGCCTATCATAGGTCATTTGAAATTAATAGACAACTGAAATTATTAAAATGTTAAAAAACTATATTATTGAAGATAAATGCTGATATATTATTAAAACAAAAATAATAGCAATGCCAAAATATTTATAAAAGGAATAAATTACTTTAGTCTGTGCTCATACCTGTCTATTACATATATAGACGCAGGTATATATAAGCCTGTGTATTTCAGCTATTACATATTAGAGATGTTTGCCTATCCCTTGTATATGTATTTAATGGATTATGTCCTGTACATGAGGGGTCAAATTGACTTTAGGTCAACATGGGTGTGACAATAATCTCAGCCTCAGGGTAGCCTTTGAGCGTTCCATCATCAGATTTTCAATTGGATGGATGGTTGAAGAGTTGGAATGTGGAGTAGATTGAAGCCTGTCCATTAAAGTAGGATGATTTGCTATCTTAATATATATCTGAGCACTTGTAGCATATATGTGTGGAGATGGTAATCTGGACCAACTGATGATTGCTGGTTTAGCATGAAATATGTATATTGGTGATTATTTATCTTTTCAACATATGTGTGTTCAAGTGTATCAGTGTTATGAGATAGTGTGGAGAGTGGTGGGTCATATGAAAGTCTGTGCTCATATCCTGTCTATTTAATTTAAAATATCTGCAGGTAATAGTACACCAAAACTATTTAAATTTTTAAAAAAAAAAAAAGGGGGATAAATAATATGATTAATGAATATAAATTTTAAAAAATAGAAGATATTGTTATGATATTACAACAAGGACAATATTGAAGCCAATGTGTATATATCATTCCTTATTTCTCGGATTTCACAGAAATATTTATTCAAAGATGTCACACATAAATATATAGCTGAGATTATATCTCCTATAAGATTTTTGACATTGAGGTAACAGAAGCTTCCTTTTTTTTATCTTTAAGCAAATATAAACCAAGAAACAATTGCTGGCTACTAGAGCATTTGATCCAGCTGAAACATTCGATTTCAATTGGTGGTTACTTAAAAATAATACTGTTGGGCATATTCCTCTAGTCATTACATGAAATTTTCCTAATAATCCCTTTGTTTACATTTTAATCCATGAAAAGATCTAACTTAACACTCCCTCATATATATATATTTCTCAGGGCAAATTGATTTTCCCCAGTATTTTATAAAACGATGTGACTTTGCAAAATATATATCTGAGTTCATATTTCATGTAAGATCTTGGGCACTGAGATTAAAGAAGATCTCCTTTTATGTTTAAATAACCTCAGACAAAACTATATTGTTGGCTACATAACAAGTAGTTCACTTTCACCTGTCAATTTTAATTGCTGTTTACCTAGTAACATCATTGTTGGACATTTTTGTTTAATTACTACATGGAAAATCCCATTTATTCCTTTGTTTAAATCTTAATTCATAAAAATATTTATTTTGCATATGAGGGGGTACCCAAAAATAACTGAGATTATTCTCTGGTTTACGCACATGTTATAGTATATGCTTCTGTTGTTACATACTTCTTGCAGGAACGCTCTGCATCAATCAGGCAAATAACGTCACAATGTGAAATCATGGTTGCCACATAGCACATTTTTTGTAAAGTATGTTTAACACATTTGGTGATTTTTATAATGACTGAAAAGTTCTTATAATATGAATTTATGTTTTCATTTATAGAAAACAGCAGGGAAAACAGTTGTAATTCTTGAAACAGATTATAAGCAAGCTGATCTCATAAGTGAAATGTTAAATTTACTGCATCACTAAAAAAGGATGGTAAGTAAAGATTAATGTCAAAACAATGCTGTTTTTTTTTTCCCCACAAATGGTATTTTCCTTTCATATTTAGTTTGTAATGGTCTTTATCTGCAAATTCTGAAACTCATGTGCTGCGGTAAAACATAAACATCCTGTTTTATGGCAAAGAAAAGAGCGCAAGCTTCATCTCAACAAAGTGTTATCTCTCAAAGCCTTGAGTGTGAAAGATTTTCTAATTAAATTCAGTATGAGCCCACTTATCTATCAGCCATATTCGTTCAATCACATTTTGTGTGATTTTTTTTTTTTAATCTCTCAAATAAAAAAAATGTCATTTTTTTTTTTTTTTAAATTTAAAAGTGGTGAAAAAAAAAACACTGCAGGCATTAAAAGGCATCACTTTGCAAGTGTTTCCGGATTATTTTAAAAAATGAAAAATATGTTAAGACTAGTGTATTGCATCAAATTGACAGTAATTTGAAAGGGATTAAATTTTTTATTATAAATTTTGGCTATTTTTGATATCCCCTCATATATATACATATAGCTATATAGCAGGGTGTCCCAACATGTCGATCATGATCCACCGGTCGATCGCGAGGCCAATCTGGGAAAAGCTATCGGGTAACGAGTGAAACAAATTAAGTCAAGATTTTCAAGTTTTTTTTTGTTATTTTTGTTTTTGTTCTAATTTTTTTCCAATTCTAGATAGGTAAAGTCCACTAAGCCCTATCATTATTGAAAATAATATTTTTAATTTTGATTTAATGTAGCTAATTTGAATTAATAAATATTGTTAAATTACTCATGTTGCTTTAATTCTCCCCAACATGAGTTTTTGGCCCGTTAAATATTTTTTACTAGGTAGATATATAAAAATAGTATGTATTTCACACTTCCCTCCACTTAGAGCTTTGACAACAAGTTGATCGCAACACATTTTTAAAATAAAAAGTAGATCTTATGAAGACAAAAGTTGGCCAACCCTGCTACACAGAATCAATTAATCACTGCATATTTTGCTGCTTGTTACAAGATGTAAGCATGTGATAACTAGTTTGATAATATGATGTCTTAATGGTAGATGTCTTAATGGCATAGTACTATTAATCAAGATGCCTAAGGTTATAAAAAAAACTTAAGCCACCACAATATACGAAAATTAAAATGTTGTCATATCTCTGTAAGCATACATGCAAATAAGCTTGGAATGAAAAAAGATTTTTGTTTTCTATTAGTTGCTTGATAAAAAAATAAAAAATAACTGCTAGAGAAAAGGTGAATTAAATCCAAAGGTCCCGTGCATTGTTTGAAAAAATCCAAAAAGTTCCTCGCTAATGAAAGCTAGAAGTCTGGTGTTATTTGAATAAAATAGCATTGGATAAAGATTTATTAAGCACTGTCATCTGATATCTACTGATTACTAAAATTTACACTAGATGGATAAATGATTTGTTATTTCCATGATTTAAAACAAATATTTGAGTTTATGTAGCACTATATGTATAAAAAGTTATGGTGGAAAGTGATGGTAAACTATTGATGATGATGATCAAGTATTCTTGCTTGGACACAATTTCCTATTGCATAGTTAATCGCACTTTCAGGCAAAGAACTTGCCAAACCTACAGACTCAATCCAGAAAAGATAAAACGCAAAAGGGGGAGAAATAGACATAACCAAGAGAGGCCACAGTAATATATAACATAAATATGTACACTCAAAATTTAGATATAGAGAGAAGTATACAGATAATGACAGATAGAGTAATAAAACCTTGATGAGATTTTTAAAACAGGCCAAATATGATTATATGCAGTTAGCGTGTTTTTTTCTTCCAAATTACCTTTTATTTTTAAATTTTGATCACATCTTTTGATGCGCAGATAAATAAGTGGACGGCAGGTAAATGAAAATGTGAATCCTGCTACAGTTTACGTAACCTTCAATGTCTCGCTACAAATTACCTTTATTTCTAAGTTTGATGGATTCCTTCTGATGCAAGCAAACTTACAACTTGATCAACTTGAAAATTTAATCTGCCCAGTACTCGATGATGCTAATCCCGAAGTTGGCAGATGAAAAGGCTAATCTGGAGGCCAGCTTCCATTTTAATTATCCTGTTAAACCAAGTGGAAGGCAGCAAGATTAAAGATGAAATAGTTATCAGAAAGAATTATTAGGATTCAACATTACATACACACACGCGGAACAATTTAACCATGTGTGGGCCAAAAACTAATATAGTAACTTTTTTTAAAAAAAAATTAAAATGCCTACATCTGATGTTAAATAAATACAACACTTTAAATTAAGGACGACTAATTAAAAATAACTACAAATAGTTGTAATAGGAAAAAATAAAATGATGAACACAAATAATTTCATTCATAAAAATACAAAATGTTAACTAACACCTAATATATTTAATCCTCCACACACACGAGATGAGTTAACCATATGTGCCAAAAATTATTATAACAATAACAAATATATTTAATTAAGAATGACTATTAAACATAAATACAAATAATAGAAGTAGGAATAAATAAAACAACACTAATCATTTTATTATGATAATAGAGAATTACAAAAATCGCAAAGATACGAAACACTGATGAACGCTGAAAATAACTAACTCCTAATAAAGTTATCCGCTACACCCAAACACGCACGCGCGAAATGATTTTAAATCATGTATGAATCAAAAACTACTACAGCAATATAAAATAAAAACAATAAAAATATATACATCTGATGATAAACGGATACAAATGCATTAAACTTAATGCAACCAATTAAAAATAAATAAATAATAGCAGTATGAATAAATGATGTGATAACGCAGTAGGAATAAATGATGTGATAACGCAAAATCATTTTATTATCACAACAGGTAATTAATTTAAAAAGGATCATTCAGTTACAAAACGCTAATAATCACTAACGCCTAATAAATTTAATACTCTCTACACAACTCACTCGAATGAATATCAATTTTGCTTCAAGATAATATCTTCCAATAAGAATAAAAACCATTCTCTTCAAGTAGATGACCGTTTAAGCATATACACATAAAGTCTCTACCTAAATGTAGGTAAAAATCTAACTATTCCACATGATCATCATCAATATTTCTCCACTGTCTGTCATCCCCTTCAATGCAATAACTTGTAAATGTTTTAAAGTTTTTCACACCATTAAAAAAATGGAATTATACCTGGACTATTTCTATCATCTAGAGATAATTGTTACATATTTTTAGAAAAATTGAAACTTAATTCAAACTTTTTCAAATACTTTCAATTGTTAGTAATAGCACACAGGTTAGTATGAAACACAATGATTCAAGCAGTATTATCTCCTCATTTTGCCATTTTTTGATGGCATGACAAATGACAGTACTAGCATGGGATCGAAGTTGAGACGTTTAGATTCATGGATACTGAATTTAAGGTGACACTTTAACCAACTAGACTTTTCTATTAAGGGCAATAATCAATAGAAATTTTACAGACTTATGGGATCTTAAGGGCAAGGTTAATGAGTGAATTCCCTTCTTAATGAATGATGACCCTAGACTGAATTGTAAGATTATTTGCCATTATGATGTATACAGCTTCTTGAAATTTTCTTCCATTTACTTTTTCCTATCTGGTCAATATCCCCTTCCTCCAATTGAACGTATGTATATTCATTGAATCATTGGCACTTACATAGCCTGTTACTCATTAAATCGGAAGTCGAACTCCAATAATGCACTATCACTTTAAACATTATAAATCTCCGCACATTGAATTCAAAGTCTGATAATGCGCTATTACTTTAAATATTATAAATCTCCGTGCACTCACAGATCAGTGTGTGGAGATTTATAATATTTAAAGTAATAGCGCACTATCGGAGTTCAATTTCCAATCTAATGATTTCAAAATTTTCGTAGTCTGTTATTTTAAATGCACCTGCTGTTTTCATCAATATATGTCCTTCCACATTCACATGTTAATAATAGATGTGGTTTTTATTTTTCATCACATCAAGTTTATATTTTGCAGAAGTTAACATTCATTATAGTGTGCTACGGCTTTGGATAGCAGTTCTGAAGACAGTTGAACGTATCTGAACAATTTAAATGAAATCTGAATTTTTCTAAAACCACATTTAAGAATTAATATTAGACAATGAAAATAGTTCAACATAAAATTAAAATGAAAATGTCATCATCGTAACCGTTCAGGCAAACATTAGTAGTATTAAAAAAGCATTAAACAATATATTTAATCTCACTGTCCAAACCTGCTAACATTTTCAAACACAAGATAATCTTTCTCATGGCTTTTTCCTCCTCTTACAATCTTAGAAAAAACTGTTAAAAGAAGGGGCAATATCTAACATATTACAATCAATATTTGATTCCATTTTCCAAACCAGAACATTTTCAACTGTACAACAACCTACAGCAGATCTTATTTCTTTTACTTACAAACATTAAAAAACTGTCGGAAGTAAACCAAGATGGCAGCCCTCATTTGTTAAATTAAAACAAAATTAATAAATCGATTGCTAAATTTTAAAAAAGGAAAATATTCTGATAAATTTCATTAAGAAATTTATTTCATTTATTTATTTATTTATTTTTAATTACATTATATGACGAAATGCTCTTAACATTGTCATACTTTGGATTAATTCAGCGAGTTTCTTTTTATCAGCAATTTCTTTGGTAAATTGTCATAATGATAAAAATTTGGGACCTTCCTGTCACAGAATATGATGCTGCGGATTATTCCCAAAGATATGAGATCCTGTCTCCTGAAAAGTGTGTTAATGGTCATGATATAATGGCATACCACCAACACATATAAAGTGAAAATACTGTATTTATATTTTTCCCCCATTTTTTCTGTTAATAAGTTAATCCAAAAAAAAAAAGGAAAACAAATTATAAATATTGTAATTAATTTTTCCACAATAGTTTTTTTTTTAAAAAAATAGTAATAAGAAAAAATAAAATGTAAATATTAAATACATTTCATATCAGGCATATTTTTTGGAAACATTTTTTGGGGAATCCCTGAAACTGCAGATTAATTAAAAATATTAGTTGCTATTTTGATTCAAGCATTGGTAGCTGAGAGGTCAGTGCAGCTGCCTTCCAAGCAATTGCTTGCAGACAGTTGTTGCAGGTTTGCTTCCCAGCCAATGCTTTGATATATGGAGAAGAAAAAAACAAAACAACCAAAACTGTTAATTCATTGCATTGCAATACAATGTTCTGCATAACTTTCTGAACCAGATGACACTTTTTTTTCCTCAGTGACGAAATGTTTATTCATAAACAAAAAAAAAAAACAGATACAGTAAAATAAATGAAATTACAGGAGCAACATGATAAGAGGGGAAGGATACATGTAAAAAGGGAATGGGAAGTGGAGAGGAGAAATGGAGTATAGTCCAGGCCGGTAAGAAATGCATGTCTTCATGATTGAGTCCTATGACAGGCTGAGAGGATGGAAGTTGGATTGCCCAAATGTCTGTGAGAAGTGGAGGTGGGGCTAGTTTGGTATCTTGGGTTTTGAGAGCATGAATTAGGTCCAAGAGCTTTTGATTGACTGAATGTACTCTTTGATCAAGGATAATGGCACATCGGAACAACCAGAGAGTATAGATGAGAAAAACTGATAGTCTAATAGCTGCGAAGTCCCCTGTTTCTATGGATTCCTGAGCAAGGAAAGGCAGGAGTTGATGACATTTCTCACGCCAAGCAGAAAAGGACATTTAAGTAGAAAGTGCCGGAGGGTTTCGTTGTCAGTTTTATAGAGCTGGCATATGGGAGAGATCTTAGTGAAACCCCTATGGTTGACCAAAAATTGACTTGTGGGAAGGGAGTGAAGATTGATTTTGGGGAGGAAATTGAGGAATTTTGCCTCAAGGTATCATCTTTTGAATTTGCAGATTAATTGAGCATTGGTAAGTTTGAGGAATGTAGGGGACACAATGGAGAAATCTGCGGTCTGATTGAAAACCTCCCAATACTTTAGTTTGCTGTTGATGGATGGTATAACAAAGCCAGCCTTTTGTAGGATGTTGGCACTTTGACTGTAAAACCATTCTTCTGAAGCTTTCTCCTACTTACAAATATTGAAAAAACTGTTAACAAATGAAGTGTTTGATATGCAGCAATACAATATTTCATTTGATTTTTCAACGATGACGACACCTTCAACTGTATAGCAATCTTTTTCAGAGCTTTTTCATTCTATTTAACTAACATTTAAAACCTGTCTTAAAAAATACAGCATGTTCAATATATTCAAACACAATATTTTGCTTAATTTTCCAAACCTTTGACTCAATAACAGTCTTCCTCATCAATTTTTATTTATAACTACAAACATTTAAAAAAAAAAACTGTCAATAAAACAACTTATATAAAACATCCTATACTGCATATTAAGTGCATAAAAGAGTTGTTTTTTTAATATTACTTTTTTATTACTCATAAGGACAGCTGCTGTTTATTCAATGAGATAATTTTAAATAGTTATCTTTATAAAAAAAAAAAATTTTTAATTGAACAAAAAGGTCCAATGTATGCAATTCCCGTGTCTGCTGGTAAAATATTTCTGAATAATCAAAAAACTATTATGAGCAGATCATTTTGACACTTTTAAATTAAAAGCAAACTAGATGCTAAGTACTTTTAAATGTTGTCTTGCGTTGTTAGCCGAGAGGTATCGCAGCCGCCATGCAAGCAAGTAGTTGGTTGCAGACGGTTGTGGGTTCGCGTCCCGGCCGATGCTATGACATATGAAAAAAAAAAAAAAATGTTAAAACAGTAGCAACTCTCTCCCTATAATAGTGCCACCTAGTGTAAGCCAAAGTGTTTAATGGGTGCTAAAAGGTTTAGATATCAAAATTCCTACTTCACATCCATTGATTACTATGGCTTGCACTACGTGGCACTACTATACAGGGAGAGTTACTACTGTTTTAACAGCTACTAAACATCACATGATCACCATTTGCTATGCTTACACAAGCTATTAAAATAGTAAAAAATTCTCGATACCGCAGTATCATCCCGTGCAAGCCATAGTAATCAATGGGTGCAAGAAGATTTGTGCACAAATTCCCTATTACTACTACTACTGTGTGGAGAATTTGTCACTGTTTTAAGAGCCTGTGCAAGCATAAGAAATGGTGATTGTGTGACGTTTTAGTACTTTTAAATGTAACATTCCTCCATCGCCAGAAATAAAGCTGTATCACATCGCAGATATTTTATGGTCAGCAAATATATCAATTCCACTAATCAACCCCTATTAATTCATAATCTTTAATCTCTAGATAGTAATACCTAGATGACCATTTGTCGTTAATATTTTGCAACTAACTAGACCCACTACAAGCCAACTGTTTGTAAAAATCTATGACTTACTTCAGAAATCCTAAACATATTTCAAAACATTCAAGTTTGAACTTTTAAGTCATGAAGATGGCAATCTAAGCCACCAATCATTTATATTATGGAACATGAAAACTTCCGATAAATAATGATATGATTCCAAAATGTTCAATGCCTTTTTAATGGTATTAAAAAACAAGAACTCTCTACTAATTCTAGTCCTCAGTGCACTTTCCACAATACTTTTCTTTATCAGTCAGCAGTCATAACACAAGGTACTGTTCTGTGTATTTCAGTTTATTGCCTACTATTTTATAAGAAAGGTTTTTATTTTAAACTTATACACAAAGGTTAATTTGTTAAAATAAAGTCGGAAATTTTACCCAAGTGACTGTTAAAGGCTGTCAGAAAAAAAAAAAAACTTACTTAGGAATAAACTAATTAAGTCGATGTTGCATTGACTGCTTTGGTTAGAAAAGCTATCACAGAATTGGATGGAAAGATTAGCTGACTAGATGAGAATAATAAAGAGAGATTATTGACAAGCTATAATGTAGGGTTATGAGAATTTCAAACAAAAGAACAAATCCATGGGGGGGGGGAATCATAAGACGAAATATGCATCTTGGGGATCATAAATCTTTTTCATGTCTTTGCTCATAGATTTATAAGTACACCCCTCCCAAAGGTGTTAAAAGTTAATAGAAACTAGTCCCTACTTTGCACGGGAGTGGTATAGTGAAAATTACACACTAAAGCAATATTAATCATTAAGATCAACAGATATTCCAAAAAAGAAAAAATTAAAAGGAAGAAAACTATTCAGTAAGGAAATTTTGGGGGGAGCAGTTGGTGGATTGGACAAATACTATGAGACAATGAAATTATGAAAAATGCTTTGGGACTACAGCGAGTAAGAAACTAAAAATAATCGATAAACTACAAAGAGGATAGTTGGGACATTTTAAGGAATAAAACAAAGAATAGAAAGGCTTGAAGACATCTGTTATAGAAAATGAGAATTGCCTTTCGCCAATACTAATACTTATGATGAACTATTATTATAATTCCAAGAGATAAGACCCAGAAAGAGATCACATGTGAGATGGATGGATGAAATAGAAAGTGTGATGGGATGATATGGAGAAGATAGGCTAGAGATTAGAAAAAATGGATAGAATTCCAAGAGACCTTCATCCTGGAGTGTTTGATAATGGTTGAAAATGATGATGATCTATATAATCATTCCCCACATAGTTTGGAGCACAGAGGTCAGACTTTGGAGTTTGGAGTTCATGAATTGTGGTTGACACTGATCCTTCTGGTACTCAAATTTCTTACAAACCCCCAAACAATAATCCATTTGCGTTATTGTCATAATTCTTGTTTAATTTGATAAAAAAAATTATTTATTTAATTTATGTCATTAAATAATAATCAATGGCTTAATGCTTAGGGGCTCACAAAAAGTTCCAAGCACTGGAAATGATGAAGAGTATCAACACATGGACATTGAACTCCAGAATCTAATACTCTCCCAGTGCACTAACTAAACACGATGATGATGATAATAGTAGTAGTAGTAACTGAATGGTTTATTATTTAAACCTTCATAAAAAGATTGAGCACCAAAAATAAGATGATGCCAAAATCTATGTACATTAAGTTCTAGAGTATATCATTTTACCACTGTATTAAACATGGTAATTTAAGTAGTAGTACAAGTAATAGCAGTATCCATGGTGGTGGTTGTGGTGATGTTGATGCTAATGATGGTGATACTAATAATAGAATGGTTTACCACTTGGGACTTCATAAGGAATTCAAACACCAGAAATAATGCAGTGGAGCTTCTATGGATGTAAAGTTCCAGAATCAGTCACTTTATCACTGTGCTAAATCACAGAGCAATTTATATCATTTTTGGAATATGATTTAAGGCATTCATCCTAATTAAGTTCTTAAAAGAATTTAAAAGATTGTATATGTGAGTGTACATTTTCCAGTCTATATTCATCCTCCACTTCATCTCAAACAACAGATTCACATGACCCATACTTGCAAAATGATAGGTGGTCAAAAATATATGTATTTCCATGCAGAACCAGCATTCATCAGTTGGCCAAATCATAATTTCCCATGCATATATATAATCAATTCTCGGCTATATTCAGATAGCAATTCTTCAAATTTTAATGGATAGGCTTCAGTCTTTTCACTCTTTCAACTATTCAACCGTCTATTTCAATGAAAACCCAATGATAGAATGCGTCTTTGGTTTTTCAATGAAATAGACGGTTGAATAGTTGGGATGGTGAGAAGACTGAATCCCGCCCATTAAAGTTTGAGGAATAGACCGAGCACTGAATGTATATATGTGTGGGAGCTTATGATCTGGCCCAACTGATGAGTGCTGGTTCTGCACAAAATAAGGATATAGGAGGAATATCTCTTTTTTGCTTGTATGTAGTCAAGTGTGTTGGTTGAGATGGTGTGGAGGAAGAATATGTACTGAAAAATCCTAAGTTCAAATCCTTGTATTTATTTTATATTCTGAATGAATAGGCTAATTACCTAGTGCATGTGCATGTATATTTTTTATTGTTTTTCTTTTTAAAAATTTATTCCTTTTTAAATAATTCTCTAGTTTGTTTACGTGCAAATACTATTTTTTTTCGCTCTTAAAATTTCTTACATTATGTATTTACCTTAGCATAATCGTAGTTTAGTACAGTATTTTTAATATGATTGACGAACGTGTGAACTCATCTTAAAACCAAACTTACATCCATCAGTAAAAAGCGGTAGCTAGTTGTTTTTTTTAAAAAAAAAATAGATCGTCTTAAAAAAACAAAATTGGAGGGGGGGGGTTAAAATGTGATAGTCAAGAGTTGGAAAAGGTGTTTGGAATGGAGGCTCAAACCAACAGATATTTTTGACAACCCGTGATAAACAAGCAAATATAAGTTTCAAACCCAAAACCCTCTCTGTCATGACAAGGTAAACAGAAGCGGATTAAAACATCCGTGAAGGTGATCTTTTCCAAAAAGAGAAAAAATAAATACAATTTTTTAAATCCATTTATGATTATAGATTCGTTAAAACAGGAATCAAGAAGATTAAAAGGTAAACATTTTAATCCTATATTTAAAATTCAATGGAGAAAAGAGCTCTAAGTAGTTTTATACATATATATATATATGAAGAGAAACTGTTGCAAACTGTTCCTTGTGCCGTTAATTTAGACTTTTAGGTTTATCTGACAGGAAATGTGGCTAGAATAATTTATCACTGTTAGGTGATTTGTGTATTTATATATATATATTTGTGTGTGTGCGTGTGTATAGACTGATTAACCTACAAATTTGCGTATATATGCGCATATTTTTGTAACAAAAATATATACATGCCATTACTCTTTAAGTTGTCAGTATTTTCTTTTGCATTATTCTTTGTGTATGTGCTTTACCAATAGTTACAAGGCCCCTTCTTAATTATTTGCCTTTGTGGTAGTTATGTTTATGACTCAACATTTTGAATACAAATCCAATTTGGTTTTATTTAAAGTTTCTTTAGGTTATTTGTTCTTAACATACTCAAAAAAAAAATTGAACTCAAAGAGCAAAGTCCTTTCCTAATCTTCATATCTTGATCAGCATGGAAAATCAATAACCCCTGTCAGCAATCCTAAAAACGGGGGAAATTCATCCCAAAACAAAGAATCAGATAGCAGTTGCCAGGAAAATAAATTTATTTTAATCCCAAAAAGATTTTTACACTCCATGATACCATGATAAACAAAATATTTTTTTCTTTGCGGTTTCAAATTAATATGGGTGGTAATCATAGTTAAATGGGCACTTCAAAACAAAGAACTCTCAGGAAGGCCTCTATGGAAAAGAATTTACTAGGCTAGCCCACTTCCAGTAGGTAACAGGTTTTGTTTTATTGTTTTAGACTCTAACCAAAACCATCAATTTGCCAAACAATATTTTCTCAATACCAGAAAAACAACTTCAATCTTCAACTTGTTTGAAAATTGTCTTGTACCTTTAAAAAATAAAATGTCAAATTTCACCCAGGTTCGAAGTATAGTTTCTGAGATTGGCAGTTAGACATACTACAGATGACATCAAAAAAACGGGTTTGATTCTTGTCCTAATTTTATTCTCATAAGACTCTGAATGTAAATCATCTTAAAAACTATCAAAGCTTCTTAAACTTTTTTTTACCTAAAACTTAACTCCTTATAACAGGAATATTAATTTGAGACACCCCGCCCCCTAAAATCAGGTATTAAAGTATAATTCAAAGCATCCATCTTTCTTAATTCTAATTCTAATTGTGAGTATTGAGTTGGTCCACACATGGCCTTTTCAAAAACTTTTTTTTTTCTAAATTGTCTATGATTCCTGACGATTTAATATGAGCTATCTTTTACTAAGTTACCACACTATTAAAAAAAAAAAAAGAATTCCAAAATCAAAAATAATCCCAGACATCCACTGACAATTATAGAAATATGAATTTGTGTGAGAGAGGTGTTAAATAATTTAGTATCTAATAAGCAGGTTTATAAGATTGGGAATAAATGGGTTAAACTGTAGACGGACACATTGTAACTCTAAATAATTTTCTTTCTTGATAACTTTTTTTATTCTAACATCAATAATAAAAAAAAGACATAACTTCAAATTGTTCGAAAGAACTCATTTCTTCTTTTACAAGAAACCATCGCACATCTGAATTGGATGTATGACCTTGGACCTGACATCTGTCTGACGACTTTTTACAAGGACAGAATATAACATTTCTAAACAGATTGCCATAACAAAAATTAAAGGGCGGAAGGGGGACTCCATACAAATAAATTGTTTTATTTCCAGTCATTTTTAGATGGAAAAAACACAGAAAACTAGCCGTTCTTAAACCAATTGTCTGTCATTTACTTTCACGGCTTGAAAAATATTGGTACAGTATTAGAGTTTCACAACTTCTTGGCATGACGAATAATAATAATAAAAAAAGATAAATTGGATGTCATAATAAGTTTTGAACGCAGTCAAGAAAAAATTTAAAACTAGCGTGTACTTACTGGATTGTACTTAGAAAATTTTAAAAAGAAATGCACCATGAGTAGTTTTAAATATATATAACAAAAATAATCGAATGGCTTTACTTCTCGGTGTTCACGAGAAGTTCAAACATCGGAAGCGCCAGATTGGAATCGATCCTAGGGCTTTATGATCTAAAGAATGAAAATCCACCATCCACGCAGGCAGTTTTAAAAAATTATATATATATAGGTACTTTACGTAGTCCGGAATATATGCTAGGAGAATAATCTTCATTGTAAATCTAAATAACTTTTCTTTCTATAAATAAATATAATATAGTCTGAACACCATTAATTTGCTAATCTTGAGAGTTGGGGGGAGGGGTAATAGAAACTTAAAAGGAATTATTAACAGAGCAATTTATCAATAGCCTTCTTTTAAGAGTTGTAGTTTTATGCTAAATTATTAAATGTTTATGAAAATGCAATATAAAAATATATTATCCACTGAAGCAAGATGAAAACTTTTTCAAGCAGTGGATCTTCATCAGAAGTCAGGCTGCCAAGTTTTGCAGAATCCCTTTAGAAGGCATGAAATGAGTAATATTCATAATAACTGATATTATTAGTCTTCTTAAATGAGTTTGCTTACATTTGCTCAATAAAAATAAATAATATTCAGCCTAATAAAGAGATTAATAAATATTTGCCTGAAATTTTAAGATGATGATGGTATATTAGATGTGATATGTTGAAGTACATCATCTATGATTAAATGTTGAATATTTAGAAAATTTTAAACTTTAATTTAAAATTTTCAAATGCAAAGAACTAGCTAGTAATAACACACAAATAAACAACGTAAGTTGTTAATTACACAATGTTTCCAGGTCGAGTAGTATTATTGTCCACTCTTCTTCGAGTGCTGCTGGCCTGATCACTGATAATACTAGTAAAGAAATCGAACTTAAACTTTTAGATTCTTTGAATACTTAAGGCAAACACTCTAACCAACTGAGCTATTTTGTTAAAGGCAATAGTCAGTAGAGATTTTACATACTTATCTATGAGAGTTGGTTCAATTATTCCTGATTTCTTAAATTTGTGTGTGTGTGTGTGTGTGTGTGGTTATATTTTGTGTGTTATTACTATCAAGTTGTTTGTATTTGAAAAGTTTAAATAAAGTTTAAAATTTTCTCCAACATTTAATGATAGATGATGGACATAGTCCAGCATTTTAACAAAGATCAATAAATAATCTTTTACCATTTATCCTAAACAATATCTTTAAAACAAATGCATTCAAGTCATGCAGTGCTTGTGAAATAAACTGTAGAACTTTGCAGCGGACAAACGGCAAATTATAATGATGAAGCCATGTGAACAAGAATGTAGAGCTATGATGAAGCTTGGTTCTGCCAGAAATGCATCTTGGAAATCATTTGACTTTTAATACATCTTTATTCACATGTTTTGAAAGTGTACAGAGTTTAGAAGTTTTATTACGTATCGAATATACTAGAATCTATGTGATTTTATTTCAGATTTGATATAAATAAAGCATAGTTCACACAAAGATACACAGATTAACTCATCCATTAACTACTCCCATTCTTCTTCAAAAAACATAGTGGCAGTTTGTTATATTTACATTTTATTTTTACAATTAAATCTTTGTTCTATATCATATTTTGATAATTTTTACATTATGTATTACAAATAGAAGCTTATAAACAAGAAATATTCTAAAAGATAATATCTGAACTTTACAAACTAGAAAATGAAGTATGAAAGCAAAATACTTAATGAAAATAATTACTTTTTTTCGTGTCTGGACTACTTTCGCTAATTTATTTAAACAAATTATTTCTTATTGAAAATCAAATTTTTAAAATGAAAATGAGGTTTTGTTTAGACATTAACATGCAACTAAATTCCTTTTTTTAAAAAAAATGTAAAATTGTACTCATTATTATTAAAATTGTGGAAAAAATAATTTCTTTTTTAACAAATCAATCTCAATTTTCATTTATCATAAATAGTTTTATTTCACTTCTTACCTTCTTAAAATAAACATTTTCAAATAAAATCCAACATTGTTTTTTAATATTTAAAATAAATACTTTACAAATATGTTGCATAAATATGTAAATAAATTATTAAAAATTACAATTTTTTTCTGAAGCAAAAAAACGAAGAATTTACCAAATCATTAGTCTTGTTAGTTTTTTTTTTTTTTTGTATTAATATACAACCAATCGGTGGAAATGCCAGCCCATTTAAATTTCCAAATTTGTATAATATTTGTATCATACTAACACCTTCAGATTTTTTTTTAATTAATAATTTTAGTATTTCTGCTGTTAAATAAAATCAAACAGGCAAATCTATGCCATAGATAATACAAAATAGTGAAGAAAAACTGTGTTGAAGACACTGTTAATTTTTAACACACAAAATAAATAATAATGAAAAAACACTGAATGCATACACACACTTATAAATATTAATTATATTTGTTATAAGTAATTCAATATATACTATTCATATCCATTCAGTGCATCTTACGGAAAACTGTAAACAGCCACATACATTGTGAAGTTGTCCAAACCAGTACTAAGCTTATGAAACATTAAAATTATTTTGCCCATTTTGATTATTTCCTGGATAATTTTTCTCACTTTAAATACTAATTCCTTAATCTTTTTTTCAGCCAAGAAAGTACAATTCTCTAATTTTATAACACAGATAAAATATCATTAATCTGAAATCTCTTTTTGAACTTCTTCAGATTTGTAAAGAGAGATTGATAATGAGAGGTTGCATTCAACAATACTTTTTACTACCTCATGATAAACCCAGATACTACTAAGATAGAAAAAGGCTTACTAACATTTATTATTTTTGTTATATGAACTAAATAAAGGTTCAAACTATGTCTTAGTAAATCTAATCTGCTTAACAGTTTTTTATATATTTTCTATCAGGTAGCTTATTTTCTGGCATTTAGTGGAAATATATGCATTACAATTAAAATAATATTCCTAAAAAGATTGATTTCGTACTTCTTTTACTAATTACATATATAATTAACATGAACTATTTTGTTATATATGAACTGTTAAAATTTACTACAGTGCATCCTCATTTGGTTAACATGAAAACCTGCTAACATAATGGCTGTTTGTAGATAAAGACATGAAAAATCCAATAAGTTTACTCTTCAAAGAATTCACCAATCAAGTTTATACACAGTTCTATTTCCAATTTTGATGAAATAAAATAATAGTACAAGGGTGAATCAAGAATTATCCGCAGCCCAATTTCTTTAAAACTTCTGTTGGCTACACTATCAATGAAAATTAATGGCTGCTCCACTTGTATTTTGCATTTAAAAATTAATGCAGTGATTCACATTTTGTTGTCTAAATGCATGGCTGGTGCCAATGAATATTCTTCGAAGATTTTGTGCACAGTATGGATAAAGTGTTTTAATATGAGAAATGTGTAAGAATGGATAGGGAAGTTCAATAAAGGTCACACGAGTCTTAGCCATGAAGTTTTTTGAGATTCTCAAGGACCAAAATTTGAATATCATTCAGGAAATGGTACCCATTACAGTGAATATTCATTGGAGAGCTGAAGTCTAAAATTTGGACAAAATACTACGGACTGTTATCCAAAAGCACTGTATTGGTTTTTAATCAACTATTGCACAATAAAAAAATTTTAATAAGGTTAGACATTAAGCATCACATGATCACCATCTCTTACACTAGCACTTAACTGTTTATAAACAAAGCATTGATTACTCTGGTTGGTATATGATGGCTCTACTGTATGGAGAGTTTTGCCTTGTTTATAAGGTTAGACATTGATATTCTTTTTAATAACCTAATATAGATGGAGAAATTATTAGACTACCATTTTTTCTTTACACTAAAAAAGCCCATTTCTTAAAATTATTAAGATATAAAATTTCATGAAAATATGGTTCTTACAGCTAAAGATGAAAGGAATCTTCAGTTTACATTAATTAAATAAACTGAAGAAAAAATATATTAAATATAAAATGAAGAGTAAGGTAGATAAATTCAGAATCTTGTGGATAAAGAGTATGGAGGAATATAGATGAAACTTGAAGGTGGTTCAATAGATGAATGAATTAAATATTTGGAAAATTTGTTGAGTGATCATAGCATATTAGCAAAGGATCAATTACTAAAAAAAAATATAATCTGTGGATTTTTGAAGAAAGATAAGAAATATTAGTCAAGAGCTAGGTATTGAGGTATTGTTATATGGTTGTACGATATACATATGGGATAAAATATTAATAACATATTGATAATCCTTGTGATGTGGGTATGGGAAAAAATGAAGACAGATTGTTGATGGATTGACTGACAAATAAGGAAATTATGGTGAGAATGCATGAGGAAAAAAAGCCTGACTGGAAAGATTTGGACATAAAAAAGAAAAACTGGATCAGACATATGGTAAGAAAGAATTGATTACTGAGTGTTTATGGAGAGAATAATGGATGATGATAGAATGAGCAAAAGTCACTGACCTTATTGGATAATATAAAAGATGGAATAAGTTGACTTAACAACTCAGGCAATGAACAGTACAGAAAAAGGAAACATTTGGGTTGGTGATGTAAACAACAAGTATAAAATTAATCTGCCAAAAACAATTACATTTTAAACAGATTTTTCATCCATGTTACAATTGGATTTCATTAAGAATAAATGAATTTTTAAAACTGGTTATACAAAAGTCTATGGAAGGAAAAGGATAACAAGATTGATAAAGTGTGTATTCTCTTATATGTGGAGGGTGTTGTTCTGTATCTATTTTAAACTAAGACAAGTTTATAGATAAATCTTAGGGTGAATATTTGTCAATATCAAAATCTAAATCTATTTTTAAAAATTACTTTTTTTCCTTTTCATTATGAGAGAGCATCAAACCCCTTTCAAATGGCATCTTTTGTTTGATGCTGATTCCTGTACTTTCTGAGAAATATTACATCATCTTCAAAAGAGTAGTACTGTGGATTATTACAAGCTTTCCCTTTTCTTATACATTCTTGGTTACCAATAAAAGTTGTATCAGATTAAATGACCTTTAAAATCGAGTAGATCTAGTCTTTCTATGCTAAAGTAGTTTTTGTGCAAGCTAAAACCGAAGACGAAATTATAATGTTTTTACTCCGGGCTCTATCTGTAGGACTAATCATTCATATTAGTAGCTACCATAATCTTAGTATATATGTAGGTCAGTTAACAGTAGAGTCGAAATACTTAAGCAAACATATTTCCAGTATTTATATTTAATAGTATATGATTTAATTTTTCAATGAGGTCAGTATCACCTGTTTATTCTCTTATCCATATATTGCATTTTCGATCTCTTCTTGTTACTCCCAACATGCATCTTTCCATACTTCTTTGAGTAGTCTGAAGTCTCTGTATTGCTCTTCTATTAAGTGTCCAAGTCACTGATAAAACACATTTATTAAAAATCTTCCTATTCAAACACACAGGCATATTTCCTTTTAGGGTTAAGTTATTTCTACCAAAAGCACTCCAACCAAGTTCATCCATTATGTTTCAATCTGTATTAATAATCTGACCAAGGTATTTGTAGCTGTTAATTTCTAACTCATCGGAATCAATCTTTAATTTTATATTCTGAGAAAATTCATTAAACATTACTTTACTCCTTTTTACATTTATCTTTAGTTCTACTTTAAAATTAAAAGATAAGTGGAGTTGGGCTCGACATATTTCTAGAAGAGATGATAATAGATGGACAATTGAAATCTTAAACTAGATTCCAAGAGATTGTAAAAGACCCAGAAAGAGACTACATGTAAGATGGATGGATGAAATAAGAAAGTGTACGGGGCGATGTGAAGAAGAAAAGCTAAAGATCGGAGAAGATGGATAGAACTTGGAGACCTTCATTCTGCAGTGGACTGGTAATGGTTGATGATGATGATTTCATTTAAAGTAACTTTAAACTGCTTAACCACCACCCCATCTCTCTCTCTTTCGGAGATGGACAGAAAAAAATCCTTTCCAAAAATGTAAATAAGTGCAGGGGGAAAGTTTATTTCTTTCAAAATATCAAATTATTGATATTTTTATGGCTGTATTATGCCAGAATAAGTTTCCCCTCTCCTCCTTTATGCATTTAAGCAGCAATACATTACACAATCCGTCGTATGTGTTTGCAAAACTGAAATTGAAATTATGAATGCAATATGAGGTGTAGAGAGACATAACTTTCCATTAACTCATCAATTACCATCGGAATGAACACAGGCTATGGTTTGTCACACATATACCTTATTTGATTATCTGTGGACCACAAGGGTTCAGAAATGAAAACGGAGAATAGGAATGGGAGGGAGGGGGGTAACAACTTTGTCAAACTTTCCATCAGATGTTCAAATCAGGTATTTCATTAGTATACGATTTTACGCTATGAGCATCGAAGCGTAAATTATTGTCTGAAATGGAAAAGAAAAATAATTCTCTGGACACCCCCAGCGAGAAAGAACGATATGGGGCTAAAATTAAAAACTAATTTTAAATGTATTGGCCTGATTAAGTTTGATCATGATTTAGATCCCTTCAATTTCTATTTCCATTCTAATTTAGCAACCACACACTAACCCTATTCGTATATCTGAATATTATATGCATGCAGACGATTAAAAAATAGAGGGTGAGTCATATGTAGGTTTACCTAGGTATATAAATATAAGAATAAGATATACAAGAAGAAAGTAAGAGATCCTTAGCAATTTCTTAAATTTATCATGAGATCCTAATAATATACATATATAAATATCACAGATTAGTGTGATTATATCACTGCATATTACCGTATTACAGGTAAAATTAAGGGTTGAGTATCCATATGTACTGCATTAATTATTGAAAATTGCATTATACTACAATCTGTTTTTTTATAATCAACAAATCATTACTCGTCACCCTTGTTCAACAAAGAATTTTCATTTCTTCCTTAATACCTAGATACACATTTATCAAGTGATAATTGGAAAATTACCTGAGTTAATGATAAGATAACTAACTATCTTAAAACCTTTTGTGACTTGCAAACATGTCCCAAATTATAAGAGTGATATGTCCGTCAATGAAATATAATAAATGAAAGGCACTATCAATAACATTATGATCATAGAAAACATTGAGCATATTTAATACAATCTTAAGGTATTTTCAGTGCTGAGCACTCTTGAAATGACAGCCCAACATCAAAAATGGATTGAGACCATATTTAATATTACCACTGTTTTCTCTTCCAAGTATTACTATTGCTTTTATTACATTTCTGTGATTCATCTGCACCAGCCCTCGAATCCCAAGTTGTGGATTTGATTACAAGATATGCTATATACTTTGCAATGAAACCTTTCCTGTGAAAGTCACAAGTGATGTTAGGTTAGGTGGGCTTACATATTATTCTGTAAAATTTCTGTACATTCATCTGGTTCCAAATATTAGTCTGTCTTCCTATCGTTCTATTAAATCCGAAGTTACATATGTTCCACATCTTCACTGCAAATTCAATTTTCATTCTCTTCCGTGCTTTGTCTGCAACATGGCTTAATAATCAGATGAAAAGCAAAGTTTATAATCTTAAAAAGCATCTACATATCATGATGATCATGCAATAAAAAATGAACATTGCCATCACCAACAATAGTTTGCTATTACTTTCCAGTTAATGAATGGGAACTAGATAAGATAATAGGCTCAATCATTATACTAAAGTTAATACATCTGACATCATGCATAGATGCACAACAATAACATTACCAAAATTATTAGCTTAGCAACTTAAAAACATTTAAACCAACTCTACTTCCCATTTTTTAAAACACCTACTTGTTTCTGGAACAACAATAACAACAGCAGCAACAACAACAATAATAATGATGATGATGATGATGATAACAACAATGCAACAGCATGAGAAGAAATCTTCACTATCTACGCATTTTGGTACACACAATGTATATTCAGTCTTAGCAATAACATCAGGTGACATCCAGAACATTTTACAAGAAACTAAAAAACAGAGCTGCAAAGATTGCAGATCCAAGTATTTTTGCAACCACCTGGTCGCTATTAAAATTGCAAGCTAACTTATAAGAACATGCAACTACTAGCAGTTATATAAACACAGCCTAATCAATCAAAACCAATAATAAGGAACTAAAGACACACAGAAATGTTGATACTCACACAGCTGAACCAATGAATTAAAACTGTTGATCAATGAACAGAATCAATAACAAAATATAAATGAGAGATTGAAGGAGGCACTGTAACCAATAACAAGATCACAAACTAACAACAGTAAAAATTGAACAATAACAGCAATGACAAGAATATTATAAATTAAGACCTCCATACCTATGTAATTAGCAATGAAAATCTCAAAGTGAAAACAAACATGTAAAAATCATCATGCCACTGAAACCATGTCATAAGCATGTAAACATAATGGAACCTTTGTTGACAACATTATTGAATCATAATAATAATAATGATGATGATGATGATGATATTTCTTTCCTATTTTCAATTCAATTTATTCTTTGAAATAAATACAAAGTACATAACAATTATTTGAAAACTCTAAACAAAAAAAATTGTGTGTGGAGTAAAACAAGTTAAAAAATAAAATTAGCAAACAAGTACAATTTAGAAAATAAAATGGTAGTTGTGGGTTAAGCCCAATGTGGCTGCTTGATGGCATTGTTTCTCTGCAAAAGCACAGAAATATGCTGTTTACGCAGCCCAACTTACAGCCTATAGAACAATTCTGCTCATATTAGCCGTTAACAGGCCTAGATGGCATTGCACGCTGTGCTTCATGTCATTATGGAAATAGCACACACTTCACAGATTGCTAGCATAGGATGTGAGGGTGTATGGAATTCAACTGGCCATAAGTGTTTTTATGTGCTTTGGAAGTAACAATCTTACACCTTACCTGACATACTAATAATTGTAAGCGCATCACGGGTTTCCTTACACATCTTGAAAGGTGAAAACAATTGCAAAAGGGTATGTCCCAAAACCATTTCACATAAGTCATGTGAAAAAGCATGTTTGCAGGAGGACAGCTGTGACAGTAATAAAATGGCTGTCATTGTATGTTGTTTTGGAAATCATAATCTTTGTTTTCTCAGACTAGTGCATGTATTGGTCGATCCTTCAGATCATTGATCCTTCAGATCATCAAAACCATCGGACATCCCCATACATTCCACCACTATGCGCTGAAAGCTTGGTTTATGCTATGCACTGAAATATATAAGGTACTTAAAAAATGTAATTTAGAAAATAATGTTGGTTCATAAATTTTTTAAAAATACTTTTAAAAATTGTCAGAGAACAGAAAGCAAAAAATTATCAGCCCAGTGGCCAGATTAGGCATAAGTCACAACAACCAATGAAATAATTAAATAAATAAAACAAATAGGAATATAAATAATACTAAAATTAATCCATACTACATAACCACTGACAAATATTTTTTGAGATACGTGAGAAATATTATTCAAATCAATTGAATACTAATAAATAAATTTATTAAATAACTTTGAACCAGAATAGACATATTATCTTCCACTAGATTCCTTAAACAACAATTTGGTAATGCAAACTGAAATCTATTAGAAAGACGAATATTTAGAACAGAAACTCTAGGATGCAGAAAACATTCAGTACAAAAAATGTCAAAAATAATTCTATATTGGTATAAGTGATTTACATCAAATAAACAATGCTCAATAAAAATATTTCAAACAGAAGAGAATCAAGCAAGATCTACCAAAGATAATGTGCAAAGTATAATTTTGTAAAATACACAAAGAAGAGAGAATATATGGAAAAGTATTACCCCAAATAATGACATTATAGGATAAAATGCTCTGATAACAGGCAATATAAATAAAAAGAAGAACTGACCCTAGGAAGAAATTTAGCTACCACTGACAAAGATAGCTAATATGATTTAGCCATGACAATCTGGAGTCAATACAAATTCCTAAATAATAATTCTTTACCAAAGGAATATTCTTACAAGTACACATATTAAAATGCAGAATATACCTACAGCAAACTTTGATCTTAAAAGAGAAAAAAATATGCTTCTTAAAAAAAAAAAAGAATAGTTTTTGTTTTATCCAAATTCACTAATAAAGAATTATATACCAGTCACTAATTAAATCCAAATCTTCATTCATTACTTTTCCAAGATAACTATAAGAAACAACATTAGATGATAAAGCAATATCATCAGCAAAACCAAAAATCTTAGATTATAGTCTCAGTGAAAATAAATCATTAATGTAAATTAAAAACAATAAAGGACCAAGTACTGATCCCTGTGGACTTCACAATTAATTAAGATCACATCACTGGCAATATCATAAATATTAGTTAACTGTTTTCTATCTTTTAAATAACTCTCCAACCAGCGACCAAGAGAACCATGAAAACCATACAAATAACGACATTTAATCAAAATATTGTGATTAACAGAAATTAAATGCTTTAGATAAATCAAGATAAATAGCCAATGTTTTAAGTTCATGGTCTAATAAAGATGTTAAATAATGAACATGTTGTTTTAAAACATCTAATGTACTTCTACCAGGAATAAAACCATATTGTTTTTCAGATAAAACTTTATTTTTGAATTAAAATGACAACATTTGGTCTTTAACAATCAATTCCAACAATTTAGAAAAAAAAAAACAGAAATTATAGGAATTGGCCTATAATTCACCATAAGAGTGGAATCACCCTTTTTATAAATGGGAGTAATAACATTAACTTTCAAAGATGAATTAAATAAATGAATCAAAACAGGCAAATATGCTACCTTATTCTCTTTAAGAATCTTAAGAGTTATACCAAAAAAAAAAAATGTTTATTTCATACATAGATGACCTGGCGGTATTTATACTACCGTAAGTACATCCCTGGACTCATGAAATTAATGTTATAATTTTCTAGTGAATCGGGATTATGCTTCAATTTAGAGAAGTCGGCAGCATGGAAATTGTCCTCGGGTGACGGCATCCCTTTTCCCTTCACAGCTAAACCTCCTAAATTTCTCGGCATGGCCTTTAACCTCTCCCCTTTGGCAATGAGAAGGGAGGTTCAAAACTCAATAATGATCGCCGCTAACAAAATCATTGGCTCTTTGAGAAAAGTATAACCTCCTTATATGCCAAGACGGCACTACTTAATATGTTGTTATTCCCAATGATAGCTTTCTTCATGCCTTTTGTGAAATTCACTGGGAAATTTATTTGCGGTAAGAACAAACATTTTTTAAACTATCAATTAACACAGTCAACTGAGATTCAGAAACATCGGAATATAAAAAAGAATTCAAACATGAATAGGAAAAAATACTTATTAAATGGGCCTGCTAAATAGTTTTTATTATTCTTTAATTCAATTAAATTTTCATTATATTTAATAAATTTAATTCGATTAGGAGATTTTTTAATCAAAAAATGTATTGTTCGCCATTTCAAAGAAACATTATCACTAAGAAATTCCTGATGATGATGATGATAAAAACATCCACTCATAAAGAAATATAGGAATTCTAACTCCAAAACAAACAAAAAAAGTAGAGAAAGAACAAAAAAAACTGCTCTAGAAATGAATTTTACCAGAACTATAACCTATCTGAGAACCATAAATATGTCCATATTCAATTTTCTGTTCATTTGATATTTTTACAATAATAGTCTTCTTAATTTCTTCAGCAGAAAACTTTTTTCCTAAAATATATTAACATCATGTACTTTATTCTTTGCCATATTTTCCAATATAAACAACTAGCATTGCATTTCTTTAGAATGTCTTTGAGATAATACTTTAAGATGGGTCTACCTTTTTCTTAAAAACCATGTTAACGTTCATCACAAAACACTCTTTGTTTTACATGTCTAATCCAATGAAGGTGTGATTTCATAATAGTGGATTCTCTAGGTTGAAAAATATATTGATCATTATATGACTTTTCCAATATATTTTTAAAATTTTAAAGAGTATTCTCAAATGAAGGTTTTCTAATGCTTTCATACTGTGTCAATAGACTAACCAAATCTCACTTCGATACAGTATACCTGGTAAACATGTTGCAGTAGTTATTTCCCTACAATAAAATACTCTTTCATCTTGTTAAAAGCAGCAGGCAATGTCCCTCAATATTTCAGTCATCCTTTCTACTAATAAAACTATTAAGGTATTTAAATTGGTTTCTTATTTCAAATTGATAACTATATAAGTTAAATGTTGCTGAGGATTTTCTTTCTTCCATCACCATTTTTTTAAATATTGCATTCAAAACATTTATTCTGTAAACCATCATTTGAACTAGCTACAATAATATTCTAATTCTTACAGAGTCAAATATTGGTTTGAGAAATCATTTAATACATCACTGGGTTTTGGTGGATCATTGTTCTGCACTGTTTAGCATAGAAATGCAGTTATTCATCTGAGTTCAAATTCAGTGGATGCAACTCATTGTCTTTTCATTTGTCTGAACTTATGAATACCAAATGATAAGTCATTTGTTGGTTTTTATAACAAATCATTATTGAACACTGAGTAACCAAAAGACTTCTTCAATGTCTCAAATACTTTTCCCCACAAGAAGCTACTTATTATTTTTAGAGATAGTGTTCAAATGGTATATGATTCCATTTCATACAGAATAGTAGCAGTACATAATGCAAATGATGGTTCTATGTTACATTAATAGATACCATGGATGTTTGTATCACATCAAAAGTAAATAAAGCATCACGATTCTTAGCATATTTTTACCATCTATATCACCGGTAGGTAATACTTCAATCTACCGTATAGTTATATATATAAGCATGTTATCATATGGTAATGCCAAACACAAAATACTCTAACATCTGGCTATTGCCTTATTAGTATAAATCATCAGGCAGAACTAATTTGACAATCTGGACACATTCACCTATTGTCAGTAATCATGCTTACATTGATAATTTAAACCAACAAAACAATAAACGACTATCTTTGCTTACTATTAACATATACTATCAAGGGCAGATCTCTTTGCTCTTTGCTCTGCACTAGAACTATCTACTATAAACTTGAGTTATCAAGTGCCACTAGATAATACGGCCACTCAGATGCTTAGACAGGTTTTGTTAATGAGAATCACTCACGGTTTCATAGATGACTCTAAAGTAGAATAGTGTAGAGATAAATACCATTAATATAGACATTAAAAATATAAACTAGGCAGGCTTATGATATTTGGTTTTGGTATATATGATGTCTTTATTAAAGGATCAGAAAGTTTCTTTAGTTAACATATATCCAAATTTATTAATAATATTTATAAGCTTGAATAAAATAAGATCACTATTAGATGACTCTGCATAATTTGGCATAGTTGGTAGAGTGTCTGACTTGAGATCAGGAAATCCTACGATCGTTTCTGGTGCTCATATGTTTGATGCTAGAACTTATGAACCCCTAAGCAATAAAGCCATATGCCTTATTTATATTAGATGGATGGATGTGTGCATGTCTCGTTAATGGTTAGAGACATGTCTGGTCACCTGATTGATGTAACCAACTAGTGTTCATTATATGCTTACATAGAAGTATGTAACATTTCAAACCAAAAGGCTGAATCCACTTTTAGTTTATTACCCTAGATTATATTATGATAAAGTATTAACATCTGACTTACAACTCTCATTTAGTTTAGGGCAACAAAATCAAAAGTAAATTCATTTACAGTTTAAAGTGACTCAAACAAATAGGATCATTAGATGGTATGATTTCAGTATAGAATGTCTATTTTTTATTGGCACTTTGCTTGGTGACCTCATAACTAAAAGTGAGCTATAAAATACATAGAGAAGAGAAACCCAATTAAAATGATTTTTTTTAAATCAAAAGCCAAAATTATACATTACAAGTGTAAAAAGCAATGATTGCACAATTAGTTTTAATCTAATAATTAATGAGTACTTTTACACCCACTACATGTCTATATATATATGATCAATAGATGGCGTCTTTACCAAAACCGCCGAAACAACTTGTTTCGGCGGTTTTGGTAAAGACGCCATCTATTGATCATAAATAACAAGTGATAGCAGGTTACGTGACTAACTTGTTTTTATTTTTCATATATATGTATAAAGGGAAAAGATAGGATTTGTTACTTGAATAATGAGGATCTAATGGAATTTTAAACAGTATAGTGAGCTATGTGATTAAATTTTTAAAAAAAAAGTATATTCTATTGCATTGGCAATTTCAAGGCTATTGAAATGTTATTGAAATATACATTATAATCTTTTACCAGCTCAAATATGGATAAAATAATGTGGAAGTACTGAAAAAAATCTCAGTCAGCTATATGTAAACTAACTGTTAGTAAATATAAAATGTAGAATGAGCCACCGACACTTTAGTTTTGATGGAAAATGCGGGTGACTTAGTCTGCAAGTTGTGTAAGGAAGGCATAGAAAATATTAGGCATCTGTTAATTCAATGTAAATGCTTGAAAGCAAAAAGGGTACAAATAATGAAGTTATGGATAAACAAAGTGATTATACAGAAAGTGAGTTATTGTTTTTTATGAAGGCCATGGAGTTGCCAAAGATTATGTTGTGGAAATGGGATAAAGCAGGATATGGAAAAACTTAGGGTGGAGAATGGAAAGGGAAGGTAAAGTGACTAACAGGTTTCTCTGGACAGTTACTGAGAGATTCCTAACTCCATATAAGAAGAAATCATAGTGCATCACAACACATTATATACAAGCATACACATGCAGAGTGTGGCTTATATATACCAACATAATGTCAAGATAACTATATAACTAATCAGAAAAAAATACTGAACCTTATATATAACCTCTTAATATTAAATTAATCTTATTCTTTCTATATTCACTAGCAAATGGTTATATTTACATCTATTAACTGAAGATTAATTTAATATTAAAAATTATTAAATATAAGGCTGTCTTTCCCTCTGATATTTTTGAATAGTAGTTGTTTTGAAATTATGTTAGTATATATAAAACATGCTATGTATGTAAGTATGTCAGTAAAACTTGTGGTTATATATGATCAAAGCTAACCTACATTTTATGTTTGCTGACAGTTAGTTTATGTATAGTTCTCTGAGAGTTTTCAGTACTTCCATGTTATTTGAAATATGCAATATAATAGTTGGCATTTTCATTATTGTTATATCATCATCATGAGTATTATTATCATCATCATCATTATCATTAGTCAGTCAACATCTATCATCAACAATCATATGGATGACAGATCTCTAAAAAACAGTGATCGTTTATTTGATTTTTCAGGCTGTTCACTAGCACATACACTGTGGAGATGAGAAGTCTAATCATTTAAATCCATGTTATCCTCTTTCCCATCCCTACCCACCACCAATTATCAAACTTCTTCAATAAAAAAGATTCTTCTAAAGTCACCAAAATAAAATAAATTTAATCTAATACTTTGCACTCCAAGACAAAATTCCAATTTTATATAACTGAGCATCAATTTCTGTTCCCTTGCTCTTCGTGTATTCTCAAAAGGTATTCTTCTAACCCTTGAAATTCTATCCTGCCACAAAAAAAACGTTTATATATGCAGTGTCCCATTGAAAAGGTATATAGTAATTGATTTTGTCTCCAAACTGCCTGTGGCATTATACAGCAATATGGTTTTGCTATTCTCCACAAATATTTTATATGCTATCATGTTAGGACCATGAATTATGATATGAAATGTGATGTGTTTTGTAATTTAACCTGTGATGAATAAAGCACTAACATTAGTGAAGACTACTAATGGCTTTATTGCGCAAGAGTTCATAAAAAGTTTGAGTGCCAGAACTGATCCTGGGATCCCCGATCCCAAATCAGATACTCTTATCAATTGTATCAAACCATGCAGAGTACTGAAGCCATGAATTGCAAGAACGATTTCAAATAGTTTGCCAGATTTCAGGATAGAAAGATGAACACAGAAGGCAATCCACTAAAATATAAAACATACTGCCACATTTCATGATGTAACTTGTGATTAAGACATACTAGTTGCTGAAATTTTTTGTGGTGAATAACTAAACCATGTTGCTAGGTAATACATGCATTGATTCAGATGGTTCTGCAGGCATCTTGGAAAGAGTTACCTCTTCAATGGAACATACCCTACATTGTAATTCTCTAATACTTAGTGTTTTTGTTTCAATTGGTGCGCAGTATTATTCGAGGAAGTGAAACCTTTAGCAATTTTATAAGGAAATGGTCCAAACATCTAATGCAATTTTGAAAATGAAAGAATATTTCTACAACCTAAACACAATGTTGATATACAAAAAAAAAAATCATGGAAAAAAAATAGTAAAACTCATTCAAAGACAAATAAAAGATTTAAATGCATTGAAAATAATTTGGCATGAACCTCTGAGGTAAAAATGACAATAGATTATTGTGATGATAGTGTAGATTTATTCAACTATTAAGTCATGTTTGAAATAGATTGTTCTAAATATTTGCAGTTTATTATAGAATTATTATACTCCAGCTTAAACTTATCAAACTTTAGAAACAGTAAAGGTGTGATGGATAGTTACAAGTTATTTACTTATAGTGCATGAATTCAAATTTATCTATTACAGCAATGATATATGATGGATAGTTAGTCATTTATGATTGAGTGAATGTTGTGCTAGAGTTTAAACTTGTTTAATCCCTCTAAGGGTGCTCCATGAATAGCTGCAACCACCGGCAGTTTGCGCAGTCCAATAATGACCTCCTGTGCCCAGCATGACTTGTTGCAGTAGTTAGATGGCAGACTGGAGTTCAAAATCCATGGATTGGCTCATTTCCACCCTTTCTGATACTCAAACATCTGATGAATTCCCAAACAGTAAAGTCATTTGATAATTATGCATGAGTTTAAACTTGTCTAATTCTATTAACAGTAGGTGTACAAAAAAAAGCTATAACCATTTGTAGTTTATCAATGAAATGCTATGTATGAAGATAGCTTCAACGACTTGCTGTTTATCAGCACATTGCCTATGAGTTTAAACTTGTCTAACTCTAATAGCAGCGAGTTTATGGTGGATAGCTTTAATCATGTGCAGTTTATGAACAAAATGTTTTGCACAAATTTAAACGTGCCATTTCCAGCCATGTGATGGATCACTACCATCACTTGCAATATATTAACAAATTACATCATATTTATTATAGTAATTTTTTTTAAGGTATAACAAGATTTTAACTGAACAATGTTTAATGTAATTTTGCTTTTTAATGTTATTTATTTTATTTATCTTGTGTTACACATTCATTGTTTTGTAAGGTTATTTATTTTATTTATCTCTCACTCCATATCATTTTGTAATGTTACTCTTTATTTATTTCTTGTTTCATATCATTTTGTAATGTTATTTATTTTACTTATCTCTTGTTCCACATTTGACTTTTTCAATGACTAACAACCTTTTATATGAATGTTTCTTTAAACCAATAAAATATCTAATTTGTTGGAATGAATAACCTTTATATTTGTGTGAGAGAGTGTGAATGTATTTAAAAACCCAGATTTTTTTTTTTTTTAATTTTTCTGGATTTTAAGAAATGTTATAATACACACACACATGAAACAAATGAACAATACAAGATTTACTAAAGAGGTGTTGCGTGGTAAAGTTGAGCATGGTTTTTATGACAGGCAGATCCTGTTTACATCATAAACATTTGCTCAGTCATTATAAATAAGAGCAAGGTTACATGTTACCACTGGGAGGATATGTCAAAGAGATATAGTATAGAAGTATCTCAAAAAAAATGTTTACCTGCAAAAGAAATTAAAAAATGCCATTGCAAAACATCAAACCAGCAGAATAAGGTCATGTGTGGTGTAGCGTAGTGGTAGGATATCAGACTCTGAAGTGCAAGACCCTTGGATCAATTCCAGTTTGGGACTTCCTGCAATGAAACTTCTTATGATCTGTCCAGCAATAAATCCATTCGATTATTATTACTATTAACAAAATAATGGGTATGTCCTAAATGTGGGCATATTTTTTAATTCCTGGATTGGTTTGTAGAGTCATCACAAAACTCCATCTCTAATATACTACTATTAATGTTACTAGTGCTATTATTATTATTATTTGTTGTTTTTATTGTTATGTCTTTTTATTTTTCTCTTGTAGTTAGAATGGCAATCCACATTTGCAAGAAGTCGCTTACTGCTAATGATAACGAATATATATATTACTTGTGCTTGCTGTACATGATATTCGGTGAAAATCAGCTTTTATTATTCCAAAGAGTCTACTGAGGTATGATTAAGGAAGCAAGCTAACTAATAATTTTCCACAAATTTTAAAACACAAATCAAAAGTATCATCTCGCGTTCAAGCAGTGATGATGGATGAGATGCAAACAGATATAGGTACACATAAAGGCGTTACGCCCAACCGGGCATATAAAACACGCGCACGCATATTTATATAACAGCACAACACCTGAATATATAAATAATGCAGTTATTTAAAACTATTTCAGAAAAATTCCAATAATTCAATTTGATGACATAATTAAAAAGTCCTTAACAATATTGACTCACCATAGTCAAACAAATCAATCCAATAGCCGGCTCAGCTCATCAATCACTCAGATAATAAGGCTGACCCTTAACCCTTACAACTCCAGCAGATTAATATGACATTCTCATTAAGCAGGTTTCTCTCAGATAATCCACCCCAAGTGAGGATTGCTTGTACTGATGAGAACTTGCCAAAGTAAACCCAGGGGCAAAGATGCTGAGTATGGTTAATCCGACACTAGCTAATGAGACAGGAGTTCTTTCAGGCAGCTAGAAAGAACAATCGATACAGACATCTTTTTATTTAAGTGGGAGACAGAGGGAGAAAAGAAAAAACAACAAAGGTTATGTTTTAAGACAATATATACAGAAAAGAATTAAAAACAGTCCTTTTTCCCATCGCAATATTTAAAAGGATTCGGTGTGGAATATTTACACATTAATATACGCCCGCACACATTTATTTATTTTTTAATAATGGCTACGTTAGACGATGAGTAACTTCAATCCAAAACAGATTAATAGCACGCTAAATATTTTAACTTATACTAATATTTCATATGCATACAATAAAGCGGCTTTTATCAAGTAGACAATATCTAGAAATATATCAAGTTGAATGCCTTTTTTCTCAGTTGGAAGGGGTGAAATTGGTTATATAGCTTATGGAAAGGATATTTTAAATTAAAGTTTGTAAATAAAAGGTCAACAAATCAGCTCATTCAAGTGTTTTATTAGCAAATCAGAGTCATCGTATTTTTAAATCTCTCTCGCATTTGCTTCCCAAAAATTCTTATTTCACGTGTCAATCAATTTTACTTTATATATATATATCTCATGTTTGGTTTAATGTGGCAACTATTTCAGGCTGTGGAACTCAAGATGCATGGATTGCGAATGAGTAGTCATAATTCCGATATTCCAACTTCTCATAAATTCATGAGCAACAAACCATTCTGTTACGTTTTTTATATCATGGCATTTAAGATGTTATAATAAACTGTGGTAAACAAAGGTTAAGTTAAAGCTATGGCCAGCAATAATGAAGTCAATTGCCCTGAGAGGTTCAGCGCAGTAGTAAAGTGTCAGGCTCTGGAGTATACGATCCGAAGATCGAGTCCATTTTTGACACTTCTAGCGCTCAAATATTTTATAAACCATTAATACATTGCACAGGCTTAAACCTGCATTTATATATGTAATATATTCGGGGTTCGAACTCAGACTTTCACACGACCCACCACTCTCAGTGCCATCTCATATTGCTCACCCATCTGATCACACACATGCTGAAAAGATAAATAATCACCAATATACGTGTTTCATGCTAAACCAGCAATCATCAGTTGGTCTAGATTACTATCCTCACACATATATATAATCAGTACTCAGCTTTATATTAAGATAGCCAATCTTTATATTTTAATGGACAGGCTTCAAACTATTCCAACTCACAACTCTTTAGCCTTCCATTTCATTGAAAATCTGATGCCTGAACGTTCAAAGCCCTTGTTAGTGCCAAGGTTATCATCCTACCCATGTTGACATATTAGTCATTCTGACCCCTCATGTACAGGAGAATATCCATTTATACATACATATGCGAGGGATGGGCCATTAAGCAAGTTAATCATTCACTTTAAAAATATGTACTAATCTACAACTTAATTGCTCAACTTGTCATGGAATGGGAAATAAACAACTGGGAGCAATTCAAATTTAGCAGACAAAAAAAAAAAAAAAAATCTTACTAATATATTTATAAATTGGAGTTAGAAAGTAAGATATCAAAAAATACATCATAGGATATAATACTCTACACAGAAAACGCATAATGTACATCTTATCCAATAAATAAAAAAATCAGATTTTATGGCTCTGAAGAACCTACTCAAATAAGAAAATGTGATCAGTGTAAAACTGTAAGTGTGAAAAACAGGATTCTGCTAGATGAAGAGCAGTAGTATATAAATAAGGTTGACGCTTCAGTATTTTTAGTTGCTTTAGGCTTACAAACACCTACTTTTCTTTACTCAACTTTAAAAAATGTAACTTAATATTTATAGAGAAAAATGTTGCAGTAGATAAATAATATTAATATCTGCTAAGAATTTTTAAATTTAAACATCGCTATCAATGTGGAATTCATGGAAAAAATCATGTAGATGACATTATCAGTGACTTTTTTCATTATTAAATTTACCCTATCTGATGGTATTTTTCATTTCGAAATTTTAAAAAATTGAATCAACAGTTCTGTAATATCCTATGTAAAACTGCATATGTGAAAATCAGGATTTGAAATAAGAGCTTTGGCACATCCAGTGAAAATCAGGTTTCTGCTAGGTACAAGCGGCAGTAGGAATATAAGGTTCACACATTTACGTTCTAGTATTTTTAATTATTGTAGACTTACAAATAACTAAGTTTATTTTCTTAGCTTTTAAAACTTTAATTATTTAATATTTATGAGAGAAATGTTACACTAAGAAAATACTTTACTATCGGTATATCTATTATCTTCTTGGTCTACATCTTGCAAATTAGAAAACCATAACAACTTATAGTCAATGTAATGTTATTTGTTGAATTTCTTCAGTTTACATGTTCCGGTTATATTATTTCAGAGCCCACATGTGTAAAGATTAAGGTTGGTGAGGAAACATTTGTAACATAAAATAGACTATGCATAGATAGGGATACAACCATACTTATGCACAATATCTAAAACAAGATAACATTATTTGGTGTTAAACAAAGAATCAAGTTTATTATTACCAGATTATTCAAATATTTCAATATTAGTACAGAAATATGAATATGAGAACATATGATACATTGCATTTGATTACACCATTGCTTTGAGATCTACTTTTCACAGAAATCTTTTGAAAGCCATAAATTATTAAGAAATCATCACAATATAAATTAAACTTATTAGACAAATTTGTAAAGCTAGTTCTTTAAAATTAAAATAGAAAAATTGGGGAAATAATTTAAAACAGAAAGAATAATAAAGAGTTGAGATGAAAATTCATTTATATTGTTTAATGTATTTTGAAAAGTACAATTGAAGAGATATATTGATATTCAGTAAGAGTTGATATTCTAATGAGAAGGACAAGTCATTTGAGATGGCTGCTAAAATAAAACTGTTGGCACAGAATGCAATCATTTTGATGAAAATAATGGAAAGCTGAGATGAAGTGATAGAACAATTTCACACACTAATTGGAAATCCAAAAATATGCAAATGATTACCAAAAATTCAAAATCAAAGGTTCTGGGAAAATATTAGAATATTTGGATCATTAAACATATCTTGAACAGTTTTCCTCTATTGGCAGTGTCAATTTCCAGTTGGACAGTCAAACACAAAGTTTGGAAAAAAAATACTAGAGCTTTGTTCATTATTTGAAGGATGAGGAAAACATTTTGACGTATGTGTCTTTCTATGTGCCACATATGATGCAAAGATCTGGTCTTTTACAAAATCTCATGACTGCAAACTATAAACATGACATGGATGTTGGGGAGCGAAACATGTTGAATATAAAGCAGAGAAGATGTGATTAGTAACAAAGTCAATAAAAATGATTGGAAAATTGCCTATCTAGAGTTGAAAACTGATGTGAAAATAGGTGACACACATAATGAAAGCAAAGGATAATAGATGGTTTACACTCACTACAGAATGGTTATCACCAGATGGAAAGATAAGATATAGAAAGATCATGAAAAAAAATGGGATGATATACTCATTAGTTTTGTATACATCATGTAACCAAGCTAAATGAAATATAAGTGAGTGAAAATACAGGAGAGGCCTTTGCTCAGCAAAGGAAAATAGAACTAGTAATAACAATTCAAAAATTAGAATATTATACAATTTAAAATAATAAGACTAAAAAAAAAATTATAACAATGTACATGCAATATATTGAATTTCTTTATCAAATAATTTAACATTCTGAAGCATTCCATAATTATATTTTTAGGTGATATTTTCCCTAAGTAGAATTTTTTTTCTGCTAAGGGTTTACCACTAATTAGGATACAAAATATTTTTTTTTAACAAATAAAAATACGCGTACAATATATATATATATATTAAAGATGTTCATATAAAACAAGACAAACAAAAACTGGAGGCTTTTTGATTTAGATATTACATTTATTTATCTTTTTTATACTTTGCATATATCTGGAATTGTTTACATAAATCAGAATTTAAAACTCTGATTTAAAATATAAATAACTTTAAGCTTCTTTTTAAAACTACTTATTCAACAAACTAAAATAAAATAAATTGTCATATTAAAAACATAAAAAGAATATTCAATGTATATAAATCATAGTCATCTATACAAATAAACCATTGCATTCTCTTTTTAAATGCAAGAATTTTATTTATAATAATTAATGTTTCAGCCAAATTCCTATTAGCCATTCTAAGAATTAACTATTATTTAACTAATTTATATCACCATATAAATTAAACCATTTCATTTTACCAAATTTACAAATTCAAAACTCAAATATTTTGGGAACTTGTGAGTTTTCTAGTAAACCAAGATGGTGGCCCATATTTTTGATAAATATACAGTTTCAGGGACTCCAAAAAAATGTTTACGAAAATAATGCCTGCTGGGAAATGTCATATTTAATAATTACATCATATTTTTTTTAGTATTATTATTTTTAAAAAAGAATCATTGTATTAATTACAATATTTATAATTTTCTTTTTGGATTAACTTATTAACAGAAAAATGAAAACAATATATATACAATATTTACACTTTGTTCATTGCAGTGGCGTACAATGGTAACATGATCATTAAGCACACTTTTCGAGATGACAGGATACCGTACCTTTGAAAATAATCCATTGCATCACATTCTATAATATGAATTTTTTTTTATTACAATTTACCAAAAAAAAAAACTGCTGACAAAAACAAATCCGCTGAATTGAACCACAGTATAACCTTGTTAGGAGAGTCTCATCACTTCAAAGTTTAACAACTAATATATTTTTGGTAGATTATAGGCCCTTAAAACTGTACATTTATCAAAAATACAGGGGGTCATCTTGATTTACTTGAAAACTTACAAGTACCATATTTTTAATTTTTCAAATATTTTGGAGATAGACAACACAGGTTAGTAATAACATGTTTTTAATAGTATTCTTGTTCAGGTGTTGCTAGCCTGATTAGTGACAGTATTAGCACAGCAGTTGAACTAGCACCTTTAGATTCTCAAATATCGAATTTAAGGCAAATGTTCTAACCAACTGACCTATTCAGCATTTGCCTTAAATTCGATATTCAAGAATCTAAAGGTATGAGTTCAACTGCTATGCTAATACTGCAATTGGTCAGGCTAGTAACACCTGAACAAGAATGGAGAATAATACTATTCAAAACATTGTGTTATGACTAACCTGTGTTGTCTATTTTGCTGATAAATTTGGTAAAATAAGAGGCTTTAATCTATAAACTAATTCAAGGGTTGGCAAACCATGGCCTGCAAGCCAAATGTGGCTCTTTTTCAATAAATATTTTGATGAATCTGGGAGAGAAAAATGTGCATTACAATGTTCTTGCTTGATTTCATCCTTATTACAAAATAGTAATTATTGCATATGATGAATATTTAAATATTAGAAATTTGTAAATAAAACAAAGTAATTTTTCATTTTTATTTATTTATTTTTAAGACAATTTTAATTTTCCTTAGAATGTATACAGATTCTATTGTGTTCTATTACTAAAATAAATGTTCAAATATATCCACAGGCATTCAGAAATTTGTATTTGTTAATAATATATATTATTACCTCTATAACTCTTTAATGGGGGAGGAGATACTTCTTTTCTTACAGTTCTTTAAAGGGGGAAGAGGGAGATTTAAATAAGTTGGCCCTTCATGATAAAAAGTTTTTTGGCCCCTGAAGTAGATTAATTAATTAAATAGAAAACAATTCTGAGGATGACTAACAATTTTGATTGAAACAATACAAAGTTCTTCTATTCAAAGGAAAAAAGGAATACAATGGTTTGTTTTATTTATCTGTAAATGAAAAAATATAATATGGAGGGTTTGCAGATGATTATCACTGCAGCTTATATGCAGTTATTTAATCTCGGCAACTGTTTTGGTATTTTATTTTAAGTAAACATGTATGTTATATATAGAGCTAGCAAATAAGCTCTTAACAAGTTTTACAGACTATCCCCAACCCCAGACCGGTTTCTGCTATTGGCTGCCTCAGTGAGGTGATAGGATATTCAAGCATGAGGAGGTACTCATATGTAATTGGAATTTAATAATAAAAAAATGTTTGTTTATTTTTTTATACATTTAATCACATTCCAATCACTGTCCATTTAATACAATAGACCAGTCTAAACATGTTTTTCACTTTTCAAAATAATCTGGAAATACAAAGTGAAGCCTTTTAATGCCTGCAACATTTTTTTTCGCCATTTCTAAGTCCGTTAAAAAAAAAAAGAATTGAGATATTTTTTCATCCAAGAGATCAAAAAAAAATGGCACAAATTGAGATCCAACAAATATGGTAGTAGATAAGTTGGGTCATGCTGAAAGTTTTTCACTCTCAAGGCTTTGAGAGTGTGTCCTAATCTCTATGCCAAAAAGGGGGAATATTTCAAAACTTGTAGATAAAATGTTTGACCATTATAAACTTAATCTGAGAAAGGAATGCTGTTTGTATCTTAAAAAAACATCAGTGTTTTGGACATGACTTACCATGCTTTTTAGGGAAGAGGAAGATTTATCATTTCAATTAAACCACTCAAAAACTTATGTTTTTACGAGATAGATTGCTTGTAATCTATTTCAAGCATTACAACTGTTTTCCTGGCAATTTTCTGTAAACAAAAACAGAATTCCACATTGTTCAAACTTTTCAGTTATTATAAAAATTGCCAAATAAGTGAAATGCACTTTACAAAAAAAAAAAAAGTGCTACATGGCACCACAATTACACATGGTGATGTCATTTGGAAGATTGATGCAGAAGGTTCCTGCAAGAAATATGTAACAGCAGAAGCATATACTACAAAATGTGTGTAAACCAGAGAACAATTCCAGTTATTTTGGGGGGGGGGGGGGTGATGCAAAATGATAATTAATCATCTTAATGATCATTCAACCTTTTTATAAAAATAAAAATGGATTCAAAATGAATAGTGAGTGAAAAACACAACTAAACTAGAATATTTGGCAAATCTGACATGTGTATGGTCCAAGATGTCTTCAACTAATTAATAGCATCAGTGACACATGTATGTGTGAAAAGATAAGTTATCTCTTTCAAAGCTGTTAGCAGCACCATTTTTAAATTAATGAACATGTTACAAAGCAATGTTTAGCTATTCACTATAAAAAATTTATGACACTAGCATGTCCGAATAACGAGTTATAACGTGAAATGTGATGCCGCTTGTTTGTACCATCAATGCTCTTCCTGCGCAAAATCTTGCAAACTCTTTGAAAATACTATTGTGACTTAGGGTTTTGCTGCCATAAACAGTTTGAGTGTTTTAAATTTTTTGCCAAATTTAAAATAAAATTTAATGTTAGCACAATTCATCAGGGATTAATGTATAAAACGTGTGGTCATATCCCATATTATAACTCATGATATAGACATGCAAGTGCCTAAAAATGTTCATGATGAATAGCTAATCCATGACACTACAAAGATGTGCTGATTCGGAGATGGAACTGCAGGTAGCTTATAGAAAAAAAATCTTTTTTGCTTGGGTCACATAGTACAATGCCAAATTTTGTAAAAAAAAAAAAAAGTCAACACTACATTAATAGTACATAATAAGCCTGTGTTTCAGTTATTACATTGTACAGATGTCTTCCCATCCTTGCATATGTATTAAATGGATTATGTCCTGTACATGTGGGGTTCAGATTGACCTTAGGTCAACATGGGTGTGACAAGAATCTCGGCCCCAGGGTGGCCTTCGAGCATTCCATCATCAGATTTTCAATTGGATGGACAGTTGAAGAGTTGGAGCGTGTAGATTGGAGCCTGTCCATTAAAGTATGAAGATTGTCTATCTTAATATATATCTGAGCACTTATAGCATATATGTGTGAGAGATGATAATCTGGACCAACTGATGATTGCTGGTTTAGCATGAAATACGTATATTGGTGATTGTTTATCTTTTCAGCATATATGTACTTGAGTGTATCAGTGTTATTAGATAGAGTGGAGAGTGATGGGTCATCTGAAAGTCTGTGCTCATATACCCTATATTAATAATACAAACTAAACTGACAAAAAAAGAGCTACTAATAAGCAAAATAATAAACATATAAGTATATAAGAAAGAAAGTAAAAATAGTCACATTAAATCATTCAAATCAGTCATTAACATCATCCAATATAATTGGCTATATGCAGGAGAGCTAATGTTGATGAGAGCAATAAAACTCAAAGAGTAATACACAACAATCAAATCAAATCATGCAACTGTAGAGCAGTTTCCAAGACATATCAATAATAAACTATCAAAAATATGATACTACAACATCCAACAGGTTGAGTGCCTGGTTTGTGATAAAAATTTGATAAAATCTAAGCGTCTGGTCAAGCGCTGTTAGCCGAGAGGTCATCGCAGCCGCCTTGCAAGCAATAAGTTTTTTGCAGATGGTTGTGGGTTCGCATCCCATGCTATGACATATGAGAAAAAAAAATCTAAGCATATAGCAAAAAAAATAAAAAAGCAACTAAGGACAAGCCTTGACTCAATGCCATAAGACATGATTATTCCTAAATCGACAATAAATCACATGATCAACAAAGCATCACATGACTTTAGCTTTATGTATTGCTAATCAGTAGCAAATTCTTTTATTCTTCCTACTTTTATGCCATCATGTCAAAACCATATTGTTTAATAACAATTCTGGCTAAATAATAAAGATGTGTATTGGAGAAAAACCTAAGGTCACACTATAATATATAGAAACTAAACTGGTTTCAGATCTATACAAGAACGAAATAAATAAGCTCGAATTGAAAAAATTCAAATTTTTCAATTTGAGTGGATAGCCTGATAGTATAACAAAAAGTAAAAAATGGGTAAGAGAAAGGGTACATTAAATCCAAAAGATCCAATGCACTGTTCAGGAAAATTTGAAAAGAAGCTCAATGATGAAAGCCATAATCTAGAAACCATTCTGAGAATATTTGAATATGACAGTACTGGGTAATGCTTTAATAAACATTCATATTTAGCATGTATTGATTACTAAAACTTACATAAGGTGCCAAAAGAATAGCGAGAATAAAAGAATTTTGCTAATGAGAAACAATTATTTTAAGTTAAGACCTTAATTTGAGATGAAATAATAAATTAAAACCATTTATAGATCAGGATTGAAAAAGTTTGTGGAAAACTCTTGGAAGGAAAAAAGAGGAATACTTTCAATGGACCATCTATGCTAATGTGATTAAACTTAATTTTCTTGATAGCAAGATGTTATTAGCTACAATTTTCATATTATCCCATAATCTAAACATCTACATGCCCTTCAAAAGAAGAATTTACTATATACTGATGCATATTATTAAGTCAATAGTAGAATAGCTCATGAATAAAAAAGTTAGGTTAAGATGAAACTGCAGTCGTAAAATAACTAAGAAATCCAGCTGATTGACCTGATCTCAGAAACCAAGAGTTGTGAGCAATAACATCACCAGTAATAGTCTACATGAGAGAATTTCAATTCAATAAAGAAAATATTAGTATAGGCAATACGTTTTTAGTATATTCAATAATGCCCTCATATGGCACTTCATGGCAATTTTGCTAAGTCACTAAGTTAGTCCTGATAGTGTTTGAATAATCTATGTGCAGATGCCCATGCTATAATTTCATGTTTAAGGATTCCAATAGATGAATCTATATTTTAGTTCTCATTGTTATTCTTAGATTACAGGAATTGCCAATAGGTTAAAAAAAAACTATTGTGCAATCGTTAACTGAATGATCATATTGTACAAAATGGTGATGCTTGTTCACATTTTATTTATAAACCACAAAGCTATTTATAAAGATATTTTTTTGTTTCAAAATTAATTTCATTATTTTAAAAGATTTTTTTTCCAAAAAAATTCATATGAAATAAATGTTATTTTTGTTATTATATCACATTTTTATATGATTTAAATTTTAAAAAAAAAATTACATTGTTTTGTATATATCTATTTCTTTTAGTAAATGTTTCTTTTAACACTGGAAAAAAAATTACATTATTTTACTTAAAATAAAAAAATATTCTTTATATGTCAATTTGTTTAAATAAAATTGTTTCTATTTTAAACCCTTTCAGTATTAGTAAATACTTACCATTTTCAATTGTTACACCTGGTGGAAGTTTTTGAAAATATTCAACCTTGCATTTCTATATAAAATATTTATTTTATACTAAAACTTAATAAATTGGACTTGATTTCTTTTTCATTTAATTTTACAAATAAAAAATATTCTAAAAAATTATATTTCAATGTTGCAAATATTGAAAAAATGAGTTGTAAATAATAAAAAATGGCATAATATGTCATAGATTGATGTGAAAATAAACCATCAGAAAATAAACAAATTCTTTTTTATTTAATTTTTTTAATGCAAACAAACAAAATTCAATTTATGATAAATTTATCGAATTCTGCATTAAAATCTGATATTTGTCTTATAATTTTTACAACATTTGAAAAGATTCTAACACCATGTCAATTTTGACAGGTTATGACATTATGCAATCAGTTTTATACATAATATGAACAAATCTACACCATGATTTTCTTGGAACTTCTATTTTTAAAAATAAAACATAATGAATAAAATCAAAATGTATTTGTGTATTCTTTTTGTTTTAAATAATTAACAACCAATTTATTAGTGTAAAAATAATCAGAAATATTTAATAAAGTAAAAAAATCATATTTTCTTTTATTCCAATTTTTTTGTGTGTGAAAACAAGACTACAGAAAAGGAAAATTATAAATGCTTTGGAGGTCTCGTTTTCTACCTTAACAAAAGAGTAAAGATATTTGATATTTGTTAACATAAAATACTGATCTCTTCAGATTTTTTAAAGTTAATAAATCAATAAAAGGACCATAGCATTATAAAAATTTCTACTTTAATATCAGTTAAGATGATGTTCAAAATGATCTAAAGTGGTAGAACTATCAAGCTATTTTTGAAGTAAACAAGCCAAGTTAATTATTGGAAATGATTGCTAAAAAGGCCAAAATATGCAAAAAAAAAAAACCTTGCAATATTAGTCTGGATTGATTAATTACAGCAATTCTAGTACTAAATGTGATGGCAAAATAGTTTAATGACACAGTAATACATAATTAAAATCATGTCAAGATTATGTTGCACTTTAAAATTTAATTGGAATTTGAGTCTGATATTTATATGAAAAAAACTTTGCACATTACATTGGAATATTAGCAATGAGCTCACCCCAGATGAAGAGTGATATTGAGTTGCAGAACAGTTGTCATGAAAAAATTGATTGGCTGATTATTTTAATGTGATGTCAAAAGTGGAAGTATATATTACCACTGATTTCATTTTCTTATTTCTTTCAAGGCATGTTTAGGATTTAATTTACCTATGATTTCCAATTTAGCAATGTGCATGTTTGGTATATATATAAAAACTCCCCCACCCCTTTCACACACACACATCAAAAAAATTTTAATATTTACACATTTTGTATTAATCATTTAGTCATTCTAAATCTAATATTAGAAAAAAAAGTGTAATTTAATGAAAGATATTTTGGAGGAAATGGTGAATGGAAACAAGAAAAAAAGATAGGAAAGATTGACATTACTGGATGATATAAGAGATGGGAAGTTACATGAAATTGAAGAACTGGGCAATGAAAAGAATGGAGTGGAAAAATGGATGAATTGATGATGAGACTTCTTTCTGGACCTAAGCATGGAATAGAATATTAGTGACGATAATGATATCTTATACCTAACTTCTATTACTATTATATTAATTTACAAATCCTTCTTTTAATACATTGTACAGGCTTAAACCTGCATTTACATAGGTAATATATGCGGGGTTCGAACTCAGACTTTCACATGACCCACCACTCTCAGTGTCATCTCATATTGCTGACTCACCCTTTAAATCAGATTAGTGAGAATTTTATGGTTTCTTTTTATCCATCTTTACATAGATGGCAGGTAAAGAAAAAGTTTATCAGAACATTTTCCCTAGCCTCATGTATGAAATATTTAAAAATTACTTTAAAAATGTTTCATACAATTGATAACGAGCTTCATAACAAACTCACGTCCGCAAAAGCATTTGTTATTCTCCCCCCCCCCGCAAAGTATGAGAAAATAATATTATTTTCAAGGATGTATATTTAGCCTTCCTGTGTTTCAAACCTACATAAACTACTTTCTAATGAGAGCTTTTTTTACAATTATTGTTCCACTTTATAAATACAGAATAATATTAACAGATTTTATGCCTAAAGATTTTTCATAATGATTTCATGTGATATCAGTTGACGTGTTATCGGTTTGCCGACTCAAACAAATCACAATCTAAAGAGAATTGAAACTAACAAAATCACAATTATTCTCAGTAGACGATCGAAAAATGTTGTTGCATATTATTCTATCGAAACAAACCAATCTTCAAAGCAATTCGAATAAATGAGATTAATTTGATCGAAATGACAATTTATTTGTTTATGTGACAGGTAAAGATGACAAATTGTTTATTTATATGATGGGTAAAATTAAAATTCTACGGCAAAACTACCATTTGTAAAAGATGAGAGCGGGAGTAATTTAATCTCACTGCTTTCATAATCTCTTATTTTTTATATAGATGTAATTACACTTTATTTATACATATGTATTTAACGGAGATGCGATTAATGTTTTCGCTGCCTATAAGATTATTGATAGTATACCATAATTTATATAATTTATTATTAATTGCTTTCAAAAGTAAAATAAAGATTCTTAAGATTGTGTTTAACAAAAATAAAAGGTATTTAATACAGCGAAATTGACACGATAAAAATATTTTGTAAAAATTTACTATGCACGGTAATTTTTAAACCGAAAAAATATTTTGTATGGGGGGGGGGGGCCTTATGAAAGAAATGCATGATTAGACAGAACGTTTAATTGATGCTATCTTTTTATTATACGAGATGTTTAACATTAAATTTAATTAAAATCCAACGAGTGATATATTTCGCATGTATTTTTTTTAAAATTTCAGATTACTCGTAATCTAATTAAATAACTCCTACTATATATATATAAACTATAAATAAAAAATTAATCAAACAAAAAACTATATTACAATCAATAGAAAAAAATAATCTAAAAAATAATAACTAATTTTTTTTTTTTCTTTTACGGTATTTTTTATTTTATCTCGTATAATATTGACTGTCATCTAACCTTATTACGAACACAGTACATACCAAAAATCACAAGAAATATAATATTATTGTTTTGGCTCATAATAAGTTCAAACTAAAATCTGCACCATCAAAACTTTACGCATAATGACTTTGTAAACTGCCTATAAACTATTCCAAAGATCATTATCATACACATGGAAAACAAGATTTATAACCAAATTAATAAAAGCAAAACATAAATCACTTCTTTAATCAAATACTTTTCTACTCTCGTCCAGTAATGAAAGTTATATCCGAGAGCTTTTTCGTTAAACTACATTCTATTATTAACAAACACAGCTCTCTACTCGGTAATATTTGTTGTATATTTGAGTAACTATATGATCACCAGATGGTAATACAAATTAATTCCTGTTCCCAGACCAATTTCTGGTTATTGCTTTTATCAAAAAAGACGTGGTACTTAAAGTTGGAAGTGAATCTAGTAATCAGCTCTTGATTATTTCGCATTATAATAAGCTTAAAAAAAAAAAAAATAACTGCTAATTATAGTAGTACAATTGCAGTCAGTTACCTGTGACTAGAAGGAACCAATACATTGAAAGTACTTTTGTTATATGGATAGTAAGGATATTCCACGTTAATGGTCTTTTCTACTAGCTCTATTTCTATAAATTATAATAGAATCTCTAAGATTAGCTACTACAATTTCATAAGTTCTTGTAATCCTAAAGAAAGTAGTTTTAAATCAAAACATATCCACACCTTTTTAAAATTATCCGAGGACACGATATCATTTAACATCACCAATCTAGATACCTGTGTCTAAATCTACACAAAGAGTAGCATTAAAAGCACTCATCTATATTCTTACAACATTCTTTAGAAGATAAAATAGTCTCATCTGAATCAAAATATTACCATTATTCTATTCAATAGAATTGCTGTGATATTTTTCAGATCAAAACGCATCTATATATTTAGCTAATGACTAACTCCTTTGAGGTTTTATTCCACCAATCTTTTACAAGCCTTCTTATCATATGTAAACTTGTGTCTAAATATACTTATTATTCATAAAGTTCTACATACATGTTCTTACTTTGCCAAGCAAACATCACATGATTCATATCATCAAATTATTAATAAAGTGAATATTGACAAAGAATTAGAGAGGATTCTTTTTTTTTTTCGTGAAATCAAGAACAGATTTATTTATATCTGCAACATTATTTCTTAAAAGAGTTCTATGATTCTGCAATAACTAACTTCCAATTTTAGTCTTTAATGGCAGATAAAGAGCACTTGCTTCTTAGTAACAATCTTCTCCCAAATTTGAAACTCTGAACCATACTAATGTATACCTGGTCCAGAAATCTGCACCTATGAAATATGTGTGTCATTAATTTTTATGAGTTTTGGGCTTATAAAAATAAATATAATCATAAAATGTTGTAGTTTTAAATGAAAGAGGAAATAATCAGTAACATTAATCCCAAAAAATGTTTGCATTGCCTTTTATAGGGGTGAAATTGTATTTGAGGTGCTGCTTATGACTTATCAAAAGTCATTAGATTAATTTTTAAAATTATATTGTCATGAAAGACTAACATATTTTGGAAGGGGTTGCATACTATTAAACAAACTTACATTTTGATTTGTGAAGTAGGTTCAAGAAGTATTTGATGAGCAGAAGGATCTAATTGGTTGATGAATTGGGACTGGATCATGATAACATTGCAATAGTTCTTTAATTCCACTACCTGATACAAAAGCTTGCTTTAAAAAAGTACTTTAGTATTTTAAAGTGAAATACTGAAAACCTATTGCATGTGCTTTTAGAATGCTTATATAAATAAGCATTTATTTTATATAGCGCTATGTTTATAATTGTAATACATTAAAGATCAGCCTTTTCAAGCTATTATTAACACTCATAAAAAAAGTGCATGCACAATAGCTTGAAAAGGCTGATCTTTAATGCTTATATAAGAAAAAGGTGGTTCCACCTTTCTATTTACTTAAATTTCTATATATATATATGCCAGTCTAAAGCGTTTTGACTTAAGAGAATGAAGCTTTAAACAACTTCACATTTAACTCACTGCGTATTATTTATAAATGAACAATGAGAAATCTTTCGATTTACTATGAAGTAATTTTTCAGATCTTATGAATTGACAGTAACGTATGTAAATATTATTTATTAAGCTCTTAATAAATAACATTTACTGTTTTAAAAGTCTAGAGATTTTATTCTTTGGGAGCTCATAGGAAGTTTGAATGTCAACATTATGATTGCCAGAATCAATCTTGCGACTTCCCAAACCATGCAGGGCTTTCCTGTTTAAAAACTGTAACTGGTTATCTATAGCATGACCTGAAGGAGCTGCAGAGTATAAACTGAAGATGGGGTGAAGAAAGCCTTGTAAATTATCATTTATACCATCATTAAACACTTTATAACGCAATCTATAAAATAAAATCACCATAAGTTTAAGCAATGATCATCATCATCATCATCATCATCAACCATTATCAATCCACTGCAGGATGAAGGTCTCTCCAAGTTTAATCCATCTTCTCCGATCTTTAGCTTCTCTTTTCCACATCACCCCTACACATTTTCTTATTTCATCCATCCATCTTACATGTGGTCTCCTTCTGGGTCTTTTACAATCTCTTGGAATCCAGTTTAAAATTTCAATTGTCCATCTATTATCATCTCTTCTAGCAATATGTCCAGCCCAACTCCACTTCAATCTTTTAATTTTTTCAATGAGGTCAGTAACACCTGTTTGTTCTCTTACCCATACATTGCGTTTTCGATCTCTTCTTGTTACTCCCAACATACATCTCTCCATACTCCTTTGAGTGGTCTGAAGTCTCTGTATTGCTCTTTTATTAAATGTCCAAGTCTCAGATCCATAAGTAAGAATTGGTAAAACACGTTACAAATATTCTGTTTCAAACACATAGGCATATTTCCTTTTAGTGTCAAGTTATTTATACCAAAAGCACTCCAATCTAGTTTAATTTTATAATTAATTTCCTTCATTATGTTTCCATCTGTATTAATAATCTGACTAAGCTATTTGTAACTGTCAACTTCTAATTCATCATAATCAATCTTTATTATCAGATAATATTATAGATACACTGTCCAAAGGAAACTTTTCATGCTAAGTTTCCAAGCTTAGTATTCAAACTTGTTTTCCATTACTTTAGAAATGTGTACAGAATTTGTGATCACTTGTGACTTATTCATATAAAGCAAGATGATGCCCTCAAATACCCCTCAACCCTCTCATTCTCCCAAAAAAAAATTGAATAGTGGGCTATATGATCATTTGGAATTGGTCTGAAACAGATAGTAATGGCATTATGAGAGTGACTACCAAACCATATATACCTAAATCAAGATAAATGTTATGGAAAATTAAATAACAAATCATTCAATTTCTGAGAACCAATAACCATTATAGGGTTTCCAATAACTTTGGATTATAACTTCCTGTTCCTAACATTAGCCTCCAAAAACATTAAGAGTGTTTACTGTTATTAATATTCAATCCAACAAATAAAAACATTCTGAATTGAATATGGAAGGATCTGCATTGTCACAATGACACAAATAGAAACAAAAAAATTTTAATACCATTAGCTTTTCATTAATACATTTAGGAATTCCAAATATAAAGACATCTAGTTACCACTTGCAGCAAATTCAATACTAGGCCATCTTTCACTTAATGATCTGCCCTGCTCAAAAAATTTACAGCAGTCTCTGTTCCATTGAACTTTTTTAATCTATAATGCGAGTTTCATTCAAGCATATATATCATTCTTAAAATATTATCAACTTCCAAATTCCAAAAGCGAGCCTTAAATCATTGTAAAGATGTATAATTTTCTTATAAATATCTTTCAGTACCTACTGTATGAAAATGATTCATACAAATATCTAAGGTATTGTAATAAATATGCAATAGTTCACCTTCTTGAAAAATCAACAATAATTTTGAAGAATAGTATTCAAAACAACTTCCTAGTAGCTTTCTGATATCAAAAGTACTAGCTCTATCTTATATAATTTAAAATCTGTATATATTCATGTACCACTTTACACAGATACAGTTCAAACTTCATTAATACAAAATTCTTAACACAAAATCCTTTAACAAAACGTCTTAGTTAATATGATGTCTGGATTCACTCTCACAAAAAACTGTTAATATTTCTCAATTTCAAAAAATCTTTTTTTCTTAGTCAAAGAAAAAACTGTCCTGTTTATTAAATGTTTTCAAAGGGTTGAAAGAAATATCTCCATTTTTGTCAATAAACTACTAAAAACATAATGCCTAAATACTTAATCCTTTATTCTCTCTCATTATATATTTTTCTTATTGTGAAATGGCGATCAATTTGTAAATATATATATATCTTTATTAGTTTTTTTAAATTTTTTCATTTAATTTTATGCCATATATCACTAATATTTAATTTCATTCTGTATTAAAAACCAATAATAACATTTTTAAAATGCATTAAAATACAACTGACTATATTTTATTTACTTTCTCTATATAATTCTATGTTTTATTTTACACTTAACTCTAAGTATGGTCTGAAATAAATATGAATGTTTAAAGATACACACACCCCAAATAGGAAGTAGCAGGTTGACTTTTAAAATGAATGGTTACTACTTCCTTATTTGTAATAATTATATTTATAAAGTGCATACTCGTTACATAAAGTAATATTTATTAAGGCTATAACCTTAAGACTATGCGCCTGAAAAAACGACAGTAGGGACCTCTACAAATTGAAGCAGAAAAATATTATTCTATCCCTTGGTAATTCAAAAAGATTTAATTAATTTTTAAAAAAAAAAATTGTTGCATGAATTTAATATATATATATTAGTGCTATTTACCTACTGCGAATGCAATTTTAAAATCAGTACTCAATTTAAACTCATGAAAATGTTTTATACACATGGTCTGGGCAGTTCTTTTCACATGGACTGTTGTTCTCTATTACAAATTTAAATTTTTAATAAAATTAAAGTGAAAAATACCACCACATAGGAAAAATTTAACAATGAAAAAACTGTTATACACAATATCTTGTACCTGCAAATTTTTTTTTTACAAATTCCACATTATTGAATTTTTATAATTTTAATTTACAATATTTTTTTCCGCTCATAAATATTATTAAACAATTAAATTTAATGAAACTGGGTTAAAAAATGTAACTATTTGTAAGCTTACAACAATTAAAAATATTATGCAAAAGCGTCCTACAATAACTCTCATTTCATCAATACGAGATGTGCTTAATATGGAAAAATAATAAAAATCACTAACAGTGTGTACTAACAATAATCATAGATAATACCAAAAAAAAAAAGGACACACGTAAAAACATAAAAAGAAGTAATTTGCCATAAAACATCATTTAGTATATAAACTAAAAGATTTACTTGCTAAATGCATTGGTAAAGAAAGGGTTAAAATTTATTTTTAGTATTACTTATTTAAAATCAGTTTTCAATTGTTCATTTATTCAATTCCATCTTTATCAAAACAATATGCTTAGCTTAAAGTGTGAGCACATCATTAACGAAGAATACAAATCAAATATTAAATTCAAAGATTTTTTTTAAAAAATCCTTTTTCAAAGGTAATGATTAACTAGTAATGAGTTGAGTTACATTAATCAGTATATTATATTCTTTTTAAATGATGACAATATTTATACATTCATTTTATCGATTACCCCGTAATATAAAAATGATTCACTCCTACTAATTGAACTTTATAATATATATGTTTTAAAAACTGAACATTTTTAAATCGTAAGAAAAACATTATTTAACGAATGCAATTTAAGACACAAATGTTATCAAAATCTTATCTGGTCACACCTGTTAGTGACAGGTAAATGATGACGATGAACGACATTTAATATAAAAGGTAATAATGTTCAATATATAACAAAATTTCATTCAAAAAAATAAAAATTGAACTGAAAAATCATTAACATATAAAATGAAGTAAAATACATGCTAAATTGACAATAAATTAGTCACTTCTATAATATTCAAGAAACACTACACATAATATTTGGGAAGCAGTTGCCTTACCCAATTCTAGTAGGAGCCACCTAAAATAAAACTTAAGTAACTAATGGACACAAGATGATATAGTACTATAATATATCCAATCATAGAATGTTTCCCTGGATTTTGCCTTTATCTGTGAGATCTGGGATTCAAAACTAAAATTAATGCACTATGGAACTAACAACCACTTGTTGCTCCTTTATACTATTCAAGCTCATAGCTTGCATTTAAAAAAAATTCTAAGGTTTTGAATTCAAACTAAAACTCAATTGCATAGTTAAAGATGTGACACTACATTAGCTTCTATATATTTTAGAGAGCCTTTTGCACTTTGGCTGATGAAGTTAATACCAACAATATTACATCATTTTCTCACATGTTTAATAATATTCTTCCAAGAACATATGTGTTCAAGAATAAACATGTGAAAATCATGTTGGAATTGATATATAAAATATTAAAATAATCAAAAGTATAATACTAATGAAATAAAAACTATAACTTATAATCTTCACACAACATGCCAACATAATTTTTTGTTCAAGATGTAACCATATAATAAAATAAAACTCAAAAGATAATAAAGGCAACATGACAAGTATCAATAGCTTATAAAAGGCATATTTTGTTAAAATATGATTCTAAATAATTAAAACATTCTTTAAAATAGTAAGATAACAACAGCAACAACAACAACAATACTAATAATAATTGTTGATAAGAGACATTTTCTTTTTAATGTCAGCAAATTTCCAGTTAATTAATTTTCTACTAAAAAGCTAATATATTTAAATAAAATGTAAATGACATGTAGTTATTAAGAAACAAATATTTAAAAAATTATTAATAAAATAAAAAGATGACAGATTAAGCATAAACTTAATTTTTTATTTTATAATGTAACCAAAAATTTATATTAATGGTATATTCAAGTCATGCATAGAATAAGTACTTTATTGTCTTTAACTATTGTTTTTATACTGATAACTGATCATATCTAACGAATTTAGTTGGAACAAGTATTTCACCATTTAGGTAAGCATTGCTTTTTATAACAGTTTGTTAATATTAAGGAATTGAAATGGATTCATACCATTAAAGGCACCCATTATTCATTGTAGTACAAAAGACAGTTTTTGCATAAAAATCAACAATTAGGTTAATAATAGAAATCAATCACTTGCACAAAACATCCCACCATTAATGCATGAATCATCAGGCTACATTTTAGATACTCCATTATTTCTTCCCATGCATAAAGCCAAATGTTTTGCATCTGTATCGTTTTACTGTTGACTGTTATATCTACATAGTTCTAAAACTAACAATAACTTATGGTCAAGTCTACCAGGCACATTCTTTTTTTATTATTATATTTTTTGTAGTACAGTTAAAGATACAAACCACTGAGTCAAATCAACTCATTATGATAAAATCACATTTTCAATTTTTACACTAGATGGAAATAGGTCAGTTACAAAGAAATTTGGAGTGAATTCATATTTTACAATAATTTCAAATAACACCTCATCTTAAAATTGTGCATAAATAATGAAAGTAAGATATTGAAAGCAAAACCATGTTACCACATGACAGACAATAGTTATGATATCTACATAACAGGTTCAATTGATAAAGAGGCAAATTCAAAGTATCACATGATAATACAATCACTCTCTTAACCCTTATCTCCTTTCTGCTTATTGTTATGTTTGTATGTATTTTTATTACTTTTGTGTTTTTATGTTTCTTTAGAATACTTGTTTTTCAAAATTATGTATTTGCTATTTATGTTTTATTCTACATATCTTATGAAATAATTTTAAAAAACACAATAAATCATATTGCAGATGATATATAAAAAAAATTAACACTATAATTGCACACTTCCAATCTCAAACCATGGTAGAATATGAACATAAAAAACAAAATCATTTAAAGACTATTTATTTATTGGAACATAATTATTTTACCAATATGAAGTAAACCAAAATTTACATAATTTTTATGCTTTACTTGTTTTATAAAAACCACTAATGGTTATAATTTTATAATCATCACAAGTAAATGATTCCCATTTAATTTTAGATAAAAACAAATGTTCATAAAAAAACCATGAGCAGGATAATAGCAAAACAAATGCACCTTCAATGAAATACTATGCAAATAGAGTGATCAAGACTAGACCTGGTGTCTTACTAGCTCAATGTTTGTTAAAAAGTAATACATAGTCAAATAGTTCATAAGAATGACTTCGGCAATTAAAAACACATAATTCATCCTAAAGAATGCTTTGTTAAAATTCCATTTACGTTACATCACAAATTTAACAGCAATGCATTGGAGAGGTTAAAACAAATATCATGTCAATGAACAGAAGCATGAAAAAATGATGGGAATTATTATAATAATGAAGATCAATAATTAAAATACTGATCATGATTTATTTAAAGACAGTTAAATAAATTGACTGCAGGATGACAATCGAGTACTCCTTATCTGGTTTATGCAAGTTTAGATGACATAAATTCCAATTTACTTAATGCTTCAAAAAAAAAAATTGCTAACTTTACCTGAAACATAAAAATGAGTCAGGAAAAAGCACAGATATACACTATCCACTATGGACTAAATGCATTTCATAAAATATTCTGTAAAATGGGCAATATTTGAGATAATCCTGATTCCTGATAATTTTTAAGTATGCAAGAGGATATTAATGGTACCATACAAGAATACTTTCCAGTTATATTTGGAATAAATTTTTAGTGGATTATAAAATGTACATGCATAAAAAAGTATAAATAATAATCAATTATACCTCTGAATTTTTAAAGCACCCCATCTATTTCTTTACCATATAACTTAAGATAAATAAGAGTTACACGAACAGCTCAATTCCTCTAACTTCTGGTGCTCAAAATTATTTGATTACTATTTTCAATACTATGGACAAAGTAATTTCTATTTATTTACTAAGTAGTTATCAAATATTTTTAATTACAAAATTGTTAATTGCAATAAATCCATTACTTCTTGCCTAATGCTTCAATTGTTTTGGCATGTAGTGTAAAGCTGCTGAACTAAAGATTTTAATTGGGTTTTTTTTTCGGCCTTCTTTAACACTGTTTATGGCCATTTTGCACTAAAAACTTGAATTGACATACATATTATTTTATTAATTACAAAAAAAAAAAATCTGAAAATGTCAGTAGTTCAGAACAGTCTACAGATTATTCTATAGAGGATAAGATGAAAAGAGCCAAACAAAACTAAAGATTGCTAATTGGTTGATTTTTTGAACATGAATGTTAAAACTCTCCTAATTTAGTATTCTCGAGAGGAGGGAATTGCATAATTTCATAATGTATTTAATTACTTATAATTATTTTTACAAAATGTTTTCATTCGTGAAATTTATGTCATTTTTAAAAATACGAGTTAAGAGATTCAAAGTCACATTAACCCAGAAGCAGTGATTATTATGATTGCAATATTTTGTCAAATAGTGGTAGTTCTGAATTTTAATATATATAAATGCAATTGTCAATTTCAGAAAAGTATTTCATAAATTTATGACTTTATAATAGTCTGTTCATGTTTAAAAATAGAAATTAATTAGACAAATATTTCATTAATCTCCCTCCACCCCCAATAGCATTACAATAAAGAACCAATAAGAGTAAAAACCATTGTCGCCATTATGTATGTTTAAATAGGATTTTTTTTATTCTAATCAAACCCAATTTGTTGATCCATAATTTTAAATAAAGTGTTTAACAGTAAAATTAAAATGTTGAATTATTAACTCAAATTCTCACTTGAGGTAGCAGATAAAATACTGAAATGTGACAGGATTAAAAATAGGAGGACTGAAATAACCGACTTTCTATAAATATTACAAATATATTTGGTCAAATATCGTCTCTCAATGAAAATAAACATCAGACTGCCCAAATTTCTCAAAATCTCATAATGCATTATTTATACGTATTTGGATAAAAATTTCTCTGATAAAGAATTGTTTGGAATCAATGAAGGATACAGCTATGGAACAATTCATGATGGATTTTGCACATATCATCACTATTATATCATCAGCACAATTGGAAAATCATTAAAATAAAGATTATAGCTTACCATATTCAAAAGACAAAATTTGAACTTCATTGAATATATCACACTGTTGTTTCCAATCCCCTTAACCTTTTTATTTGTCAAATGAGTTGCTTCACATTAGCATTCTGCTTGGAATATTATAAAACAGTCAATCACCCAAGATTTGAGACTTCCAATTCATTGAACAACATTTTTCTCTTTGTAATTTCTTCAAGTGAGTCCATAAAAGTACCACTGCACTAAACTTCATAGATCAGTTTCATTCTGAGAAAAGATTTTAAAATATTTTTGCACTGCTATTACATATGTAAAGGTCTTAAAAACATTAACTTGAATGATTGAAATGCTGCTCTGCATGACTGGTGCTGCTGGAAGTGTCTGATGGGATCTGAAGGCCCCAGGATTGATTCTGGCCCTCTCAGGTCTGGTACTCTAGCTTCTTATGAATTCCTAAACAATAAAGTCATACGTCTTTCCCCTGCATAGTTTAGTACAGCGGGTAGGGCCTCTGACAGGACCACAAAATCCCAGGATCAATTCTCTAATGCTCATAGTTCCGGCATTCAAACTTCTTATGACCTCCCAAACAATAAAGCCATATGTGTATTTGTTCATTTGTTTTTTTTTGTTTTTATTGAAAAGATCAAATAATAAGTCTTTACCTATGAATTCACCTATCAAATATGCATTTCATCATCAGATTTTCAATTGGGTGGATGGTTGAAGAGTTGGAGTCTGGAGTAGATTGAGGCCTGCCCATTAAAGTATAAGGTTTGGCTATCTTAATATATATATATATCTGAGCACTTATAGGATATATGTGTAGAGATGGTAATCTGGACTAACTGATGATTGCTGGTTTAGCATGAAATACGTACATTGGTGATTATTTATCTTTTCAACATATATATATATGTGTGTGTTCAAGTGTATCAGTGTTATGAGATGGTGTGGAGAGTGGTGGGTCATGTGAAAGTCTATGCTTATATAACCTATACATTACAAATTTGTTTTGTAAACAGCATGAAATAACCTCAATGATTATGCATACAAATTTATAAAAAAATTAATAAAGAAATAATAGAATGGAGGCTCACATAAAATCTGAACATCAGAAATGACTGCTGCTCTAGCACTACCCTCAACCATACAAACATTTGCAACAGTATTGCATTTTTTACATACAATTATGTAATTAATCCATTATAAAATGTTAGTAACAGTGTGTGATAAGACAACGAGATGTAAAAAGTCCTAGAAATGTCAGAAGTGGACTATGATACATAAACTTTTGAGTTCCAGAATTTGCAACTCTACCAATGTGTACTAAACTACGATGTCAAGTCTTGGCAAACCAACTTAATTCGAAGGCCCTATTATCTCACCTGTCTTCACATTTACACACATTCTTAACTTACAAGCCAGATTTATTAAAATTTTCCACTTTATTTTTTTTTAATATTCGTACACACACAATCACTTTAACGTATATTTAGAAATCGATGACGTTAGCATGCGTGGGTGTGTGCGTGTGAGTGTATTTCGATACATATACATAAAACCTTAATTTAGTCATTTATTTTCCTAATGGCTAAATTGGTTTTATGTGAAAATTAATCATTTGCCGCGTCCCTTATAAATCGGACGGACAGGCCCCATAAAACATACTGACTCATCGATGCCATTTGCCTTTTTTTGTTGAAAGACCAAAGTTGAGGAAAGTTTGTATTCCTATTCTCAGAAAACAAGAATTAACTAAAAGTTTTTAAATGGCTTGACACAGCAGCGCCACGTCGAGGCTTTATTGGCCAGCAGAAGAAGATGAGTCATGTGATAGTGAGAGGTGATTTGTGAAAGGATTTTGCTAATCATTAGCCGAAGCTAAATTAATGGATTTGGATGAAGTGTGATAGATAGCCGGCTCTTCCTCTCGGTGACAAGTGTGTGCAGTTATTCACTCAGGTTATGATTGATAGTGGCTGTCGTTAACAAAGAGCGCTAACATTCCCTTATAGAAAAGAAGGCTCGGAGATTTGCATATCTGACTGGGCCGATAGTGAAAGAATTCCATTCTACAAGAGAATGGTTTCTGATTGTAATTGGTCACTTTTGACTAGTCATAAGAGATAGCATTTTGAATAATAAAAAAAAAAGGGAGTAAAAAAGGGTTTCCTTCAAGAGACAATCTTTGTATACGTGTGTATGTGCATGTGTAATAATTTGCTGCAAATAAAAGCAATACAGATCCAGATGACAAGATACACTAGTTCTTTTTTTATTATTCATTTAAACATATATTACATTTTCAAAAAATATTTATAGTATTACTGAAATAGAAAAAATACTATTTCAGATATATAGACTATAGCCAATGCAAATCTCTGCAAAAACACTCACACACATAAAAATCTATTTGCTAACAAAATCAACAAATATTTCACTAAAAAAAAAAAGATAAATCATAAACTCAGTGTCCCCAAACTCAGTGTCGAGTAGTACTGCAATCCTTAGTCGATAAATGTTGCTGCTTAGATACCTGATCGACCAAGATATAATATAGTTCCATTTAACTACCAATGAAATGTACCTAGCTTATATTAGCTCTTAGCTGACTCCAGAAATACTTGGGGAAAATCGTCAATATCCAGACAAACACTCAACTTCAAATAGTGGGTCAAATCATGGGACAAATATGCTAATCAATCCAGTACGTTTTCAGCATAGTGATATGATTAAAAACTCTCGTTGGTGGTCTAGTGGATAGCATAGCTGCCTTCCAAGCAGCTGACCCGGGTTCGCTTCCCGGTCAACGCGCTGACATATGGAAAAAAAAAAAAACTCTAATAATTGTTTTTTTTGTTTTTTTTTTTTAAAAAAAAGGGTGATGTGTTGTACAGTTAGGACCTCTTTGTGACTTAGGATTTGAAACCAAGCAAAACAGGTTTCTCTTCCAAATAGTCAATCAATATAGCTAACTCATATGGCTATCCAAGTAAACATCATCATCACTTTCAGTTGTTATTAATTCACCACAGGGTAATCTCTCCAAGATTAATCCATTTTGTCTCATTCATGGTTTCTAATCTCCATGTCATTCCAGAAAATTTTTTCTCACATTCAATTATTGACTGATAAATATAAGTATCTATCTTCTTTTCTGTCTATAATGTTCTATGACATTTTTGATCCCCCAAGTGGCATATATCTCTGTTGTCCATAAACATTTGCACAAAGTTCTCTCTCTCTCTCTCTCTCTGTAATTGTTTCTTTTTTTCCAACTCTTTATTGGATGCCCTATTTTTCTCTATCCTGGCGAGATCCAGTTTAATTAATATTTGGTAAATTTCATAAGTCATACACACATGTCCATACCATTCCAATTGTCTTGTTCTGATTTCATTTACCATAGTATCTTCAATATTCAATATTTGTGGATTTTTTTTTTTTTTTTGTTACTATAATCTTTATGCTGCCAGATTCTTGCCATTTTCCCCTTCAACTGTAAAACTTCACTTCTATATGTAAGAATACTTTTCACTGATTTCCAATATATATCTCCCAATGTCTTATTTACCATCACTACAGCTGCTTCATTGTTTAATCTACATGCTTACACACTTATATTCTCACATTTCCAATCTGTTGTCCATCTTTCAATGTTCCATCAATATATTACTTGTTTTTGTTCTATACGACTATTTAAAATTCCCAGAATATCTAGAATGTAAAAAAATCTCATTCTAATCTAAGTTGATCAAATGAGTGCCAATGAGATGATGGTAAAACAAAAATATAAAATCTTCCATAATGAGGAATGAAAATCAAGATTATACATACGGAGCACCGAAAGTACTCAATGTCTGATAAGAAAAAGTTCTTATATATATATGCTTGACAAATAAAATAGGCTATAGGAATGAAGTCACAAAAACTTCAATTTTTTTGCTAAATTGTATCATATACAAACTATGTAAATAATAACTATATTTACTATCAGTACATGCCCAGTCTAAACATTCTTCATGACATAATTAACTGTGTGGAGAGCTCAGCTAATCTGAGAGATATAAACAAGCTCTTTTTAAAAATATTATTACATATATCAGATGTGTAAATTGAAGATGTACGTTTGTACATGACTATGCCATAATGGTTAAGTTAACCAGTTTAGTTTATAACATGTTGATTATATTCTATAGTAAATTGCTTGAGAGATAATGCAAACTTCAAAGTCAGTTACAGTGTAGTTTTTTTTTTTTTTATATATTAAGAAAAAAATTTACAGTGTCAGGTAGCTGCATTTTGCTGATTACAATAGTTTTATGTAGAAGTTCAAAGCTTTGCAACCAATCTGTAAGGCGTTGTCATCATATTATTTAGTGCAGTAGTCTGAGATGTTGTTCTTATCATTAGATATGGTAATCTGCACCCATGTGTCCACAAAGAGATGCTCTGGCACAAGGAGGTGGTCTCTGTTCTTCATGTTTATTAGTATTTTTTTTAAAGTTCTCCAAGGATCACTATGTCCTTGTCTGAAGATATGTTGGCACCTGGTGATCCATAAGGCATGAAGTAGGCATGCTGCAAGCCTGATAGTTGCATAATTTCCTTCTTTCATTGCTCGATCAATTGACAGGACATTGCAACGGCCAGAGGAAAAGCTTGTGATAATTTTGTTTCTAGTATATCTGAAGTTACAGTATAGTTATGAAAAAGTATTTATGCCCTCAGCTTAACAATATTGGTTGCAATAACTTACAAATGTTTTACAAAGCCAGCTACAACATCCACGTATCATATTATAATTGAAAATGAATTTTAAAAACTCAAATATTTTATGTTTATCAGAAATGTTATTGTATTTTATTTTGCATTTCAGCATATAATTGTAAAAAATCATTTCAGCATAGGTTTGTAATGAATTTATCTCTTGGATGCATGTGACCACGTGGACGCATGGGACCACTGTCATTTTTTTTACCACAACTTCTGCAGGATTACAACTCAAAATTCATCATGATATCACGAATCATCACTTCCAATACATTTAACCAGCCAGTAAGTTGTCACAACGTAAGCATAAATAGTATGGTGCAGCCGTGATCTATCAGCAATTGGCAGAAAACAAGAAGATATAAAATTTCTCATCAAATATTGAATCAAGACCTCACAGCTAATGATAGCTTTTAATAACAAACACTATAGTAAAATATGTTAAATGATAACAATCATCAAAAATAATCCAATTTTGGAGCTTAATGTAGTGATTGGTTAGCTTGCATTGAGGATTATATAAGTATTTTTTTTTTTTTTTAGAAATACAAATTTATATTACGAGAAGTAACTCACTCTACTTATTTTACTGTTTTAGATGCAAATGCTGCTAGAAAACAATGGAAATAATTTGGAGTTAGGCTTAATAGAAATGCAAATCACTCTATTAACATTCTCTCTTACATTAATATATAACAATTTACATGAAGCTGGATATATGGTGAAATTAAAGAATAATCTAGAAATTGGAACAACTTTCATTTGATCTTAATAAGATGGCAGTTGTATTTATAAGATAATAATTGTATTAAAGCTTTTGATTTCATTTCAAATGGACAAATTACAATTCTAACTTTCTTCTTCAGCTGCCATGTATAACCGCCAACAATCTACACTGATATAACAAATGCTTAGCTTGTATTAATAATGTAATAACAATTGATATGGTAATGACCCTAAATCAATCTCTAATTAAAGTAATGTAAGTCGAACAGTTAATATTTGCATGGATTGCCGGTATTGCTTTAAGACAGAAGAAGAACGTTTCTCCTGAAATGTATTCATACTGCAAATAAATTTATCAATTTTTTTCACGTAGTATAACAGCTGTAAGAAAAAAACAGTATTACACACGAAGATTGGAGCTGATGTCTTTTCAAATTTCTTTATGTCAAATTCAAGATGCATTAATCTACTTATTAAATTATATTTTATACGTATATGGTCTTTATACATACATGTATTTTATTTTTATATCAATTGCACTGTACTTTGGATTTGTAAATTATAAAAAGGCATTTGATTCTATAAGCATTTCTTCAGTAATTAAAGCATAGAATCATCAAGATAGAGACCCAAGATACAGTCATAATTAGAAGAAAATTTATCAAAATGCAACAGCGATGACTAGATTACATAATGATACTAGGAAAATTAACATTAAGGAGGGAGGATGACAGAGTGACTCCATGTCACCAAAACGTTTTACAACAGTTTTGCAAAAAATATCTTATGGACTAAAAGCTAAGAGAATAAAATCAGAGGGAGATTATTTAAGACATCAAGATTTTGCAGTGATATAATTGTTTCTGCAAATAACGTTTCAAATCTTTAAAAAATGTTACAAAAGTAGGACTAAATGTAAATATTAAAAAGAATAAAGTAATTTATAACAGATTTTCTTGAAAGAAGAAAATAAAGATTGGTAATGATGAATTAGAAGAAGTAAATAACTACAAATACTTTGGATTAGATTATTAATAGATGGAAACATTTAATGGATGACATTAAACATAGAATTAAATTTGAATGGAATGCTTTTGGTAGAAATAACTCAATATTAAATAGAAGTATGCTTGTGTTTGAAAAAGGTTTTTAATAAGCGAGTTTCATCTCTTTTTACTTGTGGATCTGAGACTTGGACGTTTTTAAAAAAAGCTATATAGAAGCTTCGGACCATTCAACAAATTATGAAGATATGTATGTTAGAACTTCCAAGAAAAGAATGAAAATGAAATACAAGGGTGAAAGAACAAACAGGTGTTACTGATATCATTGAATGAATTAAGAGATTGAAATAGAGCTGAACTTGGCATATTGCGAGAAGAGATGATAGTAGATGGACAGACAGTTAAAGTTTTGAACTGAATTCCAACCGATGATAACAGCCTAGAAAGAGACTACATGTGAGATAGATGAATGAAATAATGAAATATGCTGGGGTGATGTTGAGAAGAGAGGCTAGAGGTAAAAGAAACAGGATTAAAGTTGAAAGACCATTCTGAAGTACATAAATAATGACTGGAAATGATAATCAATTTTTTAAAGTGTTGCAAACTTATAAGAGCTAAAAAACATGAATATTTTACATAGTAAAATTGAAATTTGCTTTTATAGATGTAAAATTTAATTGTTTTTGAATTACCTGTGTTCAATATGGTTATTTCTAAAGAGATTTTTAATAATAAATGTTCCAACTCCTCACTGAAGAGACCCATAGGTCAAAACCAGTCTGGGGATGGGGACAATCCAAGATAAAAATGATTTGAATGCCTTCTCTTCTAGTAGCATTTATCATAAATATTAAAAAAAAAAGCTTGTTTAGAGCTAATTAGCATGCTCTTAATTTTATATATTTGTAAGTGCAAGCTATATATAAGTCATGTGACATCTGACTTTTTATTAATAATAAATATTATAATATTCAATTTTCTTTACTAGCACGGAGATTGGATGTAATTTAAACAGAAGGGATTTACACCCCAGTACATGCGCTGTAATCTTGTCATAATGGCTCAATGATATCTTGTTGAATACTGAAAATACTCTCAAACCAAAGCATAAGATAGAGACTTTTGAAAAAATAAAAGCAGCCAACTTATTTTTATATGATTTTTATATAGGACATCTTAAACTGGTCTACAGTTAAATTTAGGTACAAAAGGTAAGATGGCTGCTCCTATCCTTTCAAACGTCCCTATGTTGTGCTTTGATTTGAGAGTATCTTCAATACTCAACAAGACATCGTTAAGCTATTATAACAACATTTCAGCACATGCATTTAGAGTGTAAATCTTTCTGTTTTAATTACATATGATCCCTGCACTAGTAAATAAAATTGTATACATAGTTTCTAATAATTCGTAATATTAACACATAGTAAATTGGAAAAATTTCACGAACATTAATATATAGAAATTAATGGATGATGGTGAATAAAGTAACATATTCAGGATTTCAAACAATGATGCTTCAGATTGTCCCATATAATCAAATCTAGAGACAGCCATTCTTATCTTTTCAAGTCTCTATTTTGTGCTTTGGTTTGAGAAAATCCTCAGTACTCAACAAGACGTAGATGAGCTATTGTTATAACATTACAGTGTATGTGCTTATGGTCTAAATCCCTTCTGTTTAAATACTAAATATGATAAAAAATATTAGTCCTCAGCAAACATGATTTAAACTGAAAGCACAGATATAAAAACCAAATGTATGTTTTAAACTTTAAGTTTATTAGGCTGATGTACTATGAAGGGTTAAAGAAAACTGATGATGATAATATAAATATTGTATATAAGACCGTGCATGTGATAACATAGTTGGGGGGGGGGGTTTTTTGACAAAAATCATTTTTTCCCAACTATAAACATTTGAAATTAAGATTAAATATTAAATTTAAGTGAACTAACAAACTGAAGCCAGAATCAACATTTTAAATAATAAATTATTTACTAAATCAATAACCTTTTTCTGCTTAATTCCATTCCTAATATATTGATTAATTTTGAACACATTAACAAACATTGAATTTAGCTGACAAAATATCCAATTAGAAGCAGAAAGGTAAAATTATACTTATTGAAAGAATGTTAAACATGGAAGAAAAAAACGCTGAAGAAAAAGCAAGATAAAAAGAACGATTAAAAAAAACAAGCAATATTTTATATAAAAAAATGTATGCAAAAGAGCAATAAATAATATTTTTTAGAATGGATGTAGAGGAAGTGAGAAAAACTGTTCACGTTATAATTTTGTTTAATTTTATAAAACGAATTCAAAATTTAAAAAGACATTATGAGAAATGAAACAACTTTTTCTATAGTAACCAAACTAATGGATCTTCATTATATCTAATTATCTAAGGGCAATTTAGAGCATTTATAAAATGACCATTATGAGAACTAAAGCTTTCTTGGTCGAATTTCAATCTGTTATTTCTGGTAACCAGACATCATATGAGCTCACGAGCAACTAACCATCAAACTATATTCCATCTGATTTATTTACTTTTCTTAAAAACAATAATACAATGGCCACCTAAATCAATCTTTGAATAAATCTCACTCTGTTACTTCTGGTAACCAGACATCAAATGACCTCACAAGCAACTAAGCATCCAACTGTACTCCATCTAATTTATTTATTTTTCTTAAAAGAAGTGACTCAATGGTCATCTAAACCAGTCCTGAATTGAATCTCAGATTATTACTTCTTAAGCCAATAAACATCACATGATCACCATTCCTTGTGACCAGACATTAAATAGTCTCATAAGCAACAAACGAATCAATTAATGGCCGCCTAAACTGGTTCTCATTCAAATCTGTCTGATATTCGATTGGACATCAAATGGCCTCATGAATAATTTAACCCCCCAACTATATTTCATCTAACTTATTTACTTTTCTTAAAGAGCATCAATGACATACAATGTATTAAACATTTATATAAACATTCTTAATGATATTTATACCATGTTTCCCTGAAAATAAAACCGTGTCTTATATTAACTTTTGCTCCAAAAGATACTATAGACCTTATTTTCAGGAAATGTCTTATTTTTTCATAATATACAAAATTCTACATTTATTCAAGTACTTCTCTTTATATAAAGCTGTAAGATTCTTATTCCGGAAGTTCCCTTGAAATTCCCTTTTTGTACTCACCAGAATAATTTTCTTTTTGCACTCATCTTATCTGGTGATCAGAATATTATTAAATGTAAATTTATCTTTAAGTACAGTTAAGAATAGTTTGGACACACAAAAGCAATCTAAAAAATGCAAGCACAAAAATTCAGAAAATGTTTCTGTATTTCACATGTGGACATTAAGTATGTTCACTGCAACATACAGCCTACGGAATTATAATTCACATATGACACAACCATGTTCATCCATTGTCAAGTACGCAAATTGGAAACTCTTTCCAAATTACTTGTAATAACCCTGCTCGTGTATTCCTTTCAAAAACTTTTCTTTAGGAGAAAGATTGATGATTTAACTTAAGCTAATTTAATAAAATCTTTCAGGAGACAAAAAAGGTTTAAGAAATCAAACTGTTTTTTCTTTTACCTAGAATATTTAATAGCTACCATGCTGAAAACTCTAAAACTAAATCGAGCATTCTAAGTCCCTTGCAAGCAAGCAGTTGGTTGCAGGCGGTTATTGCGGGTTCGACTCCTGGCCGATGCTATGACATATGAAAAAAGGCAAAATAAAAATATATAAATGAAATTATAAATTGTCCATTATACTGACTTGTGATAGATAAATTGTTTCTCTATACGAGTAGAATTACGTTTATCGAAAATAGTCGTTGGGAAAATACAAAAGAATTGTATAATTTATATTATCATTTATTTAAAGTTTTAATGTCAATAATACTGTTTATTTATACATTCAGTACTTTTATAATTGAATAAGTCCATCGTATGTTTCAACGGACAAACAAAAGTCATCTACTAAATGCCAATTTTAACTAGGGCTAATATTTGGAGTAGGACTTATATTATAAGCATTCTCAAAAATCATGCTAGGGCTTATTTTTGGGTTAGGTCTTATTTTGGGGGAAACACAGTATATAAAAATAAAATAAAACTATGGCGTCAGGAATTGAAAATATAACCATTCCCCACAACATCTGAAAATGGTTTTACTTCTATGGTTAGCATGTCAAATGTCATATAAGCAACTTAAATTTCCTTGAAATGTATTTTATCTTGCAGTTAAATATATCTATATACATATTAAATTACCAGGCAATAAAAAATTTCTCACTATTTGAGATAATTGAAGTGCAGTTTACAGTCATAACATATCAATAAGCTAACCACTACACTTTTAAGCTTCATGTGATACTCGAAATGATGCATAAAAAACTCTTTAGAGATAACACAAGGAACAAATCTTAAAAGTTAGAATAAATTCAACATCCACAAAGGTATACAAAAGTGACAGGAGCTCTATAAAGTAACCACAATGAGAGGTTTGAATCCAGCTCTAATCAAATATAGGATTTTTCTTTCATGTCAGTGGCCATTTAATATGTCAGTAAACAGGATTGTGAGCTATTTTTGGCTGCAGAGTAAAACAACAAAACTACAAATGTTCATTATCTGGTATTTTATTCACTAGTGATGACAGTCTTCGTGTTTACTGTTTCTTGAAGGAGAAATGTGAAGGGAGAGGCCTTTGGTCTAGCTCACCAATCATAAAGCATATTTTATATTACTTTGTACTTGTGCAAACAATACTGATGTTGTGATTAGTTTCAAAGAATTGATCTGCAGTTAGGTACAGGGCTAGAAGAAATGGACTTTTTAAAAAAAAAATTTATTCAATGTGGTAATCAGACATGGAACAGAAGCAGCCAATAAAATAAACAGACCAATCACAAAGAGTACCCACAAGAACCATGTTTACATAATCTGCATTTACCGTATATGTAGGAGTATTTCTAGAGAACAACTGTTACAGTACCATCATAGATAATCTAAAGCATATACTTAGGTTATGAAACGGGATGGTTGTTAAAATGATTGTTAGGTTGCAACACCAAAAACAAAGCACTCAGTAAAACACTAAAGTCTATCTTTGGCTATTAACTTTAGTACTTGGTTAAATAGAATTGTGACAAACCTTATAAATTAAAGCCCAACCCCAGCGTTAAGATTTAACAGTCATAGCAAACTAAAAAACTAAATATGTAAATTTTGCTATTGTTAATAATATGTAATTACCTTTGTAATTGTTGATCAAAGACAGCAACTGGTTCTCTAAAGACAAATAACAATTAACTGACATTAGACTGCAATAAAAATTATTTTTTATATTAATACAAGTTTCTTATTGGTTTCCTTTTTTAAAAACATCAAACACATTCAGTGGGAAGGAGAAAAAAAAATGTATGTAAGGAGCTATATTATGTAAATACTGTTTGTAATCAAATGTTATTATTTGATCATTGTTCTCCAATGTTTATTTCAAAGGGTTTTTGGAATTAGAACATACATATAGATGATTAAGGAATTAGGCAATAAACAATTACGCATACAATCATAAAATAATAGAAATGTGGACAAACATATAGAGAAGACTTTATAACAGCTACAAAGATATCAAACAGCCATAAAACCCATATAAAATTCATTAATCATAACGTGAACCAGTTTGAAAAATCCATTTTCAAATAAAGTTTTATTTTATTCACTTAGCACATGGAAATATTATTTTTCAGAGACAGCAAACTATGCTCAAACAATGCAAATAATGATTCACTAGTAATTTTAATTAAGTCCATTTTAACATGATTTGAATGAAAATATTTAAAAATACCAACATTCAGATAGATTTACCTTGTTTCAAATAGTTTACTGTGCAGGTGTTTATAAAAGTTTGAACATTGGAAGTGACAGATGAAGTAGCAATCCATGGGATCTAGAGCTCTGGAATCAGTCATTCCAAAAAAGTCCGGATTCTGGGTTTTCAGATTGCCTATCTGTGTCAAAAGTTATTTTTAACTTTCCCTATTAAAGAAATTTCTATTAATATATAAATAGTCTCTTGATATATAAAAAACTATATATACAGTATATATATTTATATTGCATTTTTGTACCAATTTACCTTCAGTATTACTTACTGACAGAAGAATTGGTTTGAAAATATACATGAAAGAATGGATCAAATATATTTTATTATATGGATATAAAATTTGGAAAATAGATGGAAATAAAATGGGAGTTATGAAGCTGTCAATGATCATATGAGAATATTATAGAAAAAGAAGAATTACAAACGAGAATGCTATAAAAGAAGTAACTACTTCTATGTGCAAAGAATATATAATAATAAAAAAATAGATGCAAAGAATCAAAAAAAAATATGAACTCAAAAATCAACCACAAGGTCAAAGGTTTGATAAATGAGAATGAAGCAAGGAATGAGTTAAAATAATGATAGTGATATGACAGCCTCAGAAATAAGAATAAATCATTAACCATAACATAAGTAGATCAATTAATATTCTTGGTTGCATGGATCAGTTCCTGGTGGCTTTGAGATACTTTCACCTGGCTCTGAAGATAACATTTACACAAAGTGATAAATATATAAATTTAAGAGAACTAAACCATAAATGGCATAATGCATTGTTAATCATCAGAATCATTATTTTATAAACCAACATTATGAAAGAGCAGGTTCAAAATACTTCCTCATGTGAGCTGACTAGTAGATTTTCAATTTTTCAAATTCCAGGAATAAATATTTTAACCCCTTGCTGTACATCTAAAAACGTAAATAAACAACAATTTTATGATCTATACTTTTGTTTATAAATTAGTAAGTCAAACTGTAACACCTTCTACATGACAGTATGAGAGAATGTGTGATTACCACAGGTGACATTCTAAGACATTTAAAGCTTTAAAAAAGGTCACAGGGAGAATAATGAAGCTGTCACAGTGCATTAAGATTAATGAAAATAAAACATTGGAAATTTAACCTAAATGTTCACGGGGGCTGTCAAAAAAAATGCGATGCGAAAAGATTAAGCTTGGGAATACTTTTTTTGGATGGTTAGATACTTACAACTGCAGATCAGTTTCAAGTGATGGAAGATTGCAAGAATTAGAAGAAGAACTGTCTCATATTAAATGGGACATTATTGGATTTTGTGAAGTTAGAAGAAAAAGTGAAGAGACAATTGATTTTAAAAGTGGACATAAATGCACAAATATTGGAAATACTAGTGGAGTAGGATTCATTATAAATAAAAAATGGGAAAACAACATTGTGAGACTGATGATGTATCAAACAGAGTGGCAAGATTAGTTATACAACTTAATAGTAGATACCAAATGCAGATAATTCAGGTTTATGCCCCAACAAGTTCTCATAGTGACGAAGTAGTAAAAGATTTTTATATGGATGTACAAAAGGCTTTTGATCAGAGTAAACAACATTTTAAAATTGTTATGGGAGACTTTAATGCTAGAATTGATAAACAAATGAAAGATGAAAGTGCTGTAGGCAATTTTGGTTATGGTAATAGAAATGAGAGAGAACATAGACTTGTGGAGTTTGCAGAAAAAGAAAAACTTTATATTATGAATTCATTTTTTAAGAAAAATGTTAAAAAGAAATGGACATGGAAGCATCCAAATGAAGGTACAGCAGAATTGGATTATATTTTGACTAATAGAAAATACATATTTCAAGATTGTAATGTTCTTAATAAATTTAACATAGGAAGTGATTATCGATTAGTAAAATGTAAGATATGTGTTAATGCAAAACTATAGAGACAAAAATTTTTAAGAAAAACAATATTTACAGTAAATTAGATCTAACAAATCGGTTTCAAGTATTAGTAGATTTTGAACATGATTCAGATTTGAATGAAATTAATATGAAAATAACTAATACATTTTTAAAAACTGCAACAAAGATAACTAATAGAAAAAAGCAGCAAGTGACCAACAAAATTTCTACTGAGACTAGAGAATTAATGAAGAAAAGAAGGAATATGAAGATATACAAAAATGATGCGTTAAAAAGGATTGAATATCTTGAATTTTGTAAAATGGTGCGGAAAAGAGTTGAAAATGATAAGTATAACTGTGAGCTAGCAAGGAAAGCTATAGAAGAGAATAAAAGTTTCAAGAGTGTAAACCAATATATTGGTAGGAAATTTATATCTGCAATAAGAAAAAAATATGGAATTAATACTAAAAGAGAGATGACATCATGAAATGGGTAGAAGACTTCTATCAAGAATTATATAGTAATAAAGAACAAGTACCCCCTATATCTATTATATCTTCCGAATTGCCCAGAATTTTAAATGAAGAAGTGAGACATGCAATTAAATATATATATAAAAAAGGAAAGGCTCCAGGTAATGATGGAATTATAATTGATATATTAAAAGAAGCAGGTGAAGAAATAGATAAAATTTTAGCAAACTTATATACAAATATCTAAATGATAAAGATGTACCAGATATATTAATATTAATATTTAAAAAAGGGGATAAAGAAGATATTAGAAATTACAGACCTATCAGACTTTTATCAGTTTTATACAAAAAATTTTATCAAGATAATTACAACTCGTCTACAGAGAACTTTGGATTTCCACCAGCCAAGAGAACAAGCTGGATTTAAAAGTGGTTTTAGTACAATAGATCATATCCAGGTAATGAGGAAAGTCATAGAAAGGACAAATGAATATGAGTTGTCATTATGATTTGGATTTGTAGATTATGAAAAGGCATTTGATTCTATAAACATTTCTTCAATGATTAAAGCATTGAATCATCAAGATATAGATTCAGGATATTGTCATATTTTAAAGAATATTTATAAAAATGCAACAGAAACAATTAGATTACATAATGATACTGGGAAAGTCAACATTGAGAAGGGTATAAGACAGGGTGACTCAATATCTCCAAAACATTTTACAGCAATGCTGCAAGAAGTATTTTGTGGATTAAAATGGGAAGCTAAAGGAGTGAAAGTAAATGGAGATTATTTAAATCATTTAGATTTGCAGATGATGTAGTTGTTTTTGCAAATAACAGATGAAAGTAGGAAAGTAGAACTAAAGATAAATAAATGTTAAAAAGACTAAAGTAATGTTTAATTGATTTTCTCAAAATATGAAAATATGATGAATTAGAAGAAATTTAAATACTTTGGTTAGATTATTAATACAGATAGAAACATAATGGATGAAATTAATCATAGAATTAAACTTGGTTGGAATGCTTTTGGCACAAATAACTTGTTACTAAAAGGAAATATGCCTATGTGTTTGAAAAGGGGGATTTTTAATAAATGTGTTTTACCAGTTCTTACTTATGGATCTGAGACTTGGACACTTAATAGAAGAACAATACAGAGACTTCAAACCATTCAAAGAAGTATGGAGAGATCATGTTGGGAGTAACAAGAAGACATCAAAAATGCAATATATGGGTAAGAGAACAAACTGGTGTTACTAACCTCATTGAAAAAATTAAAAGACCTGAAGTGGAGTTGGCCTGGACATATTGCTAGAAGAATAATAATAGAGGGACAATTGGAATCTTAAACTGGATTCCAAGAGATTGTAAAAGACCCAGAAAGATACCACATATGAGATGGATGAATAAAATAAGAAAGTGTGCAAGGGTGATGTGGAGAAGAGAAGCTAAAGATTGGAGAAGATGGATTGAACTTAGAGAGACCTTCATCCTGCAGTGGATTGATAATGGTTGACGATAATGATTCATGACAATTTACTTTTCAATAATTATGTAAAAGATTATTAAATTATATATTTAATGATATTTAAGTACTTATTGAAAAACAATTGTTATCAATAATTGCTTGATAATATGCAACTGCTAAACAAATTTATAAGATATACATTAATAAAGAAAATAAATAAATCAAATGGTTTTAATGCTTGGAAGTTAATAAAACATTTGAGCGCGGCTTCAGTGTCTGACTATCTACCATTGCATTGGTACAAAGGTATTTGGAAATTATATATAGCTTAGACTCACTTAGGACACTGGCTGGTTTGAAATGCTTTGTTAGAAGCTATTACTGCATTTTGGTATTAGTTTTCTAATATCTTTAACAGTATGTTAGAAATGTAAGATAGGGGTTGTCTGCATGTTCTAGAAAAGGTACATACCATTAAAGTAAATTTTCTATTTATAAATGCTGTAAATGAACTTAAAAAGACTATTAGTATTGTTATGACATTTTAATAGCCCAAAATTTGAAATGCAAAATACTGAAAAAACCCAATGAGCTATATGTCAGTAAATAGTACACCTATATACAAACAAAATTAGAATGTAGGAGGACTCATTCTACATTTTAATTTTACTGACAATTAGTTAACATATAGTTTGCCAGGGATTTTCAGGACTTAGGTATTATTTTATTAATGCTATTATAATATCAGTATCTTAATAATATTATAGTATCTTATTTACATTAGCATCAGGAAAAAATAAGCAAAGAACAACATAATAGATTTAAAGCTATGCAAATTGACATTTGTTAAACATGGATACAGATGTGCATAGTAAGTAGTACATATAAACCATGCAAAAAAAAAAAACCTGGGATTTGAGTCCTGCTCAGGTGAACCTTGAAATTTTTTCACATCACCAGGCTTAGAATTTTTCTTGTGGTTAAACAGACTATGGCCAACCCAGCAGGCAATCAGGTGGTAGTTGATCAATACATATTTTGTTATTCTTTACTACAAGTTCAATCCATTAATAATAAAAATTAAAAATTGGTTTGTTGGCATACTTCTTAGGGTACTGACACCACATTTATCTTTAATTTTAACTTACAGCCAGACTAGCATATAAAAGATTGCAAGTAGTAAGATTTTTTTTGAAAATTTTGTTATATAAATTATCAAAATCATTCAATTATAAGACCGAGAAAAGAGGCCATACGTGGGATTTGAACAATTGGATTAAAGTTGGAAAGACTTTCATCCTGCAAAGGATTAAAATGATTATGATACGCATAGGAAGAAAAAATTTTATTTATTATTTTCTTTAGTGAATTCCTCCTAACTTATCACTGTTTATAATAAATCTCAATGCAACATTTTGTAATAAATCGTCACAATCTTATTTTATCAAAGAACCACCAACCTCCACCGCCCATCATAACCACTATCACGTTTCATATGTTAAATATTATACAATCTTTAAAATTAGAATATCTGTATGATTTGCTAGTGTGTATATAAAACAGATACGGATTCAGAAAAATGGATATGATACATAATAAATGAATGGTGGGTGGATATCCAGATAATATAAGTAACAGTTAAAAATAAAAAATTACCTTCGATTTAGTTATTAATTTAACTTTTTCACCATCCCCTTATTACTGATCTCAACCAACCAGCTAATAAAATTTTCCCCACTCTTATCTTTCTTTGCTTAATGGGAATTCCAAAAGCATTTCAGTTTCGAAGCTCAATCAGTCTATTAAATTGTTTCCTCTCTTTGTCCTGGATTAGTTTCAATTATCTTTGATGACACACAATAGGCTACCTTTATTGTTTTATTATCTTGATAGCAATTTTGCAGTTAATAGAGTTGAAAATGAACGTCTCTGACCTTCAAAAAAAGACCGGGAATAAAAGGGTTAATCAGAACTAAAAGTAGACAGCTTAATACATACAATTAATAAAATGACAAGCAAAAAAAAGAAAAAAAAATGCATATAAATAAGTAATTACATAGTGGCCACAACGAAATAATGTTGCTGTCACTCCCATAGCCTATCCCCCCTCCTCCTTAATATGATGTCATTACAGGAAATGATGAAAACAATCTACTATAGTGCGCAAAAGACTTAAATCAAAAACAAGTAATTTAAAACATATATATAATCTGAAAAAAAAAAACATCTAAATAGTAAGTGAAGCTTGTGTGTGCGTGTGTTTTGTTGAGTGGTTAACAATGGTGATCAAAAAATCCACAGATAATGAATGTACGTAAAGCTTGGAGGCACAAAATCTAAGCCTACTAATCCAATACTTAGCGCCATCTTGCCACCAACACCACTGCTTGTTTAAATTTCATGTTAAACGATCTTTTTCCACAGATCATGCCACTCATCAATATAAAATCAAATCTCTCATCATATTTAAAGATTTAAATAAAATGATTTACACATCTCCTAAGACTCTCACCAAGTTCAAAAATCTTTGTGATCTTCTATCATTTTTGAAATTTCTTTTTAATTTATTGCAGGGTACAATTCTAACCAAAATGTTTTTTAATAACCGATTCAAACTAAATCTTGAATCTACTATGTGTTTTGTGCACTAATTATCAGAAGAAATACAACACTTTTTTTTAAATCTGCCCATACTTCTTTCTCATTTCTACACATATTCTTACTTTAACTTACTATTTTATAATTTTCAGGCTCTGGACTCCTGATGTCCCTTAGGACGCCAGGGGAAAAGAACTGGAAAACATTTCGAAAACTATTTAAAAATTACCCTACTCCATCATTCAAGTTTAACAGGTAAATAAGATAAAAATAAAATTGAAATTAACTAATAATTGAAATCAGCAGATGTTTGACATAATTATTCTAAAATCAATAAAGTTAAGACTAATGCATGCATAACAATAATTTAGTTACAGTTAATAAATAGACATTAGAATTTACTTTTGAACAAAGGTTACCGGCAAGGTTGTAGCGGCTTGGACATTGGATCGACATGTGATCTGTAGCATGGATACGCTGTGCTCTATTGACTTCTCTACAATGCTCTAAACATAGCAGTTCACTCGGTTTCTCAGGATCAGCATAGAAATTGATTATGATGATGCTCTCCTCTTGACACTGCACTTTCATGGAGAAGCCAACGCCAGATTATTCGCTAATGTTCGTAGGTAATTTAAACATATCTATTTTTTTAATTAACAATTTTACAAATAAAAATCAGAAAAGGCAGAATATCAGAATCTCTGTAAAAAGCAGAATAATTAAACAATGCCCTCCTCAAAGATTATATCTATAATTTTTTACACCTCGGGTGCATTTTTGAATTCTAGAGGATTTAATCCTTCTCTTAACTTTAATTGTAGTTCCATTAATGTTTTACTTCTTTATTGCTTAACTTGCTGCCAAGTCTTTTTTTTGCTTTTGTTTATATTTAATTTCTAGCACCTTTAAACACAACTAGACCTTAAAGGTGTTCAACTGTAACTAGTTTAACTGATTTTAACTATAGATATCGAAATAAGGTACCATCATTTCCTCATATAATGGCTGATTTCCATTACCAACCCTTTTTCCATTGTACATACTGCATTAACATTCATTTAATTAACTTAACCAGTTTTTTTAACTTTAAATAAAATATAACTGTATACATACACACACATGCATATTATTTATGTGTGTGAATTTAAAGAAAATTATTACATACACTAGCAAATGGGTGTACGCTAGCAAATGAACGAGAAATTAAGCAAGCTTGAAACAAGCATATATGCATGCATATATGCACCGCTTCAATATTAACTTAAACAATACAAGTTTGATAGAATTTTGTTGATTTATTAGTTATAAAACAAATCTGAAAATATCAGTAGTCCACAGAGCAGTTCATATCAAGTATTTATCCCAAAATGACAGGTTAAAAAGGCCGAAAAACTTATTTAAAGCCATAGCACAGCAGCACAATCACAGTAATATGAAAAAACCATACCACAATTAAAAAGAGAAATCAAAACCTGAAAAATAACATCTTTCAAAAGTAAGCATCAAACTTATTGTTTAGTATCTCAGTAGAGTTTGCAGACTGTTTGGTGCTCTCCCCTCTCGCATCTAAACATGTCCTAGTATGCTTACTAAATGATTGCAGCTGAAATTGTTATAACAGTAAAAAGAAAATAACTCTTTGTATATGTAATTCATGATAAAACATTTTTATATGGGTATAAATAATGACATTAAATAATGAAACTATAAGTAGATTACCATTAATATGAAGACCTTTAATTTGAAAAGTTCTATTATATTTTGTACTAATTTCTGATATAAAAAGTTGGTTCTGATGTAAAATATAAACATATTCTGAACTTTAAGATATTATATTGCATTTAATAAAATAAATGTATAATATATAAATATATTAAAGCTGTCAACAGTTAAACAATACTATTATCAGTAACAATCAACAAAAATTTTCACAGGTGAAAAAAAAATTAAAATCTGTAGTAGCCTTCGGATATAATTATTTAATACTCAAATGGATAATTATATTCAATACCTTTGCAATGATCATATAATAATAACATCTATTCATAGCTTGGGGCAACTGCTATTTTGGCAAACAGATCAGATATACAAACAATGAGGATTGCCAATTCCTCTACAAGCTTTGTGATAAATGCTTGGCCAGAGCCAGCACTTAAAATATCTGTCAGGAACCCCTCCCCAAACCCCTGACCATGGTTTCGTGCTTTGGCACTCCTCAAAGAGGTGTCAGGGTAGGTTCATACAGTGTCTGAACCTACCCTGACACTTCTCTAAGGAGTGCCAAAGCACAAAACCATGGTCAAGGGTTTGAACCTACCCTGACACCTCTCTGAGGAGTGCCCAAGCACGAAACCATGGTCAGGGGTTTGGGGAGGGGTTCCTGACAGAGATAATTTAAATGCTGGCTCTGGCTAAGCATTTATCACAAATCTTGTAGAGGAATTGGCAATCCTCATTGTTTATAACTTACAAGCTTAACAGATAGGGTCATGTGATCTATGACTCTTATTTTGACTATTTATAGATCAGATATACCCTTTACAAGTATTATATTGATTCTTAATTTACTTACCATTTAAGAATGTGGAGATCAAATAAAAATGGCCATTTTTGGTCTTAACCAATAAAGTGTGTATTATTTGAAACTTTGATAAAAATAATTATTTAAGTAGCTGACTCATAAATTATAATTAAATAGTATTCGGATTTAATTAGGCAGTGAATAAGTTTATATTCTCAACATTCCATATAATAGAGCTGGGATTTTATTGATGGAGTTATTAATGGTATAACAGCACAAACTGCAACAATGTATCAGAGGCTTTAACTTGCTCTGTTATTTTTAATGTTTATTTTATAAAAAAAAAAAACCTATAGCGAATAATACTGTCACATTCAGAATTTTTTTACAATTAATATATCAATATTTAAATTTAAAACTATAACAATGACATAAGTACCTGCCTTCCAGAGTGCTAATTGGTACTTTCTTATTCTCCCCACAGGAGAGAGCCTGTCAATTATTTTGACAGTTCTACTTCTTTGTTTTGATTTTTAAATAAAAACATACATATCATATGCTCTTTTTTTTCATGTGTCATAGCATCGACCGGGAAGCAAACCCGCTAACCTGGGACAACTGCTTGTAAGGCATCTGTGCTGATCTTTCAACCACCAATGCTTGACATATGCTTTTTCTTTACACAGTTATCACTTTTATCACAAAATATTTGTATATTATTTTTAAAAAATTATTTAGATTTTAGTAGAAAACATTTACTTTTACAAAATGGCAAACTGACAAAGAAATCAACACACGACTGCAATTTTCATCAATTATAAATAGAAATTTATTTTTAAAAAAACCTTGTTTACTTTCATAATCTGACAAGATATTAAATAACACTTTTAAAAAAACTAAACAAATATAATTATAAAAAGCAAATATATTTTTACTGCTGATTCTGTAAATAACCAATCAAAAAATTTAGAACTTTAATTCCATTGACCTATTAGAATTTGTTCAAAGAAATGGCTAAAATTATTAAAATTTCATCTAGTCCATTATTTGAAGCTATAGGCTAGCTTGATTAACCCTTAAACCGCTAATTAAATCATTGGTTGTATGAGGTAAAAATAAAATCTTTTAATTGGCCAACTCACAAACTGAAGACAAAGCCTATTGTTAAAACATATTCGCCTATAATATTAAATTCAACTCAGATACGTTTATAAAAAGTATATAATTAATTTTTCAGGTCATGAAGAAAACGAAAGTTCTTTCAAAAATAAATTGCTATTTATTTATTCTAAGATATTCTATATCGGCAACATAAAAGTTATAATGTAAACAAAAAGATCGACTTTTACGTTATAGAAAAGTAAATATTTCTTTTTACTACATCTTCAATATATTTACTTAAATCTTCAATATTTTTCGAAAATAATTTTGTTTTTTTATTATTCTCTCTGAAAATTATGTTTAATTTCCATAAATATTATTTAATAATAATTTAAATCGTATTCGAAATGAAAATCTCAGCGTTTTTCTTTATTTTCTTTGATCAGGCAGTTTCTTTGTTCTTTCCAGCCAATCAGAATGTCTTTTTCGGCTGAGAGCATGCTAAGAACCAATCACAAATAATGTTCCTTCTTTGTTTAGGTTTAAATGCGTTTTTTTTTATTTTTTACTTCTAAAATAAATCGGAAGATGTCACCATCGTACAGAACTTTTAAAAACGAATTAAATACGTATTTAACGAATTTTATCGTATAAAAACGAACTGAGTTAGAGTGATTTTAGATGTCGACGAGGAGTCTCGTCGAGCGCGGGAAAAGGGTTAATAAATATAAAAACATGGCTAATGTAAAAATTTCATGCTTTCAAAGTGCTAATCCTTAATTTACTTGCTATTTTTAAAAAAATGTGGAGGAGGAGGGAGTCAGTGGCCACCTTTTGACTTGCCGATAAATTGTTAATGCAAGAAAGTGATATTATTTACAAATTTGTTAAAAATAATTCTTCAGGAATCTGACTTAAGAAGTGCCGTAATATATTTCAATTTTAGTTCATCTGTGAATAAATTTACATTTTAATATATATACAGAACTATGAATAGGAAAATTAATGTTTATTTAAATTTCCAGAAAATGTTTGGGTTTAGAGGTTGTAATGATTTGGGGGGGGGGGTCAAAATCTGAAAAATTCATAAATCCAAAAAAGCCTGAAACATATAATGAAGAAGTACTGTTAAACAAATGGTGAAAACAGACTACACCTAAAGTAACAAATAATCATTAACTGTCACCAGATTGAAACTAAGGGCAAAGTTGGCATTCACATTTCAAATTTCAATTTGAATAGTTTTTTGGATTAATGCTAATCAACGGTGCTAATTTGTAAATATATTTAATCATAATATGTAACCTATAATAAACAAATAATAGAATGACTTTATTGCTCCATAGTTGACAGGAAGTTAAAGTAGAGGAAGTACCAGAACTGAAATCAATCCAAGGACCGGGCATTCCAGAGTCCAACACTTTACTACTGGCTAAATTATGCAGAGCACATACAATAAACAAGCTCCATTAAACAATTACAGACTGTATTAAAAGCAAATAAGTAAATATTATGTAAAAGTCTATAAGATTGAAGATTCAGGTAAAACTTTGCCTAAATTTCAAATTCCACTCGAACAAATTCAGAGGCTCATACTTTTTAAATTAATATAAAGCCAGGACAAATATGAATGAAAATGATTTGTTTCTCTCTCCTTCTGGAATTAGAATGAGAAAATTCATTTACTGGTAATTGCAAAATCCTATGTTGTTACTGCAGTAGGAAAGTATCTGACTTCGGAGACCAAGATCCTTTTAAGAGATTCCAGTTCTGATACCTCCAGATGTGGTTTACTGCAGTAGGAAAGTGTCTGACTTTGGAACCCAAGATCCTTCAATAGATTCTAGTTCTGATACCTTCGATGCACGAGCTTATAAACTTCGGGGCAATAAGACGATTTGACTATTTCTTTTAGTGATTGCAAAGAGAAAAATCCATCCTATATTTTATCCTATATTTGAAATGCTAGAATAAATTAAGAGGTTGATAAGTAATTTTAAATTAGTATCAATAATAATAAAGTTCTCACTTGATCATAGTACCCTACTACCTATTTATCATTCCTGCTATTGGACATTTAGAGAACATAAAAGCTATCAACTCAGATCATATATATATATTGTGGCAAACGACATCAATATATATATAAAATAATAAGCTGCCTTTATCCTACTGGTATGAGTGTAGACTCTAGAACCCAATCCTTTGATCAGATGTGTCATTTCCAACCTCGAATTTCTTCCAACAATAAACTATTCGATTATTTTAATTGTCTGTGAGTATATTTGGATATTTTTTTTAAAAAATCGACTTTATTTTTGATTTTGTAAATCTATGCTTGGAGAAAGAAACAGAAAATATATATTTTCAAAACCATTAGTTTTAAGTCCACATATATATTTACATTAAATAACCGATTTTGATTTTTTGTAAGAAACTCTCTAACCCAGTGTACACTTACTGACTAAACAGAATTAGTCACCTGATTCAGACAGCTGATATTCAACTTAATTAAAAAGTTGTTGAATTAAGAAGTTCTTGACTCCCTGAAATCCTCTAGTTTTACATCGTCTCTTTCCTATTCCCGATTCCACCGAAAGGCAAATTTGAAAACAAATTAGTAACAAGGGCTCACCTCGGTCCTTTACATCCTCCTAGACACCAATCAAATACTAACCTTGTATTACATTATCAATAACCAGATTAAAAACTTTTTTCATATATAAATGATCCAAATTTTAAGCCCCTGTTATTATCCCCAACCACCCCTTTTTTTTAAGCATAGACTTTTTAATAGAAAAAAAAAAAAAGATGAAATGGAAACATTCCATGAATCAATTTTTGCTAGTCAGACCCTGCTTCAAAACTCCTTCAGGAATTGCAAAAATCAAGTCCTGCACTTAAACATTTTTGAGTCATTCGACCCTCTTTTTACGCCCCTCAGGGTGAAAATAGTGCTAAAACTATACCCTCAGGATCTGCCTGACATCAACCCGGCCCTTCATCAGCAAAAGTTCAAACTTTGGCTGTTGTTTGAATAGAAAAGTTTAACATTTGAGTCATGCAGTGTGATAACCAGAAAGAAATGAAATCATGTGCGGAGGGAGGGTGGGTCTTATCATCCCCTGACACCTGTTACCATTGCAGATGGGTCAATCACTGGCGATGTACATTCCTGTGGATGGAGAGAAGTAAAAAAAAATACAAATATTGGCAATGATGTGTAAAGTAGTGTGAGCATATATTTGCTTGTGTGTGCGTGCTCATGAGGGTTTAAAAGCTAGAGGAGTAATGAAACATATTCATATACTATATGCTAATCATTATTATTAGAATTACTGCTTTTTAATGAACTTTAAGGTGCTAATTTTGTTGAGAAGAGATAAAAAACAAAGTAAACTGGCAGTCCTCTTTACCAAAGGATATTAAAGTCACGAAATCCACTTTTATGGAAGGATTAGGTGGGAAGAAAGCTGGAAAACTAATAATAACAGAGTTTTTATTATTAATTATAGTAATTTTTTGCTAGGAAAAAAAAAACCGTTTTAGCCATAAAATATACTTTCTAATGTTTCACTCATCACTGATAAAAAAAATGTAGGTGAAAAAGCAAGCAAACAACATACATTACAAAAAATTGATAAAAAGAAGTTTGAGTTCATAAACAGTTCTAAAACTGAGATGTAATTGTATTAAGGAAGTGACATACAGTGATGAACTACCTCTGATGATGAATAGATGCTACTGCTAGGTACTACAACTCTACTGCCTCAAAATTATTCAGAACTTATATATATATATATAATAGGCTCATTAAAATTTCATATATTTCTAAATATCAACATACTTCCATAAATCATGTTCCAAAATGATTCTAAAGTTGGTTTAAGGAAAATATTTATTCCGTATCTATTCATTTACAGTAACAGAACGCGCTTTCCGCAAGAGAAGCCAGATTCATAGCACTCATAAGGTGGCTGGTATGCTGCAAAATTAATGCCAGCATTATTTGAAATGTTTTGGTTTTTTTTTTTAAAAAAAAAAGTGATGTTTACTTCAATTAGATTTACAATTTAATCTTCCTCCTCTTCCTCTTTGCCACCACCACTCTGTGCTTTATGCATATTCTTTCTCTTGACATGACCGGGACATACACCACCAAATGATGATTTTAGAGAGAAGTCTATATGTTTTAGAGAGTCCAATCTTAAAATGAATGAAGGCACATTCACAACTTGTTTACAAACGTGAATGTGTCGCTGTCTAATCAAAATACATGTCAAACCTAGACTAAAGACTTCAGTCTGTAATCTTCTTTCTAAGAAATCTTCAATTCGAAGACTAATACATAACCAGGCTTCATGCGGGATTCATCCAACACCCCAATACGAACAAGACGATGCAAGAGGGCATTACCTTTAAAAAGACATCGAGGATCTTTTTCTTCTAAGGTTAAAAGTTCTTGGGCAGCTTAGCGAATTTTTGCTAAAGTATATTTGACACGCCATACCTCACGTTTATTTCTGAGACCATATTCACCTATTAATTTTAATTCTTGATCTAAACGCTCTTTTTCAAAAGGAGGACGAGGCATCACATAAGTTTTGATCATAACAATCGGAATGCGTGGCATTTTGGCAATTTATAATGTACTACCATGTGTAACTTAAAATGGAGAACTAGCATTATTAGAAATGTTTTCGGCAACAAATTATAACAAAATAAGAAAAAGGATAACAACTTCAAATATAACATAAATTTTATTAAACAAATAATGAGAAAAGGCAATGTAGCCCTAGTGATAATCAAGGGTTGTTTATTGCTTGGATATAGCACTCTACTGCTTATTTATTTAATCTATCTTCAAGTAGAAAATTTACCACATACAAATAATGGTACATAATTTAGTTATAAATATCAGCATTCCACAATAAATGGAGCCTTGAAGATACAAAATAATAGCAAACTATCACTTCCATGATCAAATATATTCTTGATTAATATCACAGCTTGCATAAAGATACAGAATTTCCATCAAAGATACTTGCTGTTGATTTAATAAATTGGGAGATTGAGTATAAAAATCTAAAAAATATAAAAGATTTTAACTAAAATTAGGATATCTCAAGAGCCTGTGATAGGACAGGTCTGGGAGTCTTGCTGGTTCTTTAATTTTGGCAAATTTCCGGTTGACAAAAAGCTGTCATTAAAACAGTTTTGTATCTCCATATCCAAAGGACTCTAAGTTGAAAGTTAATGCACTGTGTCTTGATATTAAAACTATTTTGGATGAGATATAAAAGCATAACTATTTACCACAAATATTTTAAGATGGTAGCATAACCGGATCATGATTTATAGCACTAAATATATGACAATATTTTTCTCGCCTTAACTCATAATGGAACAATATGCTAACATTAAATTTTGTTTTAAATTGAGCAAAACTGCGAGTGAATAATTTGAAATCATTCATGCCATGTATTACACTAAAGTCAGGATTAGTAAAAAGATTTTTGATTGGTTATCAAGATTTCATCATGGCAAGGACAGCATTGAAGATGATCCAGGAGGGTGCAAAACATATTTTCCCAGTCAACGTTGAAACTCATGATCCAGAACGTACCTCAAAAATTTTTGTGAATAGCTAAACTATGTCGTTATGCAACACGTGCATTGCAGCCAACTTGGACAATCGCAATATGTATGCCCACTGAACTCTAAGTGAATATTAATGCACTAATTGGGTGTTTGACATTAAACTTATTTTAGAAAATTATTTAATATTTAGATTCTAATTGCTTTACTTATTTAAAAAATTGAGAAGTGGACACAGAGAAGAGTGGAAAAAATGAATTGCATGAATAAAATAAGAAATGAAGAAGTTTTGAAAAGAATAAATGAAAAAAGAAGATTGATTGAGAAAATCGGAGAGAGAAAAAGAAACTGGATTGGACATATGTTAAAAAGAAATTATAGTTTAATGCAAGATGTTTTGGAGGGAATGGTGAATGGAAGTAAGAAGAAAGGACAGAAGAGATTGACATAGTGGTATCTTGATTTCTTAAATCAACATGCATTTTACTTCCAGTATTTACTATCAATAACTGTAATACTGGAAAATGAATGCTAAAGATAGCCACAAGGATTTAAACTGAAGTGACCAAAGTGTGATCTAAAGAAATGATGCAAACAGAAAAGTGTTTGACATATACGCATAGAATAATTAATTCAACTGCATTATTCGTTTCCCACATGGAATATATACTTATAACCTTCATTTTACCGCATACATTTTAAATCACATAAAAATATGATAATTTCTAGCCGAAAAATAATTAGTCATAATCATCAAGTTATTATCTAACAAAAATGTTGTCATAATTATTAAATGTTATCACAATTGCAATATTTTGATATTGACAAATACTGAGCAAGAACATGTAAGATGTTATAAAGTGGGATAAGTAAAGAATCCTGGTTCAGCAAGAAATACAACTTACATTTGCTTATTTTCACAAGTCTTTATTTTTGTAATTAAAGCATATATGGTGGAAAAAATTTATAACTATACAACAGAATGTAAACTAAGGCCGAGGACAGCGCAATATTTGTAGAGCACAAAAGAGCCACTGGCCGCACCCCCAACTGGCCTCATCCGAGATAATGTACGCAGAGCACAATGAGGCGAAATGCAAAGTGAAGGAGGCTTGTTTTATCACAGACGATCCCAGAGCAAACAACTGAAGACACCTGCTTTACTATCTCTAAAAAGTGGGTTGTTTAAATATTAATGAATAAACTTGCATACATTACTGTGACATTCACTAACTATTAGCGAAAAGAGCTATGAATATGGGAACGTAGAATTCCCGAAAGCGCTTAGTTTATCAATTGTTATGTATAGCTTCATTAAATTATAACTATTTACATCACACATGGGAAAAAAACTTGGAAGCTGAATTAAATTCTCCATGTGGTTAGGCTCAATAACAATAGATATATTTGTCTTTATACTTTAAAAGATATATATCTGGGTTTAAAATGATATGATAAATTTCTAGCTTAAAAAATATTTAATAATAATCATTATGGTACTTATCCGGGGATGATATAGTTATCATAGTTCTGTGTGCAAAAATTTTTGGTATCTTCACGGTAAATTGTAGTAAATTAACAATGATAAATACTGGGTAAGAATAATGAAAACATATGAGGTTATAGTCTGGGCCGATCCTTGCGTATTGAGTTAGCATATAAAAGCATCTAGAAAAATCATATGCCTTTTTCAGACATTTTTAATCATGTGGTTAAAGTATATATGGTTAAATGAAAGTTATAAATATACATATGTATATAAAATACATTATTGATATTAAAACATAATTTATAATGGTTACTCCTTTAAATATTTTTAAATGACAATGGCTATATACAATAAAAGACTTGCAGTGTGGTGGTTAGGATAACCATCAACATAATTGTAGCCTAAGTTTCAATCCAGAAAAAACCTTTTTTCCCTCTCATTTTAAACAAATTTGGGATTTTTCTTTCAAGTAGCCTAACCATAAATAACCCAGCTAGCTTATCTAATTATCAATCTGCAAATGGAATCTCACTACAAACATTTCACCAGCTTCTTAAATGTTTAATTGACTGCCACTTATTCATATGTATCTTTTACTACATATAAATGTTACATATATAATAATGTTATTAAACACAATCAAAACTGTGTAATTCTTAAAAGGCAATGAAATCTCCAAGCACCATCTATATTAAATTTAATTAAATATCTCACTTATGTTGGAATTATATATTGGACTAATTCCACCACCTAATATTAACGATTCAATATTTTTTAAAAATTCAAGCATTATTTAAATTGTTCAAATACATTAAAACTGTTTGGAATATACACAGGTTAGTATCTCACCCAATATTTTGAGTAGTATTTTTCTCCCCTCTTCTTCAGATATTAGTGGCCTAATCAATCAGTAAAAGTATACCATGGGAATCGAACCCGGACCTTTTTTAAATTCATAAATACCAATTAAGCCCATTTTGACTGCAACAGTCAATAGAAATTATATATATTTATTTATGAGGGTTCCCCTGATTGATTCATTTTGTTCTAAGAGCGAGTTTCACGAGTGATTTTTTAAATATGAATTATCACATTAAATTGACTTGGTTCTTTGCCATTGACATGTGAGCAGCTTGTTTTCTTCTTTGTATTTTTTCTTTTTGTCCAATATTTTTGCCATTGTCATGTCAACAGCTTCTTTGAATTTTCTGCTTCATCATGTGGTCATACATTCTGGACATGCGTCAATAACCTATCCCCTTTGATTACATTCACAACAGAATCCGAACAAGAACACAAAACTTACATTCTTAAATGTCCTTGTGGCATGACAAAATCAAAATTACAGTTTATAGAAAAGCCACATGTACAGAAAAATAGTATAAACATTCAATCATGATAGAAACACAAAACATGGAGTTATACTACAAAAAGGTTTGTCAGAAACCAGTGATTTGAAAGAAAAAAAAAAACTATATAGAACAAATTCATGAAGAATGGTAATCCATCAGCTCTCTTAATAAAAAAAACATCAAGAAACATCAAGAGAAAAACCAATTATAGATACTATAGTGCATCAATTCATACCAGGGATAGCAGACACACTAAAAAAAATCTGCAATCAATATAACATCAAAAAAGCTTTCCAAACACATAATACACTGAGGAATTCTAATCTCTACAAAATCTAAACATCTAAATGCAGAAAAACAAAACTGTATCTATAAGAGACCATGTGAATATGGAAAGATCTGATAATGCTTAAGGCCATTTGCAATTAAACTGTAAAAAAACAGTAGAAACAAACGTGATGTTTCTATAATTTTGATATAGAATCTTGCAAATTTAATAGTTTATACACGTAAATAATTCAAGCTAGAAGGTTCTTCTCAGGCTTACAATTTTTCTTTCAAGTTAGCATCCAATTCAGTTAACCATTGGCTGTCAAAAAACAAGAAAAGAAAATTATCGCTACCAGTCAATTAGTAAATCATGTGAGGAAAAGGTTTCTCCTTCACTGAACTTCTGATGAACTATTGCAGAGAAATTTATCCAGTAGCATTAAAGATTGTTTAATTCTCCATATATAATTAAAATAAAAAAAACGATCTTATTTGTAATTTAAAGGACTAAAATGATTTCCCTACAAATAAAAAAATCTCAGCATATTGCCTCATATCATCATCATCAACCATTATCAATCCACTGCAGGATGAAGGTCTCTCCAAGTTTAATCCATCTTCTCCGATCTTTAGCGTCTCTTTTCCACAACACCCCTGCACATTTTCTTATTTCATCCATCCATCTCACATGGGGTCTCTTTCTGGGTCTTTTATAATCTCTTGGAATCCAGTTTAAAATTTCAATTGTCCATCTATTATCATTTCTTCTAGCAATATGTCCAGCCCAACTCCATTTCAATCTTTTAATTTTTTCAATAAGGTCAGTAACACCTGTTTGTTGTCTTACCCATACATTGCGTTTTCGATCTCTTCTTGTTACTCCCAACATATATCTCTCCATACTCCTTTGAGTGGTCTGAAGTCTCTGTATTGCTCTTCTATTAAGTGTCCAAGTCTCAGATCCATAAGTAAGAACTGGTAAAACACATTTGTTAAAAACCATTCTTTTCAAACACATAGGCATATTTCCTTTTAGTATCAAGTTATTTCTACGAAAAGCACTCCAACCAAGTTTAATTCTATGATTAATTTCCTCCATTATGTTTCCATCTGTATTAATAATTTGACCAAGGTATTTGTAACTGCTAACTTCTTCTAATTCTTCATAATCAATCTTTATTTTCATATTTTGAGCAAATCGATTAAACATTACTTTAGTCTTTTTAACATTTATCTTTAGTCCTACTTTTCTACTTTCATCTGCTAACTCCTGCAACATTTCCTGCAGCTCTGAAGCATTATTTGCAAAAACAACTACATCATCTGCGAAATCTAAATGACTTAAATACTCTCTATTTACTTTCATTCCTTTAGTTTCCCATTTTAATCCACAAAATACTTCTTGCAACACTGCTGTAAAAAGTTTTGGAGATATGGAATCACCTTGTCTTACACCTTTCTCAATGTTGATTTTTCCAGTATCATTATGTAATTTTTATAAATATTCTTTAAAATATGACAATATCCTGGATCTATACCTTGATGATCCAATGCTTTAATCACTGAAGAAATGTGTATAGAATCGAATGCCTTTTCATAATCTACAAATCCAAAACATAATGACAACTCATATTCATTTGTCCTTTCTATGACTTCTCTCAATACCTGGATATGATCTATTATACTAAAACCACTTTTAAATCCAGCTTGTTCTCTTGGTTGGTGGAAATCCAAAGTTCTCTGTAGATGAGTTGTAATTATCTTGGTAAAAATTTTATATAAAACTGATAAAAGGCTGATAGGTCTGTAATTTCTAATATCTTCTTTATCACCTTTTTTAAATATTAATATTATTACTGCATTCTTCCAATCTTCTGGTACATCTTTATCATTTAGACATTTGGTATATAACTTTGCTAAAATTGTTTCTATTTCTTCACCTGCTTCTTTTAATATATCAATTATAATTCCATAATTTCCTGGAGCCTTTCCTTTCTTCATACATTTAATTGCATATCTCACTTCTTCATTTAAAATTCTGGGCAATTCGGAAGACGTAATAGATATAGGAGGTACTTGTTCTTTATTACTATATAATTCTTGATAAAAATCTTCTACCAATTTCATGATGTCATCTCTCTTTTTGGTAATAATTCCATCTTTTTTTCTTATTGCAGATATAAATTTCCTACCAATACCAAAATGTTGTTTAACATTCTTGAGACTTTTATTTTCTTCTACAGCTTTCCTTGCTATTTCACAGTTATACTTTCTTATATCATTATACTTTCTTATATCATTTTCAACTCTTTTCCGTACCATTTTACAACAATTCGAGATATTCAATTCTTTTTAATACATCATTTTTGTATATCTTCATATTCCTTCTTTTCTTCATAAATTCTCTAGTCTCAGTAGAAATTTTATTAGTCAATTGCTGCTTTTTTCTACCAGCTATCTTTGTTGCAGTTTTTAAAAGTGTATCAGTTATTTTCATATTAATTTCATTCAAATCTGAATCATGTTCAAAATCTCCTAACACTTGAAACCTATTTGTAAGTTCTAATTTAAATTCATTAGAATGTTTCTGAAGATTAGGAATATCAACTGTAAATATTGTTTTACTTAATAATTTTTGTCTCTCTAGTTTTACATTAACACGTAACTTACACCTTACTAATCGATGATCACTTCTTGTGTTAAATTTATTAAGAACATTACTATCTTGAAATATGTATTTCCTGTTAGTTAAAATATAATCCAATTCTGCTGTACCTTCATTTGGATGCTTCCATGTCCATTTCCTTTTAACATTTTTCTCAAAAAATGAATTCATAATATAAAATTTTTCTTTTTCTGCAAACTCCACAAGTCTATGTCCTCTCTCATTTCTATTACCATAACCAAAATTACCTACAGCAATTTCATCTTTCATTTGTCTACCAATTCTAGCATTAAAGTCTCCCATATACACGTTAATATTACACCAATTTGCTTTCTTTACATTCAAATTATAAGGATGTTTTGCTTGGATTGGTGTGGCAGTCTCTGGCTGTGAAGTGCGACTTCAATCCTGACCGTTTCAATAAATAAAATGCAAAACATCTTATGAACGCCTGATTAATAAGCTATTCGTTATTTATTTACTCAGCTTTCACGGTCTACTGCAGTGGAAGAATGGCGGACTCAGTAGGTTCATAGATCGCGGCTTCTCTGCCACTTCCGGTACCCAAACTTTATATAAAGTTCAGAGCAATAAATCACTATATTATTATTTGGGATATCTGACATAATCACAATAGAGGTGATTCTCATTTTCAGAATTTTTTACATTTTGGTAGTCAGTAACAACTCGCCGTGCCCTTTAATCATGATTAAACAATCTGTAATTAATTGCACTGAAATACACCTTTAGAGAGTATTTTCCCCAATCCTTTTTAATAAGAGCTGAAAGAAACAGTATTTTTTTTAAAAAGAGATCCCCCCCCCCATCTTTATGCTAATAAATAACTGATGGCATAAACTAACAATACTAAAAAATAAATAAATATGATTTTACAAGAAGTTTAGTATATGCTGCAGAGTGGATATGGTTGAGGAAAGCCATAATTGGAACTAATGAATTTTTCCCAATCCCTTACAACCTACCTTTTAATTTTTGTTCGCAAAGCAATAATGTTTAGAAATTCATGAAAGAAAATTACAATTAATAAATGCTATTATCGCTGATTTAGGTAATAAAATTAGAATTGTAAATGTTAAAGCTGATTAACAGAGTAAACTAGAGACACTTTTAAAATAAAAAAATCGTAACCCCTCCCCTTAATACTTCTGGTCAGAAGTTGCCTGATCAGAATTTTAAATCTTTGAGAGAAAGGGAAAAAATGGGAAGATAGGGGTGGAAGATCGCTGTTGCACTGGTAAATAAATCATAATAGGCAAAAAAAAAAGATTGGTGAGGGGGGGGGTAGTTAAAGGCGGCCTAAATGACAACTTTTGTAAAGTAATTTACAATATGCTTTAGCATGACTCAGTTTCAAATATAAAAAAAAAAGTGGAATGGGGGGGGGGGGTATTTAGCTATACAAATTATCTGCCAATCCATTAACCAATATACAGAGTCACATTATTCAGCAACTGGGCTGATCTTGTCAATTGAATTATAATCCATTATCAATTTAAACGGCTCTCTTTTCTCCCTTTTCCGATTTTACTTTTCTTCTCCCCATCCCCCCCACACATTTTTTTTTACTCATCTATACCATTTATTTCTTACAACCAGAGTCAACAATCTCTCTCCTTCCAGATGTCTGTAACTCGAGGGGGGGGGGCAACAAATCTAAACTTAAAATACTATCTACACTTACTTATAAATGGATTGAGTTTTGGTCCAGAAAGTTAGTTTTTGACTTCAGCAGTCTACTATTCCCTTCAATCACACAGGTAATATGAATGTTCAATTGCTTAGAGGGCCAGGTGATATTCAAGCATGGCAGGTTGAATTTTGATCCATAATCTTCAACTCATGAGTCAACTTTCTACTAACACATTGAATCACATAGGAAATAATTAAAGTTAATTGCTTGGTAGATCATATGATGTTCAAGTATGAGAAGTGATTGGCTCAGTTTTGATCCAGAAAGCTAGTCCACCACTCTAACACTGCATTCAAGAGCACAGAGAATAAATGAAAGGTCAGTTACATTGCCAGTCATGTGAAGTTCGAACATCAAAAGTCACACATGCTGAGCTTGAAGATAGGAATGGTTTGCTATTGAATCCACTAATCTACCACATGTTAAACTGCCTAAATTTATAAATATAGATAGTTGAACTAATGAAACAAATAAATAATGTAATCAGTATATAAAAAAATATTTTCATATAACACTACATTGTCATATCAACATAGTTGATTCATCTCGTATTCACATTAAACACCTGTCTAGATATTGTTTCACCTGTAACACTGGATGTTATGCTGAAAAAGTAACTAAATCCAGAATGACACAGGTAAAAATAGTAAATGGTGAGTGATGAATGAACGTCAAGTATGATCAAATCTTTCATATTATCAGTAGCTGCAGCCACTCGCAAACAAATGTGGCCATTCCAATTATCTTGAAGACAAACATAGAGATGACTTTTGCAATGGCAAATATGATCACATATACAATATTCAGGTTCATTATTCTTATTTGATATTTTACAAAGATGCCTTTTAATTTCTTCTGTGGCAAACTTTCTTTCTGAAAGACTTCAACATCGTGTCTAATTATAGTTCACCATTGTATTCTACACTCAGTCATATTTTCCCACTGAAAATAATCAATATTGCAATTGCTTTGAAGGTGTTTGTGATAATCTCCATAACTTAAATGGGATCTGCTTTTCCCATAAACCATACTCAAATTCACCATTTTACATGACAGTGAGCAAGCATATTATTACTATCAACCTAAGAAAAAGGACCAAGATATAAGCAACAAACTACTGATATGGTTATAAAACATCTCTACATAAGGGTAGAAAATAAAACCTTATATTACACTTACCTAATGTAATGATATCAAGACTTTGTGCTCTAATTCTAATATTAAGATTCTAAAATTAGATGTGTTAAAGAAACGACAAACAACAATAAATTATCGACAACACTGATAATTACTTACTGACAGTATTCTATTATCTACACATTTCACCTAATTTGGACAAGGAATGCAATACATAATCATTTTGTGACACAGATTTACAATTAATAATAAAAAATGATTTTTATTTAATAACTTATTTTCATCTTAAGTATTTCTCCTCTCTCTAAATCTAGTGCTATCTATTGCAAGGTTACGTCATCAGTAGCTAGCAGATGATAGCAGTTAATCCCCATTACCAAATCAGCTTCTGGCTTCTATGTTTATCAATAAAAACTTATGAACAAGAAAGCACTGCATAATAACAGTCCCATTTGGAAAATGAATAGATGAACAAAAAGCCATATTAGTTACATACAAACAGACCTATGTATACATACCATTTGCAAGTATTCTTAAATATATTTATTTATAAGTTTGTTTCTATATTCTCAGATTACTGACGAATAGTATAGTATTATTATTTTATTTATTTTTTTTAAAGTTTTTTGATGGAGTCTATTCATAGGAAGCAAACAGATCAGAGAGGAACAGAAATTTAAAAACATTTATTTCTATGGGACATTTTGTAGGTTGATCTTTCAATGAATTCATCATAATGGTAATTGGTCAAATAGTGTAAAAGACTCTTGGATCAATCCCAGATGGAAAATAAAAAAGAAAATCTCAATCCAAAGCTACTAACTCAGCACTGCAAGCTAAGCTAGTTCAGCAAATGAATAAACCTGCTTCAAATATGTTTGAGCAGTAATGAATATTTATCAAACACATTCACTAGAGTTTATAAGACATCTTAATGGTTTCTGAACTTTTAAAGTGAAAGAGAAGATCCTATTAGATAAAAAATATTTACAGGTATTGGAAGAAAGAAATCATTATCTTGTAAACACATTTGATTAGGTAGTCATTTTCTGTAAAAAAAAAAAAAAAAAAAATCTTATTCTGGTTGTCTTTCTGGTGCTCAAACGTTGTTTAATCTCTGGAACAATTGCCCATATTATAAATTAGACTAACAGGGGTTAGATTTCAGGTTGTGAGCATTGATTCACTACAGTCTTACAAGAACATTGGTGTTTGTGCTGTGCCAATTTAAGAAATTCTTCGTAACTGCAACTTACTCCCTAAAGCGCTCATAATGTACGAGTGGTTTTGATCCCATAAGCAAGCAATGATTGGCCCATGAGATGACTGAATCTTGGGGTTTATTTGTCTTGCCATTATATTTTTAAGAAAACCTTCTCTTTCTCTGGGAACAAAAGTAATCTAATATATGATTTATTAATTTTAACGATGAGGTGAGGGTGGGAGACTTTAGATTTAATTTTTACAGAGTTCATAAATATAATAGACCATTTATGCTTCCAAAGCAGTGACCAAATGTAAGTAAGTTAATCTATTATTTATTAATTAATTAAAGGATATTTGGGATGGTATCACGACGTTATGCTAAGGCGGTTCAACTTTTGTTTTTACTTTTCATAATTAGGAATAAAATTATGAACTTTCAATTCTTGCATTCACCATTGAACTAAACTGTTTATGGCTGCCAAATTTTTGTGGTCCTAGGTACTTTAACAGTCATTCTTGCACAGACGGTTACGCGTTGAATAATCCAATATACACTAGACGGTAACACTAACAGCTCTTCAATGTTAAGATTTGGGATATAAAATAAATTTTAATACACGGTAGTAAAATGAGGTTGTTTTAGTAAGAGTGGATTATAATAAAAGGTAAAACATTATACAGTATTTCTATGAATATTGTATACATGTTACACTGTTTTTGACTACTGGCAACCCTAGTGACGTGTTGTTCAATTTAAGAAGTCTGTTCCAGAGATAGGCATCAGAGACAATCTTATAATACGGAATATGTTCAGGATTTTATGTAAAACAAAAAAAAAAAAAAAGATTTTTTAAGCACTATACCCTCTCCACCTTCACACGCACAATTATGTGCTTGCAAAACGAATTTTACCAATAATTAAAAATGAAGCCATCTATCTAATTTTTTTTTTTATCTTATTTGTTAAAATAAAAAATCTGCCTGAAGGTGAAAGTTCTCTCCTTATCTTATACCATCTAATCCAATTATTGTTTATAAAATCCCCCATTTACAAAAAAAAAAAAAAAATTAATGTAGAAAAGCGAGCATAAAACACAAAAATATTTTTTTTATCTATTAAAAAAAAAACACGTTTTTCTGACACATTTTTAGGAAACTTTTACTGGAGGATAAGAAGTCAACTAGAACTTCAAACCATGGCAGTCGTAATCACCCTGCCTTTGTTTTCACTGGTGGTCATGCCCCAGGGCAAGAGACAATCGTGAATCAGCACAACACAATACTAAAGAAGGTCTCATATTGCTTATCTTTTATGATTTATTTTTTTTATCTTTATTATTATGATTATTCTCGCTACAAGTGTGATCAGGGGGTAGACAGATGTAGACAATAATGGTGTTAAAAACCTTTTGGTTCGGGGTTTTTTTCTTTTTCAAATCACTATTTATTATACTAAAATTAGTTCAAAGCGAAAAAAGGGATTAAAATCTGACAAAATATTATTAATAAAAATAAAAAAAAAAGATAAGTATGCGTACATTAGTGAAAATATATATAAGAAGCAAATGATTACAAGAGATTAGTACATAAAGAAATTAGTTGGGAGGTCAATATTCTGATGATTGAATCTAGTTTTTGATGGAGATCAGCAAAGCATATGTTGCAGAGATGAAGAATTAGTTTAATGTACCGAAAATAGCTATTTAAAAATTTGTTATATTCTATTAATATAGTAAATAAAAATTCAGAGTAAAATTATATTGTACATTGTAAGATAATTATTAGGAAAAAGAAAATATTTTGTGGACCTTTGAAAAAATAATTAAGGAAACGAAAGATTAATTAAATGCTACTACACTGAGTAATATTGGAAGCCTTTTGAGACATGATCATGAAGAAAGGGCAAACGATCAGTTGGATGAATAATAACGAATTAAGTTTTGAAAAAAGTAAATGATAAAAGATGATTGATTGAGGAAATTAGAAATAAAAACTGAATTGAATATATATTAAGAAGAGAAAATGATGAGTGGAAGCAAGAACAAAGGATGAAAATGGTTCACACTGCTGGATGATATAGGAGTTGGGAAGAGTTACAGGGAAATTGAAGAGATGGCCAATGAAGAGATTGAAGTGGCGAAATGGATGAAATGAAGTGATTGATCTCTGAAGCTGTCCATGAGATAGAATACTGCTGATTAATTGATTGAAGATAATAACAATAATTGGATAGTTTCAATGCTTGAGAATTCCTAAAAAGTTAATGGACTTTGAGTTGCAGTCTGCCACTCTACCATTGCGCCAAACAATAAAAGTCCATGATATGGTAAAGATATGTAAAAGCAGCCTTTAAAAAATTTGTATGTGCTCATAAGATTGGGCCACCATGTCCGAATTACATATAGACCCTTTAACAGTTTTATTCAGTCCATAGGAATTTAGAATTTTTCTATTTTTTTTTTATTCTACCAGACTGAGAAAAGATCCTGGAATCTTCATTTGTGTCTATAATTCTATCACTGCACTAAACTGCAAAGACTAAACATATTGAACTGGTAAGAAAGAGATCAAGTGATCTTCGAACATGGAAAGTGACTGCAATGAACTTCAATCCAGGAAACAGTCCACATCCAAGTGAAAATTTTGAACAGTTATAACCTCTAGTTAAGACTAGCTGTGACTCATTTACCAAAATCATTGGATGGCTATGGGTAAGATATTTAAATAAAAACCCTAAGTCTGTTTGGTGCCTTAAAAAATGATCAAAATTTACCCAATCCGGATTCGACCCCAGGTTATGAGCATGGCAGGTGTATTCACTATCTCTTTAATAATAAAAAAGGTACACGTGTAAAACGTTCATTTTTATAAAAATTTATCAGAGACTTTAATCACAATGGAATGAGATTTAAAATACATTATTTTAAAAATGATGAAAATTACAAATCTGGTAACTATAAAAAAAGGATATATTATATTGGTTAGTTTAATGTAACAATTACTTTTGTAGAAAATATATATATATATAAATTAAGTCCAGTGTGCTTTCACTGCTAAATGCTCCAAAATCTGGATGTAAATAATTCTATAACCACTACTTGTATATGAATATGGCCATTCCAGAGTAAAAAATAAATAACATTAAAAGGTCAGATGTGTGATGGCTATACAAACCAATAAATGAACACCAATATATCTACATACTATTTAAATAATACAATATACCTGACAATAATAATAGAAAATTCCAATAATTAAGTTTGATCATCATTATTGATAACCATTATCGATCCATTATAGAATGAAGATCTTTCCAAGTTTGGTTGTTTTTTCTGATGGTAGCCTTTTTTCTCCACATTACACCAATAATTTTTTTTCTATCTCTCACATGTGGCCTTTTTCTAAATTCTTTTATGCAATTTTTTGTGATTCAGTTTATAAATGTAACTATCCAATTATTAATCTCTTCTATCAATATGTCCAGCTAACTCCATTTCAGTCTCAGTTCTTTCTACGATACCAATGATACTTATATCTAATATCTCGCTCTGTATTGAATTAAGTTATTATTAATGTGCATAGGAAAAAAGTTGATTGTTATTTTTTTTTAAACAGTATGGTCTTTTGATCTTGCACAAATTAAAAAGCTATTAATTCTGATTGAGTCATAAAGAAATATTCTTTTAATAAATTCACTAAACAATTTAACCCTCACCTAGAATGACCAGAATGACCGATGTTGATATCTGGCAGTGCTACAATCAAATTGTAGTTCATAGCTACAATTAAATGTTTAACAAGGATAAATTTTTTGGCAATTTAATATACCTTTAATCCATCCACATTTTAATGTTTTTCCATCCTTGTGACAAATTTATTAGTTCAATCGTTTATTTTGGTATTAAAACCATTATTTAACATTATGGATTCAACAAATTGGACTGGAATTATTAGAAATATTTTACAAATGAGAAATATCCTTAAAAAAAATCATATTTAAACTTTCCAAATGTAGAAAAAATAAGAAAAAGAAAGTGAAATACATAATATAAACAATGACTTTTTTCTTTTTTGTAAAAATATCATTGAAAAAAGTAAATTAATGAAATTTTTGTTGAATAAATTCCATTTTTTCAATGTTCAGCAGTGTCAACTTTCCACTGAACATTAAAATATTTACAAAGATCACGTACTTTCTCCCCATCATAAAGCTGAAGAAAAATTTTATAAACAAAATTAACTCTATGTGTTCCAGGCTACTTTGGGGTAGACGTGCGGTGGCCATAGGCTTAAGTAAAATACAACGGCCTAAGAAACTTAATGGCCTCTCTTTACATTCAAACCTAGCTATCTATGCCCAAAGGGCCTATAATCTAATTGTTAATTGGACAATATTATACGGGCATCACGAGATCATGCAAATCGTCTTGCCCATTGACTGGCCACCACCAAAGGAGGATTGGATAATGAAGCTGAATAAATAGCTAAGGAAATTCGCTACACCAGAACAACTACCATTCACAAATAAGATCAGACTATGGGAAGCATATCATCTGATGAATCCAGTTACAATGTTTGCCAAGTAAACTAAATCTAACTAACAGTAAGCTCTTATCAAGAACTAAATTCTGGGCATTGGAGCATTGATTTTGTAATCAAATTGGATCATGATGCTTTGTCCACCAATTGGCTTCTTGTATATAAAAGTGGTTTCAAAAAACTTGACTCTATGTGCCAATTGTGTGAGTGAGAAGATGAAACAATCGAAGACCTAATTGGAGCATGTATGCAATTTGACAAAGGAAATTCATCCACGACCGCTCGCAAATGGGAGTAAATTGTCACCTCAATACGAGACTGTATAAATTACAAAATTTTTGGATTGATCAGAATTGCAATGCAATCTTCACCGTATTCTCATTATGGAAAACCAGATGTAAGATAGTTATTGAAAAATCTGAATCAGAAGCAGTTCAATTGTTTTGTAACACCTTGAAGAAAATCAAGAAGAGACAAAAGCTATTCATCAAAAAAAATGATCAAAGACACATGGTCATACTTGAACACTGCACTCTTGGCTAATATATTCTGGCCTTCATTGGTTGTCTTATTCATAATTACAACACTCAATAGAATGAGAGGCACTAGACCTTGCTTAATGATTGATTATATGTAAAAGTTTTCATTATAAATAAATATATATATTATTAAAAGTAAATTCCATTTTTTAAATGTGAATGGATAACTATAAAAGCATAAAATTAAGAAATCCTGTTCTAAAATTTACATTTATATTTATAAAATTATAGCAAAAGTTCTGTACTACAATGTTTGACCGAGCATAACAAACTATTTTTAACATTATTTTGAATTTCTTAATTAGTGTTTTAAAAATGAAACATATCAAAAAATATAAATTTTAACATGTACTTCTTTTTGAATAATTATTGTATAAATACAGTATTTTCAAAAATAGTCATAAATGTTGCAATAAATTATGAATTTATACGATTTTTTGCCTCATTGCTAATAACAATTTAGAGGATTTTACATGTTTGTTTATACATGCAAGACCAAAAAATCTATCAACCAGTGATATTCTACGCTTTTTTCAGATCACGTGGTTTTTCTCTGTCAATTACTAACATCCTCAGATTTTTTTTAAATTAATAAATCAATATTTACTTCATTACCAATTTTTATCAACTACTGACATCTTCAGATTTTTTAAAATTAATAAATCAATATTTACTTCATTACCAATTTTTACCATCAAATGAACATAAAACTGGCAAAATAATGCTAAAGGGAGCCATGAAAGCGATTTAAAAAGCCAAAGCACATCATCATCATCATGATACTCCATAAAACATTGATAACAGAATCACCGAGTTAAAAATGTTTGTCACAAAAGGTGCACTATTAATTCTGCAGATGAACTAAATAAATCATTTTTGGCATATGACAGTTGCAAAATTTTATCTGAATTTTATAAGATTCCTCATAATCAATCAGGTTGTATGGCAATCTGTGCAGATTATATTGATATGTGGAGTGGTGGAAATAAACGATAATGGAGTTCAATCTGCAAATTCAGGTTCTCAAATGTCACATGACTTACAATTAATCATTCAGTTACTATTATAGGTTTCATAATATATTGGTTATAATACTTCTTTCATATACACTTCAATGCAAACCAATTTTCTTAAAAAAACTTCTTTATTTTCCTTACAATGATAACTATATTTTATATATAACATTAAACAAGTTCACTTTATAAATGATCTCATAATCCACACATACATGTATTGGCTTATTTAAATTTTTACTCATAGTAGTATAGTGACTTATTTTTGATCTATTTATAACCTTATATAGGTAAATAGAAAATGGGATCATTTTTCTGATCTGCTTATAATTTGAATTGTGTATTAGGTGACATTAAAACAGATAAAATTCCATACAGTAGTGTCACTCTAGTGCCTACTCATCCAATATCCTCAGACTAGTTTCTAGCTTGTGGCACTACTGTATGGAGTTTTTCCTGTTTTAATAATAGTTATGAGCAAGCATAAGGAATGGTGATCATGTGATGTTTAGATGACATTATTAGTTAAATTACATATATTAGTTAAATTACATACTAGGAGTATTTGTGAAATTATATATATTTTAAGACAATAATTTTAAGCACAGTTAAGATTGCAGCCTACTAAATTGTCAATGATAAACTAACAAGCTCTGATACCACATTAATTTAAAAGAGTCAAGTATAAGTCTCTCCAACATTATGATTTTATGGATACAACATCAATCTTCAGCTACCTTGAATTGCAATGTTTCTATCCCAAAGCAAAATCCCAAAAATTTTAAATATTATAATTCAATATGATTTAGATTTCAGAGAATATATGACATTATTGCACTATTCAAACTTTATGGCGAATTATTTTGCCTCAAACATAAAGCAGTTTGATATTTCTGGAATTTTACTAACCGCTTATAGCAATCCTTTAATTAGTTCTTTCTTTTGACACTTCTAATTTTATAGCTAGATGTTCGCTTAGGAAATTCCGAGTTTAAAAAAAAATCTAGTTGAACTACAAGTGATGGGCAGTTGAAGCACTTTTTAAAGTTTATTATTGTCAAATCATAATAGAAAAATACATTCTATTTCTATTAGTGATCTTGCAATAACAAAAGCGTTAAGATTATTTTAAATCGCTCGGGTGGGATGGGATGTTCATGATGAAATGTTTTTTTTTTATTTAAAAGAACTGCCACTGCATTTAGCTTGTCTCATAGAGATGTGCAGCCTTGTATGGAAGATACGTGTTGTGAAGAACAAAACTATGATTAAAGAGAACTTCATTGCAGCAATCAAATGTGGAAAATCTCATTAAACAGAAAATAATGGAAGTACAAAGTTTGATACACTAGCCAATCATTCAAGCCACAAAAGCATTAAATATAGGGTGTTTATAAATTATAGATGTTTTTTGTTAAATGGTATATTACATGAGAGTTAATAAAAAGTTTGAGCATAGTGACAGAACTGGAACCATAATTCATGCATCTTCAGCTCCATAATTATTCTACTCCAGCAAATAGAACATTTTGGACAATTACCTGTATACGCTTTAATACCATAATTATGATGAACTATCAGTAATTATTAGCACTACTCAAAAATGTGCATTTGCCTATAATTCATAGTGTATCCCATGCAACAATGTTTCACAATCAGTATGCTGCAACACATCATCAAGTAATCTACTACAACAGCGTTACTGATCCACAATTAAATGCTTTTGATTTTATTGTGATCACTCTTACATCTTTAATGATCTTAATACATATATATTATATAATGAGCTTGCAAATAGCTCTAACAAGCTTTTCATAATATCCCCAACCTCAGACCGGTTTCTGTTTCTGGCTTCCTCGGTGAGGTGCTAGGATATTCAAGCATTAGATTAAAAATACCAGGACCAAGTCCAGCACTTTATCTAATTAAGTAGAAATTCTGAAATTTTCAGACATCTATAGGTCTTCCAATCCAGTTACCTAAGTTAAATATCCATATGGAACTGAACTAAGTTCAGATACACCATATATATTAATAACTTTAGCAATATAAAATTGCCAAAGCCTTAATAGCAAAAATAAAATTACAAAGAAATCAAGTCTTGATCATTTATTCAACACAGGGTGCTTTTAAGTCATAGACTGGGGGGAGTGATTTACTCCTTTTGTTTACATATACATTGAGCTAAGTTTAATTTAAAATTTACATATTAAATCTTGTTTAAATATTACAATCAAGGTATTAAAAGCGAGATGCTGTCTCCAGCTTATCCTCGAAAACGTTGAGCTGATAAACTTTTATATTAATTTATATCTTCTTCTCTATTAAACAATTATAAATGTTTTTTGTTACATAATATTGAGAAGTAAAACTATATTTATTATAAGTTTTTAATAATTCTTAAGTGCCATATCCCATCTGGTTGACAAGTTAATTTCATTCTGAATGACCAATAATGTTGACAAAGATAAGCTTATAAAAATCAGACCTACCAAGAATAGGTGGATTCATGGATTCATTCTATTCTTGATCCTTTGTTCAACATTTACAGTGTTTTTAAGTCATGGCCTGGGGTGTGTGATTTACTCTTTTTGTTCATAAAATGTCCGTCAATTAAAAAATATTGTAATAATGTAAATCAGGGTTCCCCAACCTATGCCTGTGTGCACCATAGCGCCCGCAGACCATTTCATGTGTGCCCGCCGCTATCCGAACACGATGAAAAATTATTTATCTGATACAATCCCAAAAAATTATGTGCTTTTATGCTTGTTAGAGAAGCTATATTTGTTAATATTTATTTACGCTTAACGTTTTCGAAGCTCCATGGCTTCATATTCATAGCTGTAATAAATAAATTTAATTTTTAAAATTTCTTATAAATTATTATATTATATTGTAATCAAATGTTAAAATTTTATTTTTGAAATAAATATTTTTTGTACATTATGTATATTATTAACAATATCCAACTATAAATTTACACTGAAAAAATAAATGGTGCCCGCCACCTGGCCAGTAGTATAGAATGTGCTCTTAAGTGCAAAAAGGTTGGGGACCGCTGATGTAAATAATAAATACAACAGTAATTAAATATACTATTCAGTTTTTCAATATTTAATTACTATTTTTTTACTATTTATATTATGATATATATTTATATATTGTTAATTCTAATATTCACACAGATAAATAATGAATTCATAGTATTATTTCGGGAGCTTCCATGTAGCAAAAATATAATCTATATATATATTGCCTTAATCTCTCCATACCATAATGCCATCAATGTAAGCCATAGTAACCAATGGGTGCTAGGGGAGTTTTGTGCCTAAAATCTCTATCTAGTGTGTACTCATCCAATATCTCCAGACTAGTTTATAGCTTGTGGCTTTCATCAGTGAAAAGCCTTAGATCTAAGCACCTTACTGGATGAAGGGGCACTGCATAGGGATTTTATGCACAAGTTTTGTATCCATTGATTACTAAAGCTAGCTAGCATTGGGTGGCACTACTGTAATGGAGCTTGCTGGTTTTAATAGCTTGTGTAAACATACTAAATAGTCATTATGTGTTGTTTTAGTGGTTATATATAACTTTGTTACTTTAAACGATCAAATTTCAATGTTAACATTTGTCAATAATGTTGCCTTATATATATATTGTCTATTTCAATTTTGTTTTAAATGATTGTTTTACTTTGTTAAAATACTTGAGCAAATTATATTGGACTTATTTAGATGAATGTTTTCACTTTCCCCGATATTGTTTACTTCATTCACTGTGAACATAGGCATGATGCACAAAAACTTTCACATTTCATACTATGGGTTGTCAGAGATCTACTTTCTTAATGAATTAAAATATCGTTACACGTTATATTTCTGTTGATCTGTGACTTTTACTGCACTAGAAAAGCGACTTATAGAGATAACAGTTGAAAACCACCATGGCTGTAAGATACTAAGGTGAGAAGAAAGCAATGTGTGTGTCACCATGTGTTATGGAAATATAAAACAAAACCATTATTTAAGTGCATTGTTGATTATAAATACTGCAGCTAGCACTTGCAGTTAGTCACCTACAATCGTCCATGCTTATCCCAATGATTAAGATTTATGGAACTAAAGTAGTGTTATAAGTAAAATACCATCAGACCAAAAATCTCTGCTATTCAGATTAGTGAATTTTTTCAGATTTTAAGAATAGATATTTTTACCCCAGTAATGGTCAGATTTGTACAATCGTGTAACAATATCCAGTCCAAGCAAAATACATCAAAGCTGACTGGAGTGAGGTGGTTGAGGCCTCTAATCTGATCAAACTTCAACCATTTGCCAGTACTCCATAATTTAATGCCCTATGAGTGACATTTTTGAGGTTACCCTCAGTCTTCATTTAACTGCAAGCTGGCATAGGACAGGGAGAAACATGAGACTCGAGAGGTCACTACTGACTTTATCTTAACTATAGAGATATACACATAGCATATAAAATCATTAAGAAATTTGGGATAGTGGAATGTGGATTGGATACAATAATGTGGATTGGTTTGAATTAGACCCAAGAGCAAGAAAGATATAAACAATTTATATTTTAAAATGTTTATTAAAACAATAACAATGATATAAATTAAAGTAACACAATGGCAAGGATTGCATAACTTTAAATATATATATTTAACAAAGGCAGGCATTTTATAATGAATGAGACAGTTATCAGTACAGCGGTCTCATATTAACATATTAAAATAAATGTATATGCGGTTTATAAATCATGCCTAATTATATAACATACCCATCCTATTGTTCTTGGTTTGCTAAAGTGACAGCTTAGCAGAGATGATGAATGCATACAGCTCTAAGGTGGCTGTTATATATATATAAAATACATATTTTGCAAGTTCATCCGTGTTAAAAACTTTTAATATTAATATACTGACGTTTCGACTTGGTCACACAAGCCATCCACAGTGTTATAAAAGGTAGAAAGACGGTCGTAGAGGCGCTACAATCACTGATTTGAATAAAATGTTAAAATTCCACCAATAGCAAAAAATGTTAAATTTAGGAATGTTTTTTAAAAAAATCTTTCCAAATAGGAGGAAGTTTACATGTATCATCTCGCTTATTGATACAATCTGGCCTTTTAAGTATCTCAATGGCTTCTCTAATTTTGCATTGGTAGAGATTATCACATCTGGATATAATCCTGGTACTAGAGAAATCAATTTTATAACCTGAATCTATAGTATGGAGTGAGAGTGCTGATGATGATGAGTGTTGTTTAACTGCATTAGCATGCTCATCTCTCCTAACACTGATGCGACGATTACTCATACCTATGTAAGAAGCTTTACAATTTTTACATGAGATTTGATAGACACCATGAGATTCAAGAGGGATTGAATCCTTAGGCTTGGTTATTATATTGCTGATCTTTTGATGAGCAGAAAATGCTGTATCTATATTATAGCGTTTTAATATACATCCGATACTGTCTGTAGTTCGTTTTACATATGGAACACAAATCCTAATAGCTGATTTATCATCTTTTTGTTTCCTATTTTGTCTATTTTGGGCTTGAAATAAGGCTTTTTTTATAAATTTGTAATTATAACTATTTGCTAATAAAACACTATTAAAATGATTTATTTCTTTTTTCAGATGTGTCTCATCTGAAAGGTTAATTGCTCTATTTAAAAGAGTTTTGGCTACAGAAACTATCTGAGTTGGGTGGTGATGAGAATGGAAATGCAAATATCTGTCTGTGTGTGTATCCTTTCTGTAAATAGAAAAAGATAAACTATTTGGTGTTAAACAGCTTCGTATATTTGAAAGAACGTGGATTAAGAAATGTAAGTTACTTTGTAATTTATCTTTTTTATTAGCATGCAAAAATCACAATGTTATACCCACTTGCTGTAAAATTGTGTTTCACAAGAACAATTATAATGTTAGTAAAATTCTAAGGAAAACTAGCAATATTATTTTAAACTCTTTTATTAAAGAAACTCGGAAAAATTTAGACAAAATTGATAAAGTATTGCTACATTTACGTTTATTCCTTAGTAATAAAATACATCCTTTACTGTGGACTAGTTTTGATCGTATTGCAAGTTTTAGATCGTTTAAAGATTCGGAATTTGTAATAGCAAAGCAAAAGAAAAAATTGCAAATGCTAATTAGAACACAATCCCCAAACATTATGTATCCAAATCAAAAAACCGTTTATAATTTATCTAGGAAAGCCTTCTCTACAGATGAAATTTCGGTTTTAGAAAAAGGTTTCAATTTTGCTTTAACACCTTCCCGGATACCTTTTGAGAAAATTGTTTGTAATGTTGAATCAGCTCTCGATAAAATTGATTCTACATCGGCTGATTTGGCTAGAGCTGAGATTTGTAATATTTTTAAAAAAGCTAAGCTTCCTAAAAATAATATTTCAAAGAAAGAAAGACAAGCATTAAATAATATAAAATCGGACAAATTCAATTGTTATACTTCCAGCTGATAAAGGTAATGCCACAGTCGTAATGGATCGTGACATTTACCATAATAAAATTTTAGATCTGCTTAATGATAAAACTTATAAACTATCAAAAAGAGATCATACTACGTATTTGGAAAAAACAACAAAAGCTATTATTAATAAATCACTTATTGAAACAGAGATAAAAAATAAAATTATCCCTCGTGAAAAATCTTGTCTGTCCAAAATTTTATGGACTTCCAAAAATTCACAAACCAGATATCCCCCCTTCGTCCAATAGTAAGTGCAATAGGTTCTCCAACTCATATTTTAGCCAGATACTTTTCGGATTTCATTAAACCTACAATCCCATCTATTAAATCATATATTAAAAACTCTTCATTTTATTTCTGTTTTAAAAAGTTTAAAAATTAAGGCTAATGACATTCTGGTCAGTTTTGATGTCGTGTCTTTGTTTACAAACATTCCAATTGATGAAGCTTTAAATATAATCTCACAACGTTGCAATTTACCAGACCATATTATTGCTTTAATTAAACATCGTCTCTTAAATACATATTTTGTATACAATGGACAGCATTACAGACAAGTTTTTGGTACTCCTATGGGCTCACCTATCTCAGGAGTAATAGCTGATTTATTCATGGAATATATAGAAACTCGTGCTTTAGAATCATCATCTTTAAAACCTCTCATTTGGCTCAGATACATAGATGACACTTTTGTCATATGGCAACATGGAAAAAATAAATTAGATGATTTTTTCTTACATTTAAATAATATGCATCCTCATATTAAATTTACAATGGAGACAGAGTCTGATGGAAAACTCCCTTTTCTTGATGTTCTAGTCACCAGAACACCAAAATCGTTTATCTTTTTCTATTTACAAAAAGGATACACACACAGACAGTTATTTGCATTTCCATTCTCATCATCACCCAACTCAGATAGTTTCTGTAGCCAAAACTCTTTTAAATAGAGCAATTAACCTTTCAGATGAGACACATCTGAAAGAAGAAATAAATCATTTTAATAATGTTTTATTAGCAAATAGTTATAATTACAAATTTATAAAAAAAAGCCTTATTTCAAGCCCAAAATAGACAAAATAGGAAACAAAAAGATGATAAATCAGCTATTAGGATTTGTGTTCCATATGTAAAACGAACTACAGACAGTATTGGATGTATATTAAAACGCTATAATATAGATACAGCATTTTCTGCTCATCAAAAGATCAGCAATATAATAACCAAGCCTAAGGATTCAATCCCTCTTGAATCTCATGGTGTCTATCAAATCTCATGTAAAAATTGTAAAGCTTCTTACATAGGTATGAGTAATCGTCGCATCAGTGTTAGGAGAGATGAGCATGCTAATGCAGTTAAACAACACTTATCATCATCAGCACTCTCACTCCATACTATAGATTCAGGTCATAAAATTGATTTTTCTAGTACCAGGATCATATCCAGAAGTGATAATCTCTACCAATGCAAAATTAGAGAAGCCATTGAGATACTTAAAAGGCCAGATTGTATCAATAAGCGAGATGATACATGTAAACTTCCTCCTATTTGGAAAGATTTTTTTAAAAAACATTCCTAAATTTAACATTTTTTGCTATTGGTGGAATTTTAACATTTTATTCAAATCAGTGATTGTAGCGCCTCTACAACCATCTTTCTACCTTTTATAACTCTGTGGACGGCTTGTGTGACCAAGTCGAAACGTCAGTATATTAATATTAAAAGTTTTTAACACAGATGAACCCGCAAAATATATATTTTATATATTTAACCCATGCAAATCTTCATTTTAACATATATATATATATTAATAAAGTAAGCAAATAAATAAGCTCAATAGCATGCAGATTCAACCTGATAGCCAAGATTCAAACTTCAGTCTATAAGCTGAATAGTTAACTAATAAGGAGGAAAAGAACTGGTTACCTTTAGATTTACATATATATGCTATGGCGCTTTATAAAATATTAAAGAATAAGCTTGCAGTGCAAGTGATTATTCAGGAGCTTCAGCATCAAATGCTCAGTTTGCTCTTAGACCGGGCAGTTTGCTGCTAATTATAAATGAACAGATACGTTCAGGAACTCGGATTGGCTTTATGAAAACGGTCTGGACCCTCATGTTCCAGTTCTAATAAGCATAGCCATACCAGAACTAAAGATGGGGCGGTATGTCACGTGAATCCATTTGAAAGGTGCAGCAAAACGTAAGTTCTATATAAAGACACGCAATGCACACACAATAGAACAATGTGTATAATTAATTAAGGGTGCCTAAAACAGATAGCTTCTATCTGTCAAACTAACTCACCAGTTCTTTAAAGTAGCATTATAATTATGCTAATAAAAAGGACTTAACTGTAAATTTCACCACTTCATTTAAAAAATTTGACAATTTGTAAGTTATAATAATTCTAAAACTTTTGTTTTCTTGTTTCACAGAAAATGGCAATTTTAAAGGGATTTAAGATAAAGAATGATAGACTTACTATAGATAAAAAGAAATCTATTGAACAATAAATGAATGTAAAAAATGATTATATAAAAATGGAATACAATAAAAAAGATATTAGAAGAGTTTTGAATAGTAAAACTAAGATAAAGTAAATTATGGGAAAGGAAAAAGGAAAATAAAAATAAAGATGGATGGGTCAATAATAAATGAATATCAATACCTTATTATAAAGATATATATATACTGTATATGATTTTAGGAAAACACGTTGAATAAGAATATGCGAATCGCTTGGAAGAATAGCAAATTGTTGGGGAAATGGGTATCCAATGTGAAAACAGAAAATAATAAAGGAAGTAAAATAGAATTAGTATACAAAATAATTTGTAGTTGTATTAAGATAATATATATGTCAGATGGGGAAAACAGCAATAGAAAGGGGAAAGGAGCTTAATGTGGCTATTGATAGGAAGGATATATGTTCATTACTTAATATTGGTTATAGAATGAGATGTATGGAAGATATGGAAGTTATAAAATATGTTAAGGATTATAACAGAAGGAAATATTATGAGACAATATATATTCAGGAAAATATGAGTAAATGTATTAATTTAGTTAAATGATGTGAAATTAAGTATTAAATAGGCATTAAAGGACAATTGGAAAATTTAATATATCTTTGTTTTAGGGTTTTTTTTTTTGTTGTTTGTTTGTTTTTTGTAAGTTAATACATATATATGTAAATAATTAATTGTGGAAGAATATGTTATTTTTAAGAATGGTTATTAGAAATATAAGAAAAATGATATATAATTTAGTTTATAATTCAATATAGAGTTTATGTAAAATAATATATAATTTATAGTGTATAATATATGTATAATTATTTAATTGTAGTTAATGTGATTTTATTTATTGTATAAAAATAATATATGTATATGTAGGGGAGGGGGGTGAACGTTAGGTAGTATTGTTAGATATGAGTCATGTCATTGTATTAGAAAAGTGTATTTTGAAAAGACCCTAATATAGGGTAAAAACCTGTTCAATGATAAAGAAAATATTTATTTTATATAGTTGTTTAATTTCAATTGTGTTGAAATCATTATTAATTATTTGAAAACAACATTATGGACAAATTTATGTTTGTTCATTGTTAAACTTTATTACATTATGTAATATTCACACATTCCCCTTATTGCTGAACAATATTCCTTCCAACACAAAGATGGTTTACACTTTTAAGATTTATAAACAAACACCATATAATATATACTTATAAAGAATTATTAAATAATTAGTTCAAACAGCTAGTGTTAAATATTGTCAAAAAATATTTAAAAAAACAAAACAGGATTTTAAATACCAGAAGAACATTTAACAGCAACTGTTCTAATTCATTGCTTATTATCACATCACCATTACATATTATACAGAGTCTTCCCATCATATCCACATTTTGAATAACATCAGAGAAATTGGGGTTTGAAAAAAAAAAAAAATTAGATGAAAAGTAAAGGAAATTACAAAAATTAAATTTGTATATTTTAGTTCACAGTGCTACCATCAATGTTGTGATCACAAAATGTCACAAGAAAATCATCGTTGACCTTTTTAGATATGTACAGTGGCAAAATTCAAAATCATTTAGTCATTGAATCTTTTCCTATAAACATGTTCTAAATAATTGCACTGTATATGCAAATGTATGCAAAAAATATAATGTATAGCGAAGTCATGATGTGCTATATGAATATACACTTCTTCAATTATATGCTATCCAAAAGACTATAAATAAACCAAAAAAAAACACACAAAAATTTGAAAATTTAATAAATTTTACAATATGGCAACAGCCTTTTTTCATCTTGAAATATCATACATTATATCTATATATATAATCCATGTGAATGTATGTTTGTCTGTAAGGCTGTCACATCTTTCTATGTGAATGTATGTTTGTTCGTAAGGCTATCACATATCAAATTCATAACTAATTAAAAAAACTATCATGTTTGCCCAAAAATTTTAAAAAAAAACTTTAAATTTGTTTTTATCAATAAATACCTAACTAAACTATAATTTATATTATGAGCATTTTATGCAAAGAGGGTAATTCCACTCTTTATATCTAATAATCTGTCATTTTTATTATGAAGCATATTTTATGCAAAGGAAGTAATTCCGCCCTTAATAAACTGTAATTTTTGTAGTTGTCCTTAACACTATCAAATTAACATATCAAATATAACAAATATATTTCAAATTAATTTAGCTTTATTAATAGCTTGTTGAGTACATTTCTGAAGAGGCTGGGTTGCTCCAAACATTTTTTTTCTAGTTTTTCAACTGTGAATTTTTAACATTTATTTATATAATATAAAAATTCTTTGTTTAATTTACATTAGATCTTTAAAAAAATTTGTTAAAGCAACCAATTAAGAAAATGACAGCCTTTCCATAATCCGTGCACTGTGCTTTAAAAATAAAACAAATCAAAACTTGTAAATTCAATATATTTTATATAGAAGTAGCTAACTCTGACCACAATATTAGAACATTTTTATTAATAACACTCCAACTTATGTTGAAAACACATACATTTTATTCTCTGCTTTATTATCATTTATAAATTTGATTTACACTACTTTGCATAATATATAGGTATATGAGCACAGACTTTCACATGACCCACCACTCTCCACTCTAACTCACAACACTGATACACTTGAACACATATATGTCGGAAAGATAAATAATCACCAATATATGTATTTCATGCTAAACCAGCAATCATCAGTTGGTCCAGATTACCATCTCTACACATATATGCTATAAGTGCTCGGATATATATATATATACAAGAATCTCGGCCCCAGGGTGGTCTTTGAGCATTCCATCATCAGATTTTCAATTGGATGGACAGTTGAAGAGTTGGAGTGTGGAGTAGATTGAAGCCTGTCCATTAAAGTATGAAGATTGGCTATCTTAATATATATCTGAGCACTTATAGCATATTTATGAAGAGACAGTAATCTGGACCAACTGATGATTGCTGGATTAGCATGAAATACGTATATTGGTGATTATTTATTTTTTGACATATATGTGTTCAAGTTTATCAGTGTTATGAGATAAAGTGGAGAGTGGTGGGCCGTGTGAAAGTCTGTGCTCATATACTCTATATATTACATATATAGACAAAGGTATATAATAAGCCTGTGTTTCAGTTACTACTTTGCATAATAAAATATTGTCTAAGTATAATGCTAAAAGTGTTATGAATTTTAAAATCATTAAGGACTTAAAAACAACAAAACAAATAGAATGGGAATACTTTGCGGATAATGAAACTGCTTTTTATTTCAATAAAAAAAACAATTATTGAAGAAATAGAATATTGTCCAGAGCATATTTAATTATGATGAATAAATATATGATATAGTATTTTTTTCTTTTTGAGTGAATGTGAACACACACATTGTAAATATAAAGGCCCTTCAATTCATTGTTAATAACTACTTTTTTTTTTAATTTTGTTTATAGTATAATCTCAATTTGCATATGCATGTTATATATATATATATAAGCATCTGCATTATTTATACATGTTGAATGTACTGTAAACTTGCAGTTCAATAAACAATATGTATTGTAGCATAATTAAGCTTATCCACAAAATGTGAGCTATTAACACAATATGCAATAAGATACCAAGGAAGACTTGGAACACAATATAGTGGATATCAAATCTGCATAAAATTAGCTGTAAGTTGTAAAATTTAGTATCTCCACTGGGAAAAATCAAATAACATGAGTGTGGGGAACTAAATATATTTTCACTCCCGAAAGAATGAAAAAGAATACAAAAATAGTACATTTAATTGGTTTTAATATTTTAATATTATAATTTTTAAATTAAACTCTGTATGTGATATTATGTACTGTATGTACATAAGAAAAATGGCCAAACTGTGTTAAAAATGTATACAGAATTCTAATTTTTCTTACATTGGTTATTTCTGTTGAAGTTTTAATATTTATAACTTTAAAATCAAATTGTTCCTAAGTATTTTCTGCATTCCTATGTCTTTAAAATACCATATAAGTTTCACTAAAGACATGGATAGAAGTAAATGCTATATTTAAATATTTAATTATGTATACCATTTTATATATATATTAAAAAAAACTATTGTAACTGTATCGAAGGTGTTTATTCCTCCGTCCACTGTTTAATGGCGCTAATGAGGAGGGATGATTACTTTCCATATAGTTAGTGTAAAATTTATCAAACATTAAAAAAACCATTATAGTGTCTTTTGTTTCGCAATATTTCAATTTTCAATATCTTCCAGATTGTTTCACGAGTATAGCCACACATACAGTCATGGACAGAGAGATTCACCAAACTGACAGCAAACAGTTATAAAAAGCCAAATGGAAATATAAAATGGCATTTGGTTTTTTGAAATAATTTCTATAATACATCTATCCCATTTCGTTACTGTTGTTTTATTCTCTGTAGTGTGTTGCAATATTAGTGGTAGAACTGTGGAGGTTGGAGCCAATGGATTGCAATCCAGGTTTGTCTAATCTAGAGTGCAAACTTCTTATAAACTCCTGTGCAATAAATCACTTAATTATTGCTATTATTATTACCAGTGAGGTCTTTTGTCCTTTATTTCACCATTTAGGCATCCTTTTCTCATAACCACGTGCAGTTAAAAATAGATTATTAATATGGCTAATTTTTCTCTCATAATATAAACAGAACTTATTTCTTTAAGAATATCCTTTGCAAGAAACCTTTAATTCATAAAAAAAAAAAGTGTTCATTTTGGGAGTACCATTTTCCAAGAGTGTTCAATGTTTTATCTACTACAACCAGTCATTGAATAAGTCTTTATATATCGGTTATTAAAAATTCAATCAACCTCAAACTCGTCTACCAACATAGGAAAATTTTATTCTTATTACAAATGATCTACTTTTTATTCCCATCCTATTAATTATCTCATATAAATATTAAAAACTAATTGATTCATGATGAATTGCTATTACTAATGCTTACGTCAGATCGTGTTATTTTTAAATCCAAATCAAGAATCAGAACTGTATGTGTGTGCGTGCTTTAGCACTACTTATATTATTAATTGCAGTGCATATCAGTGATATCAATATTAAAATAAAATTTAGCATTTAAGCAAGCTTTATTTACAGCCCTTTCTTAACCTTTAAGAGCAGTAAAATGATTGCCGGGTAATTGAAGTTAATCACGTGACTGGAGTCTATCAGTTTTTCCTGTCTGATAATTAAATTCCTATCCAAGCTGATCCTCTGAGTGTAATTTCGCAGGCAATTCTCTTTACTCTACATTCAATTAATTTCTCCGGCCACTTTCAATGTCTTCTGTTTTTTATTTTACCTTGGACAGAAAAACTAATAAACTCTTCTTTGGAAATTGAGTAGGAGACATTTAAATTAGCCTCGGACATAAAGTAAATTAGGAACAACAATAATGGGCAGCTAATACAAAAGGGATAGGGAAATAAATCGTAAACAAAAAGACTTTCGCTATAAAGAATAATTATTTTGACATAAAGACATACAGAGTAAGACTGAAAGAAAATGCAACTTTTAACTTTTGATGGTAAGCCAATTTAAACAATAAACTAGGTAAAGCTAATTCAAGTTCGGAAAGCAAAAAAAAGGGGGTGGGGTAAAATTTTTAAACAACTCCTTTTAGAGAATGGCTCCTGCTATAGTGTTACATCAACGAGGGGGTTCTCTCTCTGACCAGGTAAATTTTAGAATATTTTTCCCAGTTACAATCTTAGGATTTTCCTTGTAAGTAATGTAACTAGCCATATAAAGGGGGGGGGGGGGTGAAACAGTTTGCTGCAGAGCAAACAAGTAGTGGCTATTCCATCCTTATTTCACATTGTAGCTAAACATAATTAGGCATTCCTTTACCAACCAATGTTAGATGGTTTATTGCTTTAATAAAGGACTAACTACCAGCAATAAAAAGCATAGCTGACGTGAAAAAAATTAGATTTGGTTTGGGTTCAATTTCTAGGCTGTGGGCATGGCGCCATGTGTGTAATCTCTGCACCTTGAGAACCTTTCTTAGCCACCTATTAGTGACTCATAAGAATTAAATATTTATTAACTATAAAGTATAAGATACCAGTTTACTGTCGAATTGATGAGTCAAGCAAGGATGCACAGATATAATTGTAATATGCAGTCTGGACTACTAGTGGGGCAAGTACCATACTCTTTTGGAGTATTAAACCATTACTTTTTCCCTACAGATAACATAAAAAATAAAATAAAAAATTACCAGTTAGTAACATATGAAGAAATGTCAAAAATTCTATACTGGCTAGAAATATGGAGCACCTAGTCGCTTTACAAGTTTTGGGGTGATGATTTCAAAACAGGAATTCAGGTGAAGACTTGTTAAGAATAATATGAAAATCACTAAACCTAACTGAATAAGATTAGGTTTGAATTTACACTATAAGCACACATAGGATAATAAAAATTATTTCATTAAGGCATATTATAAAATAATCTATTCATTATAATCAATTAGCTGCTGGGAATGTCATATGCTGTTAAAGTCCTAGAAAAAATTGATCCGCTTGGATTCAGAAACCTTTACCACTCAGGACCATCAACCTTCCAGTGGGCTAACTCCCACAGGGCATCCAACTCATTACAAAATTATATTCTCCTGAAAGATCGGTGATGCTAGTAGGCGACCAGTAGTAAGACAGGCCCGCCACAAAATAATCAAATAATTTATTGCTCAGAAGTTCATAGAAAATCGAGTACCTAGGTATCAGAGCTGGAACCTTGAACCATGGTCATTGTGCTCCACATTCAGCCCCGCTCCCACTACACAAAACTATATAGGGCAATTTATCCTGGAGACGGCCAAAACACCAAGCCTTCAATAAAAACTTAATATACATCAAGTTTCATGATTTCATGATTAGAAAAAAAAATCAGAATTAATCGATATACTTTTTCGTTTTCTTTTTTTTTAATGATGACAACTGTGAACCAATACACTGACTCAGATTTATCCAATAATATCAGTTTGGACATACTCCATTTGTCTTGGAAATTTTGAGATTCTTTTTTTACAATAATAACAAAAAGAAAAGTGATTTTTGTAAATCAATTGGTTAGAAAAAAGCTGCGAAAAAAGCTGCATTATATTCCTTTGCTTTTTAGAAGAAAGGCTTCACAAAACGTCCTTCTTCCTCAAATTGGTCAATATTTTTCTCTTTTTTTTTTCATTACTAAATAAAAAGCAGGTTGAAAAACTTGGGGGTGAGGGAAGTGTGTATACAATGAAGATCAATAAAACATACCCAGTAAACAAATTCGCACACTTTATAAATTGATTAATTATCTTGTTTCTTTTTTCTGGGGATAATTTTTAATAATGTTTCGATTAGTAACTAACAAAGAACTTCTTAATATTTTGTATCTTAAATTTTCTTTCAAATTCTTATTTAAATAAAAAAAGCTGTAAGAAAGTGCTTTTAAAAAACCGTCAATGAATAAACAAAATCGTAATTTCATTTAATTTCTTTTTTTAGAAAAAAAAAAAAAGGATGTTTATTAATATCCTTTAATTATATAAGTAAAACTAAATAAATTCTAACTTTACTAATTCTTAACAGAGATGCAAAGCCATAGCAGAAAACAGTTTTCTATCATTATTTTTAATCATTGTCGATCCACTGCAGGTTGAAGATTTCTCCAACTTTAATCCAGTTTCTATGTCTAGCCTATCTTCTCCACATTATACCAGCATACTTACGTTTTTCAATCAATTAACCTCTTATGTGGTCTTTTTCCAGGACTTCAACAATTTCTTCGAATCCAGCTTAAGATTTCAATTGCCTATCTATTATCATCTCTTCTACCAATATATCCATCTCAATTCCATTTAACTTTATTTAATTCTACCAATCATATCTTTAACTATTGATTGTTTTCTTACCCATGTATTTTGATTTCAATCAAACTTTCTATACGGCTATTTAATTTGTGATTACACCACATAATTTGTTATATAAAATACATGAATTTAAATTCAAAACAATTTTATCTTGGTAGTGGTAAAAAGATAACGAGTCCAATAAATTGTCTACAATAGCTCCTCACCAAACAGTAACTCACCAGGCTTGCCAACTGCCAGATGGTGAGGTTTGAGATTTACTCATCTTGTTTCAAGTCTCGACTATGGATAACCAGATACTCATTTATCACTCAATATTAGACAATTTGTTGAAATAGCTAAAGACAGCTGCCTGAGACAAAAATCCTAACTTCTTGAAATGAATTCACTTGGCCTGGATTCAAATATCAGGTCATTAGGCATAATAACCAGATAAGCTCTCACTGTAATAAAAAGGTTTTATTTTATTTTGACACAATTTGTATAAATGTTTGGGTGGAGCCTGATTTACAGTGAACAATATCCAGTAAGCCCACTGCTCAGAAAAGGTTGTCCACATCTAATGTAGACCTAATTGCCAAAGCAATAGCCTAAGATTCGAATCAGATAAACTTGGAAAATGTTTCAGATAGCTAAGGATTATTTCAATGCACTCCTATGAGCCCCCCCCTCCACCCAAGTTGAATAACCCATAGCCAATCTCACTAATCACTCAATTGTTTCGTCACCAAAACAATGTCTAGCTATCCATAACCAGGGGATAAAAGTTTCGTAATTAATCAAAGTGAATCAGTTGAGTATCAATACAATTGCAATATGACTTTTCCTAGCAATGATGGAGGCAAAATGTTCCTATATTAGCATCCTTGATTGAAAAAATAACAATAATATTCATCTTTCGTTCACATTAGCCTGAAAAAATAACAATAATATTCATTTTTCGTTCACATTAGCGCCAAGCATCAATTGAATTCAGATGTACCTATCAATCATTTTGCCATAATGTTAATAAAAGCAGTCTGAAATGAGATTGGTAAAATATATAACTGCTAATACAGGATTAGCCCCAAAATTTACACATGAAAATGGACTCAGATTCAAAATGTATCAGGGCATTATATTAAATAACAGAATAAAAGGCAAAAGTGATTGCAGATGGATACAGTCCAGAATGATATACCTCTGGCTAAAAGATCAATTAGCAAAAAAAAAAAACACGTATAATGTGATGTAAAATGACTTCCCCTCAAATGAAATGAAAAGTTCCATAATATTAAATAACAGAATAAAAGGCAAAAGTGATTGCAGATGGATACAGTCCAGAATGATATACTTCTGGCTAAAAGATCAATTAGCAAAAAAAAAACAAAAAACACGTATAATGTGATGTAAAATGACTTCCCCTCAAATGAAATGAAAAGTTCCATATATTGATTATATCCCAGATATCCTAATAATCAAGTTGAGCATTCCCTTTCTGCAAACTCCTTACATAATACAAGTAACTCATCTATTTCTGGCTCCTTGTTACCTAATTGTTTTTCCAACTCTGTCACACTTCTTTTCCTCCTATCCCATTACAATAAGTCATTATGTTAACTGTGCTACCCTAACTCATATTACGAATTTCCCTATAAACATGAATATATCAATATACACTGCCAATTGATTTATTTCTCAATTCTGTTCTTTTCACTGAGCAGATCTTCACAGATACATCTTCCCATCTTTATATCAATCAGCAAGATCAATCTTCTGTGATTTTTCTTCTTGTTTCCATCCACCATTTCCTCCAAAATATCTTTCATTAAACTATTTTTTTCTTTTTTGGATATGTTCAATTCAGTTTCTCTTTCTCATTCATAATTTCAAGAATCAATCTTTTTTTGTCCATTTACTCTGTCCAAAACTTCATATATTTTATTCATCTGACTAATTTTCTCCATTCTTCTCCACATCCACAGCTCACAGGATCCCAATATGTTTCTAATTCTGTTACTGCTCATTTTCCACATAAATTTAACAATCATACAATACTACACTCCACACATAGTATTTAATTAATCTTTTGCTTAATTCTCTCTTCAAAGGTCCACAAAATATTTTCTCTTAATAAATGTGTTCTTTGCTAATGCTATCCTTTTAACTTCATCTTCACTTCTTCCATCCTCACTCAATCAATTGCCCAACATCTAAATCCATTCACCTGTTGAATTATCATATATATATATATATATTCCTTTTGCATTCCTTCCAAACTATAAACACTTCGTCTTCTCAACGTTAATCTTCATTCCGTATTTCATACATCTTTCCTCCAATTTATTCAACGTATTGTGGAGATTATTTTCATTCTCAACTGTAAGAATCACATTATGTGCAAATCTTATAAATTTTATTACATATTTTCAATATTAGCTCCTCCATGGTCTAAATATTTATTTAGCATATCTTCAAAATAAACATTAAAAAGTACAGGAAACATGCAGCATCTTTATTCAACTGCCATCTAATATTCATTAATTACTCAATGCTTACATAATGTGATATTAGAATAGACAAAAAAATGTTACTATGGCCAGAGATAGATTTTATAACTGTAAGATGAAATTGGTGGTGTGCTCTAAGAAGTCGACTGCAAAGCAGATATGAAAGACAAATTGGTATAATTCAAAACTGTATACAGGGGGTCGATAAACTTTTGACATGCAGACCTCATCATGAATAATTAAACCATCGATAGGGTGGATAATTATATATATGATACCCACACATTATTATACCTCTGTATTTTCAATAGGTGTTATGGATTCTTATTAGTCAAATTTTATGCTAAATAACAGCGACATAATTTCATTTTTAAAACTATTTACCAACAGTAATACAAAATGAAAGTATATACAATAAATAAAACATAAAAATTCAAATACTAAAATGAGAATTAAAAATAATTATATGATAGGGCTTTAAACTGTATTTTCAAATGTTGTAAGCTTACAAACAGCTAGGTTTCTTTACTCAGTTTTAAAAAATGTAATCATTTAATATTTGTGAGAGGGTAAATAGAACATAAATTTACTGAAAGGTAATATGTGGAAGTGAGAAAAAAATGTCTAGCAAATACCTTTAGAAATTAATACCGAAACTCATTTTAAAAAATTTAACCCAGTATTCTTGTTCTTTAGCGGCCCCTGGCAGAATATTTTCAATTATAGTAGTTTATTTTAATCAGCTTCAAAAGATTTAATTATTTAAATTTATGAGAGGGTAGATTTGAATGAGATTCAGACTATCTTACAAAGCATTTTTCTGAATTTAAATCGAATAGTGAAGTGGCGTCCACAGCAGGTACATTAGCATCCAATAAGAGTATCAAACTCTCCATACAGTAGTACCACCAAGTGAGAGTCTTTGTAATCAATGGATGCAATAAGGTAAAATCCCTATCTAGTGCCTACTCATCCAACATTCCCAAACTAGTTCTAGCTTATGGCTTACATCAGTGAGAAGTCTTGAATTTGAGATCACTGCACCTAAAATCTTAAGATCTAATGCAACCCTCCAGTAGTCACCTTTTACCTATTTGGCTCACTATAAATCTAGGAGCCCAAAATGAAAACACCACAATGTTTCCAACCCAAGCTTGTTTGCTTGTATGGTCATATAGATCTGAACTCACTTCAGCATCTAATACATTTTAGTGTCTTTGGTTTTTCAAAAACCACAGTGGCCATAATCCTATGGGCAGGATAGATATAAAATCAACAAAACCTCACATGATCACCATTTCATATGCTACACAAGGCTTGCACTTGGTGGCACTACTGTATGGAAAGTTTGGTACTCTATCTTATTAATAGCAAATGTAAGTATATGAAATGATGATCATGTGATGTTTTTAAACATTAGCATCCATTTCCAGTTCGGTAAATATTCCAAGTTTTTATTAATTGAATAATCTTCTGAATTAATACGTGACACAAAAAAGTTTATTTGCTTCAAATTATCTTCATGCTTTAACATCTTGCAAAAGAGGAAGTTGTAACAACTTCCAAAAATCAAAGTGTGCTACTTCTTGAATTTTTTCGGTCTTAAACATATTCATATTTACTTCAGAGCATGTCTAGAGTTAGATGCGAACAATGAGCACGTTTCTTTAATATGAGAATGTTCAACATATGACAAGATCAATTTCTTCATCAAATAATTGTTTTTGCTATTCAAACTAATACAGTATTTTTTTTTTAAATCTATTTCAAAAAATTAGATTCCTGTTTGTTTACTGCCAGTACCACAGATTGGAAAAACATATCTATGCATAAAAATGATGGGTGGAGTTTCAACTAAAAACATTCAGTTCTTGAGTCCAACATGCTATCATTTTGCTAAAATATACAGGGCAACACTTTTACATTGAAAAATAGAGCAAGCCTGCATAGAAAACTTGAGTTTTGTTTTTAAAGATTGGTGATTCATAAAAAGACTGTAGTTTAGAAGCTTAACTTTTGTAATTTAATAGCTTGAATAGTGGAATAAAAAATTTAAAACTGAATCACTTGATCGATACTATGCATTCTGATTAGTAAACTTTAATCAAATAGCTATCTAGCAATCAAAGTTACTTTCATTACAGTTACATAATACAGATTCCAAAGTGGAGATTAAATTTCACATATAAATACAGAATTGAAACATGAACTCTTATTACTTCAGGTTATTTCATAGCAATATGGCAAGACCATAGCATATGCTTATCTTATTATGCTTAACAGCAGTTATTTTGACTTTACTCTAGTGCCATATACTGCAAAGTTGAATAATCAATAGATATCAGAGGGTATATAATACAGAAACTGATCTGAAGATGGGAATATTATAGCACTATATCACATGATGCCTATTGATTACTCAGACTTACAGTAGATAAAATGCAGAAACTGATCTGGAGATGGGAATATTATAGCACTATATCATCTGATGCCTATTGATTATAAAGACTTATAGTAGATATAATACAGAAGCCAATCTGGAGATAGGAATATTATGGCACTATATCACTTGATGTCTATTGATTACTCAAACTTACAGTAGATGGCTCTAGGAAATGATGAAAGTCAACCAAAAAGACAACTCCAATGTCTAGTCAAATAAATGTTGTGAACAAGTAGATATTAATTATAAGTAATTCTTCGTTATGAGGTAGGTATAAGATAAGCAAAAATCAGCTAATAAATAAGAATTGAAACTAAGTGTATACTGATAACTGTTCGTCACTAAAAGGCAGCAAGATACTTAGAGATCAGGCAAATTATTTTCATATATTCTTCATTGCAAGGTCATTAAATAATGTTCAAAATGCTATTTTATATATAATACTTTTTTATTATTTAGTTTGCTATGAATTAATCAACTACATTGATATACACTTATATACGAAATAAAAAATCATATAACATTAAAAAAAACTAGCTAAAAAATAAAATTTTACTACAATTCTCTCATGACCATGGTTTTATCTATTAACAAATAGACCTTCTCAAGTGAAATTCAACTAGATATGAACAACAAATATATATAAAACAGAATTTCATTTGAGTGACATCTATTCGTTAGTAGATAAAACCTACAGCCATGAAAAAATTTTCGTAAAATTTTGTTTTTTAGTTAATATTTTGATGTTATATGATTTTCTACTTTATTTATCATTACTAATATAGCATTAGGCAATAAGTAAATTTTTATATTTATGTACATATGTAAAAAATACATAAAGTTCTTTTGGAATTGACTGATATACTTTTCTACCTATGCATATGCAATTTTCTAACGCTAAATAATACTTTAATAAATACCGTTCTCTGCCCGCACAAGTCTTCGTATCTATTTCGAAAACTCTGCAAAGACGAAATATTTAACTTACCTGGAAAAAAAAAAAAGAAAAACGAATTGATAAGAAACAAAGCAACAATTTTTTACACATACATAAATCAATATAATCAACAGAAATTTTTATTGTTTTAGTATAATTGTAACATAAACATCATGAAAATAAAAGATTGGTGGGTATATATCGTAGTATAAAATTCATTTCATAATCTTAAAAAAAGTAATATTTTAATAAATCTCAAATATTTTTTGTTTTTTAACTATATAAAGTGATTTCAAAATGGATGACATATGGTAGTCCCATGTATGCACCCATTTTAACTGCAAGCCTTTTCGTCTCTCATGAATTGTTTCAGGTTTAATATTATGCAAAATGAAATTAATGGATGTAAAATCAATAAAAATCTTCATGCTCTTAAACTAAGACGCTTTAGATTGACCTATATAACTATATTTAGGTACCAAAAATAAAATGGCCACTCAAAAGTCTATCTTGTGCTTTGCTTTGAGAGTATCCTCAGAACTCAACAAGACATAGTTGAGCACATGATTACAGTGCATGTGCTTAGAGTGTAAATACCGCCTGTTTAAATTATACATTATCTCTGTACTAGCAAACAAAAACTGAATATTACATAGTTCTAAATATCTGCAATCCCATCAATATCATAACTTTCGGACACATATTTGCAAGATTGATGTCTTCATCTTCACTTACCACTTTTTTCCCAAAATTGGTACATTATGACTTAGTTCACTGCTGCTTTCAATTGGCACACTAAATTCTCAATAAAACCTTAAAACTTTTTTCAGCATATACGTAGCCCTCTTAACTGCCATTCTCCTGCATACTTCCAGTCCTTTGCATGTAAATCTTTCTTTTTCATGACTGCAGGACAAATAGTACCCGAGCCAATAAGCCACATATGACTCTCACAGATTTCCATTATTTAACAGTTGAATATAATTTGTGCTTAAATTTTAGCTTTTGTTCTTAGATGTCAGCTGTAATCAGTAATCAGAAAGAGAAAAATAGCTCTAACCAGAGAAATTCCTTCCATGTTCCTACAATAGGAAGCATATTTTGATATTATTTTACTTCACATCGATGTTAGCAGGATGACTTTAATATTTATTAAATATTTATTTTTTCTAAAAAATATATACTATTTGACTTAATTTAATAAGCTTGTTATTTATAAATGTAAATATAATGAGCATGCAAACCGCTCTAAACAAGCTTGGACCCTAGATCCAAAATACAAACTCAAGCTTTAACTAGCTGCAAAAATTGGGAAAAGGATAAAAATTGAGTTACAAGATTTTATCATAAGACTAAAAAAACAAAATTAATAAAAACATATAAAAAAAACTGTTGAACTGTTAAATTATTTTTTTCCCAACAAGTTGGAACATAAAATACTGAAAACCAATTAATGTGAATAATATTTTATCTATACTATTTAATAAATTGTTTTTCTCTTTACCAATAAAAATTGTAATTATACATATGCGATTTTTTGCATGTGTTATTGAAGCTGTAATTATACTATAATGTTTGATATGTCTGCTTAGCGCTTTCGAGATTTAGTATTCTAATCTCATACTCATAGCTTTCCAAATGAAGACTGTTGTAATTTATTGTACACATATGCAAATGAGCTTGAATTTTTAATTAGTCCCTTGTTTTGGAGAGAGCAAAGCATTCCTCTCTTCTATTAATGGCACTGAGATCATTTGCTATGTAAAAAGCTTCTTTGACTTTTCTTTTGGCATCATTCTTCTCTGTGCAAATTATTTGGGCAGAACTGGGTTCGAACACATGGCTTGTAGCTGCTTGGTGGTCCCAGAAGATTAATGTTCCTTCATTTTTATTTTTAATTCTGTTGTATGCATACCTGTGTTGGTAAACTTCTTGTGTTGATGTTAGCCAGAGTCTCACTGTAGTAAGATTCCTGGCAGTCTAATTGAGGGCATGCTATTTTATAACCACATGAGGGGCTTGATCTTTTTCTATTTTATCTTTGGAATTATTTATTAGTCGGTTAGTGTTAGGAGGTATTCTAAAGCTAAATTTGAAATCATTAGTCAATTTTTTAGTAATTTTTGAAGTTACGTTAGGTATAAATGGAATAGTTAAGTATTTCATATTGTTGAATAACAGCTCAGATTTAGTTATTGAATCATTACAGATAATGAATAAATAAAACATATTTCATCTTAATTTTTTAAAAAACAAAAAATTAGTAATGTTAATTGTTAATAATGAAATTGCACCCATCTTTAAAATTGGAATACAAATTAACAAATGAAATTTGCAATCAACATGCACAGACCTACTTTAATCTCTCTGGTTGTAATAGTTATTAAATTATTGAAAGAATTAAGTGATTGCCAAGTAGCCAATTACAAATAGGGATGGACCTAAATATATAGATCAGCATATTCTAATGAAATAAAGATATATGTGCCCTCTCCAACTGAATGGCAAGTTTACATGAAATATTTGAAATGATAATTGAGCAAACCATTTCAGTAAACATTAGTAATAAAACATAAAGACCAACTTAATCAGATGTGTAAATGTTTAGTAGCTCTCCTTAACAAAAGATATCAGGGAAGCTGAACAATATTAGACTTATTAGAGCTTAGATGAAAGATTGCCTGGAAATCCTGAATGCTCTAGGTCTCTTTGTTTGCCATGCATGATTTAAGGCCATACAGAGTCAGATTGCTGGAGCATAAATTCCTCAAACTAATATCAGCTCTGGCTCTTCTAACAGTCTAACTTCTTATGAACTCTCCATATAATAGTGCCACCTTGTGCTAACCAGAGTAATCAATGGATGCCAGAAGGCTTGTGCATAAAATCCCTATCTAGTGCCTACTCATTCAGTATTCCCAGACTAGTTTCTGGCTTGTGGCCTTCATGCACAAGCCTTCTGGCATCCATTGATTACTCTGGTTAGCACAAAGTGGCACTACTATATGGAGAGTTTTTTGCCTGTTTACTAACAGTTATGTGCTAGCATGAGATGGTGATCATGTGATGTTCTTATGAACTCCTGAGTTATAGATCCAATTGATTACTTTCATTTACCACATTTGGCAATGCTGACATAACATTCCGGAGATTAGATACGATATATATATATAGTAATCCAATCAACATTAATATGAATCTTACACAACATCTTATGTTCTTGGTATACTAATAAATTGGACTTTTACAAACATTAATAAAACTAAATTTCAAAGCCACCTTATAAAAATAAGAGATGGTTCTGATATCCTAATAATTAATCTATCAATAAGATGAAGTAAATGGCTAAAGGGAGCTTGAAGGTCTGGGTTCAAATCCTCTCTAATCTAGATTAAATATATATATACTATACTTGTATTTAAATAATGCAATAAAAAATAAAAATAAAGCCATCCAAAAAAATAACATAATTTTAAATGCATGCGGTAGAAAAGACAAAAACATGTATAGTATATATAATAAGATTTAAACTAATAGTTAAAAGGAAAATTAAAATATTACTGACAATAATCTAATTAACTACAAGAAAAATAATGTGAAAAAGTTCCTTCCATTAAGCAATAAAGAAAGAATAAGCGATTTATAATAAGAACTGAGTGGGATGATAAAATTCTATAAAATCAATCCGTTATTTGATTCGCTCGGATCGAATTTCCATTAAGAGGAGAAATTATAAATTCTTGTCTTTAAATGTAACTTCATGATGTTCAATTCAATTTACGATTATCAATTACTGAGAATAAAAAGCTTTAATAACTTATATACATATACTCGCGCACACAGCAAATTATAACAAAAACTAACCTACTTGAGATCATCCCTTTATTCAAATATAACAGCCTCTGAGGGCCAATGGTGAATAAAGAGATCAATATCCCAAGCAACTGCTTCTCTCAGAGAATCTGGGGCTTTTCTCCGTGAGAAATTAATATTCCCTCCATTACATAGTAATCGGTTTAATGTAATATCAACTAGCAGAATATGAACAGTTCTTAACGCAAATGGTAATCCTACAGCATAATAAGTTACTTAATCCAAAAGCTGTATATATAGATAGACCACCACGAATCCAATCATCTCTAATTCAAAAACTCCTATTACCAAGACAATCTCACAAAGTATTATTTTGATGTACTTACTGTCTTGTACAAAAATTTCCTATTGATATAAATGTAAGCATATTATTGGGGAAAAACTATGACAATTCCATTTACTGAAATATCCTAAATTAATGTTCTATGTGGTCCAGTATTGTATTAAAGTTGCAGTATCTGGAGCTTAATGCTGGCAAATTGTGGCTCCATTCTGTCCTGACCAATAAAAATAAACTCTTTGATTATTCAATATACTAATATTGCTTCAAACTCAGAAAAACATTGAAAATTTTAAATACAACCAATATTGAGCACTCTTGTCAAACTCAACCTTTTTTTACAAAAAAGTTAACATGGTTTTAAAGGTTGTTTTTTTATATAAAATATAGAAATTTTATTCAGAAATTTGGTTACAACATATGATGACAGTTAAACATAGAATATATTACATGATAATCAGGGGGATAACAGTTCAATATTGATATCTTGCTTGACACCAGCTAAAAGGACTAATATGAAGCATATCAGCAAGGAACGGGTCCAGAATAGTATCCTGTTGATAGGTGACCATGCTTGCATGTCTTATACAGTTCAACGATAAATCTAATCCTTTGTCCATACTCTGCATGATCAAATCGACCCTTGATATTGGAGGTTACTTCCATAAAACTCAGGGTCTGGGCAATAACCACGCAGAGCTAGGTAAGGGATGCAGGCCATTTAGCCTTAAATCACTCTCCAGGGTAGGAGCTTTCTATTCAGGAATGAAAGGAATCAGCTTTTGGGGGCTAGGTCAATAATTTCCATGTAGGATCGTAGATATAAGAGGGGGCCAAATTCTGGTCCTTTTTCCGAATTTTTTCCATTTTGTTAATATAGAGCTCGAGCGGACATTCCAGTGCATGATTAAAGGTGAGCCAGCACTGCATGGATGAAACTTCTCTTCACCTCCTCTGCCACTGTGTTTTCCTTCACCCCTATAAAGTCCTTATAGCCTCAATGTTAAATAACAATATGCCTGCTCTGTCAACTCTCATTGACAATATACTATGTGGATCCATCCCGGAGATACGATTAACAACATTTGTACTGTTCTCACTATGGGCACATGGTTTTAAATTTGTATTCAATATTTTCATTGTTTACCCTGAATATGAAGTGATATTAATATTGTTTTTAATTTGTGAATATGTTCTGTATTTTAAAGGTAACTCATTAATAAACTAAATCTATTATAGTATATAATCTATATAATAAATTGTTTTTCTCTTCACTAGTAAAATTGTAATTATAAGTATGCGACTTTTTTTTTCGCATTAAATAGTGAAGCTATAATTTTACTCTAATTTATAATAGCTTTGCTAAGCGCTTTCGAGATTTCATGTTTGAATCTCATACTCATAGCTTTGTAACTAACGATGTTATGATTATGCAAATGCGTTTGAATTTTTAATTAGTCCATTGTTTAGAGAGAGCAAAACATGCCTCTCTTCTATTAATGGCATTAATGTCATTTGCTATATAGAAAGCTTCTTTAACTTTTCTTTTGGCTTCATTTTTTTCTGTACAAATTATTTGGGCAGAACTAGGTTCAAATACATGGCCTGTAGCTGCTTGATGGTCCCAGAATACTGATGATCCTTCATTTTTATTTTTGACCCTATTGTAGACATACCTATGTTGATAAATTTTTGTGTTCATGTTAACCCGAGTTTCACCATAATATGATGCATGGCAGCCTAATTGAGGGCATGCCATTTTATAGACCACATGAGAGGCTTGATCTCTATCTGTTTTATCTTTAGCATTATTTATCAGCTGGTTAGTGTTGGGAGGTGTTCTGAAACTAAATTTAAAATTGTTAGCCAATGTTTTTGCAATATTTGGTGTTACATTAGGTACAAAAGGAATTGTTAGGTATTTCATATTGTCTTTAGGCAATTTATTTCTTAGTTTTCTATAAAATATTTTTATTTTCTGATTGATTGTATTAGGTTTGAAGCCTATGTTAGTCATTTCCTTTGTATATTTGTCTATATTGTTTTTCCTATCCGCTATATATTTACATAATTGGTGATTTCTAAAAAGGAACGCATTCATACCTGCCCATTTATATGTGTTGGGGGTATTAGATTTTGGACTTGTGTAACCTCATATGTTCAGTGGTTTAATCATCATTTTATAATCCCAAGTGTGTATTCTCTCTTTTTATTAACAAGTCTAGGTATTTAAATATATTAGCAACTTATATGTCTGAGACCAATTTTCTTTTTCATGATTACACAGTATATAATCTGTAAATAGAGTTTGAACTTATAGTAGCATAACAGAGAAGGGAAAGGATTTATTTTTGAAATCCGGAAAAGTCATAAGCCCTTCAAAAAAGTTCTGGAATCAGGTTAACAGAGATGTGATGTGATGCAATGTGACTCCTCTTATACAGAGTCGGGAATCTCTCAGCAACTATGCCCAGAGAAACATGTTAGCCACTTTACTTTCTATTCCCACTCTAAGTTTTCCCATATTCTGCTCCATCCCACTTCCACAACATAATCTTTGTCAACTCCATGGCCTTCATATCTAAATCCCCCTTTATCTTTTCCCAAACCCAGCATAAAAACCTATAACCCACTTTCTGTATAATCACTTTGTTCATATTTATTCTTCCGTAACTTCATTATTTGTACTCTTTCTGCTTTCAAGCATTAACATTGAATTAACAGATGCCTAATATTTTCTACGCCTTCTCTCCATACAGTAGCGACACCCAATGCACGCCAGAGTAATCAATGGATGCAAGAATGTTTGTGCATAAAATCCCCATCTTTGTGAATTTTAGATTAATGGTAATCTATCTATACATAAAGAGGTCATCTTTATACACTGCATCACTGGGCAGTTGGGATGGGGGGGGGCGGTTTAAGTAAAATCTTTTGATTAATAAAAAGGAAGGCATATGAGAAAATAAAAATTTGGATAAAAACAAAAAAAAAAAATTCACCAAGAATGAGAAAATGTATATGAGATAAAAATTCTAAAAAAGATTGAAATAGGAAAATGGCAAAATGTAGGCAGAACATAAAAATTCCATGTACAGATGAAATAAAATATAAAAAGATATTAAAAGGTAATGTTACGAATATTGAAGGAAAAAAGGACAGGATGATGGATCACATCATTATATTTAGTAGACATTTGGATGGAAAAGTGGATGAAAAGATGGAATACAGAAGTCTGGAAAATATATGAGGCATAGCAAAAGACCCCATCAGAGGATCAAAAACATAATACTGCGTGATAAGACATCATTGGAGTTGAGTCACATTATTCATTAACTCAATAACTGAAAAGAAATTCAGATTATTAAATTGTCCTGATAATATCAATATTTAATGTTGCTGGCCTGTCCATTAAAGACATAAATATTTTTGAATTAAATAATGTTGAATTAAACTGATAACTAACACTTGCAAATAATATCTTTTATGCAGCATCCCAAAATATAATAATTAGGATACCATCTGTTTAGAATGTTTGAAACAGTTCTAGTAAAAATATGTTGGTCAATTACATTATTTAGAAATAATACAGAAACATTCTTTAATTATAAGTTATGCAAAATATTACAATTTCCCTGACAATAAGAATTATGTGGGGAAAGAAATAAACCCCACAGAAAAATAGCTACATTAATTGATATATGTTAATACTTAAAATAATTAATAACAGCAAAGTTAACAATAACAAAAACTAAACTAATAATAATATATCATTAGGTTTTATCTGCAAGTAAATTCTGTAAGCATATTTGGCAACTAAAAATAGATAACAGTGGATTGTCAAACCCAAACATGCACAGTTACATGGAGTAAATGATTGCTAAGATATACTCTCTGTCTTAAAGATTTGCATGGTTCTGGTACATTCAATTAGGCATAGCGAAAAACGTGTGACTGCATTAGAGGAGACAAATGTACAAACATTCTAACATACAATCAGTGTGTACAATTCTGCATGGATACAGTTGATTTATAGAAAAAATTTGATATTCGAAAAACAAATCTTTCACTGTATCTAATTATCTTCTGCCCAGTACAATGCAATCAGATGTAGAATTCTAATCCAACATTATTTTAGATAGTTGCAGATTTCCAAAAAAAGATTAGAATTTTTTTATAGTCAGCCCATATCTGAATTGACTAGTGATTCATCCTAAGAAACAAACTTATAGTTACTCTTAACCAGAGACTGAAAGTTACAAAGATGTTCAGAATTGGTCAGATAAGTATCAATGCACTATTAAAACTTATAGACAATGTTGCCTTCAACACTGGGGGAGAGGGATAATAGCCTATACTCATAAGCATTAAAATCAGGTTTTATCTTTATCTTAGATCATCCTCACAGACTGAAGAATAACTGAACTGAATAAATTTACGACTTCATAATATATTTATAAAATATTCCTTTTTTTTTCCACCACCTTTTCTGTATGGTGATATTAATACTATCAAAACACAATCATGTGTACTTCATAAAATACATTTTTTATATTAAATTCGTTAATTAAATTGATGACAGTTATGACTATTTAATAGACTTCCCTGAAACTTATCTTTTGTTTATTAAATAACATTTTTAAACAATTTATAGCACTGTTTTTATTGAAGCAGGATATTCCACCAGGGAAAGCTGCTGTCCAGTTAAAACCATTAATCATTTTTCTGTTTACAGCATTTCAATGGTACATTATCATCATGCTTTGATCACTTCTTGTCATATTCATCACTATAGTGTTCATTTGACAAATAAAAACTGAAACTTAAATATATATTAAGTCAAAAAAGACTCAAGATATCAGCTTCATTCACAGAACTTAATAAATAAAAAAATGCCAAAATGCTGGTGATTAGTTGTTCTTTGTTCTCAAAGTGGTTGTAAGACCTCCTGCAATAGCATATCTCTTGTTTAAATCTTGAAAATAAAAATCATATATTTGCCACAGTTTATTTATATATTTATGATTATTTTTGCCAAATTTTTGTGAAATATTTGTATTTTGACCACAATAATGTGATTAGACTCAGATTTTATTCAAAAAATACTTGTTTGTAACAAAAAACAAAATCCAAAGAAATGTAATAATGTAAAGCAGAAAATTGTGATTGTTTGTAAAAGGAATGTCTCCATAAACATTAAAGTTATTTTTTTATTTTTTTAATAATTATATTGGTGAAATTTTTAATTTTAATACATAAATTTTCTTGCTTTATGTATTCTTGAAAAGAAAATGTGTTTGGGTTTTAAAAGCGGACTCCAAATAAATTTTAATTAATTCAAAATATGTTTTTATTGCCAACATTCAAATAATAAATTCTAATTCTGTATTTAAATTTGTTGTTGTTTTTTACTGTATTTGCAAAGTTGAAAAATTACTTTTTAAGAATAGTGTTTATTTTTAAATTTATGTTTCTAAAAACTCATTTTAAAGTTACAGAAATATAATAAAGAATTATTCTTTAAAATAAAAAGTTGGAAATATAACTTAAACAACCACTAGTGCTATCGAAAAATGTATTAACTAAAGTTACAAAAGATTTAAGCTTTAAAACAGGCAAAACTCACTATATGTATTGCCACACACAGCAAGCTGAAGTAATCAATGGATGCCATAAGGCTATTGTGCATAAAATCCCCAATCTAGTGTCTACTCATCCAATATCCCCAGATTAGTTACTTGCTTGTGGCCTTCGTCAGTGAGGAGCCTTGGATCTGAGAGCACTGCATCTATATCTTAAGATCCATTGATTACTCTAGCTTCCTGTGTGTAGCAACATGTATAGTGAGTTTTGCCTGTTTTAATAACAGTTATAAGCAAGTATAAGAAATGGTGATCATGTGATGTTTATTGGCCGATAGCTTCAACTGTTCAATAATCTTTAATGATTTTCGGCATTTTTTAAGTGTAGCAGGATATAAGCATTGAGGATAACTGTTCAATCATAAAAATTATTAATTTTAAAAAGTTAATAAAGAAATTAGTGTACAGAAATATTTCAATATATTAAATTTTGAATACATCCTTGAGGAGAAATGGTAAAAAAATATATTAATGAATCAGCCCTGGAGAACAGAAAAATGGCTTTAAATATTTAGCAATCTATTCAAATAATAATCAATGAAGTGGAAAAAAATTAAAATAATTATGATAGAACCTTTTCTTTTTATTGAATTTCTACAATCGACATTTTTTTCATCCATTCCACATTGGATCATTCAGACTGCATGGTGAGAATAAGACTATAACATCTATGTGAATAAATTTTCACACGTAAATGGTTTATGCATTCCCAAGATTCATAAAAAAAAATTCCAATTGAACATATATAAAAAAAAAAATTATTTGTGGAAACCAAACTACAAGTCCATTCCCTAACCTTCGATCTTGTTTTATTTACATTGTCATTATATTCTATTATTCCTGTTAGTATACTTTGGCAGTTGGTGTCACTGAACAAATGTTGTGTTGTATGTGCAGATATAATAATTAAAAGATTACCATGAATTTTACACTCTTTCACTATCCATAACGATAAATTACACTGGCTTTGCAATCAGTATTCCCAATGTGATCATTTGATGGTAAAAAATTCAAATTAAAAATGGCCTATGAATTATTATGTACTTCAAGTCATTTAAAATTTTAGTTCAAACTACAGATGTCAGCAACCAATTAAAGAAACAACATCAACAATTTAGGAGATTGGTGCATTGCTATTCAAAAAGAAGTCGTTTCTGTGCTTATGCAGTATGGTCTTTTGATGAAATCACAATAATAAGGAAAATAAATTTAAACTTTTTTTTTTTTTCATATGTCAAAGAAAGCGGCCGGGAAGTGAACCCACGACAACCGTCTGCAAGCAACTACTTGCTTGCACTGACGCTTGACTTATTTTTCTTCACTTATTTGTATTTCCGTGCATTGTTTAATGCAATAGTAAAAGTGCCAGATTCGGGAGCATCAAGTCCTCAATTCCGTTCCAATTCTGGCAGTTCAGGTGCTCAAACTTCTTATGAACCGCTGAGTGATTATTTACTTTATTTTATAAAAATAATTGAATTAGTCAGCTTTATTGTTTGTTAAGGTAGATTACTTAAAATTGTTATGAAAACTGCAACTCCAATCAAATTCGTAAAAAACCTATAAGGTGGCAAACAGTTAAGTAAAACTGTTTTTATATGTAATTCAATACAATTATCGATCTATCGTCTCATAGGTATCTATCTTCACCTTACCATCCTTAATTACAACCTTGTTGAAAAACTTACAAGGTAATAACAGATATATCAGCACTATTACTGTTTCTTGTGATAGAATCTCACAAGTGAACAGATCTTCTTGGGCTAAAAAACAGATTGTGATAGATATTAGTGTACTGCACTGTAAGCACTACAATTACAGTATTGAGGATAAAAATAAATTATCATTGACAAAATCCAGACATGCATAATGATGGGCAAGAGAACAACATCTTTAATGTACTTGATAATGCAATGACAAGCTATTCATTCCAAAAAACTCAGAAAAAAATCAAAAAATATAGGAGGACGTTCCCAAATAACAAAAATTATTTTGCTAAACTATTTCATTTAGCCAGCTATTTAATGCTGAATTAAAGAGATATACTCTGACAACTAGTTTAGAGCTAGCAGTTTTCAATACAGATCCTGTAATTACTGGACACTGTTACCACTTCTAATTTTTAAGCAATTTCGACTGGAACTTAAAAGTTAAGGATATCCTAATGTTTTGAAATCAAGTCACTTTGATTTTCATAGGTTAAGCTGTTCCTTTAGTAAGAGTATATTTTACATTTCTCTATTACAATTAAAGCACATACTATTAATACTTTTTTAAGTAATTGTTACATTTAGATTAATAAGCGTCAAACTTACTCTACCTACAAATTTGACACTATTCACTATAGATAAATACAGTTATTGTTACTAATCATGTATTAAATTAGAGATTATCTCTAATTCAGATATAAACTTTAAACCTCAGACAAAGATTAATATACCTGATTTTTTAATTAAATATACTAGCTTGCCATAGCCCTAGGTCCTGGCAAATAAATGTACTATGCCAGCTAAAAAAAAAAAATATCTGTACATTTAAGGCAAAGATTAATCTGAAAAAAATGAGGATAATAGTCACAATAAGAGCCCATCTTTGAAGTATTCTCAATATCCATCTAGGACCTACGAATATTACCAATATGAGATTCCAATAGGCTGAGATTTGTCTCCAGTTATTATCTACCGTTTTCTCTTTTTTTATATTTTTTATGCTCAATAATAATTTTCTTTTTTAAAATAAAAATTAAAAAAAAAAAATGAATTAAGTTTATTGGAAATACGGTATATTTTTAAAACAGGTAAAAAAAACATTAAATATTAAAGAATAAGATGACAAAAAATATTTAATAAAAATTCAAAATTGATTTCTAATAATAATAATATTTTATATTTTGCCAAGATAAATTTAAACTTCTTATCTTTATTGAATTTTGGAAAGGTAATAATGATTTGGAAAAAAATATATGCAGTTAGGAGAATGAGAAATCGGAATATATGAGGACTTCTTTTAATATATTAAGATATCAATTACACGAATTGTCAATCAAGTGAGCTTCTCACACGCATCCCGTCACTATCACGCTAAAATTTTTAAAAATACAGTCTCGGTTCGGAAATATTTGCCCTTGTTAGAAAATAAATTTTATTTACACACACAATAAGAAGCTATCTTCACTATAGTTTAAATTAGTTTAAAAAACATTGATTTGGGATTGCATTTTAATTCATAAATAAATACGTCTGAATTTAGAATAGAAACTTGTATAATATATAAAATTAAACTACATAATGTGTATATACCGTAGATAATATGTAAGAATACATTCTACTAGAGTATGCAGACAATTGTCAAGTGTTAATAATATTTGTTATTTTGCTGAGCTTCCGATATCTTTCCCAAAGCAAGACTACAATGAACACTAGCATATACGTTAGCATATCCATATGCGTATAAATATAAACCACTAGTTGCTGATTACTATAGCCGTGAGCATATTTGCACGTGTATAAATGTAAAATGAACTAGTGATTGCCTATATCAGTGGGTTAAATGGCCAGTTTTTATTGACAAGAATGCTATTGGCTCTTACTGTTAAGATGTATTATTGTACTAGTTGACAATTACACTGGTAGAAAATACTCTTATATGAACATTGTCAATTCGAAAAGCACCTTTTAAAATTATTATAGCAGTTGGTAGAGTTAGTAGACCATCTGATATGGGAGGTTCTGGGAACAATTCTGGTGTTCAGTCCCAGGATCAATTCTGATGCTCCGGCCCATAGTCAATTATTTTAGCATTCAAACGTCTTAAGAACCCCTAAGCAAAATAAAGCCATTAGCATGTTTTTTCTCTACAGTAAAGCATTTTTTTACAATTTGATCCATGAATATCAAACTTTCTGCCTTCACAACTTTGATACCATCCTCTTTATATAAATATATTAATGGTTAATACTAATTACTTATCAGGCTAGAGATTATCGTAACCTTCATAATCCAGATATAAACTTTGAACCTCAACTAAAGATTAGTAAACTAGTTTTTTAGTTACGCATACAGACACGGAATCATTCCCTTTCATCTCTTTTTTCCATGTGTAATAGCTTCTTTAAATATACTTAAAACTTCCAATCCACTACATAATGTATTAATGTAAAATAATTATTTTCAATTAAATTTTAATTTTAAGAATAATGTCTGCCTGGAATTAACAAGCTTGGAATAAGTAACAACAACAACAAAAAAATGATAACGATGTTTGTCCTTACAATTTTTCATACCATTCAATGTTAATTGAACAATATTTAAAAAAGTAGGATAAGTTTTAAAAATCCTTTTTTTTCTCTAGATTAAAATGACAATGATATAAGAAATTTTAAAATTATTATTGTTCTTAAAATTTTTACTTGTTTTATATTTATAAAATTTTATAATTTAATTACTCAACCTATTACACTTCTAGGGAGTTTATTTTGGCATAGTCACATTTTTGACCATATAATTTTATTAAGAAGTTGTAAAAAACTACAATAACTCAATTATAAAGTTGTAATTATTTATTAAACGCACAAGAAGTATATGTAAATACTTTTAAAAGACAGGTTTTTACCCTGTATCAAATGTGCCATGAAATTTATAAGTCAAGCAATATCTTTATTTTAACGATAGAAGGACTTCTCAAACCATGACACAAGATCGCGACTTTTATAAAGACTTAAGCAGCCATCTTATCTTTAACCTAACTTTCCACTTATATTTCTAGCATAAAGATCGTAATATTAACTTGTAAATCACAAGATTTCACGAATGTTAATTTGTATAGGACATAGTGGATTTAAACAGTGGAGAGAACAACAGCTTCATGCTCCCAGATCAAGATGCTTCAGACTGGGCTATATAAGTGGAAAATTAGGTTGAAGATAAGACAGCAGCTCTTAACTTTATAAAAGTCGCTATCTTGTGTTGTGGTTTGAGAGATCCCTCTATTGGAAAAATAAAGATATTAATTGACTATTATAAATTTCAAGGTGCATTTGATATAGATTAAAAGTAATAACTCCATTACTGAAATATAATGAATTAAAGGTAATTTGAATACATATATAGAAGAAAATATTCAAAACATTAAATGCATTTTGACAACTAGTGCTCAGCACCAAAAGTGCATTAAAGGTTAATGTTCTCAATGTTTTCTTCATACATGAAGGATATTCATATTTTCTTCTTTTAATAAGTTGAAAATTTCTTTTAGGAATGCATCCTAGTCTGTAATTAAGGGGTGAAGGTATAAATGGTTTTTTGAAACATTTTGGCTTTTGTTCACAAACCGTTTCTAATATTAGTTTATATATAGATCAATTCATATTTCAAAATAAAGCAGAAATAATTTCAAAAATAATAAAAAGTTAGTTGCTTACAAGGCCATGTGATATTTAGGCACTAAAAGTGATTGGTTGAACTTCAATCTAGAAACCCTTGACAGAGACATGACATTGTTACTGCTAATTTGCACAAAGACAAATAATTAAATAATTATTTACTAAGGGGGGGGGGTCATGTGGCATTTGAGCACACCACTGACAGGTTGCGCTTTCATCTAGAAACCATCAGCTCTATAGCTTGGCACTCCAACGGATAAACCACACAGACCAATATATTTGCATGATTACCCTTTGTTTTGTATAAACTGGTTAGTCTACTGTATAAATAAATGTTCATATAAACTGTGTATATAACACTCCGGAACTACTTTTGAACCTTTATTAGTTTGGATAATTATTGACCAGCAATCTTTCGGGCTGAAGAGATTAAAAGACAACATTGTAAAATATCATCTAGAACATTTTACAGATTTGAATGAAATTAATATGAAAATAACTGATACACTTTTGAAAACTGCAATAAAGATAGCTGGTAGAAAGAAACAGCAATTGACCAATAAAATTTCTACTGAGACTAGAGAATTTATGAAGAAAAGAAGGAATATGAAGATATACAAAAATGATGCATTAAAAAGAATTGAATATCTCGAATTTTGTAAAATGGTGCGGAAAAGAGTTGAAAATGATATAAGAAAGTATAACTGTGAACTAGCAAGGAAAGCTGTAGAAGAAAATAAAAGTCTTAAGAATGTAAAACAACATTTTGGTACTGGTAGAAAATTTATATCTACAATAAGAAAAAAAGATGGAATTATTACTAAAAGGAGAGATGACATCATGAAATTGGTAGAAGATTTTTATCAAGAATTATGTAGTAATAAAGAACAAGTACCTCCTATATCTATTACATCTTCCGAATTGCCCGGAATTTTAAATGAAGAAGTGAGACATGCAATTAAATGTATGAAGAAAGGAAAGGCTCCAGGTAATGATGGAATTATAATTGATATATTAAAAGAAGCAGGTGAAGAAATAGAAATTTTTTTTAGCAAAGTTATATACCAAATGTCTAAATGATAAAGATGTACCTGATGATTGGAAGAATGCAGTAATAATATTAATATTTAAAAAAGGTGATAAAGAAGATATTAGAAATTACAGACCTATCAGCCTTTTATCAGTTTTATATAAAAATTTTACCAAGATAATTACTACTCGTCTACAGAGAACATTGGATTTCCACCAACCAAGAGAACAAGCTGGATTTAAAAGTGGTTTTAATACAGTAGATCATATCCAGGTATTGAGAGAAGTTATAGAAAGGACAAATGAATATGAGTTGCCATTATGCTTAGGATTTGTAGATTATGAAAAGGCATTTGATTCTATAAACATTTCTTCAGTGATTAAAGCATTGGATCATCAAGGTATAGATCCAGGATATTGTCATATTTTGAAGAATATTTATAAAAATGCAACAGCATCAATTAGATTACATAATGATACTGGGAAAGTCAACATTGAGAAAGGTGTAAGACAAGGTGACTCCATATCTCCAAAACTTTTTACAGCAGAGCTGCATGAAGTATTTTGTGGATTAAAATGGGAAACTAAAGGAGTGAAAGTAAATGGTGATTATTTAAGTCATTTAGATTTCGCAGAAGATGTAGTTGTTTTTGCAAATAATGCTTCAGATCTACAGGAAATGTTGTAGGAATTATCAGGTGAAAGTAGGAAAGTAGGACTAAAGATAAATGTTAAAAAGACTAAAGTAATATTTAATTGATTTGCTCAAAATATGAAAATAAAGATTGATTATGATGAATTAGAAGAAGTTAACAGTTACAAATACCTTGGTCAGATTATTAATACAGATGGAAACATAATGGAGGAAATTAATCATAGAATTAAACTTGGTTGGAGTGCTTTTGGTAGAAATAACTTGATACTAAAAGGAAATATGCCTATGTGTTTGAAAAGGAAGGTTTTTAACAAATGTGTTTTACCAGTTCTTACTTATGGATCTGAGACTTGGACACTTAATAGAAGAGCAATTCAGAGACTTCAGACCACTCAAAGAAGTATGGAGAGATGTATGTTGGGAGTAACAAGAAGAGATCGTAAATGCAATGTATGGGTAAGAGAACAAACAGGTGTTAACTGACCTCATTGAAAAAATTAAAAGATTGAAGTGGAGTTGGGCTGGTCATATTGTTAGAAGAGATGATAATAGATGGACAATTGAAATTTTAAACTGGATTCCAAGAGATTGTAAAAGACCCAGAAAGAGACCACATGTGAGATGGATGGATGAAATAAGAAAGTGTGCAGGGGTGATGTGGAGAAGAGAAGCTAAAGATCGGAGAAGATGGATTAAACTTGGAGAGACCTTCATCCTGCAGTGGATTGATAATGGTTGATAATGATGATGATATTAGTTTGTATAATCACTGTAGAACTAATTTCTAAAACAAATTCTTTCCTTTCTAGGGGGGGGGGGGGTAGAATGGCCATAGTCGTTTACGAGTGACTCTTTAATATTATTTATATAAAATTTACTATTAGAAGAAAAAAAATGCTAAAATGTATATAAATCAAAAGGCTATTCGAGTCAACATATATGCTTCCAGCGAGTGTACTTACAGACGGCTCAACAAATTCATCTCCTAATAGATTTAGCAGTCATAAAGTCTGGATAAGTTCGATTCAAAATCAAATGATTTGGATTTATATATTTATTTTAGTAATAATAAATTAGTTATTATAAAAGAAGACAAAATATATTTATAAGTTTGCAGACGGTAATAGATGTTTATTCCAACTTGCAATCATTTAAAAATAGTCGCATTCCACTTAGAAACTCTTTCATTATTCATATTTAAAGACTGACTTTATAATAGATTTACCATTTAAATAATGCTTCTTTTATAGTCCTTTAAAAAAAAAAAATATTAAAAATATATATTTTTTAAAAGTTTGAGAATTGCGCATTCGAAGGGATGAAAAAAAACCTACATTAAATTATTAATAAGCCTAAACTTTAAATAAATGCATGAAACACAATAAAAAAAAAAACACGTTTTTACAAAAAAAAAAAAAAATTTCATCGTGATGTATATCTAAAATACATATCTAAAAAATTATATTTGCAATGCAAGAAGTACATATAAATCATGCATCATTTTTCAACTAAATCAGTTTAAATAATAAAAATAGTGAATCATCATCATCATTCAACCACTACCAATCCACTGCAGGATAAAGATCTATCCAAGTTCAATCCAGCTTCTCCGATCTTTAGTTTCTCTTCTCCGCATCACCCCTGCACACTTTTTTATTTCATCCATCCATCTCACATGTGGTCTCTTTCTAGATCTTTTACAATCTCTTGAAATCCAGTTAAAGATTTCAATTGTACATCTATTATCATCTCTTCTAGCAATATGTCCAGTCCAACTCCACTTCAGTCTTTTAATGTTTTCAATGAGTTCAGTAACACCTACTTGTTCTCTTACCCATATATTGCGTTTTTGATCTCATCTTGTTACTTCTAACATGCTGTATTGCTCTTCTATTAAGTGTCCAAGTCTCAGATCCATAAGTAAGAACTGGCAAAACACATTTATTAAAAACCTTCCCTTTCAAACACATAGGCATATTTCCTTTTAGTATCAAGTTATTTCTATCAAAAGCACTCCAACCAAGTTTAATTCTATGATTATTTTCATCCATTATGTTTCCATCTGTATTAATAATCTAACCAATGTATTTGTAGCTGTTAGCTTCTTCTAACTCATCATAATCAATCTTTATTTTCATATTTTGAGCAAATCGATTAAACATTACTTTAGTCTTTTTAACATTTATCTTTAGTCCTACTTTCTGACTTTCATCTGATAACTCCTGCAACATTTCCTGCAGCTCTAAAGCATTATTTGCAAAAACAACTATATCATCTGCAAAATCTAAATGACTCAAATAATCTCCATTTACTGCCACTCCTTTAGCTTCCCATTTTAATCCACAAAATACTTCTTGCAGCACTGCTGTAAAGAGTTTTGGAGATATGGAGTCACCTTGTCGTACACCTTTCTCAATGTTGACTTTCCCAGTATCATTATGTAATCTAATTGTTGCTGTTGCATTTTTATAAATATTCTTCAAAATATGACAATATCCGGAATCTATACCTTGATGATGTAATATCTTGTACTTTATAGCTTTGTAATTAATTAGTAAACATTTGAGCTGCAAACAAAAGAACTTGTTTTTCATTATCTATAATCTTTTAAGTTGAATTTCTAATTAAAGAAGGTAAAAAGCAAGAGGTGATAAAAGAAAACAATCCATTCTCTCACCTAAGATAAATGATAGAAATTGTAATATTTGATAAAGTAACGTCTGCACTTGTTAAAAATTATTTGGTACTTCTGAGTTTTCCTGTAAATCAAGATGTCAGCCATTTTAATAAATCCCCCCCCCCCGGAAGGGGGGCACAAAATGTTTACAAAAAAAATGCCTGCTAAGAAACATTGTATTTAATATTTACATTTTATTTTTTCATTACTGTTATTTTTTTTAAAAAAGTAATCATTGTGGAAAAATTAATTGCAATATTTACAGGTTTTTTGGAAGGGGGAGGGGGTAATTTATTATCAGAAAAATGAAAAAATATATAAATACAATATTTATACTGTATTCATGTCTGTGGCAACAAAAATATCAAGAGCATTAACCCAGACATTTGAGGAACGCAGGAGCCCGTATCTTTAGAAATAGCCTACTGCATCGTGTTCTGTGACAGGAAGGACCCAAATTTTTATCATTGTGGCCATTTACCAAAAAAATTGCTGACAGAAAGTAACATGCTAAATTGAGCCAAACATCTCGACAAATGTTAAAAGTAAAAAAAAAATCGAAATACAATTTCTTCATCAGGATTTATTAATTTTGTTTTAATTTAACAACTAACAAATCTTCAGTAGATTACAGGCCTTCGAAACTGTGCATTTATCAAAAATATGGGCTGCCATCTTAATTTACACAAAAAAAAACTCACAAGTATCAATTATTTTATATAGTAAAAATAATTGAATGATTTGTTATTCAGAAGTTCATAACGAGCACCGGAAGTAAGGCAGTGACTTGTGAACTTTGAGCTCCAGAGTCGGCCCATCTGCCACAATACCTTAACATGCAGGGATTTTATATATTTATAAAATCTTATAATGTATAAAAAGGCATTTTCAATTATACTCTTACACATTTCATTAAAGTTTATCGTTATTTTATTTTTGGTATATTCATATTTTTATCTAGCTAGTTATAATCATTGTTAAAATGATCTCATTTAATACTCGAATCTGTTTATGTGATATCTTTCGTTTGACATAATGATTACCAACTATGAGAAGTATCTTGCTTTGTATTCTCAGAAACAAAACTTGCTGTTAAAATCAACTACAAACACATTTCTTGTAGTAAAATATAATGAAGTGAAAGCAGATCAAGTAGGAATAAAAGTTGAGTGATTTCAAGTGAAAAGAAATGCAAATAGCATTATGTTTTGTTTTGTTTTTTAATTTATACTTTTCCAAATAATCGAAGTATATCATTTTCAAAGTTATCATGATACGCATGTCATGTTTATTATCTTGTGGGAGGAAATTCATTTTCACACATGTGCTATTAGATTCAATTTATGTGTACCCACCTGTCAATAAGTGTTTTAAAAGCATAAGTGTAACATTTACGCTTAGAGCTTATTTTTATATAAATCAACCTTTACTGACCGTTCTTAAATCAGGACTTGTTCCAGCCTGATAATACAATTGATGAGCGAGTACACATAAATTTAATCGAACAGCGCAAGTATGAAAATTAATTTCCTTCTACAAGATTACAATTATATACACTGCTAAATTATTTGTTTACAAATGTCATGCTATGTAAACAAATCTAGCTGTAAATAAATAAATGAAAAGCAATAAACATATTATGAGTTTCAAATTCACAATGCTAGACCAACTTCATACTACTGCAAAAAGCTACAGCTAATTTCACGTGACAATATTAAAAGATTTGATAATTACTTATTTTTAAAAGGCAATTTATTTAATGAATATTATGAATAAGATGACTAGCATAGAGATCATGTATCAGTTTGAGTTTGAAATCTGTGAGTTCAAATAGCTTGATTTTCTGAGATAAATATCAGACTTGTAATTCATTTTTTCCGCTAATTCCTTTTTCTCCAAGAGAATATTTAATACGGATTCAGTTGTCGTTTTTCTCCTTTGTGTTTGTAAACTGAAAACATGTCCTTTCTTACAAGGCTACTATATTATAATCTGCTAAATGATCAGATCCGCAATATCCCACTTAACATCCCTAACCAACAGCATTCATGATAGTTTTTTCCCTTCTATTGAATCATCACCTTTCTAATATCTTCCCTTAACTTTCTAAGGTGTCACATCATTTTCAATCCAACACTGAGATAATATTAATCTCTATTTCTCAATAAATTTTTAAAAAAAAACTTTAAAGAAAAAAAAATGTTTTTTAAAGATATGATTGTCGTTTACTAGATAGACATATGTGGTTTTAAATATTTAAGATTTTCATGAAAATGAGTTTGCATTAATTAGCCAAGTCGTTATAAGCTTCCTAGAATGATACCACTCCATTAATTATTGATATATTAATAGCAAACAGCCAATGGTTATATTAATATGAAAACACAGTCACTTTATTGGTAGGGAGGTTAGGCTTCTCTCTAATCCAGTTGAGGGAAGGTGAGCCTGAAACCCATTTGCCTTACAGAATGTTTGGTTTGATTTTTACCTAATGTAGTGATTAAAGGGTAGGAACTCATTATTAGTAGTGTTTCTTCAGCAGGATATAATAGTGCCTTGATTGCTTAATTTAAATTCTCTCTTGTGCTATCTCTAGAGTAGGTTTGCGATTTTGCACTCATTTGACAGTAAAAATTGAAAATGAAATACAGATAGATTTACTAATTTAAAAAAAAATATCTCTAGATGGCAGTACCGCACAAAAATGCTAATGCAAAACCTCTTGATTGGCAATTTCTTTGTCTCAAAGTAGGTTTGTAAGATCTGGCAATAAACAATTTAAAATTCAAATTTAGAAAATAAAATTAAAAAATGCTAATGCCCTTATTGCTAGGGTGTTCATAACAAGTTCAAGCGCCAAAAAGGTAAGCAGCCCAATCAATCTTAGGAACTCCCAATTCCAGTCTACCAACTGTGTCAAATTGTGCAGAGCAAGCAGAAATGGAAAGTCATATATTTTTTATGTAGTTTGTTTTTATATATTTAATATTTATATTTTGTTCAAGGATATAAAAACTAGATTCCCATTTTATTTGAAAATAATGTTTGTTTGTTTTTTTTTTTTTGGGGGGGGGGAGATACAAGAGAAGAAAACGGCATAATGTGATTAGCTGAAAAAAGGGTTAACAGCTGTTATTTTTTGTCATTTTCTTATATAATTGTAAGTATAATTTTAAAATTGTGAAAATATCAAGAAGAATAAAGATTAATTCATTAAAATTAAAAAAATTGGAAATGTAACCATAGTCTCCATTGGAAGTTGTCAAAAAAAGAACGTACGGTTTTATTTATTAAAACAAAGTATTTACATAACTTCAATCTGTTTACAGGGTTATGCTGCTATTTTTTTTGAAACCCAGTCATTGATGGAAATTTTTAATTAGTGCCATGATGCAAATATTTTATTAAAATATTGTAGGGCATACAGAAATATATAGTGCAGAATGAATTTGGTTGCAGATAAGACCACTGATTCATTAACTCATAATTACAAATACGATGCGTAAACACTAACGTGAATTTTACCAGGCAGATATGCTTATGTACATACAAGGCTGTCTGAGTAGAGATAAGACCATCTGTTTGCATACTAACATCCAAATGTAATGTGTTAAATAATGAAAGATTTACCAAATAGATGTGCTTATGCACACAAGACATACTGGTAAATCTTACATTACTTAAATCATTTTTATTTATGTGTATGCAAACTTGGTTGATTTCTCATCTATGCGTCATATTTAATAAGAAGATATATGGGAATAGCAGGATCTGTCCACGAACTAGAGAAGAGCTAATTGAGAATAAGCAAGTCTAATTTTTACTGCTGTCATTCTTAAATGTGTAATGTTAGTTCGTACTAATGTTGCAATGAACATATGTAATTGTTTGCTATAAAGGTGAATCAACAAGATGCCCTGAAGGGTATACAACTACGTGCCAACTGGGTACAGCTAAGATCAACTGGCAAATACATTCTGAATACAGATCTTTCTTTATAGCCACTCACATTCACTCAGAAGGTGACACAGTAAAAGTTTGTGGTGAAAGCAAATTTTGAGGATAAAAATTTTCCTTTTAATTGTTTTTTTTTTACTTTTTCTCAATCTGAAATCAATTCATAACATGCTTTTTTTTTTCCTCATGTGTCACAGCATCAGCTGGGAAGCGAACCCGCTATCCCGGGACAACTGCTTGTAAAGCAGCTGTCACTGACCTCTCGACCAATGAATCAACTTTGCCAGAATAAAGCAAAAAAAAAAAAATGAATGGAACAATTTTATATCTGTCCTATGAAAATATTAAGAAATAATCGAATGGTTTGATGCTGAATAGGTGATAGAGCATTCGATGCCATGTAGTAGAGGTGTGCTATGTGATCCAAGCAGCCCCACTCATGCCCAAATCTTCCATTCCACTACATCATGCATGCCAATATGCCAATATCCAATAAGTAATATCAGGCACAAATAAAAAGTAACAATTTTGCTATTTTAAAATGTTTTCCTTCTACTTTGTCTACAGAAGTTGAAAGAATATATAAATGTAAAGTTAGTTTAAATCGTGGTTGTTTGTCTACTTTGCAATTTGATTGTATAAACTTCTCTTAGATAATTTACAGTGAATAATGGCTTTGCTTTGCCATCTTCTCTCAAACCTCATTAGAGGAACCAGAATGGGTTTTTTTTTAATCCCTTCCCATTGATTTTTAAATATCCAATGTAAGCTGATTATTATTACGCCAGAGAACTGTCTTATGAATTAATCGGAAGAATGGAATCAATTTTTTTTTTTTTTTGCTTTTATTTTCGAAGAAGAAAACTTCGCAGTCTTTTTTCCTCTTCATATTGATCAAAGAGTTTTTTTTTTTTTTTTTTTTGCTGTCTTAACTCAAAAACTTTATTTTCTAATGGTTCTAATAAATCATTCGGAAACGACAGAAAGTTATTTAAAAATAAAGTTTAATTTCGTTGTTTACTTATGTGCGTCTATATATATATGCGGTAAGGGCGCGTAAATTCTTTGTCTTAAAACTGGACGGGGTACGTAGGCAACATGGTTCTCCAAACAGGCAATAACGTGATCATATTCGGTTGGTGGTTCGGCGCTGCTTGCTAACCGCCTTAATGTAATTTCCTCTTCGCATTTCAGATTTAACAGCTGCATCTCAGAAGTAATGAAACATCTTATAGCATCATGATGCACTATCAGTTATAAACAGAACTGAAGAGCAAAGACTCTCTAATAAAACAATGGGTAGAAGGTAGAAAGATGATAGTGGAATATTCCTTATTAATATGATGAACCACTTCTTACATTATATAATAAAGAAAGAATGATGAGAGGATTAATTATTAAGCCTTATATCACAAAAAGACTTTCAAGCTCGATAAAAGAAATGGTGGATGTAAACATCTCACTCAGTAATATCTAAAGCTGATGATGAATATAGCTATGAGACATGGGTAAACACCATTCTTAGCATCTCAGTCCAATACCTGATAGTCGAAAATATATTAAAATGTGGAATATTTTAGCTTGTGACATGTCCCATTGTTTAAAAACAAAGTTGCATTCTGTGATAAACCTGGCATCCTAAAATGTTCAGGTAGATTACAGCTATGACCTGTTCCTGAAAAACAATGATCAGATCAGCATAAGTCTACAATGCACACGGAACAGCAAATGATTGAAAAGATAGCAAAGCAGGTAAATAATTCGTTTACACCATATCATTAGTTTCACAATGACTAATCTTTGGAGAAGACACATAGTCATTCGTTAATAGATGATTAAATCATGATAACTGAACCACTATGTTAGAAGAGACACAATAGTTTAGTGCAGTGGCATATTACCAAATTGGGAGTTAATCTATCACTTCTGTTGCTTGGGCACCACATGATCATTTGTTTGCTACTGTAGACAGGAGAGGAGTCTAATTTTGATGCCACAGTGGAGGCAATAAATCTTCCGGGACTGGAAAAAGAGTGAAAAAAAAAATGTTTATGATATACATTTTGAATCAATGGACTTCAAGATTGTAGCATTTGTATCAGAAATCAGCATTAAAGTGTCAGGTTAGCCATAAAAGTTCTTTCCTTTTTTTTTTTTTGGAAGCTACTTACAATAAATCTTTAATGCCCAAGTAGTTAAAGAGTAGTTAGACTATTGATCTCTTCTAATTCTATTTGGCAAAACATTTTTAATGTCCACAACCGAAAAGGTTTGTATTATTTTTCTTGTATGAAATATTTACTACTTCTTAGATATAGTTGTACTTTTGGTGTTGTTCACCAGAATCATAACTCTCACTGATTGGTAAGGTGTGCTATCTCCTCGATATTGAAAAGTAATAATTTATTGAAATTAGATTTTTTACATATTTCATTTGGTCGACAGTTGAATACTGTTTTCCTTCTTGTTAATGACATGATTGTGATTAGCAATAAACCATTCTTCCTTCACTTTTTTCTTCTTGCTGTCTCATTCCAAGCAAACTGCATTGACATTTTGTATCTATTAATAACTCATCAGTAACAGATTTCTCCTATATTTAAAGTAGTTATCATTTTGGCAATAATCAAGCTTATGACATTAAACAGTAGTGCAACAAATGAGATTTTAAATGATAATCTCAAGTATTTTTAAACATGGACGGCTTTTTGAAATATATTTTCCCCATCAATATATGTAATGAATGACACTCAGTACTTCCTTTTTAGGACTATCTAAAAACATGTTCGTTCCCAGGTTACATGATCTCAAACATGTACTGCTAATGAGAGATGTGTTCCATTCTTTTCTTCATTTTTTATTTATATATGATGTACCAAAAATTATCTACGTAATGAAAATGAATGGGGGAGGGGTAGAATTTATATATAAGTTGAATTTATCTATTAACTATCACATGAACCCAGAGCTTATTTTAATCTGTTCAAACCAGATGGCAACTGCAGTCTGATCCCAATATCATTATTAAACATCATGTGGCATTGAAATTTATTACAGGATGAAACAGATTGTTAAAGATTTTTCTTTTCACACCAGGCAACACCATAAACAATACAATCTAGATGGCAGTGCAGTCTTGACCACTGTTAAATAAGAGAATATTTAAGCTTTGCTCCAGATGTCAGAAATCTCCATAATCATATGTCCAAAACAACATGCAATGACTAAATTAATGTGCACTAAACAATTGCAGTCAGCCTCCATGATCATCTCCTTTTCAGCTATTATTAATTCACTGCAAGACACTCACTACTGATTCTCTAATCTTTTCCATTTTTTTTCCTTCATATCATTTCAGGAAATCTCCTTATCCATCCACCTATCATGTGGTCTCTTTCTAGTGCTTTAACAATCTCTTGGAATCCAGTTTAAGATTCTAGCTGTCTGTTTACTGTCATTTCTTCTAGTAACATGCCCAGCTTTGATTTATTTCAGCCTTTTAATCTTTTCATTATATCAATGAACCAACTATTTGTTATTACATTCACATGTTTTACTTTTGATTCCTATTTGTTATTCTCAATATATATATATTGAACCGAATTGAAATCCGATTCAATGGTGTATTACCAAAAAAATTTTATTAAGCTTTTAATTTTCATTAAACGTTTAATGTTTAAATTTTATTATTATTATTTAAAAAAGAATATGTGTGCGTTTAAATGTAAAACGCATCATTTTAGTGTTTATCGATTTATTTTAAAATAGTTTTCATATACCACTTGTTTTTACTTTAAATCAATTAATTAAAAACAAGCAACCTAGCTAATTACATTCCCATGGCTTTTATTTTAATTATTGTAGATTAATTCTAAAAGTGGAGATTTGATTTTTTTTTTTATGTAGTTGTTTTCGTTTCAATAATCCCTGGGTAGAATTCTTAGATAGATTGAGTGGGAGATTAATATTTGCCCTGCCTTAGGCATAGAAATTGGACAACAAGGAAAGTGTTTCGCGGAAAATGAAGCGAGGTATAAATAGACCTGAAAAATTGAAGAGTTAATTATTAATTATTCTTAACTAGACAAGCTGTTTCTCAAGTGAAAGTTTATAGCAGTTCGGACATTTGAATTCTTCAAGAAAATTTGCTGTTGTTAAATCTTTTTGCTTGCAACAAGATGACCAATATTGTCAGTGTTATCACCACCAGAATGGCTTGCTAATTTAACAAAGGACGGACCCCTAACTTCCAAATTTGCTCCAGTAATGCCTTAAACATCTAGAAGAAGCTGAAACTCTTTACCTCTACCTTGCCGCTATCCAAAGATTTGAAAATGAACTAAAATAATAGTGCACAATCTACGTGAACATTGCTTTTACTGAAAGGTAACTATTCTCTTTATTCTTCTTCCCAGGGTAAATTAATTCTCATTAAATCACAGCTCAGTCTAATCATAAAAATCTGTATTCGTAAACGTAAGTAATATTTATATTCATATTTAATCTTTATTGTGTTTTCTTGTATTTTTGTAATGTGTTTTGGAATCTTAGTTTTAAGATTCCCAATTTGCTTTCAGTTTTGTTTATTGGAGAGTGACGGCTGAGTTTTATATTTTATGCCTCGCTTTTTATAAATGCTTTAGCGGTCGTGTATATATTTTTTTAATGCTTACCTGTAATTATTTTATTATTCAATAATTAATTTTTAAACATTATATTTGCGCTTCTGCAAACTTCCAAAAATCTTTTGGCTGACGACTTTATTGTCTAATTTTCCGCAGGTGAGATTTCGCTTCTTCTATCTCTAAAAGCGGAAATTAGAATTGTGTTTTTCTTTGTAATTTTATGAGCCGTCAGCAGGAAGATAAAATTTATCCCTTTTAACCCTTTCAACGACGATTATATAATTGGCCAACTCACAACTTTAACAAAATCAATTGTTAAAATAGATTCACTTTTAATAATATAAATACGTTAGTTTCGTTTGTAAAAAGTATATTAATAATTTGTCAGATTATGAAAGTAAACGAAAGTCTTTTTAAAAATAAAATTTGATTTATAATTTAAAAAATATTCAATTGCGGTGAAATGAAAAGTAACGTACTTTTACATTACGATAAATATGTAGCAATAAATAAATAATTCTTGGTAACATCTTAACTATTTTTCTAAAATAATTTGATTTTCAGTATTATTTTATCAATAATAATTTGTAATTCAATTCAAATATTGTTTAAAATGTTGTAAACATTCATTTATCATTTTCAAAATAAAACACAAAACGAACGTAACTTTTTACTTTTGGCAGCCATTTTCCTTTCTGACAGAAGTTCGACAGCCAATAAGATTCAAGAAAAGGTAGTGAGAAGGCGGTGCTTTAGTTTTGTTTGACATATATGGTCATATTTATTGATTTTTTACTTGTAAAATAATTCTGAACAGGGTACCATCTTACAGAACTTTTGATTTTCTTTTCAATGATGTATAATATGTATACGTGGGATAAAAAGTAGCCGATTTAGAGTAACGTCAAATCTTCTCGTTTTTTTATGAGTCAGGCAGTCAAAGAGTTAAATTACAGGGGAGCGATACTTTCGTTCTGCTAAAGTATTTAAACTTTTAATATTTTCGTACTCATGTGCACTCTCTGATAGATTTATTTTTGTATTTATTATGTGTGCTTTAAATTTATCAGAGCGTGTACTCAGAATTTGTTTGCAAGTTTATTTTCTTAACCCTTTGAGACCGAAAACTGCTTGTTTACGCATTAAAAAAAGTTTACAATTTCGACCGCAATAGCGTGCAAACCGTATACGTCACAGTTACGCTTTTTTTTTCTTTCTCTCCGCCATTTTTCTATCTTTTTGTACGTCTAAAAATTTTTTCTGTGCGATGAAAATTAGATTTTTTATAGCAATTTTTGTAAAGTACATTATTAAAATTTTGTAATTTTTTTTATCTTTCTAGATTTTATCAACCGATAAAAAAAATATACGGAGAAAACAATTATTTTCGCCGCTAAACGTAATTACGTTTATAACGAACTTTTCTGTTGATGTGTTTGATTTTGAGGTTTCGTATTCCCCATTACCTGTAAGTATTCAACATTCATCATCATCATCTCCCACTAATATATAATAATTGCTTGTAATTCCTTTGGGTTATTTATTTTATTTTATTTACTGTTTTTATACATTTCATTGTAGATAAGTTTTTATTCATTTTATAGCATACTTTGCTATTATGGTTTGCTATATAATAATGCATAATTTAACTCACTCTTACCCTCATGATATTCCAATAATGTAGTAATTATTTTTTACATGCATAACTTAGAATTTACTACGTTTTTATTCATTTCATTGTAGATAACTTTTTATTCATTTTATAGCATACTTTGCAGATAACTTTTTATTCATTTGATAGCATACTTTGCTATTATGGTTTGCTATGTAATAATGCATAAATTAGCTCACTCTTACCCTCATGATATTCCAATAATGTAGTAATTATTTTTTACATGCATAACTTAGAATTTACTACATTTTTATTTGTTTCATTATAGATAACTTTTTATTTATTTGATAGCATACTTTGCTATTATGGTTTGCTATGTAATAATGCATAATTTAGCTCACTCTTACCCTCATGATATTCCAATAATGTAGTAATTATTTTTTACATGCATAACTTAGAATTTACTACGTTTTTATTCATTTCATTGTAGATAACTTTTTATTCATTTTATAGCATACTTTGCAGATAACTTTTTATTCATTTGATAGCATACTTTGCTATTATGGTTTGCTATGTAATAATGCATAATTTAGCTCACTCTTACCGATATTCCAATAATGTAGTAATTATTTTTTACATGCATAACTTAGAATTTATTACATTTTTATTCGTTTCATTATAGATAACTTTTTATTTATTTGATAGCATACTTTGCTATTATGGTTTGCTATGTAATAATGCATAATTTAGCTCACCCTTACCAGTTGCTCCACATCATCATCATCAGTTATTTTGAAATTGATTTTGCTCATGCATTTATATTTTCAACAATTTGCAAACTGTCTTCAAACTATCCACTCTGTTCTGTGAAACTAACAAGGTGAAAAAAATAAATACCTCACAATGCTGAATCAACAGTCATCATCATCTCCCACTCATATATAATAATTGCTTGTAATTCCTTTTGATTATTTATTTTATTTTATTTACTATGTTGTTATTCATTTTATTTTAGAAACAAATTTTTAAATTATTTATTTGCATATTTGGCAATTATGATCTGCCATGAAATAATGCATAATTTATCTCACCCCACCCCTGATTTTTCAATAATATAGTCATTATTTTTTACCCCCATAACTTAGAATTTACTAAAGTTATTACTGTTATTTTTTTTTGATCCTCACTAAAACCTTGCATTTCTAATAGATATCCCGCATAGAGGGCCTAGAAAAACAACTGCTTGCAAAAATAGAACACATAGAGTGTCAAGCAGAAAAAACGAAATTGAAATGGTCACCTTTTGCCACATTACACCAACAATCTGTAACTCAGGTAGGTCATGTTATATATTATTTTTTTCTGCATTTTATGACGAATGTGATGAAGCTGTCTATGAAATTGTCATTTTAGGCTATATCTTTCAAAATTGAGAGTTTGTGAACCAATGTAAAAATAAAGATATATAAAATGTGAAAAATCTCCTTTCTTTAATTATTTTTTTGTGGTAATGACTATTTTATCAGCTTCATTACATTCTTTCATATTTGCACTTTCTAAAAATGTATATATATTTGTTATTTATTGTAATAAATTAGACATTTCATTTAAAATTGTATGTCCTGTAATTTTTTCTGTGAATTCAAAATGGCCGTTCAGGTCACAAGGGGTTAAATGCTGGGGCAGACGTAACTGTTTTTCTAATTATTTACTTGTCCCTTATTGAGACCTTTAATTATTAATTTTCAAGTAATTTTCACCAATCGTTTGGCTGGGATTCACCGGTTTTAATTGTTTTACTTCATTTCAATCTTATTTTTCGGTTGTTCTTGAGGTGGATCAATCACCGTTATTTTAAACGTAGTAATAGGTGCAATTCATACCGACATAAGGACATTCGGGGTCTGACCATTTTTGGACCTCAAAAAGCTCGTCGGCACTGGTTTCTTTGATCTATTTCAAGGACATATTGTTTAAATATCTGAAAGTGAAAACCAATTTTAGATGAATCCTCTGCTGAGTAAAATTTACTTCCTCCCTTTATAATTCATTTATTAGAAGATCAGTCGGTCTGTCATAGCTTTGTCTTAGTATTTCTGGTACACGCCTGAGTTAACCCCATTTATTGTGTCATAAACTTATACTTAATAATTTATTTTCTCATAATAAAATTTATGAAATATGTTTAAACTTAATTTGGCTGACATTTGTCTTTGTGCTTTTTGTCTCAATTGTCTGAATAATTTAAGATCTCTTGTTTCTCCCTAAGTCTAGTCGGCGCAAACCATCATCATCATCTATTCTGATCACAGTAAACAAATTTTCCAGATATGTAGTGATCTGGTGGCGCCCTCTGTATCAGAATAGATTGATAGACGAAATTAAAATCTTTCTTCTGGCACAATATATATAATTCATTTACACTTCATTGTGTAAGGGTGTGAGATAGGATGATTCCATACCTCCAAGACTTTACATCTGTTTCATGGAAAATACTTAATGGATTAAAATGGAAAACTAAATGGAGAGTATTTAATGTCTTCGAGTTCATTAACATTATATAATTCGTTTGTAGTGAACTGCACAGCAAGGCAATTTCCTATCAAAATTTAAATCACAATATTATTATGCCTTTTTAAATCTATTAAGTACACCATCCTGATAATGTGGTAAATTTTGCAAACAATGCTTCACAGCTTCAAGAGATACTGCAAAAGTTACAAGATTAAAGCAAGAAAGAAAGACTAATGCCAAAGTAATATTTAATGGTTTTTCAAATAAAGAGAAAATTATAACTGATGATAATGAATTAGAAGTTAACAATTACAAATATCTTGATCAGATTATTGATAAAGATGGAAACATTGTGGATAAAATTAGTCACAGAATTAAATTTGGATAGAGTACTTTTAATAGAAATAACATAGAAAAGGAATTTGCTTATATGTTTGAATTGATGTGACTTACCAATTCTTATAGTAGTGATATTTAGGCACTTAGAAGTAGTATGTGTAGCATTAAAAATCATGTGACATTCAAGCTTATTTCAGCCTGTATTAAAAAATTACAATCTTTCTATTTTTACACTAGTCAACAACTTAAGTCAAATCGATATGGTTGTTTTTGTAAATAATAATTTGGGGCTTTAAAAATTGTAATGAGCTATAAAATTGAAATGTGAAAGTAGAACTAAAGACAAACAATTCAATGGCCTTTCAAAAAAAAATAATGCCTAACAATAATCATTTAAAAGTAAACTAAAAATACTTTGAACAGATTATTAATATAGATGGATAAATCTAATCGATGAAATAAATCACAGAATAATACTTGGGTGGGATGATTTTGGTAGAAATAATATTAAAACATACGTACAAGTACTTATAAATACTTACTTATGAATCTAAAGGTGGAACACTTAAGAGAACAATACAGAGACTTGAGACCACAGAGGGAAATATGAAGATATGTATGTTGGGGAGAAACAAGGGAGAATTGTAAGTGTAATGTAGGAGAACCTATTACATAGATATCATTGACATCATTAAAAAAATTTAGGTAGCTAAGTTGAAGTTTGATTCGATATTTCAGTAAAAAAAGATAACTATGAATGAGCAACAGAAGTCTTAAATGGCTGCCAAAAGATTATTTTAAAAAACTAACAAAAGACTGACCATATGAAAGATGGATGGGTAAAATGAGAATATATGTTGGGCAGATGTAAGCAAGAGAAGCTGTGCATCAGAGAAACTGGATTAAGGTGAGAGATCATATTGTGGGTCACTGATAAATTGAAAATAATGATGACTATTAAAAAGAAAAATAATCAACCACTGGTAATATGAAATATTCATACGCTGTTGGACTCATTGAAAATGAAAGTTTGAATAAATTTGTCTCTTGCAATCAAAAGAAGTGTCATTTCATTTAATTTCAATAAATTTACCAAAGATATTAATTCTAAATAAAATATATATACACCTATATACTGATAATAATAAATACAGCATAAATAGATAGGGAGGGGGCTAACAGTAATGCAAAATCCATGACACCAATTTTTCACTGGAATCATGAAAGATGATGTAAAATCAACGATAAAATAAGAGCTGAAAGCAACAGCAATTCATGTGATGCATTTTTGTTCTTCACAATATTTACTAACAAAAGGTAGTATTATGAATACACGAATAGAAACATGGTTATACCAATGACGAACATAACGCAGTTCATACTTCAGGAAATGCGACCAGTTTGCAAATTCTAAAAACATGTTAACAATAGAAAAAAAAAAATGAAAATACTGAATTAGTAAACATAGGGAAGGGGGTTTTCACTCTTCAGAAGACTCATTATACTTTGTTTAAAAGTGTCAAACTTTCTTTGCTCATAACTTTGATACAAACCACTTCAGATAAATACATTAAGAATTACTACTAAGTATTTATTATAGCAGACATTATCCCCAGTCCAGATATTAATTTTAAGCTTCATTCAATATGTTTAAAAAGGCATAGTGGAGTTGAAGTTTTAGATATATATATAAACATACACTATTTATATATATATTAAAGAAAATAAAAAATTAATGGCAATTTAAAAAAGAATGTAATTCATTCTTTGAAATTTATCCAAAATATAAACTTTACAAAAGTGTTTACTAAACACAACATGTTCTTTGCTTATACATTTTGTTTATCTATCGGGAATCTTCAAGTATACTGTTCAAAAATCCAGAAGTTTCGTCATTGTGAAAGCAGTAAGCTAGAATTTAGTTTGGGGAATATTTGGATGAGACTACATTGGATTAAGATTTAGTAAACACTACTCTGTGGCATTTATTGCTTATGAAAGGTTCCACTAGATGGCATAAACGTTGTAAGATTAGAAGAAAATTACTATTTCCCATCTTTTTTATAGGATTCCCCAATGGGGATGTGTACTACTTCGTAAACACTTAATCGCTAAATATTTCGTCTTTTACAGAAATTATGGGGGGAGGGGATACGGACTTCATACGCATGATTAAACATTATAAATAAATAATAATAAACTTATGCAATTACTACAAGTCATATTTATTTAATTTTTAAAAAGATTTAGTTTTTGTGCTTTGTACTCGTGTAAATTTCACTATCTAAAAGAATCATTTCTGTTTTGAACGAGACTGCTCATACATACACAGTATACTGTCTTTATTATTATTCTTCAATAATGAAATAAGAGTACTTTAACTAAAAATCAAAAATTGAAAAACTATTTCAAATTAAGAAAAAAGTGTTTACAGAAATTTAGTAAGCAGCCGGGGAGAAAAAAGACCAACCAAAGGCGAAAAAAAAAAAAAAAGAGCTAGAGAGAGAAAAATCGATTATAAATTCTGGTGGGACCATTTCTGTTTTCCTCTCTCTTTTTCCTTGTCTAATGGGTCAATACCTTCTTCTTTTTGTTTTGTTTTAACTGTCATTGGTGATCTCATCCAAACTCCTGAGTATTGGGGTGGAAAATTGATGACTGAATGCTGTAGTGTACTTGCAGAATGCTTAACACACAATCCTGCTGAAAGTAAGCTAGTCAAGCACCGGAGAAACCCTTCCTTCGAGAGGCGATTACAAAGAGGTCCATTGGAAGACTATGCTGATTTTAATTACTCTGGTAATGAGGGTCGATAGAGAAAGCCTTGGCAGCAATAGGAGCAACCAAAGAGGGGGGCTGCTCAATCAATAATACCTATAGAGATGATCCAAATTAATTAATTCCTACGCTTGTCGTAAACTACTTGACTTTATTTTCATATCAACTGATTTTAATAACTCCATTTTCGCAAGCAGATATACAAATGTGTGTGCCGGTATATGTATATGCATACATAGGCAGATTTTGTGCTTTGGTATTTGGCCATTTTCAGAAGAAAAAATAGGGGAGATGGGGAAATGGATTAAAGTGTTTCGTGTTGCAAGGTAACACATGCGCGCAGGGTTCGAATGCAGGTCAACTCAAATTCTTTACAAACTTAGAATTTTTCTCTCAAATAGCTGGTCCATGGCCAATCCAGCTAACTATCCAACGTTAGTCAATAAATGAGTATTTAGCTATGCTTAACTGTAGAGTAAAATTAAGATGGAAAACCACACAACCCTCACCCATCATGACAATAACTTCATGGTGCCTCTTCAAATGGTTGTTGGAGAAGCCTTTCCCCTGCAGTGAGTTATTTATTAAAGAATACTCTTTCTAATCCACCTAGATACAGAAAAGAAGCTGATAGTTAAAAAAACAACCATAACTTGATATAATTCATGCTCAGAAGAATTCAACAGTAGGCAAATTGTATGAATATAGTAAATGCATAATAAAAAGAGGGTTTTGGGATATATTAGTGGAACATCTTCCATGACAGAGGTTTGAATGTGGATTAAGCAAAGCCTGAAATGGTTTGGATATTTTCTTTCAGATAATCTGACCATAACCAATTCAAAACCATCCAATATTGGTCAATAAATGGGTATCTAGCTGAAAATATAAAATTGCTCAAACCCTCACCATTTGGCAATTACCACATGGTCTGCTGAATACTGTCATTTTCTTCATTGGTTCATTATGGAAGAGGAGTTTTTAGTATCGTCTTCATTCTACAGTAGACTATTTATAGGCCATTTTAAAAAGACTTCCGCAATCAGTTAATTCCTGAAGCATTGTATCACTTATTCATTCATGCAAGAATTAATGGAAAGCAATATCAATCTAATGCTGACATCAATTCATTGGAATGGTTGTTTTAACTAAAGAAGACTCTTTAATGTATGACAAAATCCACTTTCAACCTATTCTTGTAGATATTAACCAAAGTAAAGTATGTCAGAGAATTGTTTCTGTATCTAACAATCATATACAATATTCTAATGATTCCATTGGATACAAAGATGTTCAGTGATTGACCTCATCTTTACAAATAGGCCCAGTTTTGACCCCTGCTTGTAATAAACCTAGCAACAAAATAAAAGTTTTTCAGCCAAAAGTTGATTCAAAGCCCTAGCTTACACTTTCAATGACAGATGATTATGACAACAGTGCACAATTCAAACTATGATGTTTTATCAAAAATAATATATATGGATATGTACCACTAAATAGCTGCAGAAACGTAAGCTTAACAAACATTACTTTCCATTCAAATGTAAGAATGATTATTAGCTATGCTTGTCTCTATAAACAAACCCACTAAACAAGAATTTCTACAGTATTACATACAACATTCTGTGATTAAAGGATGATTGAGCCCTCACATCTAACTCTGAATGTTAATATTATATATAACAACAAAAGAATATTAAAACAATTTATTATATATATGTAAAAATATTAGTTTAATTTTCAATGCCAAAATGCATGAGAATAATATACATAAAATAAACACTAAATGTTGAAAGGGGGGGGGGGAATGGAACTGAATAAACCATAGCTTAAGAGAGAGAAAAAACTATAATAAGTAACAAAAATATATACAACAGCTATATAAATATATGTACAATATATTAGTAATAATTATATATATAAAATCCCTAAATGTCCATAACACTATCACATGACAAGTTCACAACCAATTAAAAAAACGTATTACATTTGTCAGTAACGCTATGCGAATGAAGTAATTCCCGCAATTAATATAGTTTGTTAATGAAGCATTTTATGCACAAAGGAAGTAATTCCTTCCTTATATTTAAGAGGCTCAATATGATTATCCTGTCAAATTCACATATCAAATATAACAGGTATATTTAAAAAAATTAATTTAACTTTAGTAACGAGTACATTTCTGAAGTGTACCAAAACAGGCTGAATTGTTCCAAACATTTTTTTTTCCCAATTGTGAATTTCTCACATTTATTTATATAATATTAAAATCTTTTGTTTAATTTACATTAAAACTTCAAAAGAATTTGTTAAAACAACCAGTTAAAAAAAAACGATGCCCTTTCCATGGACGCTACATCTGGTTATATAAAAGCCCTTTGTGCCATTTTCAAATGTTACAAGCAACTATTTTAATATTAACAAATTATTGCAGATAGAACATTATCTAGTGTTTTATGATGGTAAAAAAAATTAATATGTTAAGCTTAAAATATATATATATCATTCACTACAAGTTTCATTTAGTTAAAACATAATATGTCCTCATATTATCCAAGGCTCCTCACTGATGAAGGCCATAAGCCAGAAACTAGTCTGGGGATATCGGATGAGTAGGCACTAGATGGGAATTTTATGCACAAGCCTTCTGGCATCCATTGATTACTCTAGCTTGCTGTGTGCGGCAATATATATATATATATATAGTGAGTTTTGCCTGTTTTAACAACAGTTGTACACAAGCATAAGAGGAGATGGTCATGTGATGTTTATTGGCTTATAACCAATCCTGCCTAATAGGATAGTGGCGGCTATGGTTATTAAAGAACCAAAGACACCAAAATGTATGGGGACTGAACTGGGTTTAGACTCATATGACTATATAAGCTAAAGGGCTTGGATTGAAAACATTAAGGTGTTTTCAGTTTAAGACTCATAGTTTTGTAGTTAAATGGAGATAAAAGGTGGTTGCTGAAGGGTTGCATTAGATCCTAAGATCTAGATGCAGTGCTCTCAGATCCAAGGCTCCTCACTGACGAAGGCCATAAACCAGAAACTAGTCTGAGGATATTGAATGAGTAGGCACTCGATGGGGATTTTAACTCCTCACTGACGTAGGCCACAAGCCAGAAACTAGTCTGGGGATATTGGATGAGTAGGCACTAGATGGGGAGTTTATGCACAAGCCTTCTGGAATCCATTGATTACTCTAGCTTGCTGTGTGTGGCTATATATATATAGCAAGTTTTGCCTGCTTTAATGTCCTCATATTGTTATCAATAACTCTGCAATACTAGTTTTCTCTAAATTTATTTTTGATTCTTTTAATTCAAAGACCAAAATAAAAAAATAAATAAATGAATAGCTTTATTGCTCTGGAGTTCATAAGAGGTTTGAGTGCTGGAAATTCTAGAACCGGAACCAATCCGAGACCTCTCCGTAGTCTGATATCCTATGTCTGCATTAAATTAAGTAGGCCAAGAAAGACTTTTATGATCTTAAGATCATTGATGGATTGATGTTAATTCAACAATAAACAAATATACATATATGAATAAATCCTTTGATCATAAAATGTTTTCAACATATATATAAAGTCATGCATTGATTATCATTAATATCCATAACTGCATTTGATGTTTTCCTATGTGATCTGTTTGGACCGTTTGGTTTTCATTTACTTACATTTCATAAGTCCAATTCACAAGCAAGATTCCAACAGAATCATTTAAATGAACTTAAAAACAATCTGTTTACACCATATCATGTTATCTTTTAACCTTTTCTTCAGCAAACACAAAAAATTTCAGTTGCTTGGAGTTCTTTGTCATATTCTATCTTTGGTCATAACCTACCATCAAAGTAATTGATATCTCCTTAAAATGCCTTCAATATCAATTTTATAATGTAAAACTACCTATCAATCCATGGCTTAAACTGATAACAAAAAACTTATTTCAGAAAGTTGTTGGTTAACCATCAAACATATTCACTACATTGATGAACATATGAATTTGTTTTATGAGAACCTTGAAGTCTGTGTTGTACTTCAGCATCCAAGATCAAATAAAAAGCCATTAAGACATTTAAATCAATCCATTTTTTCAAATTCATTCTTCAGCATCCAAGATCAAATAAAAAGCCATTAAGACATTTAAATCAATCTATTTTTTCAAATTCATTCAAACAAAAAATTGATGCACACCCCTCCAATCACCAACTGACATAGTATCTATATTTTTTTAAAATATTAATTACTAAATCAAATACTTTATTGGTATATTTTCTTCCTAGAAATGTTCTCACATAGTGGAATATAGAAGTGCTTTGATCATACAACTTAAATTCATTGTTATGCAAATATCTGTAACATTCATCTGACGGTAAAAACTGGAACTTAAATATATATTGATTTATTAATTCAAAAAAACCTGGAGATGTCAATATCATACAGTGACTGGCCAAAAATACTGTTGATAATTCTTTTTTTGTCAGGTCCTGAGGGCATTTGCAAAAGCTTTTTGACAGCATCTTTTCTTTGACATTCAAAAATGAAAAGTTGTATATTTTCTATAATTGGTTTTATATATTTATGATTATTTTTGCAAAATATTTGCCTTTTTTTTTCATGAGAATATGGTAATTAGATAAATTTGATATATATATTTATTTTTTTAATAATCATAAATGGTATTTTACATTTTGAAACAGTATTTCATTGCTTTATGATGTGTCTTAATAAGAATATGTTATAGTTTTAAAAACAAATTTTCTTTTATTTGTTAAATATTTCTATCAGCAATTGCAAAAGACAAAAGCCATGATTCTAATTACGTATTTCATTTACATTAATTTTTTCCACATTTGCGAAATTGAAATATTTGTAGGAATAGTTTTTATCCGTAAATTCATATTTCTAAGAAATGAATTCAAAATTGAGAATATATAATGAAAAAAAAAGGATTAATTTATTAAGACAAAAAAAAACTGAAGATTTTAGACAAATGGCCACTAAAGAGAGTCAAAAATTAATTTATTAAAACACAAAAAAATAGAAAATTTTAGACAAATTGCCACTAAAGAGAGTCAAAAAATATGAATAAAACATTAACCTTATTGTTAGTATCCCAATGATGAGAAATTACTAAAATTCCGTTCTCCAGGAAATCATGTTCTCACAACATTTGCTTCTAGAAAAATTCTCTCTAATTAACATATTTATTTTTAAAGCCTTTTAAATTTTAGTTATATTTTTCATCAAGAAATGGAGTAATTGGCTTTGTTGTTTTTGTTTTTATGTAATCTGACAAAAAAAAAATATTTAATAATCAAAGTGCTAATTATTTTATGTACATTTTTTAGTTCTATAATATAAATGGTCATTAACCAATAGAAAAAAAAAAATAGTTAATTTACGATATTATTTTTTAACAAATTTACTAAAAAATTAGGTTTAAAAAATTTCCAAATGCACCTTTAAAAAAATACTATTTTACCAGAGATTTTTGACCAAATCACCTGGTTAAGTAGTTAAGAACATTCTATAAATAATTATTTGAATTAGTATAAATATTACCATTTGTCAAATATTCTGTAAATAAATATTTTAATTAGTACAAATAAATATTAATGTCAATGCCATGAAGCAATCTATAAACTGCTCCAAAAACCGATTTTAAAAGTGGAAAACAAATCCCGACTATATCTATAATCTCAAATTTCAATAACCTACAGTTTGAAAAAATATTTTAAAAAAATTCGAAATTATACATTTCACATATACTCACATATACAGTATATCAACAGCCATACTCTTAACTTTATGTGAAGCTTAGTCAGTTGAATTGCTAAAATAGCAATTTGAACAATTAAGATTTCTCTAGATTTGGATGCAAATTTGTGTTTATATCAAACATGCTGTTGCCATTTTCCCGATTGCATGTGTTAGTGGGGAAAAAAGATTCAATCAAAAAAGATACTAAAAGATATTTTAATAATTTCATTAAAAAACTACTTTTTTAAAAAAAAGTAAACAGCTAACAACTGTCGGGAATTGTCTTTTATTAGATCATAAATGAATTTATAGATCATTTTTTCACTTGTTTATTTATTTATTGTGAGAGAAAACCAATCTTTCAGACATGCGCTATTGGTATTAATTTGCTTGTACTCATCTGTCAACAAATGTCTTAAACGCATAGATGAACACCTATGTTTAGAGCTTATTTTTATATAAACCAATATCTATTGAACATGCTTAATTCAGGACTTGATTCTATTGTGAGCCTGATAATTCAAATGAGAATTAAATTTGCTACTGAGCATATAAAGTGGTCACTAATGTTAAACATGGGTTTGGTCCCTATAATACGTGACTCAATTTAACAAAAATGAAGATTACAATGTGGCTTAATTGTGACTTTTTTATAACCAATATATCAACATTTATATGATCAACTCAGACAATCTTTTGCCCCCAATCCCACCCTGCCGAGTTAAGAAGAACTAAATATCAATTTACTAATAAATAATTGAAGATTACATCGATTACTTATAGAGCACCCAAACTCACATTGGAAATCATCTGTTACCTATAAATAAAAATAATAATAATGAAACAGGCCTTGCTTTATTCACATCGAAAACAACTCTCAACAAAGTTTACTATATTTTTGCCTATCGAACTGAATTCAAATTGAATGAATCCACATAAAACTTATTTAGACTATATTATTAATTCCAAAAGCATTCAAATTCATCCAACTTTAATGCCATTTAATGCAAGTGTAATTAACAGATGCTAGATGATATACTACCAGCGAGACTATACCATCTGGTATCTGGTGATACTCAAGTTTGCAATAAATGACTGTAGGGTAGGGCAAAGTTCAATGTTTCTTGGAAGCATGAGTAAGCATAAAACGATTGTGTGATATTGTTGTTGGTATTAACTTTTCTAACTAAAAAATAGAAGGAAAAGATCTATTTGTTATAGAACTGAGTCTCAAAAATATGTAGAAACTGACCTGGTGTCAAATCCATATAATATGCAAGTGAGTTAATCTGGGTTTAAAATCATATAAGTTTGTTGTTGTTTTTTTAACTTCGCAATATTATCTAGGATTGAAAGATTACTGCTGGTGCATAAGTGCATTAGTCCTAGCTTTGAATCCTGGACTTCAGTGATGATGATCAAAGCTAGAAACTGATCAACTGGAAAATTTTACAGCACTAAAATATCTGATATCAAGAGATTACTCAAGCTCCTAAATAGAATGAGCATAATTGTTTTTGGAAGCATATGAATAAGTGTACAAGAGGTCACAAAGATGCCCAAGGGATAGAAGGGTAAATAGTTGTTATAGTAATAAAATCTCGGAAATATGTAGAAACAAACCTGGTGCCAGATTTATGTAGCTAAGAAAATAAATTAGCCTAAATTTGAAACTTTGGCAGTTTTTTATTTCTTTTTAAATTTCAGATTACAAACATGATTAATATAAAGGTGTAAAAGGTAACTGCTACATGCATAAATGCATTAGTTCCAGCTTTGAATCCTAATCTTCACTGATAAAAACAATATCTGACTGGATATGGAGTAAGACAAAAGCCAAAAACCGGTCAGTCAGTATATAAAAATTTTATATCGATATACCATCCAAGGTCCATTGTTTACCAAAATTTGCAATAGATGGATCTAGTGTAGGGTGAAGTTAAATCATTTTGGAACATATTAGTAGGCATATGAAATATCGTGGGTTGTTGGTGACAGTTTTTATTTTTAATTTCCCCAAGTTTAAAGATAGCCCTATAGTAATGATTTTATCAAATCTTAGAGGCTTAATATTAAATGTAAAGATACTCTGAATATTATTTGATAATAATCAAAACACTTTTAAACTAGTGATGTAGTATTCTATATTGTGTGTATGCGTACATAATCTCTACTAGAAAGCAATCATAAAATAACTACATATACATATGAGATATATATAAAATAATTGATGGCTTTTTTTTAATCTTACTAAGGATGTACTACTCTTCACAAAATCACATTTCATTTTAGCTAATGACTCATTATGATATATGGAGAAAAGGCAATCGAGGAAGGGGGGGGGGTTCGTGGAAAAGACAAAAGAGTTCATCAATAAAGTCTATAGTGGATCATCGTGGATGCTCTAATCATATCAATAATTCAACCTGATAGGGAAATTACTACAGGAAAACAAACCTGGACCCTGTTAAGTGCAGGAATGCTCTTATAAATGGATTTAGAAAATGTAGGGAGGGGATGAATATTTCCATAATTAATATAAAATCTGATTCATGAAGAGAGTCCTCTATCCCCCTACTCTATGCCTTTATAGAAAAAAAAATTAAAAGCATATAAATTATGTTAAAAATAAAAAAAAAAACACTTAATGGGATCTGGTTGTCAAAACATGAATTATCCCTGGAGTGGAAAAAATGCAGAAAAATTGAAAAAACGTTCTTCGATAATAAAAAAAAAAAAAAAGTCCATCGTATTTTTGAGACAACGAGAAAAAATGTGTGCGTGCTCGGATGCGTATGCAATACGTAAAAAAACTCTTTATTTTTTTTTTTTAAATTGTTTTAGTACTCATATACAAAAAAAAAAACTTTTTTTTAATGCAATACTGTATGGCCCTGTAGGTTTTTTAATTTCAAATTCAGGTTTTTGCAAAAATCAAATTTAGGTTTTCGTAAGTCAAATTCAAGTTTTTGCGAATCAAAATCACTTTTTTATAAAGGAAATTCAGTTTTTGCTGAATTTTACTAATAAAAACAGTGAAATAATTATAACAAATTTTAACAAAAAAATCTCCCACATCAGCATGAACATATCTAGATAATAACTATTGCAATGGGAGATGTAATGGTTCCAACAGATACTTCAATTATATCTACTAAATTTAGATTATTTGCAGGATCTGCTAACAAATCTCTTGCATTGAACTTTATTTTGGAAAATACTTTTTCGATTGGATTTAATATTCTCGAGCATGAAAAAATAAAACCCAATTTTTAGTTTGCCTCATCAACAATACTTTTAGGTCTTGTGGATTGCAGCATTACTTAACCTGTGATGTGATTTTCTTCTAATGCAGTAAATAGTTCCCGAAGAAATCCACAAAACATATTGCCATCAACAGATGAGTTTGCAATGATCTCTTTACATGATACTCTGTCAATAATAATTGCAGCAACTAGAGAAATGTTACATCCTCTACGATGATGCAAGCAGGTGTATTAATCCTTGATCATGTCTTTCATTGCCAAATGTGACAACTGAAACCCATTCATCAATAAATATTTTTTCACATGCTTGTGGGGCTTCTTGGGTGCATACAACTTTTGTTTCCAAATTGCTTCACCACAATTTAGTTGGTGTAGTTGTATTGTTGCATTTTTTAAAGTAATTCCTAGACCTTTCAATGTATTATTACTTGAAGATATATTTAAATTGACATATTCACATTCCAGAATATTTTTTAATGTTATTGTACAGATTTTCTTCAACCAATCATTCAATTATTTTAATACTGATGCAATCAATTTAAAATTTCTTTTGCCACCATAGTTTTTTTTCCCACAACTACTCCACCATCATTGGTGTATAGAGTTATTATAGAGAAATCAGTTTTTTGATTCCTGCTACTTTGGCCAATTTAGCAATCGATTTATCTTCTCCATAGCATTTTATGAAAATTTGCTTTTTATCTTTACTTATGCAGTGGTATGGAGATTGACAAGATGTTGATTGAGATGAATTGGATTTTATGAATCATCGACTGTTTCAAAACTGCTGTCTAGCCAGCCATAGGAAAATATGATTCATAAGATGAAGTGACACTCATTTTTGATTACAGTTTAACTATATATGTTAAAAACTTTGTTCTGCTTCCTCAAACATGTCCTTTGTTTCATTTTATAATTTTATTGATTTGGTAGAAAATTTTCCAGCTTTTTTTTTTTTTGACAATTTATTTTAACTTGAACTAGATTGTTATAATTCTTTCACAGTTTTTATTAATAAAAATTTACAAAAAGTAAATTTGATTTATATAAAAAACTGAATTTGATTTGCAAAAAAAAAACCTGAATTTTTTATTTTATGTGTCAAATGCATTGACCAAGAAGCAAACCTGGGCCAGCTGGTTGGAAGGCAGCTATGCTAGACCACTAGGCCACCAACACTTGACAAAAACCTGAATTTGAAATAAAAAAACCTATATATCAGCATTGTTCCTGCAGAATATGCATACAAACTATTCCTGTGAAAAGATAACTGATTTTCTCTCCGATTGGTCTTTTTAAATTAACACATGTACTATGAGGAGAGTTTACCTATTCATTATAAAAATATTAAAGTAGTAATATCAAGAATAACAACACGAAATATAACACTGTCTTTTGTACCTTCTGGGACATCTTTCAATGCTCTTCCTGCCATTATAAAATCTCATCAACCACTTGAAATTATTCTTGTGATGAATGGCTTCATTGACATTCAGTGGGAATCATTTCAGATGCTTGAGTAGCAGTTTTGCCCAAATCAAAACAAACTGTGCCATAATGGATTTAGGATACAAATTCCACTGTCAGAAGCAAGCATCTTAAAATTTTGTTGACAAAATATAAAGTATGGCACTATATAGAGCATGCATTCATTAAAAAAATGGAGGTGCAGGCAGCTTAGCAGGAACACTAATATTTTTTTTCACTCACCACACTATATATATATATAATGTGTGAAATTATCCATTTATAATTACTTAATTAGAAAGCACTTTTCCTAGAACAGTAGCTAATGAAAAACAATTGAACTGGGCCAAGAATTAAAGTAAAAACTGTCAGGTTGGTTGCATATATATATATATAGGTTGATTCAATATATGCATTACCTGTATAGAAACAACTTTTATATTTAATACAGTACAAGTTAAAACTTTTAAGTTTCACAAATATAAAAACTACAAACTTATATTAATAAGAAATGGAATCTTTCAAAATTTAGCTTAGCAGTGATCATCATTTTAGTGATTATATTCCATGATCTAAAAAATTAAGCATTCAGCTTAATCCCCCCCCCCTTTACTTTAGTGAAATGGGACTAACAAATTGCAAATTTTATTTTTTGTTTAGCAATTGTATATTCCTTGGTAAATCATATATTCAATGACTTTGATGGCAGAATGAGCAATTCACTGTTCCATTCAATTGGTCTGAACTGGGTTTTTTTTTTTGTTACTGTGCAGTTTAATACAGTAGTAAAATGGACAACTCAAAAATAAAAACTCAAGGATGGATAAACTTTAAGTTTTTTTTTTGTTTCAGTTCTCCTTTTAACAATGATAAGTATTAAAAAAAATCCTATGCATCCTATTAGTGAAACTAAAGCCCATGAACAGTAAAAAAAAAAAATATTTTCTTCATTAAACAGACACTCTCTACAAAAACTTAGTTAACACTTGGATAAAAATAAAAAAATTGGATTGATTACAAATATAGATCAGATTTAAGGACACATGAAGGGGGGGGGGCTATGTTATTTTTTTTAAGTAGTGGAAAAGTTCTGAAGAAGGCTACTGGGCAGTCGAAATTATCAGTTATTTTTGGAAGTTTTGGATATAATAAAGTATTGTATTTGCATTATGTAATGTGCACAGAAGAATACGTTCATACAGTTTGCTTGAGTTTAAAATTTAGATTAATTAACTTTTAAATATTTCATCCAAGTATATTGAAATTCCACTTTTGAAGCGAGTCAGGTTTAAAAAAAATAATTCTGATTTATTTCTAATATATGCTGATGGACAAGAGATGAAAGAGGAATCCTTTTATCACACTGAATGAAAGACATCAATGTTGATTTATTTACTATATATATGGTTGGAGATCAGATGAAAGAGGAATTCTTTTATCAGACAAAATGAATAGGCATTGATAAATGAAAAGTAAAGTTGTATTTGCAAGTTTATTAAAATGGTTTGTTACAAGACTGCTTACAAATAATTCTGAGTAACGGATATAAGTGAGAATGTTCTGTGATAGGATTATCATAACAGAGTACAAATGTATTTAATAAAATAGTTGGTATTACAGTAAATTCAACAAAATCCACCAGGATTAGATTAGATATTTGCCAGATACCAATAAATATTTGGCAATTTTATCCTGCTTAGATTCGTCATACCCGCTGATCATTATCCAGCTTGAATCATGTCTATTTCTAGGGTATAGAATTAACTTTGTTACAGTCACAAATAAAAATTTTCATATTTCAATCTTCTGAATTGTGAAACAATCACCACTGATGCCGTTCATCAGCTGCAATCAAAAACTTGGAGTTTGGTTATCACAGCGTAGCCAAATTAATATTACTTTATTTACTCGTAGTCAGTACTAATACATCGCAAAGGAGACTGATACTTCTGGACTGATATCTCACATACATAAAGAATGTTCAGAGGGGAATATTTATTACATTTCCCAACTACACTCTGTTGATAATGTGTAAAAAAAATATTTTTTTTTTTTAAAAGTCAACTTGTAAGTTAGTTTGTTTCTTTTCCAAGATGAAATTATGTTATTCTGGTCACAGTAATCAAATTCAATTGAGGCTGAAAAAAGAAATTGTGACCGGTGATGAGATGGATAAACTCTATCGTCACAATAATGAATATGGTACCCAGTGAAGTAATGTTAATTGGACAAGACCTAATTCATTCATTAAAACACTTGAAATGGTAATTTTATACACAACTAATTCTTATCACAAGGATAAGGGATAAATTAAGGAGTGGATTTGACATTGCAGGTACATGATCTCTCCAATAGTGTGGCTTACATCATAATATAATCATTTACCTTTTACAATTAGTGTTATCAGTATTGGTGGAGGAATCTAAATTACCTAAAAATTTCTCCTATCAAGACTCAGATGAGTTAATCATTCAAGTGTTTACACTAATATTGAACAGGTAGTTGCTTAAGCAGTTATTTAATAAAATCTTAGCCTTGGCTGTCTAAAAATAATTGTCCTATCTTTCCCTACATTTGAACCTCAAAGGAGTTGATATGGCTAACTAGTTTATCATAAGACCTTGCAGTAACTGAAAGTTATTAAAATGACTTTTATTACTTTCAAAAAAAAAGTCAGGCTTTTCAAGATGGTCTGTTTTGGTTATCAAAAAATACTAAAATCTGAAAACATACTCGCAGGGAAGAAATATATTTTATGATTTTAATTTCAGTTTACACTTTTATGCTTGTTTAGGTTTTAAAATACACATTACATTGATCTTAATAGCAATTTATCATGTCTACAACTTTGAACAAGTAATCTTTTTAGAATTATAATATGTGCGCATTATTCTCATTGCTCAAAGGCAGATACAATCCTTAGGGCCTAGAGTATTATAACCAATCTGGCAACACTTGAACATTATCATCATCAATGATGATTCGTGACAATCATTTTCTATTCCATCTCCCTTCTGAGCAATATCCTAAACTTTAATGAACTCTCACATCCTTAAAATGTTATACAGAATAAGGCTATTTCTTCTTTATTCTCTACTCCAGGGCCATCTATAGTAAGCTTTGATTAATCAATGGTTACCTGATAGTAGTGATATTTATTATACCCTAACCCTAAAATAGTTCTTGGCTTTAGCTTTTATCAAAGAGACCATGGGGTTCAAAGTTGTAATGTGTGCAGTTATCCATCTGGTCCCCAGCTTTAATTCTTCAACTAATAATTGAAATTTAAAAATAAAAAACCATAAGGTTTGAATCAGTGTTAAACAAGAATTTTTTGGCTCCTATATAAAATTTCAATAAAAAATAATTTTTAATAACATACTTTGAAATTTTTTTGAATGTGTACATTTTCAATTTTTTATTTTATTTTTTTATTAGTCATATCTCAACTCTACCATACAGCAACCGTTTTAGTGAACAAATTCAACACACACTTTCCCACTATGCATGCATTTTGCAAACAATCTTCATTTATCAGATAAGCTGTATATATTATAACCTAAAATATAAATATAAACACTATCCATCATTGAGATATCTGGGATCATCGATGACAAATTACTAGCTATATAATATGCCAAAATAATAACATTATAGGCTAAGCTCAGAGGGGTTACAAATGGTGTATGCTGCAATAAAAGGAGTCACATGAGTAATTAATAGAAATTAATAAGTATTGCAAACAAATTTTAAGAGAACTCTCAATCCACTCTCACAAATTACAGGGAGGCTCAAGTGCTTAGGTTATATTAAATTCTCTTCCACAATACTCTTCCTACTATAACACATCTAATAACCATCATCAGCATCTCATTGCTATCATCAGATCTACATTTATCTCTTTTGATAAATAACTATATGTTTCTTATCTTTTGTGCCACATTACCTCTTAAAATTAATTTTCTTTCACAAAACAATTTCTTTAGTAGTCATTTTCTATAATTAAAATTTTATAAGACTAAAAATTTTTACTCTTTTCATTTAAGAATTATTAGGCAATGAATGGAATCCTAGTAATAAATAATATGAGGAGACGTATTATTATCCATAAGATAATGTCTATTTAACTGACCATAATAATATTAAATTTTAAAGAAAAATATTTTAATTAAAATAAATACATAAAAACTCTTAACATGGAACAAAAAAAAATATACCCGGATTAGCATTCATATATAATGAGTGAATAAAAGATTTTGTGGCCACTCAGGATACCACACTACCTACTAAATCTTTCTTTATGAATTTGAGATAAATACTTTTACCATTTAAACTTATGATGTATTAATCAAAAATAATAATCTTCTAAATAAAGTAAATAATAATTTTATCACTAAAGCAGTCTTCTTTTAATAAATGCAGTTAGTTAAAATAACCATTCAATAGTTAAGAAAATTAATTTATTTCTTAGATGCTTTCTTATCATCTACATGAAAATATTAACAAAGTGATTATCTTTCAAAAGGAAATTTTATTCACAAACCATAAGAATCATTTACAAAAGGAAGGACAATTACATATTGATCTCAAATGAGACCAGTCAACACAATCAGAGGTTACACTTGTATATATATATAAACAAAAAGCAATTAATTTCATGTCAATTACATTAAGACTTTATATTCTTTTCATCATTGGTACTGCATTTTATTTTAGATTTATTAGGGCCCAGGTCTGGTTGAATGTCCAATTCTGAGAAAATTTTTGGTCTAATTCTTTTATTTCTTTTAGTAATTGTAAAGACATTTTCATCATGTCATATTCTTCTCCACTCTCGAATATAGTCTTATTTCTCAAAGACCAAATGGAAAAATTTATGAATGTTGCCAATCTTATGACCCCAAAATGACCACTCTTGAAGGCCTTAGTCAAATTTACACAAGCTGATTCTTTGTTTTTAATGAACAAAGTGATTATTACACTCAATTTCGTATATTCATGTAGTCTTAATGTTCAACATAAAAGATAACTTCATAACAAATTTTATAACCAAATTTCTGGACAATATGTGAAAATGATAATTGAAAATTATGAAACCAAAATTAACTATAAAAACAACAATTACTTTGCAATAAGGACATTGGACAGGTACAATTTTGGAAATCTACACTCTCACCAAAAAGGTGAATTATTTAAGCAAACTATTGCACAATCCAATTGCTGAAAAGAAATGTGATTTTTAAATTTTACAGATAAAATAAAAATAAAGTGTCGAGTTAAAGAATTATTGACTACTATTAACTTTACCTGTTTAATGAAAACCTTTTTCCATATTAACATTACTGTCAGAAGTTCTCCATTTTCACAATACAATCAGACCACTATGTTGTCCCCACCATGAATACATTTAAACCTTAAATATGACTTACCAATCCAGCAATGGAATAAATAAAGTGATTAATTATATCTTCATGCTCTCAGTTCCAAATGCTTCAGATTTGCCTATACATACAGTTTGGGTGAAAAGGATAGAGTGGATCCATTCTATCTTTTAAAAAGACTTTATTTTGTGTTTAGAAAGAAGTGTATTCCTTATAATTAGGATTCGGTCTGTAAAGCGCGTGTGCAGTGGAGTAAGCTACAGTTATTATAAATTTCGTTTCTAAAATAAGTTTATCTTTCAAAAGAAAAATGTATTCACAATCCATAAGAATCATTACAAAAAAAAAGGATCTTTACATATCAATGAGACCAGTTAACAAAATCAGAGGTTGTGCTTGTATACATAGAATAACCAATTAATTTCATAACAATTACATTAAGGCATCAGTTATCACCAGAAATTGAAGACATATAACTTCCCATTACAGAAAATCATAGTTGTGGCCCATTTACATTAATCTGATCATGTATATCATATATATGATGGTGTTAGTCAATTCAAACACATGTGTTTATTGGTTTGATACCCTATAATATTGGCAAAGCACAGCAAACAGATCTACACATCAAAAACAATCTCCAACCTACACTCAGAATATTAAAGAGTGCAACAGAAGAGAAAGGTAATATGCCTCAGAAGTAATGACAATATCAGTTGTTGTAAAATAATGTTATAACAGAACACCACACATGGCTTAATACAAAATACATAATACAATAACTACAGATTTTAGTATAAATAAGGCAATACAAAATAAGTCATGGCATGAACTCAAAGAGAAGAACCTACATTTAAACGCAATAAATATGCTAGGACTTAGTCTCTAAACATAAGAAGAAGAATAATGAACCATCAAATATATAATCGGAACAATAATAATTGTCCTAAATAAAGCATTTTATGCTTAAATATGAGACAAAAAAATGTCATGGAATATATTATAATGAGAGCTATATAATCTATAAAATATGTACTAGCAAAATATACATCCATAAGAGAGACAAAGCTAAATCTCTATAAAATGTGCTACTAAAATAAATATCCACAAGAGACACAGCTATAATCTCTTGGAAAACACAATGGCAAAATTAGCAAGTACAATTAAAAACAAGATAGAGATAATGCTAACATCTCTTAAATAAATACTACATTAATTAACTGATGTGTAAAATCAATAATATAAAAATTACTTGCCAAATCAGGCTTAATAAAAGCATGGCCTAAAATAAGCAATAAGAATATACTCTATCTTCACCTTGATCAGCATAAACATATACATTCAAATAAATAAATAATCCATGACAAGAGACCAATAACACTTTAAGAATATAGCATTACAATAGTAAATCTGTGAGCTTCTGTGTAATATAGCTTACAAATGATTCAGAAAATCATAGACAAAATGCATAAAATAAATAAAATGGAATATATGATAAATTACAGGAAGCATAATATTAAAACTTAAAATTATCCCCAGTTTACCCAAAATAATCCTGGGTGTTCTACCATTCATCAGGATATAGTCTCTGTAATTACCATTTTGCAAATGCTAACAATTTATCCTACTTGTTAAAATGCAGCAAACTTAAATTATTGGTACAGCATTCAAATATCTCTAGTAAGCAATAGATTTTCTGGTGAACATGAGCACAAAATGCATTACTGGCCATTGAATTTTGCAAAGAATATTTCAAATAAAATACATAGAATAATGATGCATCGATAACATTTTATGTGAATTTATTACTTATTATCTCTTTTTAAAAACACATATAGAAGATAATATATGAGAAGTATTTATTATTTAACAAAGTAAAATTTTATTGTAGAGCAAATTTTGAAACTAATAATAATGATAACAATGCGTTATAGTAGAGTAGATTGGCAAAAAAATAGATGAGCATATGATAAACTTGAATAAAAATTTACAATTCAAGAGCATTTATATTTCATTCATAGAGATGGCTTGTTCCAGTTATTTCGTACAAGCAATAATTTTAGAGTAATAGTAATAATTTTGAATAAATATGCCAATAATATTTTCTATTATTTTGAAAAGTACATAGTCATGCAACAAATTTTCAGAACAATAGAATAAGTCCATAATCTTAATTTCATCGAATTCAGAAATATCTTTCTTGACCTTAATTTCAAACAGGTATAAGATGAAGTAATTTCTATTCCACTGCTATGCTAACGATAAGCATATGAAATGTCATTTAAAAATTCGAGTAAGAAATTTATAAAATTCCATTACCACTAAGCAGGTCCTTCTATCTGGAATTTAATAGTCCATTCATATTAAAAATGAACAATTCCCCCCCCCAAAAAAAACCATTATTTAGAGATGTAATAAAAAAATTTAAAACAAAGGCATTTTTTAAATATACATTGCTGAAGAGAATTTTAACAATCTTCTTATTCTCAGCATGTCATAATGTTATAAGAAAATACATTTTTACACTATTAAAAATTGCTTTAAAACACCAACAATAGCATAATATCTTTAATAGTCTTAATATTCCATATATAAAATATTCAACAGATAACAATGAATATTAGTAATGAGAAAATAAGAATCAATAAAAGTTCTTATATAATAATGATGAATCATGAAGAATTCCCATGAAGTTTACATTTTATATAGAAATAACTTGACAATTATTGTTAAATATTTAGATAAAATTACCATTATGTTTCTTGGTTATGTAGATTTTAAAATTATTTTAGTAATTTCAGTTTAGAACATCAATGCCTGGAGAAAATTAGTTAGCAGTATATGTTTAACTTTAAACAAAATACAAATTTGTTATAAGCAATTAAACTGAATAAAAATTAATTATTAATCAACTAAATTTCCCCAACAAAAAAATTATCCAAGTCGAGTAAAAAGTATTAAAGTAACAAATAAGACCATATGTGCAACTCTCCCCTCTATTAATATAGATGATCATGTGACTGATTCTGTTGCATGAGATCAAGCCCTTCCCTGCGCTTAATTCATTAAAGTTTAAAGATTCACTGCTATCCTGGAAGACATAGCTAAAAATAAACCCATTTACATAATTGTCTAGACTTTTAGGTAAATGTTACATTTTAAGACAATTATTTATAAAACTAAAAATTATTACAAAGAAAATAAAACAAAATAAATTACATTATTTTAAATAGAACATCAATTTATATTATTCTTTTAAATACTCATATACAATATTTAATAAATGTGAAGCTTCCCAGAATATTTTTTTAATAAGACTTTTTAAAATAAATATTTAATAATAACTTTTAACATTACAACCAGGAAGTTAAAACTGAAATGTATAATCCAAGCATACTCACACATGTTTACTAATGCTTTCTTTTATTTAAAATTAATAGCTTTTACTAATAAGTTAATTCTTTGTCTCTAATTAACTAAAACTTATTCAGTTGACTTAATTTAGTTAAAATAGGCAAAACTCTCTCCATACAGTAGTGTCACTCAAAGCAAGACAGAGTAATCAATGGATGCCAGAAGGCCCGTGCATAAAATCCCTATCTAGTGCCAACTCATCCAATATGACTAGTTTCTGGTTTGTAGCCTTCGTCAGTGAGGAGCCTTGGATCTGAGAGCATTGCACCTGTCCCTAAGCTAATTTCAGGTTTGTGACCTTCATCAGTGAGGAGCCTTGGATCTGAAAGCACTGCACCTAGATCTTAGATGCAGTACTCTCAGATTCAAGGCTCCTCACTGATGAAGACCACAAGCCATAAACTAGTCTGGGGATATATGATGAGCAAGCATGGGAGATAGTGATCATGTGATGTTTAAAGGTTTAATTAACTTAATCTTTATTACAACTGACATTAAGAAAATAAACTTTTTATTAGCAAACAATTTAAAATAAAATGCACTTTTAAAAGCAAGTAATTTAAATACTAATAAAAAGCATTAAAGATTCAAACTCAGTTTTTAGAGTTTAACATTGATTTTTATACACTAATACCTTTATTAAAATAGTTTGACTCTTAATATTTTTTCTAACATTAGTTCACTAATATTTAGAGTGAAAATATCCATAAACTAGCCAATTGAAAGTTATCTACAACTAAATATGAGTTTAAAGCATTACAATAAGATATTAGAAATAACTTTTAAAGTAATTAAAACTTATGAAAGCCCTTACAAAATAACTTGCAGAAGGCATTAACATTTCAATATCAAGCACTAACAAATTGGCTTGCTATAGAAATTAATTTATTGAAACAATTTTTTTTTAATTATTAAACAATTATATAGCTGAAGATTTAGCTTTACTTGATAAAGCTAAAGATTACAGTATCAAACTTCTGCACCACCGTCATCCACACTGACAGCTTCATACCTTCCATCACACCACTCACCTAAGAGAGATCTTTTATTTATGTTTAATGCCTAGTAGGAAGTATATATAAAACAGAAGACCCTATGATCAGGTGCTTGCACGCATTATCATGGTCAATGATTTAAATCCAATCCAAATCTGCTAACAGTTCTATAGATCCAACACCAGGTTAGTAATTACCTATTTTAGTGACGTCAGTTCTAGTCTAACAGAAGCAATGAGTAATGTGTTGATATTTTTCTTGCCCTCTATCTTAATTTACAGTGTGGATATGGAAATTTCATATATATAAGCACACTGACTAAACATGAAAACCTTATAAAAATAAAAGGTTATTTATTTCTACAAATGAAAATAATATCTTTTATTAATTTAATAGTATTACTGTTATTGAATTCCAATTTTTTTCCAATAACATTTTTTTATAATAATAATAAAAATATAAATACACAAGAAAATAAAAATATTGAATTTCATTTTATTCCAAATGGCTGCTCGTGGGTGTATGTGTGTGTTTTAAAATAGAAAGGTTGTGACTGCAATAAAATAACAAATATTAATAATAAAAGGAATGAAATCAGGTATAAAATTATTGCAGCTATAGTGCAAAATACTGTAACATCTAGTGAAAAAGATTGATTTATATATTGGTCTGAAACATTTGCTAATGGCCACTTGGTGGCGTCCAATTTACGTATCTGAAATAAATTTGAGATCTATATGACAAACAGTGGTAATTAGAAACTCGCATCTCAACACTTTCACAGAATACAATTCAGACAGACCATGCATGGGCATCCCCGATTAATACATATATACAGAAAAAGAACTTATAGGATGTAAAGTCCAGTTTTTATTTTTTTTAAATGTAGCTGCAGTCACTTTTAAGGGAAAACCACTATTCTTCTTAGATAGGCTGTCTTCATTATTCCTTAATACTTAAGCATAACTCACAATCTTTAGTTATTTATCCCAGTCTTTAGAGAATAACTCTTTGATTATGATATATCAGACAAATAAATATATATAAAAAATATTATGACCAAGTATAAAATGTATTTTAGAAAATAAACATTATATCTTATGCAGAACTTTATTAATTAAGTAAAGTTTAATATTATATAGCAGACATTAACAATGTAACATATATGTGGTTGTCAACAAAAAACCTTTGTACATACAATGATCACTGTATTCTACACATTACTAGGACAAATAAGAGTAGCTAAGTAGGTGATTTAATTTATTTTACTATGATTCAGCAAGATACATGTGTGCTGCATTGCAAAAAGCCACTATTGTTTTTATGATAGGCTGCCTTCATTATTCTTTAATACTTAAGCATAGGACATTCTTTGATTATCTATCCTAATCTACTATGATAATAAAGAACCTTATGATCAAATACAAAATGTATTTCAGTGAATAAACATTACATCTGATGCACAACTTTATTAGTTTAGTAAAAGTTTATTATTATATACCAGAAATTAACATTTTAACATATAGCTGGTTTATCACAAAACCAAATAAATATATTATGATTAATAAAACTTTTATGCATACATCAATCATTCTATCCTACAAGTTGCTGGGACAGATAAGAGTAGTTAAGTAGGTGATTTATTTTAGTACCACTGATAGTGAGGTATATCTGTGCTGCCCCTGATTTAATAATAGAAATTAAAGCATAATTATCACAGAAATGAACAATGCAAATAAACAAATATATCACATTATCTAATAAATTATTTGGTAAAGAATAGTTAACAATCTGGTCCAGTGTGTGTGTGTATGTGTGTGTGTGTGTGTTACAAATTGATTCAAAAGTTAAATTGGTGTGAATTTCACTGCAATAGTTAAGAATATGATACACATTAACTTTCTAAGACAAAATAATTATTATAAATATTAAAAATTACCAAAAAAATATTCAAAGATAAATTGGTTAAAAGTTTATTAAGTTCTTTTTAAGATACAAACATATTTTTAAAGCATATAAATGTTTAATTCTCATCCACAGTTTGTATTTGTAATTTGTACACTCTGTAAGATTTTGTCAGAGCTATCAAGTGAAGTACATACTATCAAACATCACATGATCACCATCTCTATACTAGCACATAATTTGTTGTAAACAAAGGCAAAACTCCCCATACAGTAGTGCCACCCTGTGCCAAACAGAGTAATCAATGGACACCAGAAGGCTTGTGCATAAAATCCCTATCTAGTGCCTACTCATCCAATATCCCCAGACTAGTTTCTGGCTTGTGGCCATCATCAGTGAGGAGCCTTGGATCTGAGAGCACTGCACCTAGATCTTAGGATCTAATGCAACCCTCCAGCAGCCACCTTTTAACTCTACTACAAAACTATGAGAATGAAATTGAAAACATTGTTAATATATTCAATCTAAGCTCAATAGCTTATATAGTCATATGGGTCTGAACTCAATTCAGCACCCATACATTTTGGTGTCTTTGGCTCTTAAACAACCATAGCCACCACTATCCTATTAGGCAAGATTGGTGTTAAACCATCAAACATCACATGATCACCATCTCTATACTAGCACATAATTTGTTGTAAACAAAGGCAAAACTCCCCATACAGTAGTGCCACCCTGTGCCAAACAGAGTAATCAATGGATGCCAGAAGGCTTGTGCGTAAAATCCCTATCTAGTGCCTACTCATCTAATATCCCCAGACTAGTTCCTGCCTAATAGGATAGTGGTGGCTATGGTTGTTTAAGAGCCAAAGACACCAAAATGTATGGGTGCTGAATTGAGTTCAGACCCATATGACTATATAAGCTATTGAGCTTAGATTGAAGATATTTTAACAATGTTTTCAATTTCATTCTCATAGTTTTGTAGTAAAGTAGAGCTAAAAGATGGCTGCTGGAGGGTTGCATTAGATCCTAAGATCTAGATGAGTGCTCTCAGATCCAAGGCTCCTCACTGATGATGGCCACAAGCCAGAAATTAGTCTGGGGATATTGGATGAGTAGGCACTAGATAGGGATTTTATGCACAAGCCTTCTGGCATCCATTGATTACTCTGTTTGGCACAGGGTGGCACTACTGTATGGGGAGTTTTGCCTTTGAAGTACATACTGTTCAAGTTATTTCTTTGCCAGTTTTCATCAACAGTTAAAAAAAATGTTTAATTTTCATCCACAGTTTGTATTTGTAATTTGTACACTCTGTAAGATTTTGTCAGAGCTATCAAGTGAAGTACATAATGTTCAAGTTATTTCTTTGCCAGTTTTCATCAACAGTTATCCTTAATTGCTGGTTTCTTTAACAGTCGTCCTTAGATTTCTCACTTCTCTAGTATTCCATATATCGTAGGCAGAAGAATTATTTTTCAAATTTGCTATTTAGCAAGCAATACTTTATAGACACATTCTTTCTAGGCCAATTGGATTTAGCTGAATGACCTTCCTACACTCTCACTGCATGCCTAGAAGACAACAATCTTCAAGAGAGGATCCTAGCCAATGATGTTGTTATATGCATCCAATTCTTTGATGGATATCAATTTTAAAGATACAGAAGATGTATGAAAAATGTTTATAATTTTATCTATCTTAGAAAAAAATTATTTTAGCTTCTGATTAATAATGCTATTGTTCAATTATACTCCACTTTTCCCAATTTCTATCCAGTTATCTGATCTACAGCCGTAAAACGATGAATCACTTGGCTAGCTGATGGTCCGAACTGCACAAATAAACAGTATTAACTAAAATTAACATTTCCATTTATACTAAGTCACCTGTCCATATAACCAATGTTGTTAAACATTTATCTCCACTATTCATTAAGTGCTAAAACTAAGTGATAAAAAGTAAAAATGCTATTTGTTTTTTGATTGATTCATTGATTTAAGTCCAATTAAGTATTCTATAATTTAGATTTGCAGATATTTTTACAAACACTTTTAATTTACATTCAATCTTACTCAAATTTACATGGTCATTAAGCCATGTTTTTATTTTATTTCCCACATTTTTGACATTGTGAAAAGTAAAACTGATTTTAGTAACAAAAACAACTCTCACCAGATTTTTCCCACTTCATCTTTAACAACCGTTTCATATGAGAAGATGTAATTCTTTAACTTTTCATAATTATTTTAACTCTACTCTTAATTAATTTCTAATAGAGGCAATTCAAGAAAATCGATTCTTTTCACCTGCATAGATGCCTTACAAAGTAGTAATTATGTGCATTTAGTTTTATGGTTTTAATGATATTTTTCACTTTGATTTAGCATAGTAATGTTGAATTTAAATGATTTAATATTTTTTACCATACTTTATCATATCATTAAACACCAATCTGTCATAATAAGACTTCATTTAAATATTTGCATAGTTATTATTGTATTACTTAAATATTATCAGAGACATTTATCATCTCAATCTGTACCTGAAGTATCAGTAAAATGAAAACAGTAAACTATCGAAGATTATAAACATCTGGTATTACCAAAACAACATAACCTCCTATAAGGTAAGAACTGGTCCTAAACTGTTTGAGAAGAATGATACATCATATTTCGGCTGATTTTAAACCTAAAAGAATATCAAGTCTTGGCAACACCCTATATAAAACAAAGCAACACCCTATATAAAACAAAACAATGGTGTGCTTCCACCCAGAATCCACAACAGGAAATATAAGAACGTGCTTTTTGGTTTTACTCATAATTGTACTTAAAAGATTTAGCAAATGCCTAAAAGCCATAAAGATGCATCAAACCAATTCAAAAAATACTCATAATTATGGTCAAAATATTTGAATTTTAGATCTATCTCATAAAATATACTGAACCTTTGACACTGTTATAATATAAATCCTTTTTAATTGTCTCCTGAAAATATTTTCCATCTACTCTGGTGATGGACAAATATACCATTAATATATCAAGTTGACCCAGTGACCTGGGATGGGACTTGGGCAAGCCTTAAGACATTTATTCAAGATGATTGACAATTTCCTGGCAATATAAGATGACTTAATATACCGCACAGAGTCAATCAGATGTACATTGATCAGGAGGTGATATTTACCTAATTATTATCAGATAAAGATTTATGAGGCCATGATACTCTGCATAGGCCATGTAAAGATTAATGCACTGACTCTAAAAGCAAAACAATTTCATGATGATGAAGTTTTAAGCCGTCCATGACTTAATTTTTATTCTTAACACATAAAGTCATTCTTGTTTGTGCACCATTCACTGATTTTCTGGAGAAAGTTTAATCTTTGACAATTACAATTTAAAAAAAAAAAATGAGATTTTTCTTTTGTACGAAAATATTAGCATTTGACAAACTAAATTAAATATTGTTAATCAATAGTTTAATTTTTTTTTTTATGTTTCAGTAATTATAAAAGAAACTACAAATATTGATTCTTATTGTTAATTAAAAGTGAAGATTTTTTTCCCCTTAATTCCTTATCTTGTTTCTGCTAACAATTAATAGTAAGTATAATTGCAGATTTTTTAAAATTGGTTTTATTGTAATGAGATGTGTGTGGCTACTCTTCTGTCTAAGGCACAGACCTACCTACAATAATGCCACAGTATATCAAAGGTCTAAATTAACCCTTTCTACAATATTAAACATTCCGTTTCACTGACTGCAACTTCACTTAATAGGCATTCTCTTAATTTCAAAATTTCATATATATTCTATTCCCTGATAATCAATGCTTCGATGTGGGGGTTCGAACAGTGAAGACTCTGGAGGTTAAAATTCACAGACAGCCACCCAGAAAAATCACTTCTGGAATTCAACGTTTGTATAAACAGACGAGCAATAAACCTTTCAATTATTGGCATTTGGTACAGTGACAGTGAGGCAGACTTGAGATCAAGCTCACTTCCGATGTTTAAACTTTTTATGGACCCAATAAACCATTATTATATTATTTATATAATTGTTTATGCCAAACGCTATGCTGATCTCATTTTCTCCTCTAAACAAATTAAATATTCTCTATGACCTCCATCAATTTTAAAAAAACAATAATTGATTGGTTGGCTCAGAAGATTGTGTGATATCTTGAGCAACAAAGCATCAAAGTGGGATTTCAATCTAGGAGCCCTTAAGCCTATCACCCACCAAAAGGTGTTTGCATTAGGTCAGGGGTAGGCAATTGTTTTGGCTCAAGGGCCACAGAGGTTGGTGGAGGGTGGCAGTGGGGGCCACTTTGTAAAAGCGAAGGTTAGCGGAGGGCCGCACCTTTTTTATGATGCAATAAACACACTGCTTTATTCACTGTATTACCAAAGAAATATTTGTTTGTCCATTCTTCATTAAACACATGACATTCAGCACCAATTTTTTTGGAGGGTTCATGGTTTCACTAAAGTTGGAAATGTATATATTTGCTAATGCAAAGACAAAATTGAAATTAACTAGATCAACTGGAAAAGAAAGCCCTGCACATAGTATCTACACTGTGCATGTGTATTGATGTGGCCATCTTAGTGGAGAATAATAGATGAATCTTCGGTCGTGCACAGGAAGGAAATCTCAGTTCAAGATGTATTTTTCTGATTGTCTTGGAGGGCCGCATAGAAACTCTTAGAGGGCCGCATGTGGCCCTCGGGCCGCTATTTGCCCACCCCTGCATTAGGTGTTGTTTTTTTATTTACTGCATCTCACATTACCGCTAAGAATATGAGGCAAATGGCCTCGAAAGCACTAAGCGTATAATAATTTGTGAAATCGTCATAGCTTCTCGTTCAAGTGTTTCATACACTTTTAATTTGTATATTAATGAATATATGTTTTCATATTGAAAAGATGGTGCAAAGTATTGCCTACTGCAATTGTATGGCATGTCGATGACCTAAAGTACGAATGCAGATAAAGTTTGAAAATTTTTTCAGGTAACAATTTTCAAACAAGCTTAGGTTACAAAACCAGCAAAACATCACATGACCTCCAGTTTCCCACACTTCTTTTAAAGAGAAAATCTATTTCTTCTGCTCCAGTTCTGCCACCTTATATAGGCTTGTGTAATTAATAGATCAGATAGTATCTCTTACCGAAGTGCAGTCCTATCCACATCTTCCACACTAGATTTTAGCGTATGGCTTCTCTCATTAAAGAATTAATGCATCTGAATTTTTGGGATCCATTGAACTTTTTCTCCAGCTATCCATTATTCCTTTTTTATTATCAACCTCTTGGCCTGAAATTGAAAAATAACTTAGTGTTTTAAATCTAACCCATTTCCTGATATCATTATATAAATCTAACACCAATTCAGTGTCAATGTATTTTGATGTTCTCAGTTTGGCTTAGGTTTAGGCACATTCTTTGGACAGGGTTGTTATAACAATAACAAAAATCACATGACCCCTGCCCACACATTAATTTTAAAAGTAGCAGGTCTATTTCTCTTATCTCAATTCTGCCATCTTGTGTAAAACTTAAGCAATCAATAGATGTGTCAGATATTCATGTTTAATCAATCTTATCTACTGTTGTCATAATCATATCTTAAGGACTAAATTTTCTAGCTTATGGATTTTTTTTTTAATAATTCTTTGATTTTAAATAATTTTGAACTTTATTTTAAATAAACAAATAAAATTGAATATAATTTATAAAAAAAAAAGTTTAATTAAAAGGAAAGACAAATTAGATTCTTGTAGTAATTATACTCTATTGTTGAAACTTTCACAAAGTAAAATATTTGTTAGTAATTCTATTACTAATAAAAAAAAAGATAAGAAAAGTGGAGATAAGATCGCTTGAGAAGAGATCAGTTGACTTGACTTTAGAGACCAGCAAGGACAATAAAAACAGCTGTGTTTGAACAATAAAAATTATTATTATTGAAATTTAATTTCACTCTGTCAAATTATATAAAGTATCCAACCTTCCCCTTTGGGAATTGACCCCACTCCATCTGAATGAAGCTATCGAGAGAGTTATGGAATGGAAGAAACGGATATTCTACCGGACAACTAAAGGAACACTCATGGAATTCGATGTACAAGGACAACACGACCAATGGAATGTAAAACCTATGAAAATCAGGCCACTCCGCTCTGATCGATCAGGGTAATTATAAACTTTTATTAATGAGAACTCTAAGTACGTAATAGAACTTTATCTTTAATTTAATTTTCATTTATTATGTTTATTACGAATGTTTCAACAATAGAGGGGGGGGAAATAAATTTGTTTAATATTGCAATCTATTAATGTTAATTTTCGTTCAATATTTTTTGAAATATTGGAATAACTGTATTTTAAATTATTTAATATCTATTCGATCTAGAGAGTAACAACAGGGTGGGGGTATAAAAGTGTGTCCCAAGTAACAGAGAACCTTGCGTTACTCGTTTGTTAGTAGAAAATAAGGAAAGAATTGAAAGATAAGAAACGAAAGACACTTATACGTCATTGTAAGATTTTTCAATTTATTTATTTAACCTTTTGGTGAAATTTTTTTTCTTTATAAATTAATAATATTTTTAAAAAAAAACCCCAATAAAAAAAAATATAATTAACTCACAAAAAAAAAAAAAAAAACCAGTTTTTAAAAAGAGCCCCAAAAAAAAAACGGCGGCCCCCCCCAAAAATTAAAAAAAAAAAATCGTAGAGGGGAAGAAGAATTGCGTCCAATGGATTTCATCAGTGGGAAATTTGCATCAGGATTTAGTGATCCTGGAATTTTTCAAATCTAGCATATCTTTCCACCACTAACCGTCAAAGAATGATTCTAAAATTCAAAATCATATTAATGTTTGAATCTACACCAACTTCCTCACTTACTAATCAGGATCTAGCATCAACTTACTATCTATATATTTTGAAGTCCCTAAACTATAATCTGTCTGGAGATATGGATAGGCACAGCACCATAGAGGGATTTATTTAGCAATATCATCTGGCATCTATTGATTTATCCAAACTTACAGAGAGTGGCTGTAGTGGTATGGTTGCATTTTTTCTGCAAGTAATCTGCCTGCAAAACATTTCAGATGATCATCCAATCAAAGTAGCAAATCTTCTGTGTGCATTAATAAACAGGAGAACAATCAAACTTAATCATGGAAATTGAAAAAATGAAAGAGATGAAAATATCTGTATATAAAAATGTCAAATATGATAGTTGAATTAACAAAATAGCTTCTTCCTAAAATAGAACAGAAGAGAAATCAATCAAGGCTGAAAAATGAGTTTATTGTGACATATATTATTTCCAAGAAGAGAATATTAACTTGGCTAACAGAGTTTCTGGACTTATGGCCTCAACTTAAAAATCTTTAACTTCATCCAAAGACATCATAATGAATGTCATGAAAATAGATGTAGATATACACCTGGGTCTCATTTTATGCGATAAATAGGTTCCTCAGAAAACACGCGCAGACGAAATCACACAAAAATAGACGTAACTTACCTTGAAAAAGGGGGGGGTGCGGTCTGTGATTTTTCAAAATTCGCGTAAAAGCAAAGCACCAACGTAAAATTACTTTAAAATTCGCGCAAAAAAAAAATAAGGAAATAAAATATGACTAATAAAAAATTCCAAATTTGAAAAAAATTGATACAAGACAAACTTTTTTTAACTATAATATTTAATTTTATTCAAAATAATATATTTTTATGCATAATTTACAGTACAGTAATTTTCATTTTTTTATACACGTTTTAATTATTATAGCTATTTGCTGAAAAACAACTAGCGCCAACTTCACACTCAAGTTGTGTCAATGGTTTTCTGGTGACAACGTAATTAGTAATTAATCTTTGAGACGATGGTTTTATTAATTGTTTATGAAACTACCAACTAAAACTTAAATTCTTATGTTTGTCTTTAATTTTCAATTCCGTTTAAAAATCAAATTTCACATCACATTATTTCAAGTCACCGTAAGTAATTTTTAAATTGTTAATTACAATTAAAAATCAGATTTTAATTTTTAATTGTCAAATTTAATTGTGCCCACTGCTATTATTGACCTTTTAAAAATAAACTTGTGGACAATAAATGATTAATAATTGATTACGTTCTTTTTTAAAAAGCAAAAACAGAATGTGATTTAAAATGCAAAATTAACGCGCACAATGTTTGAACAAATTTACATTATAATCTTGTAAAATTTAATGTGTGTATAAATAAAATGTGGAAATCATGATTTTAATTTCATTATTGCATAAAATCTTACTATTATAAAGCACTGAAAATATTGAAATTACTAAGTTGAAAGTCGAATTCCAATAATGTGCTATTACTTTCAATATAACGTAAGTGCGCGAAATTTATTATTTAGAGTAATAGTGCAATATCGTAGTTCGACTTCCGGTGAAACACGAATCGCGTAACTTCAAAATCGTGATAAATAAGTCCGCGTAAAAAGAGACCCAGGTGTACTGACATTTAATAAGACAAAATTTGAAACTTACTATGAGGAAAAAGACAGAAATGGGTTGAAAATGAAAACAAACTAATTGTAACAGCAGTAATAAGTTTTGTATATGTATCAGTAAGAGACAGTGAAATAATAACAGATATAGATATAAGAAGAAAAAAATAGCTCTACATACTAGTGCTACCTACAGTAAGGTTGAATAATTGGTTATAATCAGATGATAATGCCTTTAAAAAATCTCCATCAACAGCAATTGATTTCTGGACTTTCCTTTGTCAATAATCTCATGACTGAAAGCCCAAACCAGAAACCTGTTTCAGAGGATAGAGATTTAAATATGCTATGATTTGGTAATCATAAATTACTCAAACTTACAATTTATCATATACTATATGAGATAAAAAATTAAGAGATGTTATACAGATGTGCAATATAGTCAAGCTACAATATCCATTATATTTTGTTTCAGCTTCTCCTCACATACATCATACATTTTGTATAATACCTCACATTTTGTTGATAAGTTTTGATAATATTGTGCAATGTTTATGGAACTGCATGTATATAATACTTTTCACCGCAGACATATATATAAAAAAAAAATTTAATTTAAACATAGCTCAATGTATATGTAAACAAAGGGAATAAATCATCCTCCGCCAAGTTATAAATTAAAAGCATTCTGGACGTTGAACATAGAATGATTCTATGTTCAATATTTAGAGTACTTTTAATTCATAGCCTGGGGGGAAGGCGTTTTACATCCTTTGTTCAAATGCGCACACACATACATACATATATAACAAGCTTTTCTATGTGTATAGTAAGCATATATACATTAAGATTATAGTATTAAAAAAAATTTTTAAATGTAGTTATTAATAATAAATTGATAGAACACATTTTATACATTGTGTGTGTGTGCGTTCATTCCAAAAAAAATAACACTAAACATACTGTACTGTATCTCTATCATTTTAAATAAAATAAATAGTAAAATTACAGACTTCCATCGCAATTAAATATGTTCTGTATGATATTCTTTTCTTCAAGAACTATTTTTCCAATGAATACAAAATAGCAGTCTTATTTATCAACAAACTATGGCTTATCTAATTGTTTTGATGTTCTCAATGTAAGCCAAAGAAATATTAGTACTAAATGTGATCACATATGGCATGAAGAAGAGCAAATGGTTGCTGCTATATTGTATTAAATTTATGAAATGTAATGTTTTATCTTTTTGTTTATTTACATTTTTTTTTTAATAGAATATAACTGAAGCTGTATATATTTGATACAGCATATATCGCGGCTCCACTGTAGATATCAATCTTTAATATCTAGATTTGTGCCTTAATAGCAAGAAAACATAGAAAAGAATTACAACAGGAGTTGTATTCTTTTTATATATATAAAAACAACTTATATAATTGTTTATCCTGGCTAGGCGGTTCTCCAGTCATAGGACCTGCATGCAGAAATTTGAGTGAAGAAAATCCATTTCACATTGCATCAGTATAAATACAAGTTACTTGCTAATATATCGTAACAAAGCGAGGATCCTTACTATATGAAAAATACAGTAAATAGGTTACACATAAATGAGCATTGTTTTCTATGCATAGCATCATGTGGCAGCACAATCTCAATAACATGCAAGCAAGAACATGTTTAGAGGCTGATTTCAGCAGTTAAATCAGTAGCCATATTTAAGATAAACGTATTATAGAAATGGTGAGGGGTATTCACAAAAAAACATTTACTAGTTAGAAAAGAAATTGTTGCATCAGACTATTTAAAAATTTGATTAAACATTGAATGATGGAATAAAGGGTGCAACAGTGTTCAACAAAAAAGAATTGATACCACTGTTTTTTAAGAAGTAGAGAAGTAATGAAACAGAAGATTTGGTAAAAATGTATTATTCCTATTATACCAACAGTGAGCTGTTGCTAATGACTTTCTTTTAAAATTATCCCATTTGTAGAGGAATATGGACATTTTGGTCACAAAGTCAGTCTAAGTAATTCACAAAACACTGACGACAGAAAATGATTCATTACTATTGATCTAAAAAATAAAAAAGATAAATTATGTTTACAGTAATAATATTTTTCTTTCCTCATATAATTCACTAATAGTAAAATTGTAAAGACTTTTCAATGCATAAATTGGCAATAAATTTATCATTTTTAAATCTTTTTTTTTTTATTTTTTGAAAACTTTTTAGATATTAGTCAAATCTTTCAATGTTTATAAAAAACAATTTCAACTAGAAAAAGAATTGAATAAAAAATATTCTTTTTAAAAAAGTGGAGAGAAGAAACATTATGAAATGAAAAAATAATATAAAAATTAATGAAAGGATAATATAATAGTTGACTGTGAAAAATTGTTAAACTGTCGCCACTATGCTATAAATATGAAATTCTTTTCATATCTTAACCCTTGTGTCTGATAATCACATTAATTGTTGTTGTTTTTTTAATGTTTATTTTTCTTTCTTTTTAAGCTCTACAATATAAGTGCTCATTAAAATATGCCATGCAGCTCTTAAATAGAAATAGTACAATAAATTATGTCAACCTTTTCTGCTAGTGTCCTGTTTTTCAGAAAAGTTGCATTTAGTGCATGCAAAAACAGTTTTCTTTTAAATGCCCCCAATTATCTCTGAATCTACATAATCATTGTAGAATACTTGTAAACTTTATCAACAGATAGAGCCTCTTATTTGAAAAGTGGCATGTATAGTTGGAAGAAAAATCTGCTTTTAATGGAGGAATCATATTTAAAATAGGCAAAACTCTCCATACAGTAGTGCCACTCAGCGCAAGCCAGAGTAGATATGGTGATCATGTGATGTTTAGAGATATCATTTATTATAGCTTTTCTTTTTTTTTTTATGTAATTTGATAAAAATAGGTAAGCCCACTTTTTTTAAGCTCAATTATAGAAAGTACTTATTAGTACCTTAAACAATTTTCATGTTGTTTTATTGGTTTACCTGTCCTTTGTAATCGGTTAATTGCTTTGGCTTTAAAATGCTCTCCTGCCATTATTTTGAATGTTATAGTACCAGTTTTGGTCTCAATAGAACAGAAAAATTGTGAACTAAAATACTACGGCAGTACTATTTCAAAGCACCTGAATCTCTGTCTTATATCATGTTTCATGACAGTAATTAATGTTTTTCTTGTTTTGACCACGCAAGAACACTTCCGATTGGTCTGAGAATTCCTTTCTTTTGTTTCAAGCATTCACTTCCTTTGTTCGGATTTTGAAAATAAAGCGTACATTTTATATATTTTCTTAACACATTTATTATTTTTTTCATAAAATATTGCTGTAATATTTACTTATTCAAAGGGATAATATGATGAGAAATGGATTTTCTTTCAAAATAGTTAGTTTTAAAAGATTGCGAATGAAGTAAAGTCAGTAATGTATGGATGCAATTTGTAATAGATAAGAAATATCGCTTTTGTTTGAATTCTTTTTGCTTTACTTGAAAAATTATAAATTAAATTAAATTTTAGATGATAATTTTCTTACATTTTGAATATCTACATAAAAATTTGTTCAGGCATTACAAACTAATTTCAAATAATTCTGATTTTTCAAATTCAACGTTGTTACAATGATGAAAGAAAAAGCCTACAGAAAGAAACGCCATTTCGTAGACCATCTAATTTAGTATTTTTTTCTCATTTTTTAAAAATTAAAATAAAACTTTTAAGAATTATTTTTGTCTATAATGTATAGGTCAAGCGATAAATTTTTGTGAATTTTTTAAAATTCATAATAAAGAATAGCAGTAAAATTGATCAAATTAAAGTTTGACATTTACTTTAATATAAACAAGGTGTAACCTGGTAACATTTAAATTATATGTACCTAGAATCTGATCTTTGAATCTAGATCATGTTAAGGAAATGTTTCTAACAATAAACATTTACCCTTTTTTTCCAATCATGTAGCCAGCCCAAAGTTCATCTGGTTATCATATAATTATTGTATTGTAAATAGGTATCTACAGGGGTAAATCTCTCCATGCATTAGCACCACTCAGTTGCAAGCCAGAGTAATCAATGGATGCAGGAAGGTTTGGGCAACTCCCTGCATCCATTGATTACTCTGACTTGCGCTGAGTGGTGCTACTGTATGGGAGATTTGCATCTGTGAAAAACATCTTGTGTAAGCATAAAGAATGATGATCATGTGATGTTTGATGGTTTAAAATAGGTATTTAGTTTTTTAGCCAAAAAAAAAAAAACACTATAATAAATAACTGATTGCTGAATGATCAATTCAAAATCCCATTAAGTTATCTTTCCATCATGCTTTCCCTACTGCAGGGAGATAGACTTTTTGTTATACAACAAGTTTCTTTATTTAAGATTGTTGCTTCTGCTAAACTATCCATTTGGTTAATTTAATCAATATCTATTAAAATCTTTTTATAGCAGCATGGGCAAAAGTCCAATTGAAAAAAAAATTGAATGACTTATACTATCCAAGTGTTGTAAAATGTTCAAGTACCAAACATGGCTAAATTAGATTGCTGTCCATGGATCCAAGAGATTGGCCACAATTGAACTTTAAGCAGAATCTTACAATAAACCAGGGTGCAAACCAGGCAGAGGAACTATTTAAAGGGAAAATAGCCTAGACTTTAGCAAAAAAAGTTTTTTTATTCTCTAATGATTAATGACTTATGCATATTGGCATTTATTCTCTTTACGTTAAATTTGTTTATTCCTTTCAGCATTTTTTTTTTTTAATTAAACAAATAAAAAAAAACTTCTAATTTTACGATCACATACCTTATTATCTGGGGAAAAAATTAACAAAACAAAAAAGTAAAGAATATTTTAATGTAAATAATAATTTTCACTTGACATTTTCATTTCACTCAATTAACTTTCTAATACAAAAAAACTCCTTAACGATCAACGTGGGAGAGTTTTACTGTTTTATTTCAATTAGTTTGATTATTATAATAGTTGAGATTAACAATCAAAAAAAAAAAAACGATAAATGGGCACATAAAAAAATAAAAGTATTTCAAAATAACAGAATCAAACTAAAGGAAGCTAATAATTTATAATTATGATTATAGAATACATTTATTTACTAATAGAACACATATTGCAAATAACGCAATAATTTTATTAGGCGTAATCAAATCGATGACAACTTCTAATATGAATAGCATTCTCAAAAAAAAAATTATATATTACGATGAATGAAATTCATATACCAAACTACAGGTCGTTCTTTTCTAAACATTATATGCTTTTTCAGATAAACTCAACTAATTGGTTAGAGAAGTGTATAATACGGTGTAGGAAAGACTGATACTGAAAAAAGAGGCTGACTTGTTGGAATAAATTGGAGGAATACTACCACCTTCCTAATGAAACATCATTGGAAAACCTGAAAAACTAAAGAGATGATAGGTCATCTGGTATTCGTACAACCATCAAGATGATTTGAAGATGTCAATAATAAATTTCAAAAAAAAAGGAGGGTGGAGTGGCCAGTATGTATTGACTAATTTCAATCTGGTCACTTGTGATCTACATCAAATTTGAATATTACTTTTCCATAGACTATTTACAGCATTCTCACGTTTTCACCAATGCGCAAACTCAATGTTTTCACTCTTATCCTTCCTTTAACATCCATCACATTAGTGTAGGGTTTGTTTTAAAATGAAGCAATAATTCATGATAGATGGCAGCAGTGAACAATGCCTACAACATACTGTATATATGAATACCTAATTAAGGATATACAGAATTTTAAAGAAAAGGGGAAGAGAATAATGGTTATAGGGGATATGAATGGGCATATTGAAGAAATTGATGATGTAGATAATAAGAATGGCCAGTTTTTGAAGGAATTTTGTCAAAGAGTAAATTTGAGCATTGAGAATTTATCAAATGTATATGATGGACAATACACATGGTCTAGGAATAATGTATTTCACACAATAGATTATGTATTGGTAGAGAAAGAGGGAATAAATAAAATACGAAAAATTAAGGTGTTTGATAATGAAGAGAGTGTGTGTAATAGTGATCATAACTTTATTGTAATAGAAATGGTTAGTAATGTGATGGAGGATAGAAATAAAGGTAGAAATAATAGTGAAAGATGTGGATGGAGAGTGAATGATAAGAATAAGTTGGAAGAGTATAAAATAAAAGTTGAAGAAACCATGGAGCAGTTGGTTGGGGATGAGTATAAGGACTGGTGTAATGAAGTAGAAAAAGTGGCAAATAGGGTTTTAGTCGAGAATATGAAGAAGAATAAAAGTAATAAAAAAATGAGTTAGTAAACGTGTAAAAGAGAGGGGAAAAGCATGCAGAGAATATAAATGTGCTATTAAGAATAAAGAAAGTGAAAATGATATTAATGCTAAATGGGGAAAGTACTTAGAAAAGAAGAAGCTAGCTAAAATGGATATAGAGAGAGGATGAAGTTAAATAATAAATTGTTGGAGGATATTAATAAAAGTGGAAGAGATGGGAGTAAAAAATTTTGGAATTACATTAAAAGGAGAAGTGTAGGGGAAACAGAGATAGTATTAATAGATGATGAGGGAATAGAATGTAGCTCTAGAGGCGAGCTAGAGAAAATCTTAAATAGATATGTAATGGATATAGAAAAGATGTTAGATGTGAAGGAATTAGTGATAGAAAACATGAAAGCAGTTAGTAGTGGGAATATTAGGTTCACAAAAAATGAATTGAATGAGACAGAAAAGAGATTGAAAAGTGGAAAGGCAAGAGGTTTAGATGGATGGCAGCAGAGATGGTAATGAATTTAGGGCATAGAGCAAAAGCAAAGTTATTATCATGTTTTAATAAGATGGCGCAGAAGACAGTTTTTCCGGGTAGTTGGAGTAATACAAGAATAAGATTATTATTTAAAGGAAAGGGTAAGGATCATAGAAAGTTAAATAATTATAGACCGATAGCGGTAACATCAGTTTTATATAAAGTTTTCGCATATATAGTAGCTGGAAGAGTTGTAAAATGGATGGAAGAGAATAATGTAGTGGGGGAAATGCAAGGAGGTTTTAGGTCAGATAGGCGTATAGGAGATAGTTTGTTTGTAGTTACACAACTTATGGAGATGAGTAGGAATTCAGGTAGATCGTTGTATATGAGTTTTATAGATATAGAGAAAGCATATAATAGAGTAAATAGAAATAGATTATGGGTAAGATTAGCCAATTTGGGAATGGATGAAGCTTTAGTAAATATTATTAAGAAATTATATGAAAATAATTATTATACTTACCAATTAGTGGATATAGAATCAGTTAAAGTTAAAAATGGAGTGGGATTAAGGCAAGGATTCCCTATGTCACCGATTTTGTTTTTGTTGTTTTTGAGTGAAATGGAAAAAGCAATAGAAAGACTAGGAAGAGGGGTAGAGATATCATTAATAGGTGGCAAAGGAGTATGTACTTTGTCAGGTCTTTTTTTTTGCAGATGATATCTTTTTATGTACAGAAAGAAGAGAAGATATGGATATATGTTGAGGACATGTGCAAGGTTGGGTAAAGAGATGGGGATTAAATTTAGTGAAGAAAAATCAAATATAATGATGGTTAATACTGGGAAAAAAGAGGATGTAGTTTTTTTATTGGGGGATATAAAGTTAAGTGTGGTGGATAGATATAGGTATTTGGGAATCATCTTATATAATCAGGAAAATTGCTTGGTTGAATGGGAGAAAAAATTGGTAAATGACGCAAAGAAAAGAAAAGGTTTGGTAAAGAAACTAACAGTATTTTCATATAATAAATATGATGTAGCTAGAATTGTATGGAAGGGAGTTGCAGTAGCAGGGATAACATATGGTAATGATGCATTATGTGTTAGTAAAAGGATTTTTTAGATTATTTAGAGAAAGTACAAAGGGAAGTAGGAAGACATGCATTAGATGCAGAGATGTGGACAGCAAAGGAGGCAATTCAAGGAGAAATGGGATGGTCAAGTTTCTATATGCGAGATGCAAAAAGTAAAATGAAAATGTTTGGTAGGTTGTAGTTTATGGATAGTAAAAGAATAGCCAAAATAGTGTTTAATTGGGTTATGAGTAAAGGGCAGGTAACAAGATGGGTGAGAAAGGTAATGCGGTATGCAAAAGATTTGGATAAAGAATTTATATCAGTATACTTGTATAAAAGGTGGGATGATTGTGTTAGGAGGATTGTTGAGTGTTATAGTGGTAAGGAATGCGATAAAAAAATAGAAGCATTAATAAAAAATAGGGAGTCGGAGAGATGGAGTAGTATGGAAGGTAAGAAGAGTTTAAATATATATATATAGAAGTAAACGGAATATTGGAAGCGAGTTAATTTATGATAATAGTAAGGAAAGTAGTTTATTGTTTAAGGCTCGAACGGGATCTTTAGCAACAAAAGAATATACATGTAAATGGAAAACTATGGGTGATTTAGCGTGCAAATTGTGTAAGGAAGGTATAGGAAATATTAGGCATCTGTTTATTGAATGTAAATGCTTGAAAGCAGAAAGGGTACAGATAATGAAGTCATGGGAGAATAGGTATGAACAAAGTGACAATACAGAAAGTGAGTTAGTAGTTTTTATGCTGGGTTTGCGAAAAGATAAGGGGGATTTAGACTTAAAGGCCATAGAGTTGACAAAGATTATGTTGTGGAAATGGGATGGGGCAGAATACGGGAAGACTTAGAGTGGGGAATGGAAAATAAAGTGGCTAACAGGTTTATCTGGGCATAGTTGCTGAGATATTCTTGACTTCGTTTAAGGAGAAGCCAAATACATCACATCACATACACCATTAACTACCTAACAAGACTTCATGGGAATAAAGTCAACTCTAAAATAAGATAGTGTATGTTTTCCTTTTTACACTATCCATCTGAGTAAAAATCATATGGTGCTTTGATGTTGCGACATGTTCAAAAATTGAACCTTACATCTTCATCACTTCTATGAAATAAAGCTTTGTGGATTTTTTGAGCTCACTTTTGATCGTGCATTGCATTGACTTCTATCTACTCTGATCAACAATCCACAAATCAGTAATCAATGAGTTCTCAAGTGCAAAGAACTGATTTCAATAATCAGTATTGTCTAATTGGTCTTCTTCTGACAGGAGCATTATTAAATGATTAATTCGGCATAGACAGCTGCCGAAAAGATTCTCATGAGGAACTTTTGGCTAACTGCTCTTCTATCAAGAATTGTTACTAATATATAAACATTACATTAAAAATACAAATAGATTTTTCATAACCAAACTTTGGCTGAGTATCCATCCATTTATGGAAAAAGTTAGTTGTTCTCCAAGTCTACTCCCCATAAAGAAATACTATCTAAGAACCAATTATAGGAATCGGTTTCTCTGCTCTTAGTATGAACTGTTAATTTTATTATTCAAAATTCTATTTATTTCATTTATTTACTGTTTCAGGAGTATCATCAATTTAATTAGACGCTGGTAAACAATGGGAGGTTTTTCCTTCTATCAAATGTACGGACAATTTGCAAGTTTACCTATTATAAATAGATGGATCTCGAGTAGAATTACTTACATGACTAAGACTGTAAGAATGTGATGTTAACAATATTAAAATTTTTAGATAAAAATAATAATATCATCTTTGGCAATTTCTGAAATATACAAAATCTGAACTTGTATTAGAAATACAATTATGGAAATACAATTATGGAAATTAACTCGAAATCAAAATCTTAAAAATTTTGTTTTTGGTATTGATTATTAAAAATACTACTCAAATGCACTGCTGGAAACTGTTTGAAACAGTCCTTAAAATCCACCACAGGAATTGCCAGCAGAAATTTTGTCACAAACATCTGGATAATCTGAACTCACCCAAGATGTGCTCAATTTTGAAAGTGGTCAAACGTCACTGAGAACTAAAACAGCGAATTAGGTTAGATGTTTAAGCAGATTTTTTTTTTTGACCAAATAATTGCATACAAACTGTGGGTCAACACATTATCACACAAGAATCATTAAAGGCCTTGCTCATTCAGGTTGCACTGGGTCCATAAATTATTTAAAACAACAAATAATAGATACTGTTCACTGTGTGATCTTCAGGAAAGTATTTGCTTTCACAATTAATTTGGTTTTATCCAAATGCCCATTCCATGCTATGATGCTTCATTGCTGGCTCAAAATGCAGTTCCACAACTCACTGCGGTTGTTTTTTCAATGCTCCACTGCTTATTGGTTAACCAATTAGCTGTACTTTTGGTACAATTCAAAGAGTATTTTTAGTGTTACGGTCTCCTTATAAGATTTACATATTAAGCTGTTGCTGCTGTCAACAAACCTTTGATTTCATGTACAAGTGTAATCATTATGGTGTGAAATGTGACTAAGTATGCTTTGTGTTCACTTGTTGTTAAGCGAATTCACAGCCACAAAGATAGTGTTAGTGATTTAGTTCTCATCCTTCATATAACTTGCAGGAAAAATAGTCTGTAGACTTTGGAGAGTAAGATTGTGAATTGATTACAATTCTGATACTTTTAAAGCAACTTTCTCATGAATTCCCAAGCAATGAAGCCATCTATTTATAATTTTATTTTTTTATGAAATAAGATTTAATTTTTGTGTTGCTTATCTCAATTATCAATTTATTCGGTTGAAGACACATCTTGATTATTTGACGTGAATTCTCCAAGGAAGGGTGCTATGCTCTTAGTGACAATTTGTGACAAAGAGTATGGCAGATCAATCACAAATAACTTTTTGTTGCTCTTAAATCAGAATGTCAATTACTACTGGACCATTGTATATCCCTTGAAAGACAAAAAAAAAAATGTAATTCACAAAATGTGTCCACCTGCACTGATCCCTCTACACAATTTTTTTTACTACACAGATTTATTACTCTCATGCAGAAGATACAAGCATAGTACTAGTATCAAGCATTTCAGTAGGCAAATTTGAGCATAAATGAGAATCACATGAGATTTTTAATTGAGCCATACAAAATCATAGCATACAATGGTATGAATGACAATCCACATCAAAATAAAATTCTAAGTACTTATGATAAGTTTGAATGTGGATTTAAAATCAATATGGATTCTTAAATAATCAATGAGTTTTGTATAGAGTTTAGCTCCTGAATAAGAATGACTGCATGGTTAGATTTAATTGTCTCACTCCATGATAAAAAACAGTTTTGGTAGTACCAATAAATATTATCATCAATAGTATTATTCCATGGATAGGTCCAGAGAATAGTCACATCACCAATTCATCCATTCTTTTTAGTGCCCAGCTGTTCAATTCGATGTAACTCTTTCCATGTCTAATATCATCCAACAATGTTAATCTTTAACATCCTTTCTTCTTGCTTCTATTCACTATTCCCTCCAAAACAGCTTTCATTAAACTATACTTTCTTCTTAATATAGTTTCTCTTTCTAATTTCCTCAATCAGTCTTCTTTTTTAATTAACTGTTTTCAAAACTTCAGTTGATATTTTATTCATCCCAACTGATTTTTCCCATTCTTCTCCCTGTCAACATTTTCCAATCTGTTCCTAATTTTATTACTCATTGTCTATATTTCATAACTATACAATAGTACACTTTTTCTCTCTTCAAAGATCCACAAAATATTTTCTTTCTTTTAATAAATGTCTCCTTTGCCAATGCAATTCTTCTTTTAACTTCATCTTCACTTCTTCCATTCTTCAATCAACCAACTACCCAAATATCTAAATCCCTTTACCTTTCAATTATTTTACCATGGATTTCAATTTGCAGTCTTTTTGTATTCCTCTCTATCCATAAACACTTAATCTTCTCAACACTCATCTTCATTCCATATCCCATTCATCCTTCCTCCAATTTATTCAAAATTATTCTGAACATTTCTCATCGCCATCTATAAGAACCATATCATCTGCAAATCATATAACTTTTAACTTTATTATTCTATCTCCAACATTTGCACCTAATTCCTCTTTCTATATTCACTTTATTAATTTCTTTCTTCTCCAGTCTAATTCTAATCCTTGGTCCAGTATACATATTCCAAATCATTCTTCTCTCTTTCCAAAATATTTCTTTATTTTTTAAGATGATCATAAGTTTATTCCAGATTACTCTATCAAATAATTTGCCAAATTCACTAAACAAATACCAATTCCTTTACCTTTTTCAATATATCTCTCTGCAATTGTTCTAATATCACCAATAGCATCTCTTGTACTTTTCCCTCTCGGAAAACCAAACTGTTCTTCTCTAGTACAATCTTTTAGTTCAAATCCTCAGTAAAACTTTAGAAGCATGAGTAACCAACTTATACATATGCCCAAATAAGAGTCATAGATCACATGACCCTATACTCTTAAGCTTGTAAATTATAAACAATGAGGATTGCCAATTCCTCAACAAGCAGGAGTGCCAGAGCACGAAACCATGGTCAGAGGTTGGGGGTGGGGTCCCGACAGAGATATTTTAAATGCTTTCTCTAGGTAAGCATTTACCTCAAAGCTTGTTGAGGAATTGGCAATCCTCGTTGTTTATACAAATGCCTTTTTAAAATAATTCTGGTCAAGATTTCATAATCCAGGTCAGTATTCTAAAGTGACTATCTTTTGAATAGTAGATCCTTTTTGATACTGAAGATAGTAATATATGATCCATGAATCGCCTCTAAACATGTCTGATGTATAATAATCTGAAGCTAACATAGAATTAGTTACAATACACTGCGTTAGAGGTCAGTGCTGTATTACAAAAGTTCGATTTGCTTTTTCAATGAGAAATTGACTAAAATTATAGATGTTATGTATACCTTCTAGATTTAAAAGTTGATTGAAATGTCTTTGTAAATAGTAATAATAAAAAATACAAGATTAAATAACAAAGATAATATTATAAAGAAAAAATGACGTGAATGAAATCTCAAAGAAACTTGGCTAATTTTGTTTTGTTTGTTGTTTTTTTATTTCCAAAAGAAGAGTGTGGTTTCAAACAAAAGCTAATTGGATTGCCGTTAGACTAACCGAATTATGTGCAAAGACTTAAAGCATATCAGACTTGAAAAATATTAAATTAAAATACAACCTGGAGACTAGAATAAAACAAATCAAAGATGATACTTGTTTAATGTATAAGTTTTAGCAGAAACAAAAATTGATTCTACCGCCTCCCCCCCTAAATGTCTACAATACAGATATGTATTAGCATAATCATTTAATTGGTTATTTATAAAAGATGGAGAGGATGACTGAAAGGAGCTTGAAAGCCTGGGTTCAAATCCCCTCTTATCACATCTAGCTTAAATATATACTGCCTATCCGTCGTCTTCTGTGTATTTAAATGGGCTTAAGGTCCTACATATGAGAGGTCAGACTGACTTATGGTCAACATGGATATAACACAACAAAAACTGGCAAACAACACACTATCATCAGATTTTCAATGATATAAATGACTGAAGAGTTAGAGAGCGGAGAAGACTGAAGTCTGTCCATTAAAGTTTGAAGATTTGCTATCTTAATATAAACCAAGCACTTATTAAATATGTGTTAGAGATGATGAAGATCTCCGGACCAACTGATGAATGCTGATTCAGCATAAAATACGTATATTGGAGATCATTTATCTTTTTTGTGTCTTTGTGGCCATGAGTACCAATTCTAGTTTCAAATTCCTTCTAATTATATCTAGCTTAATATATAAATACTATAATTATTACATACTATATTGTATTTAAATATTACAGATTCAACCTGTATTCTACCCATCCCTCTTCTGTGCATTTAAAATAGTCTTAAGGTCCTACATATGAGGGGTCAGAATGACTCACGGTCAACATGGGTATGACAACAAATTTGGCAAACAAAGCCTTTCAACATCCTACCATCAGATTTTCAATGATATGGATGGCTGAAGAATTGAGACTGATTGAAACATGTCCACTAAAGTTTGAAGATTTACATTGATTATATAAGTGTGTGTGAAAGAGATAATTATGATCCGGACCAACTGATGAATGCTGGTTCAGCATGTAATACGAATTGGAGATCATTTCTCTTTTTCACATCTATGGGGGTCATATGTATCGGTTGTATAAGAAGGAATGGATGACTGAAAGGAGCTTGAAAGTCTGGGTTCAAATCCCTTCTAATTATATCTAATTTACGCATATATACCAAACATGTATTTAAATATAAAGTGTTTTAGTTTATCTCATTACAGTATATTAATAGTAGCTAATTGTACTATTTAAGCTTTCAAATTATATTTATATTACATATACATATTTGTGATTACTAAAAAGCAAGTTCTATGACTCCATAAAAGACTCTTATCTAAGACTTCAACAATAAAAATTAAAAAAACACATGATAACCATCAGGATTAACAGTACCATTAAGCAATCAAGACTCATTATAAAGCAAAGTTATGAAATTACGAGAAATCATGACATTATGCGAAGCTTTCCCAACCTTAAAAAAAAATAAAAGTTTTTGGTTATCCAAAGTTTAGAATCAAAAAACAAATACAGTACGGCCTCGAACTACGCTATAATTTTGTTCTAGCCTCACGCGCACCATAACGAAAATAGCGTATATGATAGCTAGCCTTTTGTTGGTAAACAATGATTGAAATAGAATGCTTATAAATATAACTATTCGTCAATTCTTTTTAAAATAGAATGCTTATTATTTATGGTACAGTAAGTGTGTAATACCAACATTTCAATAAGCATGCGTGCATACAACAAATGTTGTGTGTGTGCGTGTAGTATAAGTGCGTATACAAATTAGAAGTACAGACAAAATGTTAAAAAAATAATAATACAGTAACACAGTTATTAATAAATTGAATAGGCACATTTAAATATACATTTACATAATAGTGTGTTAATAGTGTGTTCAATAAATTTGTTAATAAATAATATTATAATAAAACATTTCTTTTTTTATATACACAATGGACATGAATTATTAATCTTCTGAAGCCATTGATATATTAAAATCATCAAGTTAGAAAGCTCTTGAAGATTCTGGGACTCACACAACTGTAGAATATAAGAGATGGATCAACGTTTTATTGGGATATTAAAAAAAAAACCATTATGATAGGAAATTGTTTTCTTTTCCTTTTAAGTCATCAAACTCATCTTGCAACGGTTGCAATATTTCAATGATTTTCCATGTAAAAATAACGCTGCTTTCAATCATGGAAACATTTCCCATAATTGTTTTCTTTAATGTCTATGCAGCTTGGTATACTTTAAAATGTTCTACGATCCACATTTCTCTTCAGCTTCTTCCCCATCTTCTGATGATGATGATATAACTTTTCTAATACCTCATCTGTTAGGTATTCTGTATGGTAGTCAATATAAGCTGCAATTTCTTCATTAGTTCCTTCAACAAATCTACTTCCATCAATTTCCTGTGCTACCCTAATTTTTTTCTTTTAACCTTCTCTATTAATCCCTGGAAGGCTTTCAGAACCATTAACATCCTCACTCCATACGGATTTCCAATAGGCGTTTATGATTAATTCATCTGCTATTTTTATCAAGTTTATGTGCATCTGCAATGGTAAATGATTTCCAGAAATCCATTAACCGCGCATCAGGACTGATACTAAACACTGATCGAATCTGATCAAACACTAAGAGGAGTGTATCTGCACCGGACACATCGAATAATATCTTGGTCAAGGGCTTGAAGCAATGTATTAGTATTTGGAGACAAAAATACAATATATATATATATGTATTGTTAGCAAACAATTTCACAATGGTCAGGTGCATTATCTAGCAACAGCAGGACTCTAAAATCGATTTCTTATTTGTTTGTTTTTTTTTTTGTCTCAAATTTGATTTCCGAGAAAAAAACAATTATGAAATGAACCCTGGCTTTTTTATTGTATTTTTATTTTGGTTTTTGAGAGTGCACGAGTTTTTCAGATTTGTAAATAACTCCTTGTTTTATCATATAACCTGCAGCAGTACAACATAGTATCAGAGGTAGACTCTATCGTTCCACACCTTAAAACTTTTTATTTGCTTTTCCTTTTTGTGAGGGTACTATTAGGCACACCCACCCTTTTATCTCAATTAAATATTTGTTTTAAAAAGTACATTTTTTCTTCGATAATTTTCTTAGTAGCAGCTATGTCATTGACAGATGCGGCTTCACCAATTACTTTTAATATTGTTGAGACTTTAACGGCTTGGAAAACTATGCTGCTATCTTTTACTTGGAGTGAATTATTTGATATTGTGTATTCCAGATTTGTGGTCAAATTCTTGGTATAGACTTGATGCTTTCTGACACAATACAAAATCATCAACCAGAATATTATGATTCATATCATTGAGCCATAGATCTAAGGCTTTTTCAGTTTTGATTTAAAAAATTGTTTCTTACTTTGCTTACATCTATAGCTGTTTCAGGTGCACAAACAACAGTAGCACGATCTGATCTGTTTTGCCCTCTTTATTATTTCTCTAATAGAAGATATATTTTTGGGTGTATATGGCTGCTTATGAATAAGACATATTTTCTTTTTTTTACTAAATCTATAATTTTCATTTTCTTTTTTAATTAAAGTACATTATATATATATATATGTTTAAAATTAACACGATTCTAAACAATAGAGAAGTTTATTAACTATTTGAAGAAAAAAGATGCTAGGAAAAAATTGGTACAATGCTTTTGATAATGGTACAAAATTGAACAGGTATGGTATTTAAATCGTAAAGAATATATAAATTCCTGTTTAGAATTTGTGATATTTAGGGGGGGGGGGGTTTGCACCTATAACAAGATTGGTAAAATTTAAATTTCGAAAATTGCATTGTTTTTATTATTTATTTACTTTTTTTTTGTTTCTTTATTTACATTTTTTTTGTATAGCTATTGAAATTGTACGATTAGATATATTGCACAATTTGTGAAAATTTCAACATGTCCCATCATCTATAAAAACGCCACCAAGATCATTTCCCAGCATCCATTGCTCTTCCAAGGCAACCAATCATAATTGCACTCTCATTCTTATCATGGTTATTATTTTCAACTATTATCAATCAACTACAGAATGATCTCTCCCAGTTTTCCCGTAAACTCATTTTCTCCACATTTCATCAAAAAACTTCCTTATTTCAAATATCCATCTCACACGTGGTCTCTTTACAGATCTTTTACAATATCTTGGAATCTCATTAAACTCTTCCAAGTGTCCATATATTATCACGTCCTCTAGCACTATATCTAGTCCAATTCCGTTTTAATTTCTTAATTTTTCAATAATATCAGTGATATCCATTTGTTTTATCATCCAAACATTTTTCTTAGAACCCTTCTTGTCATTCCTCTTAAGAGTCTATGTTGCCCTCCTGTTAAGTGTCCAAGTTTCACATCCACAAATAAAACTGATAAAAAAACATATATTAAAAACTTTCCTTTTTAAACTTGTAGGCATATGTCCTTTTAATATTACTTCTACCAAGCGCACTCCATCCTAATTTCATTCTATGATTAATTTCATCCCTTATGTGAACATCTACATTAATAATCTAACCATGGTATTAATAGTTATTAACTGTTTCTAATTTAATGATTATCACTCTTTAGGCATTTATCTTTAGTTCCATTTTTTTTACTTTCATCTGACAACTCTGAAACATTATTTGCAAAAGCAACTATATCATTAGCAAAATCTAGGTGACTTAAATAACATCCATTTAATTATTACTCCTTTGGCTTTCCCTTTGTAATCCATAAAATACATTTGTAAAACGGCTGTAAAAAAAAAAACATTTTCTACAATAATAAATGTAGATTTTTTTTTCATAATTGCATTTTTCTGTTCTTTTAATTATTTTTGTTAATATTTAAATGTGTATATTTTTACAATGAAATTATTGCCATTGTGTGTGTATTATATATATAATGTTCACTATTATCTGCGATTTCAGACATCCATGAAAAAATTCAGACACGAATAGCAGCATATTTTTGAACCTATAGAACAGAAATGAAAATCCATACCAATTTTATTCCTTTGGTCCGCAGACGCTTTCTGATAGAATGATAACGGGTTGGCAGTAAGTTTATAAGGTCAGAGATAAAATATTAGATGCCTATAAATTTAAAAAGATCAAATTGGCGATGGTTGATTATCCAGACCATCAGCACTCAAAATGCCGCTAAATTAATTGATGGAAACGCAATGGCTGCATTCATTAAAGACGAGAAAAGAAAGATATTAAAACCAATCATGGTCAAAAATCCATAGCATGTAAAGAAGCTGATAAATATTGTGAAAAGTTATAATAAAATAAAACACAAAATCAATGTTAACAAATTACTTTAGAAATCAAGATACGTCTCAGGACACTCAAGACACATCTAAAAACTTCACAGTATTGGACAAAGCAATCCCTCATGAACTACATGAAAAACATTTACAGAAAACCAGCTATTTCCAAATCAGTTTGGGGATGATATGAAGTGTAAGTAGTGATGTAACTAGTGACGAGGGGAATAATGCTGAAATTACTATAGGGCAAATCTATTATTTGGGATGGCCTTCTCTTAACTATGAAACTCATTCTGGAATCAACATGATTTGGGCTGTTTATATCTTCATATTCTCTTGGTTTGATCAGGACTACATCACAATTGCAGATTACTAGCAAACCTTGAGAAATTCAGTCTATTCACTGTAGCAAATGTAGTTATAGATAACTGATCCAGGAATCCTAGATATATAACCCTTTACATTATATAACACAGACAATCAGATATGGGCTTGAGAAATGTGATAATGATGTAAGCCATCCCTCACAGTCTCATCAAACTTCTGACTTAAATAATAAACCTCTGCATAATATTCTTAAAAGAATAATATAGCCAAATAATTGAATGATTAGTTGCTTAACAAGTCTTATTTATAGTGTTCAAGCACTAAAAGGGGCTGATTGTTTTGATCGAGGAGAAATTAACTTTTCCGATGACATCTTTTGGGGAAACTTAAGGCTTTTCTCTATGAGATATGGCTTGATGCTCCTCTAACATAATACTTCATTCCAAGGTGTGGACTTGGTAAATGTCCACCTAAGGAAATTAATGTTTATTGTCACATTAAAAATAATTTTACCTCTAAAATCGAAATCATAGAATAAATTGTATTAAAAAGGTAGCAAAGGATGACAAATCACCCTCAATGATGAATACTTATTATAACTTGTTCATAACATTCTTTTACCTAGCTGTGTTCATACAGAAGACTCAAAACACATATCCATGGCAAATATCAGCTCAGATTGCAAAATATATCCAATAAACTGTATTATTACCATGCATAACTTAATGCAATGGTAGGGTGGCACTCTCTGGAGCTAAAGATCCATGGATTATAACTCTACTTCTATCATTTCAGATGCTTGAAATAACTCCCATATAATAAGCCACTGGACTGTTTTCTTACTGTACTTACAAAGGTTTCTTAGATGTTCCCATTGTTTTATCCAATTCCAGCATATATGCATTACGTCCCAGTGAAAAGGTAACTGATTCTCTCTTTACAATGCCTACAGACCATCTTTGAATCGATGCATGTGCTATGCAATAAGATAGTTCACCTATTTACCACAAAAGTTTTAATGTAACAATCATAAATAACCATATGAAATGTGACAGTGTATTTCATACCTTCATGGGTTGTGTTTAATGTTTTCTTTGCCATTACAAAAATCTTCTAAACCACACGAAAATGTTTTTGTAATCCATGATTTCATTGCCATGTACGGTTTGAATCATTTCAAATGTTTCAGTAGCAATGTTTCCCAAATTAAAATAAAATTTAGTTAGAAAATTATTCCATCATGGATTATGGTATAAAACACAGTCACATTTCATGGCAAAACGCACAACTGTTCAAAACATAGTCTGCAGGTTATATATGAACAGCAATGAGGATTTGTGTGTCCTGCTTAGAGGTATAGTTTTTGTGTGTATGATTTTTGAATGAAAAAATAGAATAATTTTGAATTGAATGCTTATTAAATATTTTAATTCTAGCACTAATCGATCATTTTGACGTTACTAATATTATCTGGTGTTTATACATTTATAAACAGCATAACTTTTTATATTTAAAGTGTCTGCTAAACCTAACTAACAATAGGACTCTCCAGTAATTTGATAGGTGTATTATTATGAATACAGCCCTTGGATAAACATATATTTTTCAATGCGACTCTTGAATTTCTTAAGGTTGGTTGGGTAGCTTCATCGTAACACATAAACCAAACACATTAGTCTTAAACTTTTTGTGAACAGCTAAACCATGTTGCTACATAACACATCCATTAATTCAAAAATGGGGTGCAGGATATTTGGAGATGTTACCAGTCACCTTATCATTTGGGCATATTGTATATATATACTTATACCAATGAATGTGCATATGCCATATGCCATAAAATTGTGCCTTTATAGTGGTATTATTTTTAAACTCATGGTGAATATCAAGCAATTCAAATGCGACTATAATGCCTTGAGTGGCTTAGAACAGTGGTAGTGTGGAGGGGGTTTAGGGTTCAAAGTATATGGATCGTATTTTGTCACTGCATGTGCTCAAATTTCTTAAGACATAACAATAAGAAATTGTTTATGGCTTGTGTGGTTTGGTATAGTGGTAGAGCAGCAGACTTCGGAGCTCAACATCCATAGATCACAGCCCAGGTCTGTTAATTCTGATGCTTGAACTTCTGATGAACTCTTGAACCATTCAATTGCCATATTCTTTCTGAGTTCCCAGCATGTCTTGCTGCAGTGGCAAAGCAACAGACTATAGAGCTCAAAGTCCCTGGATAGCAGTTCAGCTTTACACAAAATTCATAAGAACTCTTAAGCAATAACCCATTGAATTTTTTTCTGGATCTACATGATTTGGAAACCATGGCAGAATGGAAGACTCTGGAACTCAAAATCCATAAGTCATAACCCATCGTGCTACTTTGGGTGCTCAAAACTTCTGATCTCCCAAGCAATAAACATTAGATTGAAGGGAGTCATTATATATATATGTCTATTAATAAATGTTCCCGTTATTTTGTCTACTGCTAATACATATACCTATCATCGTTTGTATACATGCCATAAAATCGTAACTCAAGATCCATTAGTAACAATCCATTAGTGCTACTTTGGGTACTCAAAACTTCTGATCTCCCAAGCAATAAACCATTAGCTGGGGGGAGGGGTCGCTATATATAAAGGTCTATTAATGTTCCCGTTATTTTGTCTACCGCCAAGATATATATATCACCATTTGTGTATATGCCATAAAATCGTAACTTTTACAGTAACAAATCAATATTTGACCTTTATTTTCAAAAGGAATTTAACAATGATTTATTTAGATTTACGAAAAAGAAAAGAAAAAATCCATATATATAAAGAGATTGCTTACAAAAAATTAAAACTATTTCATACGATGAAATAGAAAATAAAATATATTTTGGTCAAAAAAAAAAAAAAAACATAATAGTAAATAAAAAACAATTATAGATTTTTATCGTATATATGAATAAAAGAAGAAAATAAAGTTATACAGAAATTTTAAAAAGGCACAAACATCTTGTATGACTAAAGAGGAAGAGTACAATAAACTAAAAACATAAATGGAACACAAAAACTCTTATTACTATCAATAATATTATTATGTTTCAGACACTATATTAGTGTGTGTGTGTGTGTGTGTGTGTGTGTGTGAGAGAGTGTGTGTGTGTGTGTGTGTGTGTGTGTGTGTGTGTGTGTGTGTGTGTGTGAGAGAGAGAGAGAGAACCAAGATAAAGACCGACAACAACGCGTACTAAAATGAAGCCTTTTATCATTGTTTTAAAGCATAATTTCACCTGTTACAGATGGTGTAGCCCTCAGTTCAATGCCTACCTTAAATTATTTCCCATCGTGTATATATCATTGATATGTTGCACAATAATTTCTCAAAGTTGATTCCATAATTTCTCCATTGTCACTTCAATAAACGTTCTTGTTGATCCATTTCATATGCGATCATATTCTAAGCCTTTTTAAACCATTTAGTTTCATCAAACATCAGTTATGACTTCAATTAAAATACACTTCTTGATAACTTTCTATCTCTCAAAATTCACTCCATAATTTCTCCATGTCTCTCCAGCAAACATTTTATCAATCCACCTCACATGTGGTCACATTCTATGTCTTTTTAAACCTCTTTGATATCAATTATCATTTCCTATCAAAATGCACAGCTCCATAATATCTTCTCTCTTAAAGTGGACTCCATAATTTTTCCAAGTCACCCCAATAAACTTTCTTATTAATCCATCTCATATGTGATAGCTTCTTTTTAAGTCATTTTTAGATCTCTGAAATCTAGTTTAGGGCTTCAATTAATTATCAAAAATTACTTCTATCAAAATACATAGTCTTTTCTCTCAAAACTGGTTCAATAATTTCTCCTAATTATCAAAAATTACTTCTATCAAAATACATAGTCTTTTCTCTCAAAACTGGTTCAATAATTTCTCCGTGACACACCAGAAAATTTTCTTATCAATCCATCCCACAGATACTTTCTTTCTAGGTCTTTTTCAATACCTTTGGCCAATTAAACATTAATTGTGACTTTAAATGTGTAATTCCATGTTATCCTCTCTCTCTCTCTCAAAGTTGATTCCATAATTTTTCCATATCATTCTGGTAAACTTTCTTATCAGTCATCTTCATATGCAGTCTCCTTCTGTCTTTTTGCATCTCTTTGAAATCTAGTTTAAGGCTTCAGTCGATATCAACGATCACTTCTATCAATGTGAGTAGATGCTCTCTGTCTTCTCTTTTTATAAATGATACCTATTTGGGTTTTTTCCATCAGAACAATTCACCTTTGATAATCCATAATACATAATAAACTGGTCTTAAAAATACATAAAATAAATTTTTAAACTGCACTTTTGAAAATAATTTACTGCATGATATTTTGAATTGGTGGAAAGAGAATATTGTGAACAACTTTTGAATAATGATAAAAGAATTGGGAACTTTTAAGGATATAGCCATTGTATCCACTTATTTCAGTTTTGGTGCAAAAAAATATCCAACTTACTAAAGTTAAAACAGATCTTTATAATCTTAAAAATGGAAAGTCTGTAGAGGCTGATGAAATACAGGGAGCAATTTTAAAATATGGTAATATTTTAGCTAAAAAAAATATTGAAACCGTTTAGAAATATAAAGACATATGAAACTTTGCCACCTGATCGCAAGGATGCTTGCTTATATTATTCCAACCATAAAAAATAAAAGAAATACATAAGATTGCAGTGGAATATCTTTATTATCCACAACAGGAAAGGTATTTCCAAAGAATTTGTTAAATAGGCCAATTTCATTCGTAAATATACAGTTGGAGGCTCAATGTGAGTTTAGAAAACCAAATACTACTGTAGAAAATGTTTTGGATGATGATCAATTTGAGAATGAAAGTCATTTTAAACACATTGGTAGCTTCATAATAAAAAAGTGTTGAGGAACAACACAGAGTCCAATGTGCGTTTAACAAATTAAAAAATAGTCTATTTCATCACAGAGAAATAATTACTGCAATTAAATTAGCTGGATATAACGATATCATTTTACCTAATTTATCATATGAAGGTGAAATTCGGATACCCTGTTGACTCAATATAAAAGCATTAGTATATAGGGTATATGAGCACAGACTTTCACATGACCCAACACTCTCCACTAACACATACACTTGAACACATATATGTTGAAAAGATAAATAATCACCAATATACGTATTTCATGCTAAACCAGCAATCATCAGTTGGTCCAGATTACCATCTCTACACATATATGCAATAAGTGCTCAGATATATATCAGATAGCCAATTGTCATACTTTAATGGACATGCTTCAATCCACTCCACACTCCAACTCTTCAACCATCCATCCAATTGAAAATCTGATGATGGAACCCTCAAAGGCCACCCTGAGGCTGAGATTCTCATCACACCCATGTTGACCTAAACACAATCTGACCCCTCATGTACAGGACATAAATATTAGGAAGTTTCATTTAAGGATTAGGAAGTTTCATTTAAGGATGCTTCATAAAATTTTTAAAAATACAATGGCAAAATCATAAAAACAACCAATGGACATGATACTACAGAGTCCACTATTGTAAAATCACATTTTCATTAGATGGAAAATGTAAAACAAATGATCAATGCAAGACTCCCTAAAAGGGTGTTTTATGATAATCTTGAGCATAGTTTTTCCGGAAAGGTAGACCCCATTTAAGCTACAATGATTATTTCAAAGACCATTCTTTAAAAAGCCATGGTGACTGATTCTGTGGAATGAGACGTGTCATCAACTCCTGCCTTTCCTCACACAGGAATACCATCTTCACTCTCCGAAGATCCATCAAAACAGGGGTCTTTGCAACTATCAGGACTATCAGTTTTCCTCATCTATGCATTCTGGCTGCTCCGATGCGCTATTATTTTTGACCAGAGAGTACACTCAGTGAATCAAAAACTAGATCTAACTAGCTCTCTCAAAACCAGAGACCCCATCTCCGCTCTTCACAAACACCTGGGCAATCCTCCAACTCTCATCCTCTCAGCCTCTGTTACAGGACTCATCCAATTAAATGTATGCGACCCGTGTGATCGATCGCTCAACGAAGAAGTGCGTCTCAGACTTGCAACCAAAGACCTTTCTTGGCCTGGACTACACACCCTTTCTAAATCCTTTTCCCTTTTCATATGTATCCTTTCCCTTTTCACCATGTTGTCCCTGTATTTCTTTTTATCATGTAATCACTTCTTTGTAAACCTTTTTTTTTTAACTGTATTTGTATCTGTTTTGTTTTGATGAATAAACTTTAGATCGCTGAGAGAGAAAAAAGAATAGAAAAACATCTTTATTGCTATTAGATATATTGTGATTCATAGGCTCGTTGGAATAGTCATCGCAAAACACATCTCCAGAGTAATCCCCCCTCCCCACTTGGAGTTAGAATGACCTTACTCATTTGCAGATGACTTCCGCTTCCGCTGCAGCTGATGGTGATAGTTTATTATAAAAAGTCGGATTTATTCTAAATATTTTATGAAATAATATTTTTTAAAAGATTTCATAAACTTCTTAACCATCTTTCTTGGCTATTTTGTTTGCTCTTTAACATAGCACATAGATAAATAATTAAAAAAAAAAAAACATTAATCACAAATAAATAGATTAATAAATATTTTTAAGTTCGCATAAACAAAATCCGCTGAATAAAAAATTCTGGGCATTTATACTTGGGAGCAGATCTTTGCTTTAATGCGCAATACTTTCATTAAAATTCATATATAATTAATTAAACAGACATCCAATCACTAACCCATAAAGGTAGTCTAAATCTAACTGTATAACCCATATCCCAATTAATTCTCCACTGTAAATTCTATTTGAAAGTGATATAAGTATCATATATGTAAATGTATGTATAGATATGCAATATTAACTCCCTCAGTACGAATTAAAGTATAATATGTATATATGTAATCGGTACTACACACCAAATATAAACTATGTAACCACATACTTCAACAATAAGGATTATGTTAAAAGTAAAAAATTCTGGACATTTCTACAGTAAGATTACAGTAATCTCTTCATTTTTCTATCTCCGAAATAAACATTACTTCCCCCCTTAATTTGTTTCCAATTTTCTACAAACATAATCGGGATTAGTCACGTAATAAGTCCCAACTAGAAAACACCACAATTCTCGGGGAATTATACGGACAATTTTTTAATTGACAATTCAGATTTACAGATTTCTTATTTCCCAATTTTACCATTCTACTTTTCTTTCTCTTATATACTTTAGAAATTATTTACAGGAAGCAATTTTTTAAAAAAAATCAGAGTGCATAAAATGAGAATGGAATTAGGGAAGAAGAATACATAGCTAAAAAACAATAATAGTTTTCCATCACTTTTAAAAAATATTAATTTTCTATTAATAAAAAATAATAATAATAAAACAGTAGTCAAGCATTGGTGGTCGAGAGGTCAGCGACAGCTGCTTTACAAGCAGTTGTCCCGAGTTAGCGGGTTCGCTTCCCAGCTGATGCTATGACACATGGGGAAAAAAACAGTAATTCCTCTCTAGTCGTCTAGTTAAATAAAATTGAGCCATTTTTAACTCCAGAAGAAGAAAAGAAGATAAAAAGACGAATTTAAAAAAAAGATTGATGATAATACTATCCTGTATTATTTAACAATTGGTAAAGGGAGATGACCAAAGGAGTGAGAAATTCATGATAAACAGGCCTATAAAAATCCCAATGACTACAGACAACAAAATAAAAACAAATGTAGTCCTGCATGGTGTGTGTACTGGTCGAGTGGCAGACTCTAGATCTCAAGATCCACAAACGGTGGCCCAGGGTCGCTTCCAGTGCCAACCTTCTTGTGAACTTCCGAGTAATAAATTTGATTTTTAGTATTAAAGCAAATAGAGAACGAGATAGAATAAACTATGACTACTATAATAACTAGTAGAACATAATTAAATCAGAAGCAAAAATTTGGGGGGAAAAGATGGATGAAGAAAGGTTAAATTATGTGAATGCCATGGTGGGGCCAAATTATTCAATGGTCATAACTATTTCTCTAAAATACTAAAAGTTTTGAGTATACAGAAACTAATTCAAATAATGGATATAAAACCTTTGTGTAGTGATTAATGTATTCACCTCTTTTATTTATGACCTTGGGTTGAAATAGGAGAAACGTTTAGCATTTCCCAAGCAAGTTGGGAATTGTTTTTGGTTAGCCTGACATGGCCAGCCAAGTTAACCATCTTAACTAAAAGTTTGGGGCATCTAGCCACTATTATCAAGATAATAAAGCAAGAAGCAAGCAATATTGGTTACTTAGGTAAGTAGTGAAATCCTGATGAAAAAGAAAAATGATAAGTCTACTTTTGTCTTCCTCATGTAATCACATGCATGCCTTATACTAATTAAGGAATACAAACCATCCATATATCAACAATTTAGTACCATCATGTCGAGATGTCGGAAAACTTTCTAGATAATCAATTTTATTGTAAAGTGATAGAATGAAAAGAGCCTCAAAGATATGTGCAAAGATCAGCTGGTCAAAGATCAGCTGATATACCACTATTACTTTTAATTATGGATGTGCATAAAAGAATATTGCATTTTGCTTTTTAATCCTCAGCATTAGGAATTCAACATTATTGCTAATACACTGCAAAATGCGACCAAAAAATATAAAGTTGCTAATGATGGTTAAGCAGTAAAGAAGTTCCTTCACATATCAACATAAGCATATATTTTGCAATGCCAGTTAATAAATTAGTTAACTTTGAATAGCCCACTCACTGAAGAGTAAAAGCCTCTTTAAACATCCCTCCAGTAGTGTTAAAAAAAATATTCTGGTAGTAGAAATTTCTATCATACATAATTTGCTCTCCAATAACTAATGGTTGATCGTGGGCAAGCTACCAAAGAAAATGCCAAGCTCTTTGAAAATGTCTTGGTGACCTGTGAAATTTTCTGCTTTATTTCAGATTCAAACATCAAATTAGTAAGCTAACTACTACATCAAACACCCTCTCCAGCTAGTGTGTTAAGTGCATTCTCGCTCACATATGTGTGCAATTACAGCATAATTTCAACTTTTGAACGATGGGCAAAACAGATTGATGCTTAGCCAAGCAATTTCCATCCAACTCATGTGAGAGCAATCTTAAGAGGGTGGTCAAACAAGTTCACTCTTTGCTAGGCAAACAATCCCTTGCCACAATCTACTGCCCATATATAAAAGAGAATGGAAGAAGGCATTTGTAAACAATTTTTGCATGAATACAATGAAAATCATGAATGTAAAACCAAACATACTGCTGCTTAACTGCTAGAATTGGAACTTTAGGTCCAAAGCATTTGACACCTTATGACTCGGAACAAAAATGAATACTTAAAAAGAAATATATTCCCCTTCCCTTGCTAGAACCATAAGGAATGTTTTCCTTGTTCCGAGACAATATTTAAATTTCAACAACTTTGAATATTGGCAAATTGTGTTCCTTAGTGGTTTTGATTAACTTTCAGAGAAATATATCTTAAACTTTTCTAATACATCTAATTTTATTGGTGAAGATGGCGTCAAATATATCTAAAACCTACATCCAGTAAAATCTAGAAAGTGCTGAAGTTGAACAAATAATTTTGCCTATGTCAATAAATCAAAAGTGAGCAGCAGAGTCATCATCATAAACCCGGATTTCTATCTGTACTGTATCGGCAACAATTTAAATTATAGGCACACACCACATTTTGGTTTGTCATAATTAAGATATTAATTTTCAGAATTTCATAAATAGTGGAACCATGACTCCTGTGCCAATATAAGCATAGTTGAAACAATCAGAAACATCCAAAAACAATTTACATCAGTTTTTAACTTGTGGTCCATGAAATTCTGGTATCCACAATATTATTCGTAAAAGATCTATTAATCTTGAAAAACCATAAGAGATTTTATAGTTAATACAAGCATATGTACCCAGCCAGTGAAACGGCTGTCCTTTTTTGTAATAGTTTTTTCTTTAAATGATTGCTTTAACAAATTTCAATCATGCATAGTATTATTGTGGAGCTGCAAACTACGTGATATCAAACTATATGACTTCAATTATACCCTAATTAAAACTAAATGCAAATATAGTACAATAGTATCTACTTTTTTCCCCTTCACTAAATATCACATTTCAAACATGAATTTATGTACTGTAATCACATTTTCTTCATGATTTAAATCTATACTTAGTAAGTTCTGTACGTAGTTAAAACACGTGTACTGATATTTTTCCAAGTGTTTTTTTCCTTCAGAAAGTTTTATTCCGTATATCTTTTGTAAAATACCATATATATTTTTTAGAACCCAGAAATAAACAAGGATGTGATGTTGATATGATGTGATGTACTGTAGCTTCTTCTTAAACGAAGTCAAGAATCTCTTAGCAATTATGCCAAAACTCTCCATACAGTAGTGCCACCCTGTGCCAACCAAAGTAATCAATGAATGCCTAGAAGGCATTACATGCTAGTATAAGAGATGGTGATCATGTGATGCTTTATGGTTTAACCCAGAAATATATCCGGCCGATGGAAATGTCATTGTTTATGTCATAGTTTTTTTAAATTGGTTGCTTTAACAATTTTTTTTTTTTTTTTTGCTTTGCGGAATTACTTGCTTTGAATAAAATGTTCATAATTAAATTAAGCCTCTTTGCATACACTGCTTCGTGAAAAATGAGAACAGTTTATTAATGGTGGAACAAACAATAATTTTTTTTTAAGAAGAAAAATAACACCATATAATACTAAATCATCCATGCACTTTACTACTGTTACACAATGCTTTACTTACCACCCTCTTTAAAAATTTAAAATTTGAATTTAGCAGTTGAGGTTAGAAGTTCTGAAGAAGATTGCTGGGGCAATCGAAACTGTAAACTGTAAAAGAGGGTAGTGAATAAAGCATTGCGTAACAGTAGTAAAGTGCATGGATGATTTAGTATGTATGGTAATATTTTTTTTTCTTGAAGAATAAGCTCTCTAACAAAGAAATGTTTAACTTGAATAGCACAGAAAGAAAGAAAAAATTGTATGAATGAGAGAAACAAAAACTCAAATTTTATTTCTTTCGTTACTATTAAAAACTATTAAAAGTCAAAATGATATATGAAACAATTGTTTAATAGCAAAAAAACAATGTATTTTGCACTCGAAATTTGTGTATGATGAGAGAGAAAAAAAATATGTAGCACCCCTGAAAACTTGCCTATTTTATTTTAAATTACCAAGTGCTTAAAAGGAATCTGTGCAAAAAAGTATGAAGAAAAAGGGGTTGCATTGTAAATAAGATGGAGAACCCTGGTGTACATCGTATTCTTAAAGATATTAAATAAACAGAAATTGTCAACAAATTAATGCTGAATGAAAAATATATATAGTATAACCTATTACACCACATGTAGTAAAATTATCCTGTTGAAACAACTTGCCCAGTCTATGACATGCCTTACCGTAAAGATTCAATTTCAATGAACAAAGAAGCAAGCAGTAACGAATTTATTATGACAATAAATAATAATGAGGCAAATAATTACAATAAACTATTCTTTAGTTCAGGGGATTACAAAATAAAAGACTAGTTGCTCCATATATACATAGTTAATAGTGAGAATCATGTCATAATAGTGACAATGGACAAACACATTTAACCAATACATAACATCATATAATAAATGCTATTTTATAACTTAAGTAAGGGGCAACCATTATGCACACTAATTTATTCAGGTGGCAAAAGTATTTCTGGAATGCAAAATCTTGCAAATATAGTGAGAAATTTAATATTGTTAATATTTCTAAATTAATTAAAATTGTAAAGAATGATAAATGATTTTTGTCTAAATTAATACGCAAGCCTATAGAAGATTGAAAATGTTGAGGATGAAAGAAAAGTAACTCAATGACTAGAATGAATATTTGAACCTAGCATATAACCTTAAAGAATTGCCATCTTCAAATTCTCGGTGTGAAAGTTCTTAAATATCTGGAGAAAGTATTCCACAAACTTCCGTAATTGCTAGCAATATATTAAGGGATTTTTGGAAGCTCACATGAGACAGAAGACATGGATATGTAATTGTAGTACATTTCATAGATTAACATGTTTACTACCTTAAATTTTTTATTACTACTTTTAACTTTACTTTTGACGATTAATTGACTCTTCGCATGTATATAAAACTAATGCCCGGCGCAGCTTAGTGCAACAAAGTCGGGCTAAAAGTCTCGAATCTTCTGGGGGCCGAAATGTTTGGTTTATTTATTGAATACAAACTAATTGCATGATTTACATACATCTTTAATAATTCTAAACATGTAATGTATATTCTTTTACGGGTGAATAAATTTATTTTAATATGAAATTAATTTAGATTAATAAAGAATTTTTAAAAATGTAAAATATATATATATTTTTTTAACATTTGATATTCCGAATTACCTGCCTAATCAACTACAAAAGCAATATTATTTACTGCCATGATTTTTCACTAGAGGTCAGGCTTATCTAGAAATAAAACTGAAACTCTTGTTTATTGACAAATCAACAATTCTCTAAATAATGTATACGCAACAATTGTATTCAATAGCTCGAGAAGAAGATTTACCAACAGGTGGAGTGTGACCGGTTGAGATGAGAGGGAATTTATCATAGCAGCAAGCTGTTTCCACAGATGATGGGTGGCCTACTATGACTAACTCATCCCTTCACCCAGAAAAAATTCATATTTATATCTTTTAATAAAGTCATTTGTCTCCTTTTAGAAATAAATAAGTGGGAGAAAGGGTCTTTAGCAGACATTAAAAGGGTGTTCTATAACTAATGGACTTAGGGTTTAAAGGGGGGAGGGGGACTAGCTTTAGCTGCTTTACAAATGTATTTTACAAATTGTAATAAATATCACATAATAATAAAAAAATAATGGAATTTTAATATTAATTTCTGCAGATTTTATACAAAAAAAAAATATTCTATCTTGCAGTGTCTAGTGCATTAAGTATTTGACATGTTTGCAATCCGGGGTTCAAATTCGGAGGGACTGAAATATTTTTGTCAAGTAGTTAAATTATTTCCTAAGCAGTTGCAATTTTTTTTTTCTTTTAATAACCATCTCATAAACAAACCCAAAAATTATGGTCAGTAAATACGTATCAGCCAATCTTAGATGGAGACTAAGGTGGTCAGGTGTGACCAATAGCAAATATGTTTATAACGTGATAAAACTTTGCCTAGTGATAAGGATGGTATTATACAATTTGGGATAAGCGAGCCCATAACATGATGTCACATTTACATACCATCCCTAAACATTACAGTTAAAATTGCAAAAAATGTCTTTTCTTTAAAAAAAATACTGAGCTCCCCCACCTCCTAACAATCCTTAATTTAAATATCTGCAGAACAGTTTTGCTTTCTAATTCACCTTGTTTTTATTTTGCTTCAGTAATAGTTCTACTGAACAGTAGAAACATACAATGTCCTGGTTGATAGTTGATCATGATTTTTAAAAAAAAACATTTCAAGCTGCATAGGAGAAATGTTTCCCATATGATACGACTGAAGTTTGTTACTGTCTTATATTGAGACTTTATAAACAGATAATACCATTCATGTAGCCACCAGGAGTCGATGCCATTTGATGGCATCGATGGCATCTAATAGTATTAAAAATAATGGATATAAAAAAAGGCAAAGCAGCTTTAAGTAGCTACTTCCAAGGCAAATGCACTTCCTAATCCGTTCAACTCCATTTGCACTAAGCAGAGCAGTAAAAGAAGATATAATTCTCCTTGCTAATTAAGTGCAAATTAGTACAGATTTTTAGAAAATTTTCTAACGACATTTTTCGGACTAGCTAAACAAACCTAGATTCCCATTTACTGACCAATTATTTGGGTGAATGGGTGAGTCTCCTACTAATTAAAAATATTATAACTTTATCTTTCTTATTGCATTCCCAAATCCATATAAATATTAATTTCATCTATATTCTTATTACTTTTTACAATGCTTTTTTTACAACACACTATGACTGTTTTGATTGCTCCAGCAATCTTCTTCAGAACTTGTGGAAATATAAGTAGAAGTTCTGAAGAATATCTCTGGGGCAATCGAAACTGTCATAGTGGGTTTAAAGCATTGTAAAAAGTAATAAAGAACATAGATGATATTAATATTATAATAGTTAGAAATATTCTAAACTTTCTTGAACCATTTTTGATTACTTGAAGAAAATGTCAAATTGGACTCAAATTAAATCCTATAAAGTGGTCTCAGGAAGGTGGTCTAACTACTATGCTGTAATGTTCATCATACCTATGGAGTCAAGTGCTTTATTATAAACTTGGGATTTTAAGAAAGTATACCTATGCTGGCAGATGAGCAGTGTACATTATGGGCATTTATGTATAACTCATCAGAAATTGTGAATTAATACTAAGAAGAACAAATTTAAAAACTCATCTACCCAATTGCACAAAACTGATTAATCATAAAGATCCAAGAACAAAAATAATGTGAACACTTGCCAATTTCAAAATAATACCTAAATCAAAGTATTATTTATTCAAGGTTTAATCACTACGATAATCATTAATCAGTAAAATAAAAGAGGAATCATTTAAGAGATATAGACTTTGGGGAGGGGGGATGTTCACGTCCACTCTGTTAACTGATTAGATGATAATGAATTTCAGGAGAACATTGCAGGGTGTTATCTATATTACGACACTGGCTCTTTCTTTGTTCATCACCAATATGCTCCTTGCTTATTCCAAAAGCAAAATAATTTTAACATTTAGCGTACCTGATCTCAATAATTGATTTTCTTTAAATCTAGTTATGTATAAAAAGTATTTTATAGATTAAAATAGTAAGATGAGGGATTAAAAGTAAATGGAGATTATTTTAAGCCATTTAGATTTTGCAGGTGGTATGGTAGATTTTGCTTGGTTCAGAATTTCAGGAAATATTCCCAAGAATTATCAAAACTGATGGTCAACAGATTTTCACAGAAAAAGAAAACTATAAATACTTTGGGTAAATTATTAATACAGATGAAAACCTAATGGATAAAATACAAGTTAAACGTAGATGGAGTTTTTTGTTAGAAATAAATTGATATTGAAATGAATTATATATGTGTCTTTGAAAAGCAAGACTTTAAATATGTTTTGCCAAAGCTTATTTATGAATCTGAGACTTAGACACTTAACAGAAGAAGGGAATACAAAGACTTGAGACCACTCAATGAAGTATGGAGAGATATATGTGAGGAGTAACAAGAAAAAATCAAAACAAAATATATGGGTGAGAGAAGAAACAGGTGTTACTGATGTCATTAAAAAAATTAAAAATTAAAAAGACTGAAATGGGCTGGTCATATCGCTAAAAGAGATTATCACAGAGAAATAGTTGAAGTTTTGATTTGGATCCCAAAAAAATTGTAAGAGCTTTAGAAAAAGACCATATATATGATGAATGGATGAAATAAAGTTTGTTGGTGTTCTGTGGAGAAGAGAGACTAGTTATTAAAGAAACTGGATTAAACTTAAAGAGACCATCATTCTACAGAGGATTGATAATGGTTGAAAATGATATTACATATTAAAGAAAAAATTCATTAAAAGTAATATATGCAAATCAAATAATAGCATATATAATGTACAACAAAAAGTGTAAAAATCCATAATGTATCAATCAATAATATCTCATTTCCTATTTACCTAGAGCTGGGTAACTTGTCTGAAATTTCAACTTAAGCTAAAATGCTCCTAATAGAACATTTGTGCATTATAAGCATTGCCCTTAATTTAGGAAGGGTGGAGGGTAGTTTGTGCAGACCAATACATTAAAATTAGCATTTGGGGTGGGGGTGGGGATTCTGGTTATCAAAATAATTTACCATAAAGTTATAAATTTTGAGATTTTAGTTGGATATGATGAATGAAGATGTATATTGGTATTAAATGACTATGAAATAATGCACTATTTTTTGTGCTATTAAATGTGGATTTATTATGGTAATAGCATTTTGTCATAAGGATGTTTCTATTTTTACAATGAAAATAAAAAAAACACTTTACTGACTAATCCAGTTTATCTAGGAACTTCACATCTATCTAAGACTTTCCCACCACCCATTAACCCACACTGTATTGTTTCATGATCAAAACATAAACATTTATTCAATCTAAACTAGATTGTTTGAGGTCCCTTGCCCTGCAATGAAGAATTGCAGGCTACCCATTTACCGATTAATGTTAGATGGCTAAATAGATTGGCTAGAATGCCAAAAAAAAAAAAAAATCTTAAAATTATTAAAGAAAATCCTATCACTTTTGAAGTTAGGATCACAACATTGAGTTCTAACCACTACACTAAAACTCTATTTAATTAAAAAAGACATCTATAAAATGCTTGGTTTAGCATATTTCTTTGTAACGCTCTGCCCAAAGACCAGTTCAATAGCGATGGCAATATGGTACAATCGAATTTCTGGCTTACTTTGTCGTCACTGGTATTAATAATTGATTATTGCTATCTATTCAACATAAATTATTTATTGTAATATTTCATTTAAATAGCATGAAATAACAAACTTTTCTTTGCAACTTCGTATGGAGTAAAAACATGATCTATTAAAGGTGAACCATGACTGCAGACTTTATAAAAAGTCAGCAATTTAGAAAGAAAAAAAAACATATGTAGGCATAATAAGGTTAAAGCAGCAAGATATTTAAAATAACAGTATGTACATATGTTCTTAGCCTTAAAGTAAAATAATGCTACCATTAGGCACTAACATTTGATTTCTGATGGTGATAATTTACAATTGCTTTCCATCTTCTGAAAAAAAATGTCTTATAGATTTAATGTGCCATTAATATCATCACAATGCCTAGATCATGGTAAATTCTGGAGTTTAAGATTCATAAATAAAGTTAATAAACCTTTCCACCCATAATTAGCCAATGTTCTCATTGAAGTAAAAATATTAAGAATAGAGCCTTCTGTAGGTGATTTATTTTGAACCTATAAAATAAGCAACATTTTGACTCATGTTTAGGATTAAATATCAAGACCACAAATTAATCCTGAACACATTTCATAATTTTATTCTCATTTTCTGACTAGCATAAAATAAACATCCCAAAATGAAACCAATATTAACATAACAATGCTCACCTGATAAATCTATCTGTAACATCAAAAATGGAGAGTATTTCATATTATAAAATTATCTTTTAAGTCAGCTTCACAATACTGACTTGATGATTCAGATCATTTGAAATGCACTTTATGTTCCAAGCCTAGAACAGTTACATACACTCATGTATCAACCAATATGGTTAACAGACAAGCTGTGAGCTAACCAAATAAAACGGAGCAACTTCTCATCCAAACATGAACTATGATGTATGGGTATGGCAGAAAGCTACATTAACCACTACTTCAAGGCACAATTTTACCTTTTCACAAAAGCGAAGCATTCATTTCTAGACCTGACTAACATCCAATGATTAGTGGGCTTGAATTCGAGCTTAACTGGAAATTTTCCAGCAAAATAAAAATTTCAACAATATTATATAGATTTTAATAATCCGGGCCATGGATATTGCAAACTAATGCACTAACTCCTATTTCCGCTCCCGCAATGAACCCTTTCTAAAAAATAATAAAAAGTAAAATGATTTCATTTTTCGGAAATTCGTAAGAAATTTTAGCAACAAAATTGTCAAAACAGATATCAATCTGAATAACTTATTACTTCATTCTGACATTTTACTACGGCATTAACCATGCGAGGTATAAAATAATCCAATAGTTTTATTGCTTAGGAATTCGTAAAAAGTTCGGGCCCGAAAGTCCCACAACTGCAGTCGATTCTAACACCGTATGTGCTTCTCAATCGGACAATTTACCGCTCACTAAACTACGCAAAAGTAAGCGCTCAAAAGTTTACTCCAAATAAAGAAGGTAAAACTTAACCCAATTTTAAAATAATGCGAGTGCTCGAAAGTTAATTTCTAATAAAAATATAAAAGTTACAAACTTAAATGTGATCTTCATTTATTAAAATGAAACTAAATAAATATTAACAAAAAAAGCAAATTAAACAAGAAAATAAGAGATAATTAATGCAAAATCAATTCATTAAAAAAGAATGAGAGGGGGAGGGGTGAGAAAAAGAAAGAGAGAGAGGAAACGAATTAAATTTCAAAACACTTGTATTTTATTTTATTTTTTATCCTAGTTTTCCTTAAAACAGTCATATTTGAAAAGACATTACAATAATTCTCATTTTTCAATTCTGAGCCGAGTCTGCGCTGGGATGAATCATCGCTGGTAATTTTTCATATAACCCATTAAATGAATTATTCTTACCTTTATGTCCATTGATTTTCTTTATTTACGCATAAATAAAAAGATATTACAATCCAATTGTGGAAGAGGAAAAAACTAGGAAAACTTTTCCCTTTGTTCATCTATTTATTTATTTTTTAAATAAAAAAAAAAAAAAAGGAAATCAAAAAGAAATATAGAATTACAAGAATATAAATCAGTTTGTGACCAATAAAATTTATAAAAAAAATATACGTATACATCTATTACGAAACATACAAATATATATGCATATATATATATGAACGGGACTTGGAATGTTATAGAGAAAAACTGCTGAAAAGCAAATTGGGGTATTTACAAACCAATCAGATAAATCAAGAACTAAAACCAGAACATTAAAAAAATAAAAAAGTGAAGGGTTAAATCGAGACAGAGATCTTTGTTTCAATAGTCATGCTATATCATCTACCTGAGAGGTCTCAGAGATCTCCTTACTTTCTGTCCGATGTATAAACTTTCATGCTGGAAGTCAACTTTTACAACTCCGTATAACTACTGCCAGAAAAAAAAAAACATTTATAAATAAACTGCCCACCCAAAACAAAAGTTGTAATATCACCTATTAAAGAACAAGGTTTTATGACATGGAAAATTAATTTACAAAAAAAGTATTTATCAATGGCAGATTGCCCCTAATGCATTCATCTTGAAATGGTAAGATTATATATATATGCATTAGAAGCTAATTCTACTTCTTCTAAGCTTACAAATAACAAGCTTTATGATAAATGCTTAGCCAGAGCCAGCACTTAAAATATCCCTGTCAGGAAACCCCCCCACCCCTCTGAGGAGTGCCAAAGCACGAAACCATGATCAGGGGTTGGGGGGGGGGGGCTTCCTGACAGGTATATTTTAAGTGCTGGCTCTGGCTAAGCATTTATCATAAAGCTTGTAGAGGGATTGGCAATCCTCATTGTTTATTTTACTTTACTCATGTTTAAAATTTTTAATTATTTAATATTTATAGGAGGAAAAATGTTTAAATTTAAAGCTGTAGAAATTTAACATGAAATTCATAAAAATAAAAAAAAAGCTCACAGTATCAATGTTGTCTATAACAATTTCTCCATTAAGTTTGCCATGTGTGACTGCCCATGGGAATGCAAGGTTCTGCTAGGTAAAGGCCTGGACTGTTGAAGTAGTATTTCAATACATGCAACAATTAATGTTTTTTTTTTTAATAATTCCATCTATTTTTTGAATTAAGTTTGATATAAAAATGCTTCTTCGCTTCCAGCTGGATCATTTATAATAAAGCAGAGTACACATTCAAAAATGTACACATTAGCATAATTTCCAGTTCACGCAATAATTAATACATTTTTCACTAATTAAATATTGAGTTTTTAATTAATATGTGGTACAAAATGTTTTTCTGCTTCAAATTGTCTTCATGGTCTATATCTTGTATATTAGCAATCCATAATAAAGTCAAGACATATTAGTTGTAACATTTTCATATTAATTTCAGAATGCATGTCTAGAATTAGTGGAGAAACTTTTGCAAAATAGAATATACATTATATTTTAAAAATATTAATACCGTATTACTTTGAATATAAGCCGCTCTCGAATTTAAGCTGCAGTAGGATTTTAAGCAAGGAAAAATTGAAAAAAAAATCAAAAAATAATATAATAGATATTGTATTGAGAAATAAGAAATATTTTTATTTACTTAAATAGGAACTAATATAACTTTTCTTTTGAATTCAGCATCATATGAAGACCTTTTTCCTATCATTAGTGTGTATGGGTAATAAAAAAAAATTCAAAATTAAAATACATTCAAATATCAAACAATTCTATGCAACTGCTATCAATGATCATAAATACCACTTCTTCCCCTTATTTGCATTGATTAATTATATATATACAATATATTCCTTAATTAACACTTTACAATACAATTTTAACATATGATTCATTTCTTCTTGTTTACAGTTTCAACTGCTCTGCAGTCGTCATCAGAGCAACAATATTTAAACATATACAATTAATACATCTTATTATTTTTACTTTTTAGTTATATTTAAATATTATTTTTTAAAAATGGTTAAAACTACAAAAAAAATCTGACAAAGCTATGATTTGAGTATATACGGGATGTGGAAATTTTTTCATCCCTTGCTCTGAATGATTCTAATTTAACCCTTTTCCCGCGTCCGACGAGGCTCCTCGTCGACATCTGAAATCACTCTAACTCAGCCCGTTTTCATACGAAAATATTCGTTAAATACGTATTGAATTCGTTTTTAAAAGTTCTGTACGATGGTGACATCTTCCGATTTATTTTAGAAGTAAAAAATAGAAAAAAAAACGCATTTAAACCTAGACAAAGAAGGAACATTATTTGTGATTGGTTCTTAGCATGCTCTCAGCCGAAAAAGACATTCTGATTGGCTGGAAAGAACAAAGAAACTGCCTGATCAAAGAAAATAAAGAAAAACGCTGAGATTTTCATTTCGAATACGATTTAAATTATTATTAAATAATATTTATGGAAATTAAACATAATTTTCAGAGAGAATAATAAAAAAACAAAATTATTTTCGAAAAATATTGAAGATTTTAGTACAAATATTGAAGTTGTAATAAAAAGAAATATTTACTTTTCTATAACGTAAAAGTCGATCTTTTTGTTTACATTATAACTTTTATGTTGCCGATATTGAATATCTTAGAATAAATAAATAGCAATTTATTTTTGAAAGAACTTTCGTTGTCTTCACAACCTGAAAAATTAATTATATACTTTTTATAAACGTATCTGAGTTGAATTTAATATTATAGGCAAATATGTTTTAACAATAGGCTTTGTCTTCAGTTTGTGAGTTGGCCAATTAAAAGATTTGATTTTTATCTGATACAACCAATGATAAAATTAGCGGTTAAAAGGTTAATCCAGAAAATATTTTGACCTTTCCTAGAATCATTATTAAATTAATTAAAATAACATATATATATATCTGATGGTCCTTATTGCAGTAGTATCTAAGACATTAGAATGCTAACTCTAAGAAGCAGAAGCCACTACTAAGAAGAACGTTTTTCTTATTTTTTTGTAAATATGTAATACACCTGGGTCTCGTTTTACGCGATAGATAGGTTCCTCAGAAAACATGCGCAAATGAAATCGCGCAAAAAATAGACGTAACTTACATTGAAAAAGGGGGGATGCGGTCTGTGATTTTTCAAAATTCGCACAAAAAAAAATAAGGAAATAAAATATGACTAATAAAAAATTTCAAATTTGAAAAAAATCGATACAAGACAAACTTTTTTTAACTATAATATTTAATTATATTCAAAATAATATATTTTTATGCATAATTTACAGTACAGTAATTTATATATTTTTTTATACATGTTTTAATTATTATGATTTTCTGGTGACAACGTAATTAGTAATTAATCTTTGAGACGATTTTATTAATTGTTTACGAAGCTCGCGATATTCAGACATACAACCATTTAGCTCTCGTTGAAATTTAAGAGCACGTTAATGTTTAGTGTCATTAATAAGAAAATAATAATTGATTATGTTCTTTTTTAAAAAGCAAAAACAGAATGTGATTTAAAATGCAAAATTAACACGCACAATGTTTGAACAAATTTACGTTATAATCTTGTAAAATTTAATATGTGTATACATAAAATGTGAAAATCATGATTTTAATTTCATTATTGCATAAAATCTTACTATTATAAAGCACTGAAAATATTGAAATTACTAAGATGAAAGTCGAATTCCAATAATGTGCTATTACTTTCAATATAACATAAGTGCGCGAAATTTATTATTTAAAGTAATAGCGCATTATCGGAAATCGACGTCCGGTGAAACACAACTTGCGTAACTTCAAAATCGTGTTAAATAAGTCCGCGTAAAAAGAGACCCAGGTGTATATATTTTTATAAGTAATTCTATGTTACTGTTAATTGTAATATTGTCATCCCAAATATGATTTTATAAAAATAATCATGTAATATTGAAACATTTAAACAATAAAATCCTTTAAAACATAAAAATTATAATTTAATAATCAATATGCCCTCTAGCACATGAATTCTAAATTTAAATATCATGTGATCATCTACTCTAAAAATGTTTATGTATTGTCTTTTTAATTAATTTAATTAAGTAAGTAAATCAATATTAACAAAATTTTATTCTACAAATATAATATTATCATTGACTCAATTGGTAAAGAGTTTTCTTACAAAATGTAAGGACGTGAGTTTGATTCTAAATGGGGCTGATTTTTTTTTTTTAATTGTTAATTCAAAAATGTGAATATACTAACAGAAACACGAGCAGGGCAAGTTAATACAAAAGCATTTAATTATAATACAATTAATATATTTATCTAATTTTCTTCCAATATCCATTCTTCCAAGACAATCAATGCTTTCAAGTATGACATATCCAAGGCAAAAAAAACTTTCTTCATTAATGATACGAAAAAATGTCCGTATGACTTTATACAACACATAATCGAAAACATACTATAACGTTTTCCGTTTTGCTAGGCCTCTACACGCTAATATAAACTGCACGCGAGTTGATCAAGTTATGTCAAAAAGAAGAAAGTTATATTTCTATTCTAAAAACATAGCTATATTTCCTGATCAATTCAGCCTATTAATTGTTGAGAATTGTGCTATTGACAAAATCAGCTTTTAATTTATTTAATCTGGGTGCCAGAATTCCTAAGAATTCGCTGAAATCATCATATAACATCTCACAAATAAAATAAAAATACTTTTAAACTAATCGGTATTACATCATACCATAACGAGAATTATTTTTTTAAGATTATTATTCCTGGGCTTATTTAAACATATTGGCAAAGGTAAATTACGTTTTAAATCTTATTAAACTAATAATAATATTTAATAATAAAAAATAATAACTATTATTAATAACGCACAAATGAAAATTGGTATTAGAAATATTTTTATTCTAATAGATAATAAAAAAATGTTTGAAGTAAATTATTTATCAAATAAATTGGAGAAAACACACTTAATTTAGACGTGAATCAATTAATAAAAAAAAACAGTTTTACAATTACTGTTCACTTCCAAATTTCTTCTAGAAAGTTACTTAAAAATGAATGTCTCTTGTACAAGAAAATTAATGTCTCTACCGTGATTGTTTAAACATACTTTTAGAAATTGTTTGAAAACGTTTAATTTAGTCACAATCAGGAGTAATGAAGCATAACTTACCGGTAAGTTTTGTGAATTCAGCAGTAGATAACTATGCATAATTTTTTTGGGTAGAATGAGCTCGGCCTTTTGGTTATTATTTGATCTTGTGGTCCATTCTCCTAGTCGGTCACGAAGGCTTTTCCTGGTGTACATCTTCAGGCACGATGTTCGCAGAAGCTCCGGTTCACTCCGACATGCCGAACTATTTCAGTGTAGGGCGATCCTGGATGTATTATTGTTATCCAGGACCGACTAGAGAGACTAACGGAACAAGACCTTCCAACCAAATCCCTCCTTTTTATACCAGAGGCCCAGTTTTCAGACTTCCGCGCATGCTATTATCATGGCGTTTTTTTTGGTTCATCATCTTGTAGATTCTTTATAAAATTTACATTATAAAGTTCTCTTTTCTTATCAAGTTTTTCGGCCATCTTTAATTAGCCAAAATATTTTTACTTTCTCTTATCTTTTTTTTTTATTTTACTTTTGGAATTCTTTTGTTCTCTCCAATTCTATTTTTATTTCTACTTATATAAAAAAAAAAACGAAAGAATAATTTAACTTTCATTGTACTTTATTTTTTTAAAAAAAAAAATTAGTCCAAAAAAAAATCTAAATTTACTTTTATTTTTTTAGCTTTTACCAAATGCCAATATATTTGCAATGTATATAAATAAACGTTACAATACTTTGGTCACAAATGGTAACAAAGTGCATCGATAACAAATTTTGAAGTCCTAACATTTATTTGGTCAATCAATTTTAAATTAAAATTCTTATAAAGATTAGTTTAACTGCGGCTATAAATATGATCACTGTAAATGGAAGTTGTTTTGAAGAAAAAAAAAGATAATGATTTTGTGTATTATGCAATTAATAATCGACTTTATATGATCAAAAGTTATAAAACAAAAAGTTTAAAATATCATTTAATTGATCACTTTTAAATTAATATGCCCATAATTTATTTGTTTCTGAAATAATCAAATTTATGGCAATTTTTACTGTAAATGTAAAAAAATACAATATCAGCAAAAAAAATTAAACATTTAGATTATTAAAACAACAGCATCGACTGCGCATTAATTTCTTTATCTAACTTTTATTCAATTTTCATTGCATTTATGTAAAATAATTTTTGAATTGTTGCTTTAAAAAATAATAATAATAGTAACAGCACTGCTGGAAAAAAAACTATATTTTTATTGTTAAACATTATAAAAAAGTTTCAATAATGGCAAGTAAAGTATATCAAAAATAAATTTTAAAATATACATTGTGATTTTTTCTCTCCCTATCTATTTTCGTTTAGTGATTCAGAAAATATTCACCAACTATGTAAGAAGCAAAATGGCAGACTATCAATGAAAAAAGTACTTTTTCAAAAAAAAAAAAAATTATTGCTAAACAAACATGGGATAAATTAACGTGGAAAAATATCCCATTTTCTAGTTCCTCACTGCCAAAGACAATTAATAAAAGAGGAGACAGTGTCAAAATAAAGTGAATAACCAAATCAGAACTATCGGAGGTTCTGTCTCACCAATTTAATTTCAATTTATCTTACAGACATGTAATCAAATTATTAACTCTTTGACTCGGTCTTCTTTTAGTTGACCAGGTTTGATTTTAAAATTTATAATAATTAACGTTATCATTTACTGAAATATCCACAAAAGTTAATTACAAACCCTATTGGATATACTCAAGGTGATCCGGATGGGCAGGTTGATAGTCTGTAGTCACTGCGGATCCGGACCCCTTAAATCAACATAAAATCACTCCCATTGGATTAGCGTTGGTCTGAAAAAATCATTAGTTCACCTTGTACTAGGACACTAAGGAAAATGCATGTCTTAATAACCAGTTGATTCGGTCCACCTTTAGTTGACCTTGATTGCCTGTAAACTTTATAACCATATATATTACCATATTGTCCTTTTTTATATTAATTAGAAAACCTAATTCCAATTCCTATCGAATGTACGCACTGTGATCTGGGTGGGCAGGTCGACAACTTGTAGTCACTGTGCATCCAGATGCCTAAAATTAATGTAAGCTCATTCAAATTGTCTCATTGTTGGTTTTGTAAACCTGTTCACTCAATCTTGTTATTGGGGCATGAATAAAATTTGGGGGTTTTAAAACAATAACATTTGTAATCTATGTAACACATTTTAATTAATAAAGTTTATTGTTGAAACATATTACCATTTACTTCAAAATAAAAATTATTGCTACCAAAATGTTTTTATACAGTATATTTACCCACAGATTAATACTTCTTTTTTTATTAATAAATATGCTTAAGTAATATTTATTAAGGCTGTAGCCTCAAGGATATGCGTATAAAAATGCGATAGTAGAGACCTCTACAGGTCTTAAACCACAAGCTTACTCTTTGGAAGAAAAGAGTAAGCTTGTGGTTTAAGACCTGTAGAGGTCCCTACTATCGCATTTTATATGCATGTTCTTGAGGCTGCAGCCTTAATAAATATTACTTACCTAATCAATGTGCGTTTAAATAAATTTATAATTATAAATATGCTTAATAAAATGTTTATTCATGAATTAGCACTTTTTTTTAATTCCAAACATATTTTTAATGTGTTTTTTTAATATAATCTGAATTAAGCTCATTTTTGTCCCCATAGGAACTCTTTATAAGTGTTCATTTTTATGTGATATTTTTAATTTATGAGATAACATGAGAATTCAATTGGGCTTCTTGTGAAGGGAAAGGTATAGTATGCCCAAACATTCTGACTTTGTTTAAAAGGAAACAACTTTTACATCCTATCACACAAATCACTTGACTAGGATTTGCAGTTAACATTATTTCTATAACCTCTGCCATTAACAAAGACATTCAACAATTATTTTATTATTAAAAAAAGGTTTATTTGCAAAAAAATAACATTTTACATTTAATGCTCTACCGCAGCCCAGATTAGCATAGTAGTAGGGTAGGAGAAGAAGCTAGGATACAGAGATAATACCTCTCATTTCCTGTGCTTAAACATCATATATCTCAAATGATAAACTATTCGATTGCTCGTTGATGCAGTAGTCAATGAACATAACACAAAACATTTAAAAACATAATTTTAGCTTCAAAGTAGAAATTAAACAGTTCACTGTTCCAGCATTCATGAACTTCAACTAAAATAGATAAATATTTGAACGGCTTAGGAATTCGTAAGCGCCAGACCAAAAATCAGTCCAGGAATCTTACATTCCATAAACTGATGCTCTACCAGTGCACTAAACTATGTGAAATATAGCTTCAGGAGTTTAATCATGATTTATTAATCTTTTACCTCCTAAAACATCTTACAATTCAGATAACTTTATAATTTAAAGAAAACATTTTATGACTTCTCAAGCGGGGAGGGGGGTATTTATTTTGGCCAAGGGAGTGATTGTTTTGAAATTGATGTCATAAAAGATTAACACCTCTATTATATTTCCAAAATCTAGATAACCAACAAACACTTTAATCGCTTCCTGGATATTGTTTATTGCCTGTCAAAAATAGTTATCCTATGCATGAACTCCATACCCTTCTTAAGTCCTGTTAACTATTGCCCTAGTCTCGGGACTCCATAATTCATCTATTTCTTTTTTTTTCTGCAATATTGTTTTTTACTTATCACAAAGAATAACCAGGAATTTCCAAACCTTTTTTTTTTCCATGTGTCATAGCATTGGCCGGGAAATGAACCCGCTAACCCGGAACAACTGCTTATAAGGCAGCTGTGCTGACCTCTCGATCACCAACGCTTGACAATTTACCAAATGGTGTGTTTATGACTAAGAGAAACTGGTTTTCTATTACAAATGGGGGAGAGGAAGAGCTTAAGGTAAACCCTTTGCATATTTATTTTAAGTCAACTTATCTATTCAAAATTTCTAATTACTTAATTTAAATAACTGGAACATCTACATTAAATTATCATTTTTTGCTTTTGTTTATATAAATAAACAGTGACATGATCTTATCGCTAAACCGTCTTATAGCAACTTGGCACTTAACTAGAATTTCCAGTCCCTAAGCAATGGTCTAAATAAGAGTTGATGCATTATGTTCAGGATATGTATTTTAAGATATTTCATATCTAAAAAAAAAAGACTCACTAAAATATGTTACAACATGACTGGATTGCGTTTTTAGAGCACATATTCTTCAGAAACAACAGCTATTTCCATCAACTAAATTCCAGAATGTTAAATCAATTCTAGTGTCATACTAAAATTACATCAATTTATTTATTAAAATTTCCAAGTTCTTCACATCATTTATTTGATGATAAATTGCAATTTCAGCAGATACAACTCCATCTATAGAAGTCCTGAGCAAACAAATCCAAATACATTATTAAGACAATTTACAGGCAAGAATCCCAAAAATCATCTAAATAAACATAATGTCCATCTTTTGTTATATTACCGCCAATCGATTTTGTCAGATAAAAGAGCATCATTTTTTACCATATTAAATTATCATATCTTGCCAGACAAAAGAGGATCATCTTTTAATTGATAAAAACATTGATACAATCAAAGTTCAGTGTTATTTACAATTTTATTTCAACAATTCTTTGGGAATCTTGTTTATAAACTATCTTAGTAATGTATTCAGACGGGTATGTTCTGGGAATACGTTTATATCCTTAGCTTTACCTATCTGATCGGCCATAAAATTATTTATGAGCTCATTAAAATCATTAGTAAGTGGGGCAATAAATGAAAAATATTATAATCCAAATTTCCATATGTTTTCTCGTCTTCGTAATGAAGAGGTTTCTTTCTTCTTTATAACAGTGGACAATTTTAATATGTTCTATAGTTTGGAGAATTACAAGCTGGCCCCTACTTCTAACATATCTTCATAATTTATCTCTCCCCCCCTCCGATTCTAAATTGACAATGTGATATCTTCCATTCCTAATTTGTCAATACATATATATTCCCATCCCCCACTCCCTATTCACATTTTTCAAAGACTGTTAAATACTATTGTGGCACATCTTAATGGTCAACTAAATAGAAAGTTTACTAACCACATGTCAGACAGTGGCGGTTCAATTAATAAGAACAATTTCATATAACACAGTCTGCACCCCATTGTTAACCTCAATTTGATTGCGGTCAGAAATCCAATTTTGGTATAGTAATATGTTGCCTCGGACAACCAAAATGGAACCTGTAATCTCTGGTAACTACATTATAACAACAAGACGTACTTCACTTTATGATATAATGGTTACTATAAACATTTTGGATACATACAGTGTAGATCTGAAAGTTTGTGTTAAAGGCATTTTTCTGATAATTATATGTTGGACTATTTTCATTATTTAAAATTAATTGTTAAATGTTTTTAGAATAATTCAAAATTTATTATTTTTTTCAAATACATTCGGCTATTACTAACAGCAAGTGGATTAGAATATAACACAGCATTTTAAGTAGCATTATTCTTCTCCCTTCTTTATGTGTAGATGGCCTGATCAGGGACAGTACATTGGTCAATACTGATTTTTGAGATTCTGACTACAGATATGATAAACTTTGTATCAACTTTTGTCGATGGATGAAATCTCCTTCATCAAGGAAGAATGTCATTCATTAATGGATATTCACTGCCTGCATTGTGATTTACAGAATTTTTTCAAGTGTTTATTACCTTTCTAAGATAGAGGTAGATTGCAAAAGCACTGTTGCAATTGTTCTTGGGTGTTTCTAACATTATATTAATACACTATTTAAATGCTAAGCCTTGCTAATAACATTTATTAATAATCTATTAATAAATAGTACTGCTTCTCCTCGGTAATTGCTCTGAGCTGTTTAACCCCAGAAATAAAAATGGCAAGCTAAAAAGCGAAGCAATTCCACTTAACACATCTTTTTGCCATTTACTTCATGTTCAGTCAACTAAAAAAAAGCTTGATTAGTCTCTTTGGTACTCAAATGGACTTTGCTTTCTAAACATCTGACCATACAATAAAAAATTCCCAGTACTATTGTTGTATATGTTTTCTCTCAGTCAGTCAGATAATTATGGCACTGAAAGCTGTCCCTCTTGGGAAATTCAACTAATATCTAGTGGTCGGGTGGCAAAAACAAATCCCAAAATGGAATGGAGTCCTCAACCTGCTACTTGAGTACTGGAAAATCATCTGACTTCTCATGTAATTAACCATTTAAATTATTTATTTATTCATGGATATTGTAAATTATATACCTACATATATCTATTTATCATACAGCCAAAAAAATTCGATAATATTTATTATATACCTACATATATCTATTTATCATACAGCCAAAAAAATTCGATAATAATATTATTATTGACCAATCAAAGAAACATGCGAGTCCGACAGAACATGCACTGGAATATTAACCGGCCGGTTTAATTGGATCGCCATAAGTCCAGTACATAGTACCGAAAGCATACTTAGCTAAATATTACTATTATTATTGAAGTTGTCTTCTCTGCATTTTGTAAAAGACCCATAAAAATACCACATGTGAGATGGATGGATGAAATAAGAAAGGTGCAGGGGTGATGTGGAGAAGAGAGGCTAGAGATCTGAGAAGATGGATTGAACTTGGAGAGACCTTCATACTGCAGAGGATTGATGGTGGTTGACAATTATAATAATTTACATTATAAACACAGTCAATGATTTATTTATTTACTATCTTATGGATATTGTAAAATTCAGACATTAAGATGTGTATCAATACCCTTTTTCCTCCAATTAACAATCACAAATTTCAAAAATCAAAATGTATAAATCAGAGTATCAGTTGTGTCAAAAATAACAACCTCATCGACTATAAACACATTTATTAAAATGAAACAAAATATTCTAAATCCGAATGTGATCACAAATCTAAAGCTGAAACCCAAAATCATAAAACCATAGTGTCTTATAGTGGAAATTGCATGTCTGCTGAAATAATCTACCTTCAGTCTTGCATTAGAACATGAATGCCCAGTGATGACACAATAAATGTTTTAATTATAAACAAAGTAATTGGATGGTTTATCGCTTGAGAGTTTGCAAGAAGTTTGACCATCAGAAGTGACCGAACTGTACTGCAAACCATGGACCTTGAGCTTCAGTCTCCCACTCTAAATGGAAAGTGAATGTCATACAGTTACATTTACTCTCTATCAATACTCTACTAATCTCCCCTGCCCCCCAAACCAAAAGAAGATTATTAACCAGGCTACCTTCACCAAGTGTAAAACATGGTGAAATTGTTCAGATTTGAGTCACCACACCATGGTACATTTTTGATTCGATCATTAATTTACAATCCCCATTGCTGCAGCTACATCAATATTCAATAAGATAAAGTTAACCTCCAGACTCCAAATATTACTTCCGGTCAATTTTATAACTTCCAAAATGAAATACTCAATTCATATACATAAACATTATAAAAAACATGAGGGTGATATTATAGCCTGTTACATTACTTCTCTAATCGCTTAATTTAAATATTAATGAGTGTGTATGTGTCTAGACTTGAACACATGACAGTTCTCTTCCCCAACACCTCTCACAAAACTTGAGGCTTTTCTCCATGAAAAATATCCTACAAAATAGAAGTGGTTCTAGTATAATGCATCTATTCTATGCACTTTAGACAGTTATAAAGTCAAAAACTAAAGATTCTTGAATTACTTCAATTCATTACTTTTATGGCGTGAATTCCCAAGTGACTAATCAACCAATTATGGATAACATGAATGTTCCTATGATTTTATCCAATCCATATAGTTCAATCATAGCTCTCACAATTAACATGTGTTATCCATGTACACTTTACACTACTAAACATTGGCTTGTGCTAAATGGCTTTTGGGATTTTCAAAAAAAATTGATTAGTCAACTACTACTTCCTGTTCACATTGGAGGTTAAAAGGAAAATGGCTATTAGTTTATTTTGTGCAAAATGAATAGTTTTATCAAATAAAACAAATGTGATGTCATGAACAGTTTGTGATTTGGTGATCTTGGAAGAAAATAAATAAGCAACCTATTCCAATGTTGTAAGTAATAGCATCTGTTTACATATATTATAACTACTGCCCACTTCCAGTGCATGAACTAATTAGCATAATTAACATTCTGATATCTTTACTGTTTGATGACACCTATTAAGTGGTTAGATAAGCTACTATCAGTATAATCATTGCAATTAATTGTGGACTTGAACCACTAAACATCACATGATCACTATCTCTTATACTAGCACATAATTGTTATTAAACGAAGGCCACAAGCCAGAAACTAGTCTGGGGATATTGGATGAGTAGGCACTAGATAGGGATTTTATGCTCAAGACTTCTGGCATCCATTGATTACACTGGTTGGCACAGGATGGCACTACTGTATGGAGAGAGTTTTGCCTTGTTTAATTGTGGACTTCATGTTCATCAATAAACTAACCTCACTGCTACATCAACTCATAAACATAGTATTATATTTTGGAAATAATTTGAAAACAACTAGATGATATATATTACTGTTATAGCATTATTTATTTATTATACTACAGTGAAATTTCCTAGCCTGAGACTTGGATTCAAAGCCAGGGTACAATAGATTTTCAATTGCAGATATTTTCCTATAACAGGCAGTGCATCAACGCACATATGACAACATATAGCTTGCCTTTTTAAAATAACATTATTGCTACTTATTATCATAACAAACATGGCCGCTTTTCAAAAATATTTCATAAAATATACACTTTTTTAAAGCATTAAATAAAATAAACACAGAAAGTGAATTTATTTAAATTTAATCATTTTAATTCCTCCTATTGCACTTCTGAAAGCATCCCCTGTCCCCATTAAACCTCCCGGGGTAGCCGTGTCTCCGCACAACTACCTCCCAGTGAGACACTTTTATGTTAATACGTTCGCCAGATGGTTTGGGGGGGGGGGCTCAAAATAACCTCCTGATTCGCCAGCTGAAGAGGCTGATAATTTTTTTTTCACACGCACATATACATCAAAACCAGCATTCCAGGAAAATGTTCTCCACCAGCTGTTGATAGCATTCACCGTATCGGCATCTTTTTTTTTTTTTTAAGGATGACCTAACTTTTAATCCACTTTGACTATGAACACGAATACATCTCTCCCTTCCAAAATCATCCCCTTTTTCCCTGCTATGAAATTAAATACAACACTCACGTAAATTTTAACATTTAATTAAATTATTATTATTATTTTTGTCAAGGCCCGTGTATTCTCAAAAATATATGTGCACACATTTTCCGTTAACACTATTTAATAACCGCTTACGCAAAACAAAATGCACTGCCCTCCAGCGTTACAATGGGAAATTTAAAAACCACTTTGTAACATTCATTACATTTGTGTTTTTAAACTTAAGAATCATTACGCAAATAAAATAAAAAAAGGAAAACAAAACAATGTTTTAATTACATTTCGTGCATTTCTCATTACAAAAAATAATACCAATAATAAAACAGTATTAATATTTACTAAGTGTATAATTCGTACATTTTATTATATAAAATATTTAAATAAAAAATATTGCAGAAAAAAACTATAGAAATTAATGACATAAATATGGTAAGGACTATATGTTATTTTAAATTATTCTCCTCCGTGGTTTAGTGCAATGGTAAAGGGCGGAGTTTAAAGCTAAAGACTCATGGATTGCGGATCTGTTCCATGATTTCCGGTGTTGGCATTTTTTTTTTTTTTTTTTATGAACTTCTGAGCAATTAACCGCTTCAGTTATTAATATCAACAAATATATATTTCACTGGTGTAATTATATCTCAATTAAAGAAAATATTATTAATGCATAATTATTTTCTTCCTTCTTTCACCACAGTTACGCCACCTACTGTAAGCTTTAGTAACTAATAGATGCCAGACGATAATGCTTATTAATAAATCCTATCCAGCATTATCTTAATATCTACCAGAATATTTCTGAAACTGCATTACGTAAGCTGGAGTCATGTGATGAATAATACATTTCGTCAATTATTTGATTGACACAATTATATTTCAATTAAACTGAATACGGAATAGGCAAACATTCAAACTAAAGCTGATCTTCAAAACAATTTCTCCCTTTAAACAGAAGTGGCACCTCTTAGCCACAAAATGGCAAGGTCTTCTTAAATCACACTAAATAAATTTTGGGCCCATCGCGATATTCAATCAATCATTCAGGAAATCATGACATCTACTCATCAAAGTGGTAGGCTAACTATAACAGCTTTCATTTCAGATTTATAAAGGAAAAAAAACTGGTCAGAATCTATGTCCATTTATGAATGCTCTTTTTAAATGCTTACATTAATGGTTGCTCCATTGTTTTGAACATTTATTTTAAATTAACACAGTTTACAAAATAAATCACATATTGAGGAATTAAAAAAAAAAGAAGCTTGGTAGCAGAAATGACTGTATGGTGAGCAAATGGATGCCATATTAATATGAAGAGAAAAAAAACAATCTAGCCAGTACAATAAAATTGCTACATTTGACTGCTATTTTAGAGCTAAGAAATCACATGACCGACTTTTTTAAAAAAAAATGTAATAATTTTATCAGTGTATTATCATTGTTTCCCCTATATTTTGTATGTGCCTGAAGGTTTGTTATGATGATATATTAGTTGTGATAATACGTTGGTATATTTCCATCATCTTTCATTAAATGTTGAATGTAAACACTTTATTTAAACTTTTCAAATACAACAACTTGTTAGTAAAGACATACAAATAGACAACACAGGTTGGTAATTACAGAATGTTTCAAGTAGTATTAATGTCCATTCTTCTTCGGGTGTTTCTGATCTGACCAGTGACAACATTATCATGGGAGTCAAACTAACTACTTTAGATTCTTGAATATTAAATTTTTAAGACAACGTACTAACCAACTGGATAGTAGAAATTTCATATACTTATTTATTAGGGTTTGGTTGAAATCCTGCGGAGTCCTTCAATTTTTCTTTCATTACTTTTTTCTAAGAATGGGGTCCATTAGAGCCTTCCATACATTGTGTATTGCCACATTGGGTTGACTTATAGGATTATTTGGCATTGTCATATGAGCAGCATTTCTTCTTTACACCTTTTCCTCTCTATCTAATATTTTTGTATTTTCCCAATTGAACATATAGTCATTAGCATATACATCGTCTGTTACTGTAGACCCTACAACACATCTTTATATGTGGACTTCTACTTCACACTGAAGAAAACTTTAAATTTTTAAAAAAAAAAAATTAAAATTTTATAAATTTGAATTTGTAAATTTCATGTGCACTGGCTAAGATACAAATCTGGGTAATAATGGGCACAAATGAAATTCTTTTCATTTACACAACTGCAAATAATAAAGATATACTACTTTGTCTAATGACTTCTATATGTTTTTAATACAATACAATTTCCTTATTAAATTCCTTAATTAAGATAGCCATTTCAACTTTTCAACAGCCTTCCTCAGAGCTGCCAAGAAAGACTGCAAATAAAGGTTCAAATAACATTTCTACATTAAATCACAAGAAAATATTGACTTGGAAGAGTCTTACAACAATAAGAAAAATCATCCATTTGTTCTTTAAAAAACTATATATATAGTTGTTATATATAAATACTGTAAAATTTTGTATTTTAATCTAATTTTTTCAATAATAAGAAATTCAATATGACCAATCACAACTTATAAAATCTTAATACTTTTTTTACAATGCATACCATTAACTGATTACACTAACATAAGCTTAACTATATGTATATTAATCTTAGACCCAAAAAGCTAATCACACATATACATAATTATTATTACAATCAATTTTTTTTTTATGGAATGAAAAATTCAATGATGTTCTTTGAATCAGTCACAAATTATTAAATTTTAATATATTTACAAATATGCACTATGAAGTGACTACACTAATATAAACTTAATTATATACTTAGTTAATATTAGATACAAAGGGCCAACAACACATATAAATTATTACAATCAATTTTTTTTGTGTGTGTGATGAGAAACCTGATGGTTTTTCTATAAACTAATCACAAAGTTAATTTTTTTACGAATGTGCACCATTAACCGCCCATACTAACATAAGCTTAACCAGATATATAGACATTAATATTGTGCCCAAAAAGCCAACGGCACATATAAACGTATATTATTACAATCAAATATTTAATATATATATTCAAAAGAGGGGGAAGGGGTTCATTTCCGACCCACTGCAATAATGAAATATTCCCATGGTGAATTTTATTTTACTAGATCCTCCCTCCAAGATCAGGATTTTTGATTTCCTCTCTTTGTTCCTGACCTTTTTGGACAACTGTGTCAGTGGGTCATGTCTTATGCAAATCCTCGTGGCTTAAAAAAAAATTGCATAGAAATAACCATAAGACACCCCCGCCCGGCAGTCTCACATCACAAAGAGATCAGAAGGCATTTTTCTGCCTCCGTGATCGGGACAGTGGATCAACAAAGCCATGAGAAGAAAAAAAATAATGATAATAAGGGGGAAAATATAGAGGATAAGACTTTCCAACAGGATAAAGTTTCATTTCAAATTCTGGAAAATAAATTATTTAACGAATGAAGCCTAGGATGAAGGGAACCTCTGTTCCCCGGTCAAGCTGAGAATAAAACGAATCCATGAAGTTCAGAATAAGCACAAAAGATTTTAATAAACGTGGAGTGAAAAACTGAGGTCAAACAAATGAATAAAAATAGATCATTAATAAATAAACGTGTGGCAGTTAATTCGAATACCCCTCCCACACATACATTCCATATTAAACATTCTATCTAAGAATATAAATACGCGCCTAACGGCTGCTTCAACTCCGTGTTCTGCTCTAGGCAGGTTTAGCTCAGTAATGCAAGTTACAATCTTGAGAGCTAAAGACTCGTGAACTGATATTAAACATTCTATCTAAGAATATAAATACGCGCCTAACGGCTGCTTCAACTCTGTGTTCTGCTCTAGGCAGGTTTAGCTCAGTAATGCAAGTTACAATCTTGAGAGCTAAAGACTCGTGAACTGATCCCTATCTGAGGCGACAGTTTCATTGGTCAATAAATGAAACAGTTCTCTTTAGTCTGACACTTGATGTACAAATATCATATGACTTCATAAACAATAAATCTGATAAATTTCAAACTTTGATTTCTGTACACATATATATATATACCCACACACAGATACATCCAAAAGATGCTTCCAAATATAATCCTTTAAAGTTTTGTCTTTTGCTTATATAGAAATATAATTAACATCGACAATCCAACTTTTTATTTCTTATGCTTTCATTTTATTAATATTAATAATGTTTCGATTACTATGATAGTCATCATCACTGTAAATTTTGAATTTTGACAAACATTCAAAATTTTCAATAACTATATAGAACAATCAGAATGTTTTTCACGATATGAATATATAAAAAAAAAAGGAATACAAAGTAAGATTTAGAAAATTAATGTTTAAGATTTAGAACAATTGAAGATAATTGTCCAGCAAATTATAGGATGAACAGTTTTTTGGGCTTATAGGGAGTGAAGAATCACACCTTAACTGATATTGGAAGGAAAGATTTTAATAAAATGGAATAGACTGGGAAAACCTTTAAATAAATAATATATTACGACAGAATGACCAATTAGGCATTACTACAACTTTTGCTATTGGAAATCTTCAATGCGACTTTCAGTAATAAAGGGTTACGATATAAGTTTCGTTTTCCAACTTATCAATAGCTCATGTTCAAAAATGTATCTCAATCTAAGAAAAATCCAAAAGCAAAGATGGACAAATTTACATGCATCTCTAAACTATTTATGTGGGCTAAACTTCAAAAAGCCATATTAGTCTCACAATAATAAAATTTCAATCTATAATCTCGATTAAAAGTTGACTATTTTTATCATGACAATACACAGAGTACCTTAATTTAATTTTGCAGAACATGGAGTTATTAATCATATATATAATCAATACTATTTATTTTTAAAATCAATTTATTAAGCTTCAAAATTTTACTTAAAATAATTTAAAATTTCACTTTAATAAAACATTAATGCCGTATTTGCTACTGTGTATCCTTTGGCTAACTTATCTGTCAAATAACCGAAATTTCAGACTTTGATCATAATCCAAATAAATAAATAATTGAATGGCTTATTGTTCAAAAGTTCAAACATTACAGCAATAGAGCTGGATTACGACAAGGGGATTTTGAACTAAAGTCTGCCATTCTATTTTAAACCATACTTTTAGAGTAAGCGTTAACGTTTATTGTATGCGCCTTGAACATTTATAATAGTCAAACGATAGGGACCTCTTCGACCTCACCACAACATAGCGACTTTATAAAGACAAAAACGGCGATCTTGTCTGTAACCTAAATTTCTTCTTATATAGGCCAATCAGAAGCATCTTTATTTGGGAGTGTGAAGCTGTTAGTCTCTTCACTTTTTAAGTCCGCTATTTCCTTTATAAATTAACCTCCGTGAAATCTTTCGATTTACAAGTTAATATTATGACCTTTATACTGGAAATATGTAAACTAATGTAAAGATGTGATTATTTTTTTAAGTGCAAAGGAATTTAAGTTTTTTAAGCTAAGATGGCAGTTCTTGTCTTTATAAAGTCGCTATCTTGTGTTGAGATTTGAGAGGTCCCTCTATAGTTAAAAAGACATCACATGACTATTATAAACTTCAAGGCGCATATGATAAAGATTAAAGCCTTTCTCTAAAAGTATTTATATACTTCTATGTGTTTAATAAATATTCACAACTTTATATTCGATACCATGTGCAGCAATGGCCTAAATGAGAATTTTTTTTAAGTTATGCTTGATATTTGAATTTAATTAAATATTCCATATACGAAATAAAATGTGAAAATACGGCGGAACTCATTTTTTTAAATAAACAATAAATAACTATTTTTAATAATAAATTTCAGAATGTATTATCATTCTAATGTGATGTTGAAATTATATCATATATTTATAACCTCTAATTCTGAAAACAATGAGTACTGCACAGATTAAGTATAGATGATGTACAATTAAATTACTCCAATTACAATATGGCAATGAAATAAAAATACTGCCCTTTGAAAAACAATCTGGCTTTGAAATATGCCTTGCCAATATTAATAATTATTATGGGCACTATAAAAATCCTTTATAGATAGTCAGCTTCTCATAAGCATGATGCCTATCTCACATCTGGACCAATCATTTTTAAATATTAATAATCATAATACTTTTTTAAAAAATGGAGCTGTTTAAAGCTGTTTAGCATTAATTGTAATTACATTTCCAATAATCCTTTACAATATAGAAGTTGAAACAGACAGTCTGCTTTAGAAAACAGCCTCACATTAACTACCGTGCTAGTAAAGGTATCTATCATTTGCACTTAGGCAAACAGTGGATAGTTAACACTGTCAATTCCCTTGCCAGATATCTAGCTGTCGTTTTACCGGTAGAGAAACAGAATTAAAAATTGAATTCTCTATCTGAATCCTAATTACTGAATGAGTTGATTGATCTTAGAAAGTGGTGCTTGCCATAATGGGAGAAGTAATCTTTACCTTCTGGGTTATGCCCTTCAATCAGATTGATTAGTTCTTGTCGATTTGAAACTTATGCAAGAGTTATATAATTCAATGACTTTAGCTACAACTTTTGGTATCTCTGATTTAAGATCAATGTTTGAATAAATTCCATGTTTAAAAATTATGTCATGTCTAGTTTTGTCATCCAATCCATATTCACAACTTCAGAATCTCACAACTCTTCCCCCTGAATTCACAGCACAATTAGCTGGCACTAATAACAAGCATCACAGATGACTTCATCAAGATTCCCATTTACCGAATAAATTTTCTTGAGAAAAAATAAATAAATGTTAAAACTCCCAATTTTCCAAAAAAACCTCCGAGTAAGATCAACTGCACTGGGTATTTTGAAATTGTTTGTCATTTCTTGAAATACTTTAGCATCCCACTTAAAACACACTATAAAAACATTGTAAACTATACACAAAGGCCTCATGCTGCTACTGTAATGGATCCATCCACCATATCTATGATCCAGGTTTGATATCTAGAATAATTTACTTGAAAAAAAATTTCAACATTTAGTTTTCTTACTCGTAGTTCATTCATAACCAATCCAGCCAATCATCTATTATTGGTCAGTTTTATAAATATATATATATTGAACAATAAATGCCACCAACTAACTGGTTATCATATGTAAATCACTTAACTGTAGCCAATGCTTAAATAAACCAATAGAATGGCATCAATTGGTTGTTAAGGCAACATCATTTATGTAAATAATTATCTAAATAAGTGAGTGTTGCCTTGACAACAAATTGGTTGAATTCTATTGGTTTATTAAAGCTTTGGCTGCAATAATAAAAAATGGAAGATAAAATTGGTTGTGTAAAAAAACATAAAACTTCTAAAGTATATTAAAGAAACCTAACAGAAGGAAGATGTATGAAACCAATTACATTAATTATAATAAGAATAATTATATGAATACATATATAACATCAGTTAATTTAACTAATAATCGACTAAGATAAATAAATGGAAAAGTATATAATAAACATTTATACAAGGGGTTTTTTTCTGCCTTGAAAATATTGTATTGTTTTAACAGATAATAGTTAATTTTATATAAAACAGATATATGTTGGTATGTATGCAACGTAGGTTGTAATTGTAAAATAGTTCAAGCACACTGAAAAGGGCAAATATTGTTGTTGTTGTTGTTGTTATTATTATATTTTTGCTGTTATATAAAGATATTTTATATATCGTATGATTTATTTAAATATATATATAATAAAAGAACTAGGATTAATCACAGACATGAAACCACAGCGAGAAATGAAGTGAATAAAAAAAAGGGAAAGTTTATAATATTAAAATTTCTGTAGTGAAACATCATCAGTTATGCTTAGCCTAAGTGATGTCATCACAACTGAGCATAACTGGTGATGCAATGACTCATGGTCAATATTTGATTACTATGGATCTTCCGTTGCTTCTAATTCAATCGTTGACATTATGCTGATGGACAATGTTGAGTGAAGATATTTGTTTCATAACACTCATCCCTGGCTCCATACTTACAAGAAAATTTGCTAAAAGACTTTAAAAAAAAATAATAAGTACCTTTTTTATGAGGATATCAATAAAAACTAATCCTTTAAATTGTCATTTCCTTATCATCATAAAAATGTTTGCTCCTTTTAAGTATATACGTTGGCGTATATAAGAGAGTGATTCCAATATCTTGTACATATTCCAACTTACAACAACTTCTTAGTTGTATAATTATAAAACATACATTAACCCACATGCAAGTATGTAATGAATAAAATCACTAGTCACCCATATCAATGAATAGAAACAGCTAACAACCATTTCATCACTATATAACATTATGACCTGAAAGCAATTTCATCATGTGACCCTGAAAACCAACTTGTCTCCTCCCAAATCCATTCATATGGTGATTTAATATTTAAATTAGAAATGCTTCATTCAATTTAAATTTTAAATCACCATACAGATATAAGGGGGCTGATGTTAATTTCATGAGTTGCCTGATCGAATCCATTTCAGGATGAAATGCTGTATAATGACAAAATGATTGTCAGTTTTCTCTATGTCTTCATATGGATGGCTACCTATTTATTCTTATTTGTGTGTGCAGTTTGATTAGCAGCTTAATTAAGTAACGGGCAGCCTTTTTACACCTGTTACCCATTTTTACACTCGCGACCCCCTTTCCTTGGATGAAAATTTGACGCAACCTATTCTTTGATTTTACCATACCTAAATTATATGTATAAGTATGTAAGAATATTCATTGTAAAATGATAATAGTTTTAATTAATATTATACGAATTGATATTTCCTAATATTTTAGTACTAAGCACGATATGATATGACATATTTGAAACAAATAGTATACTTATAAAATAAAAAAAATGTAATACACATACAAGAACAATTTTGATTTCTATCCATTTTTAAAATTCAAATTCTTTCAAAAAATAAGTTATCATTATTCAAAAGTTAAGAGAATTTCAATCCATGGGTTGCTCAACATTATTGACTTATTTATATATAGTAGTAGATAACTGAAGTATCAGACTGAAGTAAAGTTGGGCTGGACATATTACTAGAAGAGATTATAACAGATGGACACTTGAAATCTTAAACTGGATTCCAAGAGAGTATAAAAAATATAGACACCTATAGGTCACATGAGATGGACGGATGAAATAAGAAAAGGTGCTGGGGTAATATAGAGAAGACATTAGAAATTAAAGATGGATTGAACTTGGAGACACCTTCATCCTGAAGTGGATTGATACTGTTTGACAATGATGACGATGAACTGAAAAATTTAAGATTGTATGTTGGTTATAAAACTCCTAACTGCATTCAAGTCAATGTAAAAAAATATATGCCTGCAATCTACATCTGTATGTCTTACCAAGTTGCCCTGGATACAACTACTAACAATTTTTAAATAATTAACCATATGTTCACATACAGCGGTGTATATTCCATTCAGACTGTGAAATGGCAGAACACATCAATTATAATTTGAATATCTCTCTCCCTATATATATAGTCCCAACTCCAATTCCTTTTTCTTTTTTTCATTTCCTCAATACAAATTCCATTCTCAATGATTGCATTCAATACTTTTACGTTTCCAATATTATTATTGTGATTTTCCCAAAATTCACATGTCTAAAGTCTCCAATCTATTCTCCACCCTTTTATTTATTGTCCACGTATCTGTCCTAAATACATTTAAGACAAAGCTTCTTGCACGTTTTATGTGTATCTAACAAAATATTTCAACTTTTCTTTCAACTTTTGTTTAAAGTAGTAATAAAGAGTCGAATAATTTTCATTTTTGTTCTGTAAATTTGAAATCTAGATGTATGTATATAGGAAACCTTAACATTTTTTATTTTAGTTAAGAGTTGAAAAATAAATCTTAGAGTAATCTCGCCATCTATTGGCAAAAATAAGAAATAAAGTTCAATAATTTGAAGTAAATGCTAAAATCAAAACAGGTTTACCCGAAATCCTTATTCTCAGAATTTTGCTGGATTTATGAATTTTTGGGGGATTTTAAAAATACTTTTCTCCTCATTATAATGCCAAATTTTACTGAAATTTAAAATAACATTAATTTCACTACCTATAATTTGTATATGTTAAAATATTTTTTAATTATAAAACACCTATTTATATAAATAATATAAGCCAAGACATATATTAATAATTTATATAGAACAACTTCATGAGGTAAAATTACTGATATACATTTTGTTAGTTTTTAACGATAAACGTTTTCCTCCTCATTACAAAGTCAAATTCTACTGAAATTTAAAATAATATTAATTTTACTATTGTACAGGCTTAAACCTGCATTTATATATGTAATATGTGCGGGATTCGAACTCAGACTTTCACACGACCCACCACTCTCAGTACCATTTCATATTGCTAACCTACTTGATCACATACATGTTGAAAAGATAAATAATCACCAATATACATATTTCATGCTAAACCAGCAATCATCGGTTGGTCTAGATTACTATCCTCACACATATATATATATAATCAATGCTCAGCTTTATATTAAGTTAAAGTATGAAGATTGCTTATCTTAATATAAAGCTGAGCATTGATTATATATGTGTGTGAGGATAGTAATCTAGACCAACTGATGATTGCTGGTTTAGCATGAAATCCGTATATCTCTTCAACATGTATGTGATCAAGTAGGTCAGCAATATGAGATGGCATTGCGAGTGGTGGGTCGTGTGAAAGTCTGAGTTCGAATCCTACCTATAGTTTATTAATAAATGTTCAAGGCAAAATGGGTTTGTAAATAATCATTAAAATCAATCAACACTTAGACAATCCCAATATCAATAACAATCAACAATTTCAAGCTGTTGTCAAGGCAACCTCTATTTAACAATAAAGATGGTCTTTATTGTTAAAAGGATGTTGCTTTGACAATAGCTTGAAACTGTTGATTGTTATTGATATTGGGATTGTCTAAGTGTTGAATGGATTTAATGATTACCCATAGTTTGTATCTATTGAAATACTTTTTAATTATAAAACACATATAATGTATAAATAATATAACCAAGACATATAATAATTTATTCATATCAATTAGCTTCATAGCTTACCGTTCCTGATATACTGTATAAAACTTGCAATATATATAAACGTATGTTTTTCAATAATTTGTTCTCTCTCTCTCTCTTGATCAGAATCATAAATTTTTAACTCTGTACGATTTGGCATAATTGATACAGTATCCAACCTTGGCTCAAAAGGTCCTAGGTTCAATTCTTGCACTTGCAGCCCTGGACCTTGAACTCCTTATGAATGCCTGAACAATAAACCATTAGCATTTATATATATATGTATATTTCTAATTTAAATATTAAAAGACAAAATGGGGGACTGATGTCTATCCTGTCTTATGAAATCTTGCAAGAGTATCTTCAACTGCTTTGCAAGATTTCATGATAGGGAGCACTGAAGATCATCTGTGAAGGTAAGAAACACAATCACATTTCATATCGTAACTTGGCAGTTAGGAAAAAAAACAATCACCTCTTTGATGAGACATTATGTATTTATATGAACACAACTATATCAAAACAGCATTTTGTAATTGTGATTAGATAATAGAAGATGTTCAAAGTAATGGTAGTCTATCTGCATTTTGGAAAATAACTATAGTAATGTGATGAGATAGGAGAGTGAGAAGTAATCATAACTGCTGATGATGATGATGAATGATGAAGGTGCTGTGACTAAATATTAATAATAACAATAATGATAAACATACATAAAATAAAAATGATAAAGATAAAAATCACAGAAATAAATACAATGACATTGATAGAATTAAGATAGAAAAATAGTGATAACAATATCATCATAGTGATGAGGATAATGGTGGCAATAATATGATGTAATAATGAAAATGGTGGCAATCATTATAAGAAAAAGACTGACAATCCATAATTGACAATAATTCATGACATAGATGATAGTAGGTAATAAACCAACACTCATTCTCACCAGCGACAGAAAGTTTTGAGTAAGTTGAAAGATTTTAAAGTGATGTGAAATCAAATAAGCTGGAGAGACTATGTCAGAAGGCTAGAAGAAGCTTAAATCGTACAATAAATCAATCAACTTTATAAATTTATAATAATCATTTCACTGCAAGACACTTCACGCTACAAGCGGCGCTCTGATAAATGAGTGACGGTCGGCAGTTAATGTAAAAGCAATTCTGTAAAATCTGACAATTATTTACAATGAAATAAAAAGCTTAAAAGAAAATATATAAAAATGAAAAAAGAAAGAAAAGGAGAAAGAATATTAAATTAAAGGTTTGGTTACATAGACAGTCATGTGACATTCAATTATCTTGATCCAGTAAGCTTTAGCTTTCAAGAGTGTCACTCTACTGCTGTGCTAATCCACACAGTATAATTGTGATAAAAGATTGCAACATAAGTGTTAAAGCCTACAATACTAAGCCAAATAGAGTAGTTGTACAATTAATGATAAAAGATTGAAATATTGTGAAACAGGGGTAATATTATATTTTTTTAGATTATAGTTTAGGGTTAAGATGAATAGTGCATATATTTTGTACAGAACATAACTTAATAATGCACACACCATTTAAGAATCACACAAAAAAAAAATGTTCTGAAGTGAGAAGAGTAGATTCCAGTCAGATGATTTAAAAATAATATTAAGAAAGGAAGAATCCTTTCTCAAGCTGAGAGATTCAGCTAACAGTATCATAATAATAGAACTAAAATTATCTTTTCAAATAAAAAAGAGCCCAGAATAAATTGGGTTAATTGTGAATGAAAGGAAATACTGAAGAAAAAGAGCAATATAAATTATGCATTTAATCCAATCCAAAGTTTTAAAATGATTGACAAAATAAAAATGGGTGTACTGAAAAAATTAAGGTAAGAATATTTAGTTAATTTCATCTTTTTCATTGTTAAGTCCAAACTCTAAGCAAAGTGATACTAACCAATCCACTTTGTTCATTCTGCAATTATTCAACATTTACTAGTAGAGTCTGCCTATTTTTCAGGTTAATGCTTTATTTATAAAACTAAATTTATATTTCAGTCATCATTTTTGTACATAGATATCGGGTCTAATAAAGCAATAAGCAATGTTTTAAATTCACACATCGCACAAAACAATATATCTCACTGTGCTGCACAAAAAGATTAAAAAAATTAATTTAAAATTTGAAAGCTTATTTTTGCATTATTTCCACTTATTTCAATAATATTTTTATTAATAAAAAGAAAATTTATTTCATTTTTATATGTTATTAATAATCTACAAAACACTTGTAATACACAAGTTGCAAAAGCTATAAAAACAAAAAATATTAATAACTCAGTTAAAGCCAAGTGCTTTCGAGGATCCATGCCTCATAATCATGGCTATATTGAAAACTGCAGTAACAATTAAAAAAAGAAATGTTTTTTTGAATAATCATATAATCTTTTGTAAAAAATTATCTTTTATTGAAAATATTTTAAATTTGATACTTTTTTTCAAACTGAAGGTTTATTTTATAAAAAATTAAAACTAACATTTAATCCTTTAACTGGTGAAAATATTTTCATTGTTCTCCCTGGTGGCAATTTTTGTAATCATTCAATATGTGATTTTACCTATTAAATCTTTACTGTTTTAGAATTCAATAAATTCAACTTGATTTGGTAAAAATGTAAGATTTCAAATGAAAAACATCTTAAACAATCAAATCATATTGAAACTTTGTAAGTACAAAACAAATATTAATAAAGATAATACATAACTTTTTTCTGATTGGATAACATATAAGATGGTCAGCCTAGCCAGTAAATAAAATAAAAAAATTATCAAACTCTTTGCTGAATAAATATTATTCTTAAACATAAATGAACAAATGTGAAGCCATCATAAATCTATAAGATTCTGTTCTAAAATTTAAAATGCATTTCAATTTTTAAAATATGACAACCATAATGGAAAAAAACTATATTAAAAGTGGCATCAAAACTCTCACATCAGTAAGTTTCTGTTGACTGTTATGATTAAATTTGTTAATTTATGATGTATAGTTTTGTATTAAATAATAATTATACAAATAGTGTGCAAAAATTAATCATAAATATTTAAGTAAACTATAAAAACAAGACAATTTTTTTCCTGATCACTAAGGATAAAGAAATTGAATATATAATCACATTAGCAATGGTTCCCTACCAATCAATACCCTAGTAGACATGGTCCGGATTCTTTGAAGTTTATTTTATTTTATTTATTTTTTAGCTAATAAATCAATACCATTTCTGCTGGCAAAATAGATGCAAAACTGGAAAAATTGTATCATAGGTAGCCACAGGAGTGACAGAAAATTGAAGGTTCATCAGTGCTGTGCCAAAAATCTTCACATAAAGAACTTTGAAATTAGTAATAGCAGTATAAAACAACATCTTTGTATTGTTTAAGCTTCTGTGACAAATTTTAAAAAATGCTCCATAAGATTCTAAAAATTTGAGAACAAAATCATTAAGATGAACTGATATATCCATGTTATTATAAAATCACATTGAATTGGGCATGTAAAATGAAGAAATAGCAAAAAGATTTCCTAAAAAAAGCATTTTACAATGAACTTGAAACTCCATTTACATTATAAAGATCATCTCAGAGATCAGTGAAAATGGTGAGCTATTAATTGTTTTCACTAGGATATGGTTGAGAATAGGAGTCAATGAAGAACCATAAGTAGGCAATGTGCTGAAGTATTTCAAGACTTCACTACACAAGAAATTTAAACAATATGGGAAGATATCAAATAATTATGCTAAAAGACCAGCATACATATGGGTGCATTTGTGGTTCATGGGTGAGTAATACTCTTTTTGTGCATTTGTGGTTCGTGGGTGAGTAATAGTCTTTCTGATATATTTTTATTTTTTTTTACTTCTGGAATTAATGACTACACTTTTTAGATGAGCTCCTTAATAAGGACAGAAATATAAATTCTTTTTTTAGGTCAATTTTTTTAAAAAATATGGTATACAGAGATAAAAATACATCGCATGATAACAGAGGTTAAAGCTAAAGATAATTTTGCCAAAGCACAGAAGATTAATAAGTTTTCAGCTGAAGTGCTAAAGACTATGGGAAAAGGAAAGAAGGATATTGGAATAATTAGTGACTGGTAGTCATGGAGATTAAAATTAAGGGAGGGTAGCAAGCTAACATTTTGTCAACTGATTATAACATCTTATAGGAATTTAAAGCACTTAAATGTGAGAATTTTAAAAACATTTAGTTTAATCGCAAGTTCCTGAGAGTGTTGTTCTGAAAAGATGGAATTGTGTTTTATCTAAAAATCAGTGAGTAAAAATATAAGAACTAATGAGAAGAACTCTTTAGTTTATTTAAAAAGTGGGGAAAAGATTACTTTTGATCTTGATAAGACCTCTGATATCTAAATTAAATTATTCTGATAATTATTCTAAAGAGGTGTGCATGGAAAAAAAAGACGGATGTTTAAACAGTTTCTAATGCTTAATTTTGAAAGGAAGTTATTAATACAAATCAGAAGATCTTTGTAAGATAAAAGCTGTTCTTAAAGATAAATGATGGAGAGATATGAGATGTGGCTTTTTTTGACAAACCTTTATTTGTATGACTAAATTGATATTGCCTTTATGAAGTTAGAGTTGCCAAAGAAGAAAGGAAAATGTAGCATACTCAATTTTCTGATGACATGAATTACTAGTGGAAAGGTGAATTGTAAAATCGATCTTAAGTGATCAAATTTTATAGTAAGTGCATAATAAGTATAAATGCAATTAAAAAAAAAGTTTGAGGACCAAAGGTAATAGAACAGTGGCCCCAAACTCCAGAGCTTGTCACTCAATTTCAACACAAATCACACAGGGTAAATGCAAGTATAATCACAGGAAATAAAATTCTGAGTGGTAAATGGTAAGAAATCTATGTAAAAATTGCTGCTTTTAAATAGATTCAACTTATGAACAGATTGTGTTGAATCAGCTAATTTGTAAGTCCATCTCGACCAAAACACAATATATTTGTATTTTGCATGAAAAAGAAACTGATAACATAAAAAATATCACTAAAGAGTGCATATTTATACCAACATATCAATTTTCAAACTATGTATTACATGTTCAGTATTATATACTATGTAGACAATGTCCCATGAAAGAGCGAATGGTTATTTCACTGCACTTCTTGCAGGGCTATCTCTAAATCAATACATGTTACACATGACATAGTTTATCTGTTTCCTATAAAAAGTTTTTAAGTTCCTAGTGTGTCTGGGGCATAAATTATAATATGAAACATGTCTTTCACACCTTTGCAGATCATCATTTTCAATTCGCTCACCAACATGCCAAAATCTTCCAAATCACTTGAAAATATTCTTGTGATACACAACTTCAATTTCACACCCAGTTTGAATCATTTCTAATATTTCAGTAGCAGATTTGCAGAATTTGAAACAGTTTAATATTAATGCTTTGTTCCATCATGGATTAAGGTATGAAACACAGCCACATTTCATGTTATCATGACACAAATACTAGTGTCTAAAAATCTTTATGATGAATAAACAAAACTATGTTGCTACATAACACATGAGTTGATTCAGAGAGAGCACTGCAGGCAGCTGGGAGAGAAAACCAGTCATCAATCATCTTTTCATGGGTACATGTTGTAGACAGTGACACTGTTTTTGTTTTGATATTCTTTTTGACTAAACAGTAATCTCAAGACAGACCACCTTGTATAGTTTAGTGTCAGACTTTGGAATATGGAAATCCAGGATCTATTCCAATACTTGCACTTTTAATGCTTGAAATTCCTATGAACTTTTGAGCACCAATGTCATTTGAATACTATTATTTTAGACAGATCAAAGTGACTATAGACAGTAATAAGTAACAACAATGAAAATATATTTAAAGTCGGTTATCTGAACAAAGATTTATATTGAAGCCATACTATAGTTTACAAAATTAAATTAGTTATGTAAAGTACAGTTCTAACCATTGGCAACATAGTGACTTTGGTTGACAGTTTACATCATTTTATTGCATGACCTGGCAAGTCAATATGATCACAAGCCTCATCAACTGCATTTTGAAGTTTATGAAATCATATGAGACCTTCATGAAGGAATATACATTGATATATAACTGTACATGATAAGTTAACTGCCGATGCAAGTTTGGATCAAATAATAAGCAATAAGTTATTAGGCAAAATGATGTTAATTTATTTTGCGATCCTCTGAAAGTAGGCTAAAAGGCTATTGTCTATATAAAATAGAGATCTATAAAATTAAGGCTAGTGGATCAAAAAATGGACACTCTAGAAATGTAGATTTATAAAAAAGAAAGTCAGAAGTACAAAAGTGCTGAAAAGAATTAGTAGAAAATTGATTACTTTAAAAAAAAATTTTCAAAAACAGAAATCAAAGGTAGATAAATTATAATGAATATATATATAAGATGAGGCTGTGATATATGAGACAAAAACAAGTAAATGGAAAAAAAAATTAATGGAAGACCTTTGAAAAAAGATATAGACATCATATGATCACTATTTCCTATACTTATACAAACTGTTAAAACAATACAGTAATGCCACCTATTGTATTAGGGTTGCATTAGATCCAAAGGTCTAGGTGCATTGCTCTCGGATCTAAAGCTCCTCACTGATGAAAGCCACAAGCTAGACATAGTCTGGGGATATTGGATGAGTAGGCCCTAGATAGGGAGTTTATGTGCAAACCTTCTAGCATCCATTAACTATTATGACTTGCACTGAGTGGCATTATTGTATGGAGAATGTGCTACTGAAAAAGGAATAGCTATGGGCTGTTGAAAAACAACAAACGATTGATATGAACGTTTAGAGAAGTTAGTTTTGTGTGTGTTCTACTTTTCTGCAGGTAACTAAAAATCATGGTGACCAGTATTTTACAAAAGGGTGCCAACATTTCATTTATCCAGTTATTGGTGAACTAAGTTCACTTTTGCAACTAATCACACAAATTGACTACAGTTCAATGTTGGTCACAAAATAGAGTAATATAACAGGGCAGTTAATGACCAGGCTGAAATGATCCTTTCTTAGTAATAATATGAGGTGATCTAATTTATTGAACAAATGTACCATCAGCAAAGCAGATGTGTGCTCTGTTAACTGTGCGAATGTTCCTTTGAGCAGCTCAAAAAACTAAACAGATGACATCCTGAAAAAATGCTATTTATTTAAGTTGTCATGAATCAATAATGACTTGACAATTCCTAATGATAGTAATAATAATGAAATTGTGAATTGGGGAAATCCAATCGTATTAGTGCTGGTAATAATATAGAAAGATAATACTGATAACAAAATTAATAATCAAAATGAATGATTGTACCGAGTGTAGATAATGATTAGAAAACTGGTGGTGGTATTGGAGATAGTGGTAATGGTGATAATGAAATAATATAATCATGAATAGATCATATATATTATGCAAAACATAACGTCATTTATTTATACATTTTATTTTGGGACTCTAAAAAGTCAGAGATGGGGAAGTTGGTTAAGTTTAAATTGATTAATATGAGATGAGATACTCAGGTTCTCTTAGCTGGGTATCCCATATCTTATATCTATAAATCTGGCAATTTTCTATTGAAAACTTTGATTTACTCTGCCCATACATGTACACAAAAACACACAATGCACAAGCGTTTTATATAATCACTTCAATTTTCCTCAGGATTTTAATTTTAATTCTCATTACTTCAACACAACCAGGTATCACAATTTATAGTATTTAGTGCACATTCTTCCCACAACCATGATTGAGTTCGAATCCAGAACTAATTAAACGAAAATCTAGCTATTAATGCTTAGCTGGAAAGTAAAATGCCCATAAAGACTGAGTTCAAATCCATTCTAAAATTGTCTAATATCGTTAATAAATGGATATCTGGATAGTAACGCTTAACTCGAAAATAAAGTATCCATGAACTGATTTCAAATCCAGTCTAGAACTACTGCCGATTATTGCTAGTAAATGGATGTCGAGCAATTAATTCTCAGTTGGGGTTGATAAGAGTGGGGTCCCAGAACAAAAATGTTAAGTCGATCAGTGTCTATTTGTGATTATGCGCGCGATACACGCACAAACAAAACTTAACTGAAATATTTATACACTTTTAATGGCCAAAAAGATGCTATATATTGGAGGACAAAGAGTCCCGGTTAACCTTCATCGGTTCATATATATATATAACAAGCGATAGATTCATGATAACTTCTATTTTATCGTATACTACCATCAATTAATTTTTCTAGTTGACAAGTTTGTCGACCAAAAAAAAAAAAAATTATTGGGAGGGGGGGGGTCTTTTTTCTCCCCCATCCTTAGATTCAATTCTGAAATAAATGCGCAATCAAAGCTAATCCAATTTTAAATCTTAATTACAATTTATCCCAGACCTTCTAACAGTAAAAAAAGGGGGGATAGGTTAACATTTACTGAAGAATGGGCATTTAAAGAGGGAAATATTGATTTCTCATTAATATTTAAGACAGTTTGTAGTATTTATACAAGCCATCAGGAGATGATTAAAAAGTGTAATAACATCATTTTAATGGGAACCTAGGAAAAAGAAATCGGATTGGGGGGGGGGGGATAATGTCAACAGTCCCAAATTGTTATACAGATCAAATTTCTTTTCAAAGACTAGGGGCAAAATCAGTTTCGCTTAATAAATTCAGGTCAACAAAAGTCAGCGATTTGGACAAGAAGGTAATTTTACAGCGGGGGGGGGGGTCAAAGTACCGGGTGGATGATTCAGCACCCTAATTATAAGTAGTCATTACTACTTACTTCTAGTGTACTGAACGCCCTCACTCCCCCCTTTTCCATGAATTTATTTTAAATAAAATTGCGCTAAAGATTTTATAAAGACTCACTCCGATCTAACCCGCTACCCCTCCGCTAATAATTAGAACGTCCCACTCCCGCTCATTCCTATCTAATCGACACTGCCAACCACCTGTTATAATTAGTCATCGTAGCAATACTAGTTTTATTTAAAATGTATAAACGTGCCGATATATACTTTCTTTAATATATAAACAAAGTGATAATCAAATAATTAATTAGAATATCATTTTCATCTTTAGCTATTTGACAAAAAATACAATTTTTAGTGATCAATTCAACCACTTACTCCAAATCTTTGTCGCTTTTTGATCACCTATCCCAAATAACCTACCTTTTCATTCAGATCATCCATCTTTTTTTTTTCTATCCTTTCTCTGATCTTTCACAACAAACCTTTTCAATATAATCTTCATAATTCCTGTACTGGAGCAAATTCTAACCTCACTCCCAATCCACATTCCAAAAGACTCCATTCTTTTCCTTTTTCTAAACACCTAACCCTGCATTTTTTACTCTACTACAGAGTTTTCCATTATAAGCTTCAGAAATCAATGAATTCTTAGACGATAGTATTATAATCTGGATTCATTCTCAGATTAGTTTATAGCTTTCGATTACCTACAGTTGCACTTCTCCCAGAAATCTTTACCTCCTTCATCATCATATCATTTTCAATCCTTATTAGTCCACTGCAGGATAAAGATCTCTCCAAGTTTAATTTAGTTCTCTTATCCATGTTATCATATTGTAAAATGTTTTTATTTCATCCATCCATCTCACATGTGGTATAATCCTGGTGTTTATACAATCTCTTGAGATCCAGTTTAAGATTTCAACTGTCCATTTACCATCATAAAACACTTCTAGCAATATGCTCAACCCAGCTTCATTTCACTCTCTTAATTCTTTCAATCATATCAATTATATCTGTTTGTTCTCTCACCAAATGTTTCCTTTCAATACCTTTTTGTTGCTTCCAACAAATCTATCCACACTTCATCTAATGGTCTAAAGTCTCTGTACTATTCAGTTAAAGAGTCCAAGTTGCAGATCTGTAAGTAAGAGCTGGTAAAAGACATCTATTAAAAACATTTTTCAAACACAGAGCCATATTTCCTCTTAATAAATTATTTCTAAGTATTCTATTCTCAAGTTTAATTCTATAATTGATTTTTCATCCATGAGGTTTCCATCTGTATTAATAATCTGGCCAAGTTATTTATACTTGTATAAAGATAATGAGACTGAACTGTGGTAAATCAAACATAAAGAAGAATAAATTAATAAAAGAAAATAAACCAACTCACTAAATCCAATGTAAGGGGCTGTTTTCACATCTGATGCCCTTAAATTTCCAATCAGATAGTGATTTTGAGACATATTTTACCTAAGGTTATGGTTATTGCACACTCAATTAGCACCACCATAGCCATTTACAATTCAAATAAAAAGAATGAATAACTGGGGGGGGGGGGTTTAACACCTTGAATAAAATCTTGGTGACTTTTTTCAATTGGATACCCCATGGCTAAAATACTTGTGGTCCTCAAAATTAAGGCAACCTTGAATATACCTTTAATTTTATTTTTGTAACCACTTGAAAGAGGCTCCTGACAAACATAATATGACAAAAAAGGTAAACATCAATGGATAAGAAGAAATATTCTACTTTTTAAAAAGCAGTATGAATTTGTTGACAATCCCCTTTCGTTTCCTAATTTTTCGAAATTACAATAACAGTTAAAGGGCAAAACATTCAAAAATTAATTAATAAAATAACTGATAATAAATATTTTTCTTATTTACAGAAAGAGATTTCTGCAATTAATAATTTAATAACTCAATCACTTGAATATTTAAGTTAACTACTGATACTTCCTTCCCAGTATAATAATTTTGTTGCCACTAATGGATAAAACTGGACACCAAAGTTGATTGTGGATATTTTTTTTTTAAAAATTCAATAAATCGATTATAAATTTCTGCTAACTTTTAAAAATAGCAACAAATATATATAAATTAGTGGAGGGTTAGGGTTAATCCTTCATTCATAATTAAGCATCACAGATTCAGTATTTAAATAAAATGACTGGAAGACCATAATAAATATGAAATATCATCTCCATACTTATTTAATATTCATAATCAACCTCGGTGTCCAGGATTAACTACAAGTACCAGAATACCTGTCAGATACTTGACAAACAGCATATAAATGCATATTTCAGTAGCTTTAATGGCAGATGTTTTTTTCTCATGTATCATATCATCGGCCGGGATGCGAACCTGCTAACCCGGGACAACTGCTTGTAAGGCGGTTGTGCTAACCTCTCGGCGACCAATGCTTGACTAATGGCAGATTTGAGAAATAAAAGCCAATATAAACAATAACGCACTTATAAACAAGGCAAAACAATTATGTGCTAGTATAAGAGATGGTGATCATGTGATGTTAAATAAAGCATTTCTAATCATTCAATTACTTTGCTGTTGTTATTATTATATGTAATGACAGGAGAAAGAAAAAATATTTCAATATGAAATAAAAATAAATATAAAATAAATTAAGACGCAATGACAAAAACTCAACAATAAAAACAGACAATACTAATGTCTATCAATATAATGACAACATACACAGCCATATTAAAAGGTAAAATAGCAGATCTCTTCATGATGAACTCTTCCCCAGTCTCTCAACAAAAAAAATTACCATTCACCATTCAATATTTATGTCAATCCTTTCATGAGCACACAATCTTAACAACATTATAAAATATAAAGATATAAAGAAATGTGTTTAAATTCTATATGCCAAATAATGTTGTTACCATTCTATTTATATAATTTGGTATATTAGTTGATGGGTTCTAATTAGCTATGAAATGTTCAAGTACAAAAAAGAGTAGAGACGAACTTCAATGCAGAGACTTAACAGTTCTCACATTTAAACCTTTACAACTACACTTAAATTGTGCTGAATATTCATAAAGTTAACAATCATAACTTCAAAAAAAAATAATAATAATTTACAATACATGAATACAGAGATGCTATATTTGTATAAACCAGTAGTAAATCTTCTGTTTTAATTAGATTAATTTTCAAATAGATATATAACTATTATTTGTTGCTAACTTTTATACATTACATATTGTTCTTTTTAATTTCCTAACTAATCAAATTCTATACAATTTCACTAAATAATGCACTTTTTTTCATTTTAACCAGGTTTAATCTTCAAAAAATTGGATACACTGTGGATGTTTTTATGACCCAAATTATCTTTTTCAAAAAAAAAATGTTTTAAAAGATGTTACGGTTAAAAGAATATTTACATTTGTCTCTTATTAAAGCAGGTTCAGACTGTAATTTAAAGAGAAGGTAATCAAGCCTTTACACGTGTTGAACTGCCATATTAAATCAATATTGTTTCTTGCTGAATGTGAGGAAAATCTCAATCCAAGGTACAAGATAGAGACTTTGAAAAGAGCGATCATCTTATCTTTGTAACTAAATTCAATTATATAGGCCAATCTTAAGTATGAGAGCATAAAGATTTATATTATTTATTTTATTCTTGTATCTAAATCCAATTATATAGTCGAATCTAAAGGATCTTGGAATGAAAAAGATTTTTACATTCTTCACTATACACTAATCTTAAATATCTTAAGATTGGCCTATATAATTGTATTTTGTATCGTTCAAATATTATCTTTTATAACAACTTTAGTTCAGACAATATATATATAGTAATTTAAAGTGACTGTTCCATCGTCACGCTTTCTTTGCCAGTACTTCAGATTTGCTCATATATAAGCATTTGAGTTGTAGGAATGAGAGGATTTCTTTTATTCCTGCATAAATACTATATCTTGTATTGGTGAGAAAGTATTCATTTATTATTAATTCTTCAACCGCCTCTTACGAGGCATCTCGTCGACATCTGACGTCACTCTAACTCTGCTAGTTCTTATGCTAGAATATTCGTTTGACAGTTATTAATTAGGTTTTTAAAAGTTCTGTAAAGATGGTGCCCTCTTCCGAATTATTTTACAAGTAAAAATTCAAAAAAAACGCATTTAAAACTAAACAAAGAAAGAACATTGTCGGTGATTGGTTGTCAGACAGCTCTCAGCCGAAAAAGACATTCTGATTGGCTGGAAAGAACAAAGAAACCGCCTGATCAAAGAAAATAAAGAAAATGCTGAGATTTTCATTTCGAATGCAATTTAAGTATTAAAAACATATAATTTGAGAAATTAAACTAGTTTTTTAAAAAATATACCAAAAAAAACAAAATTATTTTCGAAAAATATTGAAAATTTTAGTAAAAATATTTAAGATTTAGCAAAAAGAAATCTTTACTTTTCCATATCATAAAATTGAAAAAAAGCGTTTGCGTCACCACTTTTTTGTTTAGACATTCGCTTTATATTTGCCGAAATTGAATATATTTTATAATAAATAAATAGCAATTTATTTTTGAAAGAACTTTCGTTCTCTTTCATAACCTGAAAAATTAGTAATATACTTTTTATAAACGTATCTGAGTTGAATTTAATATTATAGGCGAATATGTTTTAACAATAGGCTTTGTCTTCAGTTTGTGAGTTGGCCAATTAAAAGATTTGATTTTTACCTCATACAACCAATAATATAATTAGCGGTTTAAGGGTTGACACTCGCAAAACGTATGCACAATTAGCATGAAAGGCTGATATTTGACTGTAAAACAACTTTAGTTTGTAAACTTAAATTTGTGATAAATAATGTAAAGAGTATCAAAATATGATAAAATATTGTAAGCATGATAAAATTGACATAGGACCTTTATAAAAAGAGAAATTAGTTAACTTGTAAACTCACCTTGATTGAAAATTGTTGAAAGTTTCTTCAGAACAAATGTAGTCCCATAACTTTAGATCATAGTATTAACATTATCCTAAGTCGGGAGGAATTGTTTTGGCTCGGGGGCCACAGAGATTGGTGGAGGGCCGCATTGGGAACCACTTTGTGGAAGTGAAGGTTAGCGGAGGGCCGCACTTTTTTTCAGACACAATAAACATATTGCCTTATTCCCTGTATTACCAAAGAAATATTTGTTTGTCCATTCTTCACTAAACACATGACATTCATCACCGATTTTACATTTTTTTGGAGGATTCATGGTTTCACTAAAGTTGGAAATGTATATATTTGCTAATGTAAAGACAAAATTAAAATTAACCAGATCATCTGGAAAAGCACTGCATATTGTATCTACAGTGCACATGTGTGGTCATCCTAGTGGAAAACAAGAGATGATTCTTTGGTCACGCACGAGAAGGAAATCTCAATTCAGGGCAGATTTTTCTGATTGTCTTGGCAGGCCACATAAAAATTCTTAGCGGGCTGCATGTAGCCCTCACTGCTTTTTGCCCACCTTTGTCCTAAGTGATAATTTATTATAATGCTTTTATTGGTGTTAAAGTTGGGGAAAAAAATCTGATGCCAGAATCTTATGGACTACAGCTCAAACGACACCTCCTTTGCTATTTCAACAAAAGAAATACCTAGACAACATCTGTGTTCTTCTAATCTAGTTTCCACGAGAAGATTTGGAAATAAAATTTAAAATGAGTTTTTGCTTATTTACAAAGTGTTTTTGATTATTTTTACACACTAATTGGTTAATTATTACCAGAAATATACAGACTAAATTTGCAATTTATTCATTTATGTTTTATTTTTATAAATAGAAGTTAATAAACTTGACTGTAATATTAAAAAAAAATGCCTATTACATCATTATCCATCAAAATTAACATAGTGTTAAAATCTTTTAAAATATTGTAATTTTTATAATAAAAAAAAAATATCAGATTTTAAAGCAGAATTTGATAGAGCTATCATAAATCTACCTCCATTCATTCGCCTTCAAAATTCAAACCTAAAATAAAAACGTATTTGTTCATTTTTAGTTTAAAGATTTAAGTAAATGTCTCGATTAATGTTTATGATACATTGTTATATTTACATGTCAGTTTTTAAATATTTAAAATGGTTAAATGTGATTTTTTAGAATATTATTAACTTGTAAAATTAAATTAAAAGGAACTCAAGTTCAATTTATTGAGTTTTTAGTATAAAGATTTTATGAAAACAGAACATTATAGCATTTCCAAAAACTCTCACCAGGTGGAACAATAGACAGTATCAGAATATGAGAAAATCCTAAGGCGGGGAATGGAAAGGGAAGGTAAAGTGGCTAACAGGTTTCTCTAGACAGTGGCCAAGAGATTCCTAACTCTGAATAAGAAGAAATCACAGTGCATCACATCAAAGATAATAGATATGTGTTAAAAAATTTCTAAATATGATAACATCATGTTTTTATTTGTGAAAGCTGAAAAGAATTTTTTTCTTCTTACTTCTTAAGTATAATTTTTTTCTTTTTAGTGCATTTATGTATTCTTTTTAAAAAAAAAAAAATATGTATTTTTTTATTTTCCATTTTTAATTTTACAGAGTGAATGAAGTAAGTTTAAATATAAGCGAGGTCATAAAGGGTACTGAATCTTATACAGAATTAAAAAATTTTCTGCTAATGATTGGCTAAAAATTGTTTACCAACTCTTAAAAAAATATATTATCATTAGAAATATATATTTGTATGCAAAGTTTGGATTGTCCAGACAGACAAACAAAAAATAGAGAAAATTAAGTATCAAAAATAAATGTGACTTATTTCAGAAATAAACAGTTCTTTTAAAAAGTGATAATTTATTCATGTGGACAATTAGGCCTAAAATGGATCGTTTTCGTAACTCTATTTATAATGTTAGAAACGTTATAAAATGTCTATTAAAAAAATAACCTAAAAAAAATTAATTCAATTTGCAAATGAGTCGTGATTTAAAAAAAATGATAAAATGAATACATTCAAATTACCACCTGAAAGATTAGAATTTTTTTTTTTTCATTTTTCAAAAATGGCATTCCTCTTAAAAGTGTGAGTTATTTTAATTCTTTCAAAAAAATAATCATAATATAAAAATAAAAATCTTAAAATATTCTGAAAAAGGTAGCAAGTAGAGACAATAGCAGTACCCCGTGTACATTAATAAATACAGTTTACAATTTCAAATACATCATGGGTTTTGGCAATTTTTTTCTGGTCTAAAGTTGCAAAATGAAATAGCCTAAAATTTTCCTAGAGATGAGCACACTATATGAAAAAAAAAAACATTGAAATTGATCTATTAATTCCAGAGTTAAAACAAATGTAATCTCCATTCTAGTACCATCTAGTGTAAGCTTAAGTAATCAGGGATTATCAAATGCATATAAATCCTTATTCAAAATATTAACAGATTACTCAAGTTTACATTAGAGGGGACTAGCTACCCTTAACAGAGAGTTTGGTCACTGGCTTCAATCTCAGCTAAGTTTTCTATCTTTTTTATGCGATTAATCATCTGAAATCATCGATTTAAATACTTTAATTGTGGTGTGAAAGTGAGGAGTAAATTGTGATCAAGAGAGACAGATTTTTTTGAATTTGGAAAGATCAAAATTATTATGAAAAAAAAAAGTGTTTCAATCGCCATTTTGAAAATATAGTAATTGAAAATAAAAATGTTTTTATTGAATGTGTGTTCAGAAAAACACCAAGTTGTATGTAAGATTAGTTGGTTTAAATTTGCTACTAAAGTTTTTTTAAATTTTAATTTAAGAACAGTTAGTTATTTTGAGGTAAAAGATAACGTTTCAGAAGCATAAGGTACACGTGGTTATTGATCAATCGTTTTTGAAAGTAAAAGTTTTTATCTTTCTGTGTAAAAGGGTTTGAAGAGTAGGAGAGAAAGTATAAAGTTAAATATAGAATAGGTGGCTTGGAAAATAAGTAATATGAATTGCATTTGTATTTTACAATGCACACATAATCATCAGAAAGAAATTAGATGTGCTATGGTAGAGTATAATATATGTGATGAGGTTTTCCACTTGAAATGCTTAAATAAGACTAGGAAGGATGTAACAGGTTTATGGTTATGTAGACATTGTGTAAATGTGAAAAAATCGGTGAAAAAGTGGTTTCAAAGTGTAGATAGCGTAAAGAAAAAAGTCAGGAGAAATCAAGCAAAACGTAGTTGAGGAAGGCAAGAAGTCAGGAGAAATGGAATAAGACATAGTTGAGGAAGGCAGGATAGAGTGTGTTTGTAGTGGAGTGACAGGAGATATGGATGGAAAAATAGGTAGTGCACTGGAGATGGTTGGCCAAAGAATAAGTAAGATAGAGGAAGAAGTAAAGAATGTAGAAGTAAAATTAAAATTGTTAAAGACAAAGTGTGAGCAGATAAAGGAATTATTGAGTAGGAATGATAAGGAAGAAGTAGATAAGGAAATCCAGAAGGTGGTAGAAAAGGTTATGAATGAAGCAGAGAAAGTAGACTATGAGACAGTATTGATAGGGGATTCATTAATAAAAGAATGTGATATAATTGCAAGGGAAAATAGAAATTATGTAAGAGTATGTTTGCCAGGAGCTAGAATTAGAGATGTTACAGATAAAGTAAAGAAGCAATGGAATAGGGATGTATATGTTATGGTAGGGACAATTAATTTATCAGGGTCATCAGAGAGAATAATGGGTGAGTACACAGAATTAATTAGGAATTTGAGTATGGTTAAAGGAAGAGTAGGAATAATTATATTATTACCAAGATTTGATAAGAGGTATATGTTAGATAGGGCATGTTCTATAAATGAGAGATTGAAATTGTGTGAGAGAAATGATGTTACATTTGTGGATGTGTGGGATTGTTTTATTGGGAAGAGAAAATTATATAGTAAAGATGGTTTGCACTTAGGGAAACAAGAAAGTGAAGTTTTAGGGGGTCTGATTTATAAAGAATGTAGTTCGGCAAACTTGTAAGGGGGGGGGGGGTTTTAAATTGTAGTGTTATTAAAAAGAAGAACGGATGGGAAGTAAGGAATAAATAACAGGCAGTTGATTTAGATATAAATGTAGATGTGGAGAGGGAATGGGTCTATAAAATTAATGGTAAGCAAGTTATTTATAAACATAATGGAGAAGAAAGAATCAAAAAAATTATAAAAGAGTAGTTAGGAAAGAAAAATTTGTTAAAATTGGGTATTTGAATATGCAAGGTGGTAGGAGACCAGAAAAGTTGCAGGAATTAAACAAAGCAATTGAAAATGAAGAGAGTGGAAACACATCTAAGAGAAGAACAACTTCTGTTGGAAGATTTGATATGGCAGGGTATAAATAGAAAAGATAAAAAAAAAAAAAGGGTGGTGGTATAGGGGTTATATCAAAAAAATATTTAAATACTGTTAAATGACAAGAAGATTTGTGGTTTGAAATAAGGTTGGGAAGACAAGAATGGATAGTGGCTATAGCTTATATAGCTACTGGAGATAGTCAACCTATAATGGAGTGGAACAATAGCATATATGAATGCCTAGTTAAGGATATACAGAGTTTTAAAGAAAAGGGGAAGAGAATAATGTTTGTAAAAGATGTGAATGGGAATATTGAAGAAATTGATGATGTAGATAATAAGAATGGACAGCTTTTGAAGAAATTTTGTCGAGAATAAATTTGAGCATTGGAAACTTATCAAATATTTATGAGGGACAATACATATGGTCTAGAAATAATATATCCCACCCAATAGATTGAGTATTGGTAGAGAAAGAGGGAATGAATAAAGTACAGAAAATTGAGGTGTTTGATAATGAAGAGAGAGTATGTAATAGTGATCATAATTTCTTTGTAATTGAAATGATTAGTAATGTGGTGGAGAATAGAAATAATAGTGAAAGATGTGTATGGAGAGTAAATGATAAGAATAAGTTAGAAGAGTGTAAAATACAAGTTGAAGAAACCATGGATGAGTTGGTTGGAAATGAGTATGAGGACTGGCGTGATGAAATAGAAAAAGTGGCTGGTAGGGTTTTAGGTGAGAATATTCAGAAGAATAAAAGTAATAGAAAAATGAGAGTTAGTAAAAGTGTAAAAGAGAAGAAAAAAGCATGCGGAGAATATAAGTATGCTATTAAGAACAAAGAAAGAGAAAAAGATATTAATGCTAAATGGGAAAAGTACTTAGAAAGACAGAAGTTAGCTAAAATAGATAATTATATTATTGGATGATAATAATACAAGTGGAAAAGATGGGAGTAAAGAAATTTTGGAATTACACTAAAAGGAGAAATTTAGGGGAGAGATAGTACTACTGGATAAGGAAGGAATAGAGTGTAGCTCTAGAGAAGAATTAGAGAGAATATTGAATAGTTATATAATGGATATAGAAAAGATGTTAGATGTGATGGACAGAGGGATAGAAAATATGAAAGCATATAGTAATGGAAATATTAGGTTTACAGGAAATGAATTGAATGAGGCAGGGAAGAAACTGAGAAGTGGTAAGGGAAGAGGGTTAGATGGAAGGGCAGCAGAGATGATAATGAATTTAGGGTGTAAGGCAAAAGTAAAGTTACTATCATGTTTTAATAAGATGGCATAGAAGACAGTTTTTCCGGGTAGTTGGAGTAATACGAGAGTAAGATTATTATTTAAAGAAAAAGATAAGGATCATAGAAAGTTAAATAATTATAGACCGATAGCGGTAACATCAGTTTTATATAAAGTTTCTTCATATATGGTGGCTGGAAGAGTTGCAAAATGGATGGACGAAAATAATGTAGTGGTGGAAATGCAAGGAGGTTTTAGGCCTGATACGCATATAAGAGATAGTTTATTTGTAATTACACAACTTATGGATATGAGTAGGAATTCAGGTAGACAGTTATATATGAATTTTATAATTATAGAGAAGGCATATGATAGAGTGAATAGAAATAGATTATGGATAAGTTTAGCAAATCTGGAAATGGATGAAGCTTTAGTGGGTGTTATTAAGAAATTATATGAAAATAATTACTATACATATCAATTAAGGGATATAGAATCAGTTAAAGTTAAAAATGGGTGGGACTGAGGCAAGGATGTACTATGTCACCTATTTTGTTTGTGTTGTATTTGAATGAAATGGAGAGAGCAATAGAAATACTAGGAAGAGGGATAGAGATATATACATTATCTGGTCTTTTTTTTGCAGATGATGTCTTTTTGTGTGCAGAAAGAAGAGAAGATATGGACGTTATGCTGAGGACTTGTGCAAGGGTGGGTAAAGATATGGGGATTAAATTTAGTGAAGAAAAATCAAATATAATGATAGTGAATACTCGGGAACAAGAAGACAAAGATTTCTTATTGGGGGATATAAAGTTAAGTGTGGTGGGAATCATCTTATGTAATCAGAAAAATTGCTAGGATGAATGGGAGAAAAAATTGATAAATGAAGCAAAGAAAAGAAAGGGATTGGTAAAGAAATTAACAGTGTTTTCATATAATAAATATGATGTACCTAGAATTGTATGGAAGGAGTGGCAGAAGCAGGGTTAACATATTGCAATAATGTGTTATGTGTTAGTAAAGGGGTATTAGATTACTTAGAAAAAGTACAAAGGGAAGTAGGAAGACATGCATTAGATGCAGAGGTGTGGACAGCAAAGGAGGCAATTCAAGGACAAATGGGATGGTCAAGTTTTTATATGAGGGATGCAAAAAGCAAATTGAAAATGTTCAGTAGATTGCAGTTTATGGATAGTAAAAGAATAGCCAAAATAGTATTTAATTGGGTTATAAGTAAAGGGTGGGAAACAAAATGGGTGAGAAAGGTAATGCAGTATGCAAAAGATTTGGATAAAGAATTTATGTCAGTACACTTGTACAAAAGGTGGGATGATTGTGTTAGGAGGATTGCTGAGTGTTATAGTGTTACGTAAGCAGTAGGATAGAAGAATAGATGCATTAATAAAGAATAGGGAGTTGGAAAGATGGAGAACTAGTATGGAGAGTAAAACAAGTTTAAATATATATAGAAGTAAACAGAACATTGGGTGTGAGTTAATTTATGATAATAGTAAGAAAAGTAGTTATTGTTTAAGGCTCGAACGAGATCTTTGGCAACAAGGGAATATACACGTAAATGGAAAAATATAGGTGATTTAGTCTGCAAGTTGTGTAAGAAAGGCATAGAAAATATTAGGCATCTGTTACTTCAATGTAAATGCTTGAAAGCAGAAAGGGTACAAATAATAAAGTTATAGAAGATTAAATATAAACAAAGTGATTATACAGAAAGTGACTTATTGGTTTTTATGCTGGGTTTGGGAAAAGACAAGGAGGATTTAGATATAAAAGTCATGGAGTTGACAAAGATTATGTTGTGGAAATGGAACGGAGCACGATAAAGAAGAATATGGGAAAACTTAGAGTAGGGAATGGAAAGGGAAGTCAAAGTGGCTAACAGGTTTCTCTGGGCATAGTTGTTGAGAGATTCCTAACTTCATATAAGAAGTCACAGTGCATCACATCACACCACATGTTTACACTGAGGAGTTTAGTGGACTTGAATCGTAAAACAAATGGATAATTTTACAATAAGTTAAAATAAATCAGCACAAACAAATATTTTTCCTTAAAATGAATGTGAAATACAAAAAAGAAAATCTCTAATTTATTTTCACAATAGTTTGGTTAACACATTTTAGATAACAATTGCATTGTATCAAAAACAATGGAAGCTCTAAATAAAATATTTCTCTCGTTTTAATTTATTAACTTTAAATATATATATATATAGTCTGTGCCCGGCACATTATGTGATGTTCATGCACCAAGACAAGTCTGAGCTCAGGGGCTCAATTATAATAAACTATGTAAGATTCTGATTTCATTTCCTCATAAGGAATCAATTCTATGATCCTTTAGCTCAATTATTCCTATCTAACCATAACCCTTACCTAATTTACAAGGCAAAAACTAAAGTTAATGAATGAACATTAGGGAAAATGTTTCCTATTATAGTTGAGAAGATAAGTAAATGTAAAGAAAATCCCTAAATTTACAATATTTTATTTATATCTAATTATAAAACACACTCAGATATAAATAATATATCCTACCACAATTGAATTAATAGAATAAAAATAAAAAATCTCCTAAATCTACAATATTGTAATCATATCTAATTATAAAACACATTTAGATATATATAATATATCCTACCACAGTTGAAATAATAAAGTAAACTCTAAACTTACAATGTTTTGATCATATGTAATTGTAAAACATCTTAAGATATAAATTAGACATAGAGTTGAGAAAATAAATAAATATTTATAATATTTTAGTTATATGTAAATCGAAACAATAAAGAAGGGAAAAAACTATAATTATAAAACAAGTTTTGTTACAAACAATATATCCCACTAAAGTTGAAACAATAAATAAGGATAAAACCTTAAATTTTTTAATGTTTAGATATATGTAATTATAAAACAAATAGACTTAAATATAAATAATGTATCCTATCACAAGTGAGAAAGTATACAGAAAAATCCTAAATTTATAATATTTTAATCTTATGTAATTATAAAAGACAGATATAAATTATATATCCCATCACAGCTGAGAAAATAGAAATTCTATTTTTGCAATATTTTAGTTGACTGTAATTATAGACCATACTTGATAAATAGTATATCCAAGAAATGTCAAAATACATCTGGCATCTATTATTTACTAAAGCTTATAGTAAGTAACATAAGATGGTGAAATATATATATATTATATAATGAGCATGTCAATAGCTCTTAACAAGCTTTTCAATATCCTCAGGCCAGTTTTTAGCACTGGCTTTTATCAGTGAGGCACTGCATTAGATTTAAAATACCAGGTCCAAGCGCCTCACTGGCGAAAGCCAGAGCTAGAAACCAGTCTGAGGATAAGGATGTTCTGAAAAGCTTGTTAAAAACTATTGGCATACTCATTATATAACATTTGTAATACAAGCTTATTAAATCATATGATATATATGCTGCTAAAACAGCAATGCGTAAGCTAGTCATGTGATAGTTTGTGATACTTTATTGATTTATATCAAATTCTGGCCACAGAATACAATTATTAAACCGACACCATAATATATAGATAACTGAATTGGTTTTGGATCTATATGATTATAAAAGCAAATTGGCGAAAGCAGAAAATATTTGGATATTTTTTGGTTTGGGGTGATAACTTGATAGTAGAACAGAGAGATAAATGATGGCTGCCAGAAAAAAGGTGCATTAGATCCTAAAGGTAGAACTCTCGCTGATGAATGCCATTGGATAGGAAATAGAACAGTAACAGGATAAGAATTTATTAAGCATTATCATCTGGCATATTAAAACTTACAGTAAATGACACAGAGGGGGTGTGCAAAAAAGTAAATAGCTAGACCCCCATATCAATGCATAAACAAAACCAGCAACCATTTGATTACTTTCAGTATTTTTATCTTGGAATAGAGATTTTGTCAGATATCAGTAGTCAGCTGAACCTCCACTCCCCTTACCCCCCTCCTCAAATACATCAACGTTTTATTTAATACTTCAGTTTTTAAATAACTGCTATTTATAAATTATTACTCTGATTTATTACTGAATGAATTACAATTTATTCAATTTAGATTAAAATTCATTTAACTTGACTTTGTTGAGAAATAGTTGCCTAACAACTGTTTAAAATTAATCCAATAATGTTTATGAATTTAAAGTATTCTACCTCCCCTTGACTTCCATGGACAGAAAATGAATGACAAATTGAACCATTTCAACGATTTTGTTTTTGCCCAAACAGTTTTATCAAATGAACAGTAAAAATAGTCATTTTTTTAAAAATCTAACAAAAATTTTGCAAGCCGGTTACATTTAAACATCGATTGCTTTTGATTCATACAATTTCACTTAACAAAATTTCGCAGGATATATTAATCATACTAAGTAGGGATTTCCTGTATAAACAAATGTCATTAAACATTAATCTGGATCTGTGCGTGTGTGTGTAAGTATATTATGATGGAAAGAGATGAATACTAGTTATAAAATACAGAAACTAAATTTCTAAGAGATAACGGGAATAACAGTACAGTAAAATTACATTGCTATTTTTGTTAATCGCTAGCATCCTTCCCTCAATCAATTTCTTAAAAATGTAAATTTTAAAAAATAAATGTCTATTAATAATTTTTATTAATCATTTATTAGACTAGAGATTATCCATTTAATTAATAATATTTCTCTAATCTAATTTTCACTACACAACTCTCACACAAGGTAAGATCCGGTTTCTATATGCTTTTAACACCTTGTGGACGGATGTGATCATAAACATATCACCAAACACCAAGTTGCACACTTCATGCTGAAACCAGCTCTCATCAGATGGCCCAGATCACAATCTCTTACATGTAACTTTACACTGTTCAGTAAATACAGGTAGCCAATTATTACAGTTTAAGTGATGTGACAGGTAGCCAATTACTATAGTTTAAATGATGTGTCAATCTTACTGCCCTAACATTTTTGACACAAACACTACAGAAATGGTATTCATTAAATAAAAGACTATGTTTGTCAATTACTTTACTAGAAACGCAAATATTATACCAATGAAACATCATATGACTTTCCTTCTTTACATATACCATAATAATAATAATAAACAATCGCTCATGAACATATGGCCAATTCTAATTTCAATATGTATACAACAGGGTTAAAAATAAAAATGAAGGAACATCAGTATTCTGGGATCACCAAGCAGCTTCAGGCCATGTATTTGAACCCAGTTTTCCCTAAATAATTTGTACAGAGAAGAGTGATGCCGAAAGAAAAGTTAAAGAAGCTTTCTACATAGCAAATGATATTAGTGCCATTAATAGAAGAGAGGCATGCTTTGCTCTCTCCAAACAATGGACTAACTAATTAAAAATACAAACTCATTTGCATAATCACAACAGTCTTCATTCACAAAGCTATGAGTATGAGATTCCAACATTGAATCTCAAAAGCGCTAAGCAGACCTATTATACATTATTCATATAGTTATAGCTTCACTATTTAATGTGAAAAAAAAAAAGTTGCATGTTTATAATTATATAAAAAAAGGTGGGAGAAAAAAGAAAACCTTCTCTAGAAATGAGTTTTGAGATGATTATGCAAACCAATCTGTGAATTATAAATACATCCACACACAGAACATGCTGATTCATTTCTCTGTATTTAATATTTTATGATGTGTTGCCATTTAATTTCTTCAACAGCAAAACTCTTACCGAAACAGTTCTATACTGTGTCTAATTGCAGCTCTGCAAGGTATTCTGTTTTCTACTATATCTTTGCCAACAGAATCAATTGACATTGGACATCCTTACAATGTCTTTGAGATAATCCTCACAATGGTAGATGGGATTTTCATTTCCACAGGCAAAACTCTCCATAAAGTAGTGCCACTCAGTGCAAGCCAGAATAATCAATGAATGCAAGAAGGTTTTGATATAAAATCCATATCTACTGCCTACTCATCCAATATCTCCTGACTAATCTCTTGCTTGTGCTCCTCACTAATGAAAGTCACAACCAAAAACTAGCTGGGATCTAGGTGCAGTACTCTCAGATGCAAGGCTCCTCCCTGATGAAAACCACAAGCTAATAACTAGTCTGGGGATATTGGATGAGTAGGCACTACATAGAGATTTTAGGCACAAACTTTCTTGCATCCCATTGAATACTCTGGCTTGCACTGAGTGGAACTACTGTATAGAGAGTTTTTCCTGTTTTAACAGCTTGGGCAAGCATAAGAAATGGTGATCATGTGATGTTTAGTGATTTTCATTTCCCATGAAAATCATATCAAATTCAACAAAAACGCCCTTTTAGGAAGTCTTGTATTATTCATTATTTTTAGAGTATTAGACCCACAACCTTAACTTGTGACCACAACTGTAAGTCAGAAAGGATTCATCTTCTCTAATGGAACTATCCAAACTACAGTGTTTTCTAGATTGGATTTGAAATACAATACAGCTGACTTATGAAACAACAATAATGTAAACAATAGCCAATGACATAAATAGACTAATCATAATAAGTTTGTCAGCAAATTTGATTGTTGACAGTAAAATATGGAATCTGGTCATAAAATAAGTCCATATAAAAATTAAGTAGACAAAGGTTACCGTATCATGTATAGAAGAGTAATTCACGGCCTAGAATTATTCTGACAATAAGGAAGATTGCTCCCTATTTGCTAAAATGGGGTCAGCAAATTCAAACTCAGAATTGGAATCTGCTAACAGCAAATAGGACTGGATCTTTCATAAATTCACCCATGGCTGGAAATTTTAGTTTTCTAGGAGTCACAGCTTTCCTCCAACTCGTTGATTGACAATGCCATATGTAATTCTGCCAACAATAACTGTTGAAAATATATTAGTATTTATTATTAATAGATGCAGTAAATGTTTTGATATCACTTTGATTGTACTTCATTGTTTAATAGCCAGAAAATATTACTTCCCAGCAATAAACCATACAGTCACAACAGTAATCCACGTTAGCAGACCGAATATCACTACCAATTAACAATATATGTACAAGAATATGCAGCAGGTCTCTCTTATTAAAATACTTCCTTGCTAATATGATCCAGAATATTTAAAATAAACAAACAAAATACAGAAATACTTCCAAATTCTTGCAGAATCATAAATGTCCACTGATTAATAAAAAAAATTACAATAAATGCTTTTGAAGTGGAGTAAATAGAATTATTTAATTAGAGAGATTTCAATTCAAGATATTGTCTATTTATCCTCCACTCCATCTCAAGAACTGATCGATACACAGAACCACACACATGTGAAACAAATACATTATCCCCAATATGCATATTTTGTGCAGAATCAGCACTCATCATTCGGGCCAGATCATAATCTCTCACATATTACGATAACAACTTCTCGACCTTTTATGGATAGACTTCAATCTGCTCACTTTTCAAACTATTCAACCATCTATTTCCCTTGAAAAACCAGTGATGGGATGCTTAAAGCTTCTATTGGATTTGATATTGTAGTCATATCCATGTAAACATTATGTCAATCTCGGACCATTATGTTCCATCATCAGTTTTTCAGTGAAATGGATGGTTGAATAGTTTAGTTGGGTGAGAAGATTGAAGCCTGTCCATTAAACTTTGAGGAATTGCTATCTTAAATGTTCCATCATCAGTTTTTCAGTGAAACGGATGGTTGAATAGTTTAGTTGGGTGAGAAGATTGAAGCCTGTCCATTAAACTTTGAGGAATTGCTATCTTAATATAGATCAAGCACTGATTGTATATATGTATGGAAGATTATGACCTGACCCAACCGATGAGCACTGGTTCTGCATGAATATGTATATTAGGAATCATGAATCTTTTTCACATGTGTGTGGTCATGTGTATCGCTTGCTTGAGATGGAGTGGAGGATGAATAGACTGAAAAATCCAGAATCCAAATCCCTTTAATTACATACATAAGAAACATTCAGTGTAAGCAAATTACATACTGCCTTAGAAATAATTATTACTTCTAACGCAATAAAAAGCCCAAGATTCTCTAGCTTTAAGAAAGTGACATATCTGGCAGTGACGCTATTAGACAGCTTCATTATACTAATACATATACATTTAAAACAAAAAGCATATTTTAACAAATTGTATACATCATTATTTCAAATGACAAGTATTAAATAATTTAAATATTAATGTAAATGGCAAAGAAGCTTCGACAATTCTCTTATAAACAGATTATTAAATTTCGTAAATCTGAAATCATCATCATCACCAACCATTATCAATCCACTGCAGGATGAAGATCTCTCCAAGTTCAATCCATCTTCTCCGGTCTTTAGCTTCTCTTCTCCACATCACCCCTGCACATTTTCTCATCTCATCCATCCATCTCACGTGTGGTCTCTTTCTGGGTCTTTTACAATCTCTTTGGAATCCAGTTTAAGACTTCAATTGTCCATCTATTATCATCTCTTCTAGCAATATGTCCAGCTCAACTCCACTACAATCTTTTAATTTTTTTTCAATGAGGTCAGTAATACCTGTTTGTTCTCTTACCCATACATTGCATTTTCGATCTCTTCTTGTTACTCCTAGCGTGCATCTTTTCAGGTCTGAAGTCTCTTTATTGCTCTTCTATTAAGTGTCCAAGTCTCAGATCCATAAGTAAGAACTGGCAAAACATATTTGTTAAAAACCTTTTTCAAACACATAGGCATATTTCCTTTTAGTATCAAGTTATTTCTACCAAAAGCACTCCAATCAAGTTTAATTCTATGATTAATTTCATCCATGTTTCCATAACGTCATATTTCCTTTTAGTATCAAGTTATTTCTACCAAAAGCACCTCAACCAAGTTTAATTCTATGATTAATTTCATCCATTATGTTTCCATAATGTTTCTGAAATATATAGCTGTAAATTATTTTCAAAATTAAATGTATTTTTCTCACCCTCACTTTTGCTGCACGCGCAAACTTTCTTGAAATTATTTTTAAATACATACTTACAAATGTCTACAATAAACCAACAACTTTTGCTCAAACGCAATATTTTTCAAAGATCTATGAAAAACTGATTGTCCTTTGAAAGAACTTGTTGATTTAATTAAACAGCATATTGTAAGTAGATATTTATACTAATGGAGACTGAAGAAATTTATTGATTAAGGCAAAGAAAGGATCATTGGAAACTAAGAAAGAGCAAACATAAAGATTGGTGATATGAAAGATGTGTGTGAAAATAAAGTAAGAAATACACCCAAAGGCAGTTAATTATAAAATACTGGAAGCAAAAAATTGGAAAACAGTAAGATGTACTATGGCTGAAGATGGCAATAATACAGAGATAGAGTAATGGATATAATGAAGGCTACATTGGTAAAGTATAGAGAGTGGACATACAGCATGCATATACATATATATATACTAAAGAGGAAGAAAGGAGTAGTCAAATTAAAATCATATTCTAAGTTCTTCTTTACTAAACAATTCATTACAACATGAACCCAAACTATGAAGATACAGAATCCTACCACAGTAAAAAGTAGCAAAGAGTTGAGCTATTTTATTTATAAAAGGATGAGTGACAGGAACATACCTCGCTGGCAAATATTTATTCCACTATAGTCTGCTCTGGTTTTAGTACATTCCAGAGAAAAATCAACTTTCTATCAAATAAATACATGTAAAAGATCATTTATGCAAAATATTAACAGAAGTCATTATTATCATAAGATTGGACCAGATCAAGTAACCAAAAAGTTATTTATCAGGAAATCATATGATATTCGCTCCGAAAGTGATACGTAACTTTCAATGCAGATGCATTTAATTCTTCACACCACTTTGCCACTAAGATAAACCATTCAAGATATGCTTAGCGACCAGACAAGTAAATGGTAAGCTAAGAGACTGTTATATGACTTTTCTCAGTGTTTAAAAATCGATAATACTGATAAAAACTATAAATCATAATTTAAATTTTCTATTTGACTTCAAATTAACCATTCGACTATTTGAAATATCAAATTCTTGATGTGTGTTTGAATAAGTGCAGGAATGATATCATTTTTTAATGGGCATAGCAAATGCAGCCAAGAAAAAACAGCTTAGGATCAGAGTTCTCCAACTAACAATCAAATGCCACGATAAATGATTCACTATTAATGGTTACTATACAGAAAAATAACTTAAATTTTAACAGTGTTGTAACAAAGTTAGTTTTTTTCTCAGTTTTTATATAATGAAATGATCCTTATTTTCCAACCACTTTACTGTATAAATAAAGCAGCATTTAAGTAATCGTCTGTAAAAAGTTGTCTTAAATAATCCATCATAGTGGAATGGAGAAGAATGGGATAAGTCAAATGTCAAATAGTAAGTCCTTGAACTGTTTTCCATCTTCGTTTTATTTTTTAGCTTAACAATACCTACACTATTCATTTGCCAACCAATAATGAATGATTATTTGCATTAGTTATGGACAATTATCTGAAGGAAAAATTCTAAATCTGATCGAAAGCTCAAAAATTTCAAGTTTATCCATCCCAGCTTCGAATTGAGTCACGCCCGCGCCAAAGAGTTGCAATACTATTACCTGAACGAGACATTCCACACTATGTATGTAAACAGGCACATTTATACATATACGTCAGTCATTCTTTTTTAAATAAAAGAAAAATTGCTAAAATGCTCTAATATCACTTCAAAAATCATTATCACGCACACACATGCACAAACATTATGCATGTATACATGCAAAAGTACTGTAGATACAGTTTAAATTCAATTAAAAACTTGCTACCCATTTACCAACCAGTACTGGATTGGCTATGTGGGTTGGCTATGAACCGGCTATCTGAAAGAAAAGTATGCTTCCCTAAAAGCTCAAACAATTTTCAGGTTTCATTCAGCCTAGATTCAAATTCCAGGTCGTGCCAATATCGAACGGTTACAGGACTTCTATTCGAATGAAACGCTTCACATAAAGTCATACTTGTATATAAAAATCAGTCATTCTTTTTAAAAAGTAGAAAGAAATACACAAGTGCTTAAAGCTAATATCAGTTCGGCGCGCATGCATACACACATTACGTATGTATGCAAGCATTATCTCGTTTTTAATTAAAAAAAAAAAAAATACTGTAGATAATTTTAAAAAAAAAAAAACTGATAAAATATACACAACATTAACCATGGGCAGGAATGAGTCATGAATATAGGCGGCGCCACTAAAGAAATTTCCCGATGGTGTAATGGATGGAGTGAATTTCTTTACATCAGAACTGCTGATTCGTGATCTTTCCTGGTAGCCACAGCTCCTGGATGGAAATGATGTGTAAATAGTTTATTGAATCAACATTAACAAGCAAAGAAAGATAAAGGAAGAAGAAAAAAAAACCTTTCAATTAGCTACAAGTACAAAAAAAGAGAAAAAAAATTTAAATAAATAAACAACAGGTTGAGAGAGATTTTCAAAAGGATTAATAAAATATCCTTTTTTTCTTTTTTCCAATATGACCTACATAGGTTTATCAAATAGAAACAGTAAAGAGAAAAGGCATTTTAATCTCTTATTATATAAAGAATGATGACACATACTGATATATATAAGACAGAGAATTTATCCTGGTCTAGCCAACAGACAATGCAGAGGCACTTATGCAAAAAAGGATTTCATACAGTCATTTAAAACCCATTAACAGCATTTGAGTTGTGTGATCCTAGGTAGATAGAACGAGACAACAGAGCGATAACACTTGACCATCATCGGTGATACCTGTCATTGCTTGCTAACCTCAATGATTCAACTGGTATACCAGGAGACACAGGCTTCAAATACTTTGTTAAGGTGTTATCGCGCTTTATATATATATTGTGCCATATAGTTCTGTATTTTTTTATTTTTTATTGTACACAGTATTGCATATGCTTAATAAAATTTTTAAAAAATAAACTGAATGAATGGCTCATGTAATATGAAGTGAGAAGCATAGTTCGTTTCTCGAATCATGTGACATGAAATGACAGGCCTTGCGCTTCAATCTAAGAGTTTTTATCTCTTGAATCCATTGCTATATCATTGCATGAAATCCCACAGGGTAAAAAAAGACAATTGAAGGATCTCTAGCTAGGGAGCTGACATGACGTTTAAGCACCAGAATGGCTGGAGCTGAGTTTCGATCCAGGCATCTTTAATTCATGAGCTCACTATTCAATCACAACATTAAATTGTTTAATCATTTAAACTAATTCCCAGCTGGTCATACTCAATTTCTTCTCTCATGGCACCCATGCTTCTGCTATTCAAGTATGCATACAGCAATTTTGTTCCCTAAAATATTTTATTTTTTTGACTTTCTATCTTTACTTACTTAAGTTAGAGCAGCCATCATTGGAAAATCTTGCAATAAAATAAAAATTGTAGATAATACTCAATTTGCAGATGCACGTGGGTGTGTGATACAAGAAACCTTTGACCCTTGCTGTCACTCAATTCTCACTTTTTACTTCCAATGATTTTTATTTAACCAGATAATCTCAAGATCGTTCTCTTCATCATCTTCTAATATCTTCATATTGGTTTCATAATCTTCCACTTCCAAGTGGGGAATGCTTCTGTTTGTCATGGGATGTTTTACTTTAACATCTGTAGCATTTAATTTTTGTTATATGTATGTAATAATCCCAAACTGACACTTCTATAAATTCAGATGCTTTTAATCAGGTGAAAGGTTATCTATGACCTGTAAAATTAGAAATAAATAAATAAAAAAAGGACTGGAACATATTCGGTTTGAAGATGAGATACAAAGAAAGTTGATGGAGATGAATGAAAATAACAGCCAAAATGAGATAAGCACACTACAAGCTTTTTAAAAAGTAACTGGGTCATGCATATATTTTGAGACTAATGAACTATGATATATTGGGAGGAACTACAGAGGGTGAGTAAAAGAAAGAGACAAGAAAAAAAAATGAGACAGGATGAAAAAAATAGATACAACTAAATAAAGAGAATAAAGCAAATGCAAGCAAAAAACATTGGGATAAGGTTTGGATTGTGAGACCTTTCTCTATGTTTTCAGCAGTAGAATCAATGATGGCCAATGTACCTCCAATTATTGTTTTAAAAAAATATTATTTTGGAATGCAGACTTTTCGGTGAAAAATATTCCCGGTAACAACATGACTTAATGTTAATATATATGATTGCAGTCACTTTCTTTAATTGTTGCTTTAAAGAAAAGTCATGTGACATATATAAAGAAAAACAATCAATTAGATTAGAAATACTTCAATAAAACAAAATATAACTTTTCATTTCACCTCGCTGTTCTTCAATGGCATTAATAACATTTTAATAAGGTAAATTATTCCTAAAACACATTTCACATAGAATAAGCACTCTTCAATAGGCCCAGGTCACAACCTCTCATGTTTCCATTGTTTTGGTTTATTGTTTATCAATATCAAATACATTACATTTGTGCAAAAGAGAATTAACTTCAAATCATGCATTGTTTCATAACTAATATAAAATCCTCAGGCACTCACCTGTCAATAAGCGAGTGTACAAAAATTTATAATTGTTACGAAACAGCGCATGATTGGAAGTTAATTTCCTTCTGCACAATTACAGATTTTCAACACTTAATAGTAGTAGATTTACAAATTCGTTATAGTTTAATTCAAAGATACCAAATTTCCTGCACTCACAAATAATATAATTAAGGTATGTGTAGTGAAATATAAACTTATATAAATATGTTTAAGATATTAAACATGACACAATGTTAGAAAGTTGGTTGACTTAATTAATCTTTAATTAAAGTAAATGTATATATATATGGACTAACAATGGTATAATAATTTCTAGCCCAGTAAATGAAAAGGATTAGTTACTAAAATATTTATGAGGCTGAAGTTGTCATAGTTGTGGGTGCAGAGAGTTTTGCATCTTTAGATTAAACTGTAATAAAAATAAAAAAAACACAAATAATATGATGGTCAAAATTAATGACTATTTTTAGTAGAAGCAGATACCAAAAGAATATAATAATAGATGATAAAGAGTTGATATTCAGTAGATTATAATAATAGATAATAAAGAGTTGATATCCAAGTAAAACCATTTTTAAAAAAAGACAAAAATAAATATAAAAGGCAATAAATTCCTAAAGAAAACTCAGGAAGATTAGTGAGGGAATCTGGCATAAATATCATTCTTATGCCAACACTGGAGATGAAGATGAAATAAAAATTTATGTCATATGTAGTGTGACCTAGTAAAAAGATGACTGGATTTTCTCTCCAAGCTGCTTACTGCATCATCTATGAATCAATATGTGTTATGTTGGAACGATTTATCACATGATCACCATTTCATATGCTTACACATGCTGTTAATAAAAGTACCAAACTCTCCTTACAGTAGTGCCACCAAGTGCAATTCTTTGTCATCAATATTCAGGAAGCTTTGTTCATAAAATCCTTATCTAGTGCCTCCACATCCAACAACACCAGACTAGTTTCTAGCTTGTTGCTTTCATCAGTAAGGTGCAGTGCTTTCAGATCCAAGACTCCTCACTGATGAAAGTAATGACTAGACACTAATCTGGGAGTGCTGGATCGGCAGGCACTAGATAGGGATTATATGCCCAAACTTCCTGCATCCATTGATAAAAAAGGTTTGCACTTGATGACACTACTGTGTGGAGAGTTTGGTACTTTTAGAAACAATTTACTTATTCACAACAATAACTGTAAGGCAATAGCATATCTGGATCATAAATTCTAACTGGATATGGGTGTGTTTTGTATTTTAAAATGCACTGAAACAATACCCTAACATTAAATTCCATTTTTAATCAGACAAAACTACTACTGAAAACATTTGAAATTATTCAAACTGTGTATGGCAGTGAAAGCATGAAATAATTTTCAAGATTTTGTGATGGAAGAAGCAATGAAGATGATTTCAAAAGTATAAAACAAAGTCACGTTTCATGTCAGAATTTATGACCTAGACATGCTAGTGCAATAAATTTTTGTGCAATTAGCTAAACTATGTCACTATGTGATGCATGTATTGATTCCAAGATGGTAGTGTGGACAGTTTGGAGAGAGAACCAATTACAAACAATGATAATATGTTCATCCATCATGCCTATAATCTGAACTTGAATTCATCAAATATCCACTAATCTTAGTTGTCATGTTTATTATTGACTCATCTCACAAATATCAAACATCACATGATCACCATTTTCCATGTTTACACAAGATGTTAAAACAGTAGCAAATTCTCCGTACAATAGTGCCATCCAGTGCAAGCGTTAGTAATCAATGAATGTAAGTTTGTGCATAAAATCCCTATCTATTCAGACAGTAACAAACTATCCATGCAGTAGTGAACACACGTTGCAAGTCTTAGTAATCAATGAATGTAAGAAGATTGTACATAGTATCTCTAACTAGTAATCAGTGTAGATGCTAGATAGGAATTTTTACACAAATCTTGTATCCATTGCTTACTAAGCCTTGCACTAGGTGGCACTACAGGTATGGATACATTTGCTACTGTTTTAAATATGTTGATTGCAAAGTGAATGTTTTTTATTAAGTTGAATTTTATATGTATATATTTTTAATCCTAGATAAAGTTTAAATTTCTAGTGGTAATGAAGTATATTTATTTTATCATTTTAAAATTTCTAATTCCATAAATATCTCATACTCAACATAATCTCTCAGTCAATAATTTCATCTATGATGAAGCTCCACCTAGTTTGTAGCAACTAACAGGTTCACTGTGAACATTTCTTGCTCTTCTGGTGTCATATATAATGGTGTTTCTAACAAACAGTCTTCCTAAATCACTCCCCCCCCCCCAATAAAAAAAATTTTATATGACTCTCCCATACATTTGCATTTATGCTTCTAAGAGCAATTACCTTCATCCTAATCCAGATTCATCTACAATAAGCATGAGTGATCAATGGGTTGGCACCCTAAATGTATAATTTCAAGCTTTAAATCCTAGTCCTCACTTTTTAAGTCTTCAGATGAAATTTTATAAAGCTATACCATCTGCCATCCAATTGTTTACTCAAACCTACATTAGATAGTTCTAGACATATGAAGATAAAAAAAGATGCAGTTGCGATTTGCCTTTGATTATTGTTTCTATTTAAAAATGGAATTCAATCTTGATGCAGTTATCTAAAATCACTTCCATTTTCATTGGTTAATTGTTTTTTTTTATTTTTTCTGGTTTGTTAAAACAAGAAATAATGGAAGTAATGCGGTGCCTAGAATACAATCACCTTTTCCTAGTGTTTATCTAAAAAAAAAAAATAAACATCTGGGAACTTACCACATTAAGTTGGTAAACATCAGCAGTTTTATTTAGTAGAAGACTTCTTTGCAGAATTTTAGGTTAAGTTTCATATTAACCAACACCTTAACACTGACAGGGGTTTCTGTGTAACTTCTGGGGTGAATCAAGGAATTTGATACATCCTTAATCTAATTATGACCAATACCACTGCTCTATATTAAGGATTCCCAATATGGACCCTCAGGATTACCAATCAGTACATTTATGAATACACAAAAAATTAAATAGCGGTGCAAAAAAAATATATACATCAACAATGCAAGACGAATATAAAGCAAAAGGTATTACTAATTCAGATTATTGGTTTCAATTACCAAAGTCCTAGATAAAAAAATATATAACTTACCAAATTATTCAAATGCATAATTTTAATGTCTTTTCACTCGAAAATCCTCTAACAACAAGTACACTTTTAAATAGACAATTTTAACCTTCGCTCTTGCTTCTATAAATAATCAATAAATAGAATAAATTAATGGAACACATGCGTGGAAGAAAAACTTGCTTTTTCCTCAATTTCTTTCACTGGTTATTTGTGAGTATAACCACAAGTGTTAACATCATTACGATCAGTTATGAAGCCGGTTTTTTTCATTATTTAACCTCAAAAAGAATCTCAGACCATTGCATTGTTATGTTGGCAATTGATGAGGAGTCCCTCCCTAAACAATGAAATATGAATACACAAGCAGCGTACAACTATTCGGTGGCACACTCTTACAAACTCAGCTTTCATGTTCCTTGCTTCATGAACATTCGAGAGCTGTTGCACCAGTACTTACTGTATATTTAACTGATACCTCAATCGAACCTGCTGTGAGTGGTCAATAACTGAGTTTTTCTGGATCTTCTTTATGACCCTTTTCTTTGTCATCATTTTAATTTCAAATCATTAATTCTATAGATTTTCAATCTTATTATTGGGTGAATCATTTACAATACAACATAAAAATTTGAAACAGCAACAACCATATTCATGATTACAAACATTTTGTTAATATGAAGAGAACAATCTGTGGAAGTGAATTGCCAAGGGGTATTCTCATGGCAAAATATTTCTGCTTTTTGGCGCATAGGATGAGGAAAGTAGGGAAAAGGTACACAACAATAAGAAAGATCAATGTAATTGAAATTACTAATAAATGCTCTAGAAGTATAATAAATAATAATAAATCATATATAATAATTATAAATATATTAATAATAATTATGTATACATAAAAAGCCTTTTTGGCACTTGGTGTTGCACCCTTTGCAAATATTAAGCATTTACTTTATTTTTTATTAATTTTATAATTCATTTAGAAAGAAAAACTGAAAATGCTATCTAGTTTAAAATTTGTGTGGAAGTACTCACACGTGTAAGCCAATATTATCTTCTCAGAACTAACTAATTAAAAATAAATCTCTAACGATTACTAAGCATTGTGCGTCATTTATTAGATGTTCTTTTCTTTTTCCAGTAGCTCGAAAAATTATTGACAGATAATATTATACTAAAAAATAAAGAAAAACGCAACATTACCAGCCTCTTCAGAAAACAGTTTTCAAGGTGAAAGATTAAAAGTCAACCAAAATGTCTTACCTGGGAAGAAAAAATAAATAAATTAGATCAGATAAATAATTAAGCATTTAAAATAACATAACATACATTATAAGTATAAATATAATAAAAAAAAATAGTCAACAAACAAACGAAAGAACAGATATACAATAAAGATAGAAAGAAGGTCGCTGTTATTACCAATAAAAAAAAAAAACCAGTGAATTCAAAATCTGATTAACTTTCTATTATAAAGTACTTACATTAACCCTCTGATACTATACATAATAAAATAATATATGCATATAAAGTTTTCTATCTAAAAACAATATTGCCTGATTATAGTATTATTGTCCAGTGTGGTTTGGAGCAAAGCTAGAATAACACACTCTAGAGATCAAGTTCAATGGATATGATCCAATTCTTACTTCTGGTATTTGAACTTCTGATAAACTCCTAAGCAATAAACTGCCTGATTACTTACATTATTGTTGCTTGTCATCCTCAAAATAGAATTTAGATTAAATCTCACCTTCTTCTAATGTTTCTCATTTTATCTCCATAAGTCTTTTAATCCTTTATAATTCTTTGGCAGCTAAATAAATGTCCAATTCAATTTCTCTTCTATTCAATAATTTGCTCAGGAAATATTTTTTCTTGGTATAATGTTTACAAACTACATTTCTAACATATATTTTTCATTATCCACAAGTCAAAAGTCTTCAATCTTTCTTATTTCCCTTTTTTAATTACCCAATTCTCTGTTCAAAACTAAATCTGACTCCACATAAAACATTTAACAAGCCTTTTTCAAAATATATCTAATTTATTGTATTCTTCAAACATCCACACCTTCAACTTTTCTACTTTTCTTCTCATCCATTAAATATTTCTTCAATATATTGGATCAAACTTTCCTAATTCTAAGAATAGAATATCAATTAATTACTTAATCCATACTGCTTTGTTTTATGGATAGGTGCAGAGAGCAGACACCATAGCCAAATCTCCATTTCTCCCATCTTTATATCATTCGGCAAGATTAATCTTCTCCAACCTTTCTTCTTTTTTTCTCCATTTCCTCCAAAACATATTTCATTAAACTATTATTTTCCCTTAGTATATGTTTAATCCAGTTTATCTTTCTTTAATTCCCTCAATCTTCATTTACTCATTGCAAAACTTCGTCATTTTATTCACCCAATTAATCTTTTTCATGTCCACATATCAAAAGCCTTCAATCTGTTTCTAATTCTTTTTCTCATTGTCCATGTTTCACAACTATATAGCATTTAATTTTTACCTTAATTATTTCTTCAAATGATCATAAAATATTTTATTTTTCTTAATAAATGCCTCTTTTGCTAATGCCACTCTTCTTTCAACTTTATCTTCATTTCTTTCACTCTATCCAGATATCTAAATACATACCCAGTTTAATTTCTCAACATATTACGTTTACTTAATATATAATCAATTTCTGCTCATTAATTTTATACAACTCCATTTTGAATCTTATCTTGTCAAATACATTTCCGATTCCACTTCTGAATGCAAATATTTAGAAAGTCTGATTTGTCTTCCTATCTTTTTCTGATCATTTAAGCCTCTAATCTGCACACAAATAAAATATTTAACCACCTTGTGATTTACAGGTAGTCATACAAAGGTGATCAGTAAATGATAAACTAATAATTCTAAGCCTACAATAATTTACATCGGTTAGATATTGAACTAACAAAGATCACACATGATTGTAAATTAATGTGGCCTCATATGTTCAATGAAAGGGAGAAAGGATCATTCATTACGTACAGTGAGTACATAAAATACCTTTATTATTATTTTAACAATTAAATATATAAGGGATTTGAACTCAGACTTTCATATGATTCTCAATTCTCCAAACCATCTCATATTGCTGACCCACCTGATCACACACATGTTGAAAAGATAAATAATTACCAATACATGTATTTCACACTAAACCAGCACTCATCAGTCAGTCCAGATTACCATCTCCATATATATGTACAATCAGTGTTCAGTTTTATATTAAGATATAGCTAATCTTCATGCTTTAATGGCCCGGCTTCAAACTACTCCAACACACAACTCTTCAGCCATCAATTCCATTGAAAATCTGATGATGGAACATTCAAAGTCCATGTTAGTGCCATGGTTGTCATCCAATCCATGTTGATGCTAGTCATTCTGATCCCTCATGTACCGGAGAGTAATCCATTTTAACAATTAAAGCAAAATATTTCCCTAGAGCATGAAAATTTTAGATGAAAAACATTGCAGAGAAATGCAAGTAGCCTGTGTAGGCAAAATTAAATTCCAACATTTATGAAGAAACTTTCCCCCTAAACAATGCTAAAATTCTAATACCATATCAGTTGTTATCAAAAACACATAAATGTAATATGTGTCACCCATGTGTAATGAAAGTTGTATTATATTTTGATTATAGTCCATGCAGTGACAATCACCTAACCAGCCTAGATTGCCCTGTCCCTTGTCTTACTTACCCTTTACATAACTGTAATCAGAATTCATTAATTAACTAAAAAATATCTGCTAATTTGCCAAATTGCCTATTATCCTACTATAAAAGGTCTCAAGCCATATATCAGGCTGATGACAACATTCGTTAGGCTAAAAACTCTATGAAACAATACCACAATGATACTACGAACATCAATTAGCAAGGATGCAATCTAAAATGTACACTGACAATAGTGGATAAATAATATTCCAACAAGTAGCAACTGGTTCATTCTCTCAAATACAACTCTATGAATTCTGTACTGAACGATATTAAAAACATCAATTAGAAAAGATAAAAATATATTTATTGACGATAGTGGATAAAACAATACTTCAACAAATATCTACTGGTTCATTTACTAGACTACACCTTTATCAACTCTATCCTCGAAAAATACTACAAATATGAACCAGCAAATAATGAATAAAGCAATAGTCAACAAAAGTTGAAACTGGATAAGATAATAAAAATATAATACCCATAGAATGTGATATTATTAGAAGTGATTACAGTCAACAAGATGCAATACACAAATTTCAAAATTATCTCAAGTAAAGACAAATAAAGTACACTTAACAAAGTCAATAAGGAGAAGATATGCCGCTAATAAAAATATTAAGTGTCATTACAAAAAAATCTCAAATAGGTATAAAATTATGCAGATTGAAAGACCTTTTATCTTCAATCTAATATATATATATGATAATAAACATGGCTATCTTAGCTTGCTGTTTATGCACTATTTAATAGTGACATCTATAATCTTAGTTTTTTAATTGTAATATGACCAAGATCCCAAATAGCAAAATGTAAAACAAATAGACACAGGATTAAGTTACAGAAATGTGTAACAATTGTGACAATGTACCTCGAATTAGAGCTGAAGAAATATCAGTTACAATCATAATCCGCAATATATTTTTATTACCGTTGCTATACTACATTAAAAAAAATTGACAAATCGCTGTAATCTTTATATGTATTACAGTAATAACTTCCATCATCAGCTGCACTGAAGCACTGCCAGTTATTAATATAAGTTGAGCAACTGATATATTTGCATAGAGTGACAGTAGCTGATGAAAGAAGTTATTCTGAAAATATATAGCCATAATAAAAAATATATTAGAGCTGACATCTTTTCAAATTTATTTAATATTACAGAAAGTGAATAATTTTTTTTCCAATATGGGGACCAGGGATGGTGAATCTTTGTCTGCCAAGGGCCATTTAGATATTTATAATCTCATTCATGGGCCGCACAAAATTATTGACTTAAAAATTAGCCCACTATATTTGACCAAAAACTTAATCAATTTACTTCTAATTAATCATTAATGTAGGCAACCCTTTTCAATTGGTAGGCCAATTTCAACTTTACCCTTTTAAACAAGACCCATACTTTTTTTGTGAATTAAAAGTAAAGTAACACCATTATTATTAATGACTGTTTCACATCTAATGACAATTTTTCCAATTCACTATAAACCTATCTTCGAACATAGATTTCCCAAATTTTATATTCTGGACAGGTTAAATCTACAGCAGCCAGGATGCAGTCTTTTATAAACTCCCCTTCTAAATATGGTTTCAAAATTTTCTGCTTCTTTTAAAATAATTTGCTCTCACAGAATTTTCTGATTTGTTTGTACTTTTTATAAAATATGTTAGCTACTTGATGAAGCTTCTTTTCAAATTTTCTGTTGTAATATTTCTTCTTGCCTAATAATTTTGTTATAGTCAGAATATTCAGATAAATTGTGTTTCTTAATAATGTGTTATTTATTAACTGGAATACTTTCCAGATATATTAGACACTTTAATTTACTGTTTCTGTCTATAAAAAATATATACATTGGTCCATTTCTTTTCAAGGCATGATAATAAGAATCATTTTTAAAAACAAAACGCACTCAGCATAGAAGATTAATCAAAGTCAGAAAGACCACACAATATATAAATAATTTGTTGGAATAATGCACGTCTGACAGAATGAAATATAATTATTATAAAGGTTGGACAGAGAAAAAGATATAGTTGAGAAAATAAATATTTTATTTTCCTTAACTCTTAATTCAATATTTGCACTGCATAACGTGTGTGTTTAAATAGATTTTATTCAGATCCATTTTACATACATTTGTGAAAATATCTAGGGATCGGATTGCGCTTTCAAGGACCGGACTTGGTCTATGAACTTGAGCTTTTCCCATCCTAGTCTAGAATTAAAGCAGTGAAAAATTGAAATAAAAATAATCCAAACTGCAAGCACCTACATCAAAAATGTGCCTCCAGAAAGACATTAGCAATTGGATCCTAGTTATTTGGGTCTCCATTATCGCCATCTCTTTGTGGGGCTAAATTATTGTGTGTAATTATGGGTAAAAATTTATGGTAATTTTTTAGCCCAGTAGAAATCAAATTGCAGTTTATTTTCAGGTACAAGGAATAAAAACTAAAAATCTAAAATTCAATTTCTCTAGAATTCCCCTCATCTAATCACATTTAATATTAACATATTTATCATCAGTTTTACTCGGTAATTGTATTTTTAAAATTTCAAGATTATGAATGATTTGCAAAAATTAGACTCTCTAAAATTATCTTATTTTTTTAATTCTAATAACTTTTGTTGTTCTTTTCCATGAATTCTCAGAATGATTACATTTTTGATTTCAATTTATTGGACTATTTAAATTTTACTTCATACAGAGAAAAGGTGACTGGTTCTCTCCAAACTGACCAGATCCATATCTGCAAAAAATTTTAATGTGCTAGTAGGATAGAATCCCAAATTATATGAAATATGACAGTATTTTGAATTTTCACAGATCATCATCAATGTTTTTCCTGTCATGGCAAAATAACCCATTTGAAAACATCTTTGTAACTCACAACTTCTACTATTTAAATAGCACTATTGCCAAATTTAAAATAAAATTCAATGTTATCACATTATTTCATAATTAAAGGTACAAAACACTATCATATTTTGTATAGTAACTCATACGTTAGTGTCCTATATTGTTTGTGGTGAATAGCTAAAGTATATATTATAAACAATTGGGAAGTACTGCTTTGTCTGGAAACCACATTAAACTTCTCTTCATTATGAAAATTAGAAACTCATTTTACACAAAATGTCAGTAGCGATTTTTTTTTTTTTTTTACTATCATTTTTCGCAACATAATGAACATTTTATTGGCCAGCTATCTTCAAATCTTGAAGCCTAAATGCAAACAGTTCGTTTTTATTTTTTAATTAGCCAATTCAGCCGTCTTGCCCAAAACAAATCAAGAAATAAATTGTATCAAATAATAACAAATTGCTTAATTCCCCAAATGTATTCCGTATAAAATAAATCAAGAGTAGTTTTCTTCTCTAGTTAGCTTGAGTAATCAGTGATTATCAGATGCCTGAGCAGTTAAACGCCCATCCCCTGTCTAGTTTAGAGCTTTATTTCCAGCACCGAATTCCAAGCCTCAATAATAAAGACGAAAACCATTGGTCCAAATTAAGGACTCAAATTGCATAATCATTGATTATTTAAACTTACACTAAAGTAGATAAATGCTCTTGCTTTAAGCATCGAATATTATTAGCTTGAAATAAAAAATAAAAAAAGTCCCAGACAATCTGGGTTGGGCAACAGTTGATGGGTAGACCATAAACTAAAACGCAATCTTCACTCATTATCAGACACAGGCAAGCACAGAGCTGGAGACTTACACAGATGATATATTACAACCAAATAATAACAATTATCGAAATAGATCTGCTTTTGTATGTCATTCCCTCAGCATAAACAATTCTAGAACCTAATTATTTAGATTATATCTTAAATTCTAATCATCAGTTTCAAGCATTTTCGGTTCAATGTATGATGATCCCTTCTAATTTAATCCATTTTCTCCTATTATCCAATCCATAGGAATGCTTTAACAAAGACAAGCCTTCTGACATATATGCTGTTGTTTGTTTAGTTTAAGTAACCACAACCAATGCCTTAGTCATTAGAAAGCAAACAATGCCTTGGTCATTAGTTATGAGAATTTGAGAAAGGAGATCATAGCATTTTATTGGTCATAAACTCAGAGATAAATGTCAGTAAATTTTTCCTGCTGGCTAATACCTATTAGTGAGCAGTCTGCCTGTATTTGTATTAACAAGTAATCCTATGTAGTCACACATGGAGTCATTTAGGAATTTGACTTGCTCAGTTCATTTAAGACCTCAAAGAGGAACTAAATGATTTCTTTTCAATTAACAGCAAACTCCATTTTTGCAACGAAAGTACCTTAACTATAGTTACCTGTATTGATAATTATTATATGTACAGCACATGAAAAGAAGTAAAGAAGAAAGGCAGATAATTTTAATTTTATAAAGAACTAACTCTTTAAAGTTTATAATGCAATTGTAAATATTGATATACTGGGGAAAAATTGTGTTCGTAATCTGGAGCTTTGGGTCCACAGATTGCACTTCATATATTTATTCCATAGTCAATTATATGTTCATTTAACTGAGTAAAAAGGGTGTAGAGCAAAGGCAAACCATCATCAATGATTCGGCTGTAAACTGTTTGGTCATAGTCCCTTATTGCCTACCTTCAGGTCTATCAACAGACAGATTACGCAAACATAAAATACTTTACAACGAAAAATAAATACTTAATTGATAGCAACATCAAATTTCTATTATTTATATTAACGCACTCATAAAGATTTCCCATCGAAGAAGGAACGGTTCACACAAAGCTGTTGTCGTTCAAAACCGAATCAATAACGAGTCTTCTAACTGCAAGCAAAACTAACAAATTTTGCAGACACACTATTGATCTGAAACTGGATTATTAATTAGATTTTGACTTCAATTTTTAATTTGAAATATTGTTATCATGCGCTAACGAAGACTTTAATTGAGATAAGTAATTGACTAAATGTCCAGCAATAGCAGCGTCAGGTAAATAAGAAATAATAAATCACTAACTTTAGAAACTATTACCAAATTAGATAAATGAAGTTAAGAGTGCGTGGCACGCACATACTCACAGCTGTGTATATACAATTCTCAGATAATCTAACGTAAACAAAAAGTAAATTATATGGCAGGTTGATTCCTACAAACATTGCAGTGTGAATACAAAGATAGAGCTTACCCCTACCCCCCCTCTCCACGTGTATTTAAATACAAGTTAGGAAAATTATGTGAAATTTAGCTTTACTATTTACCATCTTTTTGCCAAATAGGTGACTCCAGTTCCGACTGTAAATTTGTGTATAAACGAATTAATTTATTGTACAAAAGTTCACATTGCTTTTGACATTTTGATTGGCTAATAGAAGTTTTTGAATACTAGGTATTTAGCGTTAACGATGTTCTACTTTTTTTCTCTCTCTCATATGTCATAGCATCAGCCAGGAAGCGAACCCGCTAACCCGGGACAACTGCTTGTAAAGCAGCTGTCGCTGACCTCTCGACCACCAATGCTTGACAACGATGTTCTACTTGCATTTCAATAAAGGATTAACATTAATATTTTTGATGCCTAAATATATTAATTAAAACAAATAACTGCAATTGCTGAATAAATCCTTTGACGAGTATATTAACAAATAATATCAAAAAATGCATTATAGACTGAAAACATCACTGCAGGATTTCCACCCTTTTGTTCACAGTTAAATGCAATTTCTATGCTATAATATATAGTATCATAGGCTCCAAACTTTAATAACCAATATTTAGGGATAAAGTTGAACATATAAATAAATGTACGTTCTGTAGAATAAAGACAAATTGAAAAACTAAGGGCAGAGTGAAAGAAAGATAATATCGTATAGATAAACATACAAATTAAGAAACTAGATACATAAGCATGTATGCATATATTTAAAAAGATCGCTAAGAAATCAAAGGAGAAAAAATATATACGGTAAAAACAGTAAACAAATATAAAAAAATTTAATATAGAAGAAATAGAAAAATAAAATTAATAATGTACTGCACCTAGATCTTAGGATCTAGGTGTAGTGCTCTCAGATTCAAGGCTCCTCACTGACGAAGGCCACAAGCCAGAAACTAGTCTGGGGATGTTGGATGAGTAGGCACTAGATGGGGAGTTTATGCACAAGCCTTCTGGCATCCATTGATTACTCTAGCATGCTGATTGTGGCAATATGTATAGTGAGTTTTGCCTGTTTTAACATTACAAGTTCGTTAGTACTATAAAATTAATAATAGCAAATAAAAAATAAAATAAAATAAAAAATCAAAATACGTAACATAAACAGAACCAATTAATTGAAGTAGAAAAAGAAGAAAAACTTGAACAACAACAACAAAAAAAATGACAAATATAAAACAATAACCAGGTAAGCAAATGATGACATTTAAAAAGAGACTACTCAACAAAAATGAGTGATTTTTTTTTTATATAAAACTAGACAAAGAATAGATAGATAAGTAAAGTCAACTAAGTATCAATGTCACAAATAGATGGAATTATACTAAAAAGATGGGAATAGTGGCATAGAAATAAAAATAAATTGAATGCACAAAATAAAGATATATATATATATAGGTTCAAAACGATATAAAGAATAATGAGCTTATTAAAAAAACATTCAATAAGTATCAAACTCAGTAAGCTTATGGTATCAACGATCAAAATGAAATTTAAAAAATGCACATGGATTTATTGTTTGAGCACTAGAACTGAGAGTGCCAGAATCGATCCTGAGACCCCCTTGATCGTAAGATGGATGCTCTACCAACCACGCCAAAGCCAGGGCAGGATGAAATCAAATTAGTTAAATCTGACAAAAGACTTCAGTAATGGAAATAAAGAGAAGAAGAAAAAGAAAACAGATAAATAGATGAGATATTAATAAGCACAATTAAAACAAAAAATGGTAAAACAGTCTTTAATTAGCACAGTGCAAGATAAAGGCATCTCTGACAATGGAGAGCACAGCACTCATAAAATTCACCAAATGCAATGTGGTAAGATTTTGAGAAATATTCCATCATTGTTAGTTCTAGTGCAATGATGTTTTCTATCATTGTTTTATCTGCCATCTAAAGATAATTAGATACTCATTTACTTATCTGTGCTGAACTGTTAAGTGGATTGGCTACAAGCCAGCTATCCTAAAAAATACTACAGCTTTTGAAATGAATTTCTTTTTAACTAGATTTAAATACAAGGATGTAGACATAGCAAGCAGACACAATTTGTATGCACTATGGAGTCTTGTAAAAATAAGCACAAGTAATGATAGACAATTTATAAGTGATATAATCCATAAAACAATTAAAACAAGGCAAATGCAAAATTAAAAAAAAAAAAAAATCAAAATGAAATATAAATATAATAAATATATAGAATAATCTATAGAGAGTAGATAAATAATAGCATAATACTGTGAAAAACAGCCAAAAATAGGGGAAATATAAGCTAAGCAGACTAAGACTATGTAGAGCCAAAAACCTAATCAAAAAAAATAATCACAAAAGAGCCAGAAAATTGTTATGAAAATGAAATGGCCAGAAAAAAAAATTTTAAATAAAGAAAAAGGAATTAATAGGAAAATTAATCAAATGGTCAAGACAGTATATATACAAAAAGAAATAAGAGTACATACATACCAAAAATCGTTATTCACTTATATAAATAAATCAAATACTAACCTGACTACACCTTGATTTGCCTGACTGGGGGAGAAACAAAAAATTAATCAGAATTTTAAAAACATAAGCGTAATTTAAGAGTCTTCTAGCCTGGCAGCTGGATGAACCCTGACCTCTAATTAGTTCAAGACCATTAAAGCATTAACATGGATCAAGCTAAACAGGCTGGCCGGCCCTGTTTAGCAAGGAGACCGTGTTAACCCCTAGGGTGCATTACAGACTGTTGATTTTTTGAAATATTAATTTGGTAATTGTTTAGAATTGTTTGACATTTATTTACTTTCGGTTTTTAAGAAGATTAAAATTTAAGTTATCAAAACAAAGTTTAACTCATTAGTTAAAATATATTACTTATGCTATCAGAAGGTGACATTTAACCATGTGACTTGAGTACAAACTTCTCAACAAGATAAAAGAAATAACTAAATTTCTCACATTTCCTCGTCCGTAGAAAAAATATCAATACTGGAAGGTATTTGAACTTCTACATTCAAATCGGACACAATCTATTGAGACGATTGGGGGAATATTACCAAAAAAAAACAAGCCATGTCAAATTCTGGTTTCTAGTTAGATCTTAAATATTTTGATCATCTTAATCGTTAAATCTTAATGCCTACCAAACTTATCTTTTATAAGATACAGACAATGGTAAATCTGATGTGTTTTATGAAACAAACAATAGATCACATTCTGAGCCAGTATTCTGTCTTAATGACTTGGTCGGGTGTTCTTTTACTGGAATCTGTATCAATCCTCTCAGGATTTCTTTTCTCTTATTCTGTTACTGCTCTTACCATTTAATTTTGTTTGCTCCCTGTGCATTAGATATTCATTCATATAAGATTAATATTCCCAAAAGTATCCAAACACGATCATTAATAAGCTTAACTGTAAGAAATTATGAACCCAAAACTGGTTGTCCTAGATTATATAAACGCAGATGGAGCAGGAGTATACAAGACCTTACTCTTCAGACAATGAAAAAATACCTGACACATACACTCTCATCTCAAAAAGTACTTTCTATTTTATCAATGTATCCTTATCATATTCACTCAATACATATAAAAGTTGTCCAACCAAACTTTTCCTGCTATTTACTACTTTAAATCTTTATAATATCCAATAAAAGTACTGTCGAAAGATAAAAATTGAAATAAAATATTTTTAACGAAAACATGTTTACTATCCTGAGTATGTGCCTGATCAAAACAGGGCTGGTTATGAAGTTAAAGATTTCTAGATTAATTTTAACCTATGACATTGACTCAACCTGTTGTGCTCATTACTGCTACCTGTGAGATTAAATACAGACTCCTGAACAATTAATGAATCATACAATAAATTAATAATATGTAATATAAACATTAGTAATTAGCTGATAGAATAATTAAGAGCTTAAAGTAGAGTTGAATGTATTGCTAAAAAAAAGTAAATATAAAGTAATTGAAATCCTAAACTATAACCTAAGTGCTTATAAAAAGATAACCTAGAAATATATCATGAGTGAGATAGGTTGATGATGCAAATAGCTGCAGAAAAGAAGCTATAAAGTGGGAAATGAATATATGATACTTGGGCAGATAACGTCTAACAATGATGATAATTGCCTCCTGCCAAACGAATTGCATAAAAGTTCTAGCTAATTCATATTTATTTACAGTTTTCTAATTCCTAAAATAGGTTATATTTTTAAAAGAACATATAAGTTGTCCAATAATTATTTTCAGATTTACAAAATTAATAACTTTATATTCTATATGAATGATGATATCATATTTACATTCTTAAATAAATAATAGTAATAATAATAAAGACAAAGTCAATTCAATTATGATTCAAAATGAAAGATAAAAATATTCATGTACACCTGGGTCTCTTTTTACGCGGACTTATTTAACACGATTTTGAAGTTATGCGATTCATGTTTCACTGGAAGTCGACCTCCGATAATACGATAATACGCTATTTACTTTAAATAATAAATTTTGCGCACTTACGTTATATTGAAAGTAATAGCACATTATTGGAATTCGACTTTCATCTTAGTAATTTCAATATTTTCAGTGCTTTATAATAGTAAGATTTTATGCAATAATGAAATTAAAATCATGATTTCCACATTTTATGTATACACACATTAAATTTTACAAGATTATAATGTAAATTTTTTCAAACATTGTGCGTGTTAATTTTGCATTTTAAATCACATTCTGTTTTTGCTTTTTAAAAAAGAATGCAATCAATTATTATTTTCTTGTTAATGATACTAATAATTAATGTGCTCTTAAATTCCAATGAGAGCTTCATAAACAATTAATAAAATCATCATCTCAAAGATTAATTACTAATTACGTTGTCACCAGAAAACCATTGATACAACATGAGTGTGAAGTTGGCGTTAGTTGTATTTCCTCTTGTGAAAAATTTGATTTTTTACCAGTTTACAAACGAACGTGTTTTTCGGCAAATAGCAATAATAATTAAAACATGTATTTAAAAAAATGTAAATTACTGTACTGTAAATTATGCATAAAAATATATTATTTTGAATAAAATTAAATATTATAGTTAAAAAAAGTTTGTCTTGTATCAATTTTTTTCAAATTTGAAATTTTTTATTAGTCATATTTTATTTCCTTATATTTTTTTTTGTGCAAATTTTAAAGTAATTTTACATTGGTGCTTTGCTTTTATGCGAATTTTGAAAAATCACAGACCGCATCCCCCTTTTTCAATGTAAGTTACGTCTATCTATCGCGTAAAACGAGACCCAGGTGTATATTAAATAATCTTTTCTTCCACTAACTTCCGGTATTAGCACTAATTTAAACAAATAATACCAAATACACTCTTCTATTCCCTTGACACAATGCAAATACAACATTTTATTATATTCATACTTTCAAAAAGACTATCCAACAGACTTTTTTAAAGTTCTTTCCACTATTTAAAACAAAAAACAACTCAAGTTTTTAAAGTAATGAAAAGATCTCTGAAAAATACTGTTGAACAATTGAAACTATTAACTAATTTCAGAAGTTTGGATAAAATAAAATATTGAAATGCATTATATTAAGGGCAAAGAAGAGTGTGTTGACATTATGTATTTATATTAATATTCATGTACATAAGCATATCATATTTCTGCTTAAATTCCACAATAAACCTAACTTTGCAGGCAATAAACATATATTGCTTTATGCCTGTACTTTGTCACTTGTCGGTATTTGTAGTTCCTGGACTACTTTTGATGACTTGGTTGGGGTTTCGATTGAATGTTGCTAAAAATTGACAACATCAAACACTAATAACTTTTTTATTTTGAATGCCGATTTCAACTAAGGTAGCCAAATTTCCCTCTGATAACATTACAAATGCTTTATGATGATTCAATACTGAATATTATCTAGAGCAGCGGTGGTGAATCTTTTTATATGCGCGTGCCAAATATTACAATTATTTTTTTTGCCCAACCTCTGGCCTGCCAAAAAATTCTTAGTAGGAAATAAACAGTAAAAATTTAATTGTTATAAAATTTTATTAAATTAAATTAAGGAGTTGACTTAAAAATTCACAAAATAATTGTATACAATACACTTTGCCATATAAAAATCAATACTAATCATAACTTTTATAAATGGGATTTTTGTTGTTGTACTTTGGATGCCACATGTTATATATTGTAACGGTAAGATTGCGTATGCCTTGTTAACATGTTGCAAAGTTCCACCACCACGTTCGAATGGCAGCATAACAGGTGGGTTCAGGGCCTGTGATACCGTATTCGAACATAGTAAATTTATTCACAACAAAACCCACATGACAACGCATCTACCATAACAATAGCACTATTTTCTAGGCCCGGTGGTCAGGTAAACAAGAGACTCTAATTAATGATTTCACCTTACGAACTACTACTATATTCTACTATTCATTGATATGAATGATACTAATTATTATTTAAAATTAAGCAGACACAGACACGGATATAGATAATTTAAATATTTAATTGCGGTTAATTTACATTGGCAAATATATTACGCTACCTGGATATCAATATAAATTACATCCCATGCCTCACGTTTAAGTGGCGAAGGTTAGGAGACACATTACGAAATCTTAATGAGGAGTGCATTTGTTCACAAAACTATCATCCTATTTACTTTATAATATTAATATTTATTCTAATAATTTACTAAAGATTAACATATGTGGAGGAGTGGAGTGAGACCCAGCATAAACTTTATAATTATTATTAAAGCGACCTGCGGTAGCATGGATACTGCTGAGCTATAAGAGAATCGGCTTTTAAAAAAAAGGGATAATCGCAGAAGAAATGTGAGAGGCTGGTGGGACGATCAAACATCAGATCGGAGCCCTGTAGGTCTGTCATTAGGGGGTGTCGGTATGGGGTCTTAGCCTTTCCATCCCCGACCGCATGACAAGGTAATTACTAGTGGAAATGAAGAGGGTTGGCCAAACATCGGGTCGGAGCCCTTAGGAGTGGTCACGAGCGCGGTGTCAGTATGAGGTCGTAGCCTTTCCATCCCCGATCGCGTGACAAGGTTCCTGTGCTATTATATATTTTGTATACTCCTTAAGTACGAGAACAAATGCTTACAGTACCTCTATTACATTTCTGCGATATGAAAATTCATGTATCAATAACTAGTGCAGTTCATAACTCTAATGCAAACGCATTTATTTATACAAATCTATCCCCAATCTCCACACGACTAGTAATTAATTTACTATCATTAAACCCCCCCCCTTCCTTCTTAACATTATGGCTTTATTTAAGATTTAACTAACCTAGCATGAATGATAGCTCATTAACAAAAACATTAACTAATAATATAGATCTCGTATTAATAAAACATATTAAAAATATTATATGATTCCCGAGCTGAAATCTATTAATCGATATGATTTACTGTTATGATATTAAATTCGCAGAAGAGGGTAGCCCGTCCACGAATTATATAAAAAAAACATCAGCTCGGAAACCACGTGGGCATGAAATATAATCTTAACGAATATAATAAAATTGGATACCCAAGTAGAATAAAGATAGATTAATTTAGGAGGTTCATTTTTAAAATAGTATTATTACAGAAAATAGCTTTAATTTTAGGATTACAATAGCAGAAATTAAAATGAAATTAATATTTAGAAATATAGAGTTCAATTAGAGTTCCAAAACGAATTTTAATCTTGGGTATCATGTTACCTTTAGTTCATTTAAGTGTGCACACTGTTTGGAGAGTCCGAGTTTCCAGGTTCAACGGCAGTTACATTTAGGAGAAGATTTATTCGACAAAAGTAGCAGAATTCTAGGTTTATCACATTTTCGTGGGAATTTTAAGATTGTATAGCCATCAGTCCGGAAGAGCGTAGCACAGCGCCTACTCTTGGCACATTGCTAGATATAAAATTTGGATCGCAAGAAATATAATCAACAGCATAATTAGAATTAACGTTTCTGGTTCTAACCTTTCATTTTACTTTTTCATTTTACTCTCCTCTAATGAAAAACGCATTTATTTTAACAATCAGCTGTCTTTTTATTCTATTTTTCCTTATCTCTGGGATCCATCGAGCAAATACGTCATCCATGCAGCTGTCTCTTGGGTCTGTGCCATACATCCCTTTAGGTCACGGGTGCAATAGTCATACAGGTTGGAATTTCAATCTGATCACTTTTACATTTTACCTTTTACATTTATAAAAGTTATTTTTAACAAACCTTTTTCTTTGTTTCTGTACGTTTTAAAATACCTTTTTAGCTCTGTCATCTTTTCCCCCTCCCACTATGACTTGCCTTTAATTAGCAGGGGAATTTTAAAAGAATCTTTATTTTAAATTGAGAATTATTTATTTTTATAATTTAAGTATTACCTGGACCTGACCTAAATAATAATATGTTTACGTTTTAAAATATAATTATTGATTTTTTTTTTTTATATAATTTAAAATATTATTTAAACCTATCAGAATAATTAATAGGATTATTTAAATTTATACAACTTATGCATGGCAATTTAATAATACCTTGCAATGCGTTATTTTAAAATAAGCTTATCGGAGTATGTGCGCATATATAACATTTAATTATTTATTTAAACACTTTACAGATATTGTATATTATTACGCATTAATCCGATATTCAAGGTCAGAATCCATGTAAACCCATACAAAAAGAGGCGAGCGGTAGAATGATGACAGAACTAAGGTGAAACTAAGATTTGAGTACAAATCTTACAGTTTCAATATTGGGTTCATAAGTCGTAACTTTAAGCAATGCACATGCTGCGCTGGATTCATCAGTCAGCTTATTTCTATAACTAACTTTTATTTATTTCGGAAAATAACAACTTGCAAGCATAAGTTAAGAAGAAAATAGACAATAGCAGTTGCTAGTTTTTTTAAGTTATAGGTTTCAGGAATGGCATTCTATGTTCTTATTTCATATTCTGCGTTCTTTTTAATTGCGTCCAATAACCGATCGTTTTCAATTTTTTTCTTCCAAGTCCTTTCTTAAATCGACAAATGTTTGTTTCCATATGGAACTAGATTAAAAATCAATTAATTGCATTTCTAAATCTTCAAAGTTGAGCCAGTCAAAAATCTCTATATTGAGTTTATCTAGCCCGACGGTATCAGGATATAAATAAATTTCGTGTTTCTGCAAATTGCCTGACATCTTGAAATCTTTAAAAAATTTCATTGCTTATGGCCTGAATTACTGTAGACAATTCTTGAGTTATTTTAATTCGATCTGGTTTTTCATGAGTTTTTAAATCTAAGAATTTTTTTGTATTTGAGAAATACCTAAATGTGTTAGAAATAACGTCACAGTTGGAAACTTGCAATTTAACTGCAAATCCTTCAATTAAATCGAACATAACAATAACTGTCTTATTAATACCTTGCAACTTAACATTTAATCACTCAAATGTGAGTGTAAGTCAGTGAAGAACATTAATTTGCAAAGCCATTCGACATCCAGTAACCAACTATATTTCTCCATAATTTTTTTGTTATGAAAAAAAAGTCTAATTTCATCTAAACAGTCCATGAATCTTTGGAGAACTTTTCCGCAACTTAACCATCAAACATTGTTATACATAAGTAAACCATTGTAGACTGAGTTTACCTCATGTAGTAATTCCAAAAATGTTCTTTTATTTAAAGTGCGTGCAGATATAAAATTCACCACCTTTGTTACAACACTCTCATAACGTCTTCCAAAGACCTGAAACTAGTCTTGGCGCATAAAACCTGCTGGTGTATAATACAGTGAAAACCAAGAACTGAATGACCAATTTGTTTGGTGAATAAATTGAGGAAATCATTTTCCTTTCCAATCACACTACAAGCACCATCAGTAGTAATTGATACAATTTTGTTTGTCAATTTCTTATTCCGCAAGTGCATTTACAACTGTTGCAAATATCCACCCCTTTTGTTGTTGTTGCTAACTTATGTTATATTAATCAATTCCTCTTTAATATGATTCACAACACAATAAAGAATGAAAATTGCTAAATGAGCTGATCCAGTTATATCAGTACTTTCATCAAGACAGAGAGACACAAAGTCAGAAAAATTTATATCTGTTTTTTGCTGATAGTCATGTCCAGAATTGTCTTTTACTCTATTCCTAGCCAAAGGCAAATCCTTTATTCTTTGAATAATCTTTTTCCTTGTTTTCAAAGTCTTCAAAGAAAACAGGTGCACATTTCAACCATGTTTCCTTCATATATTCCCTGTCACTAAAAGGTTTTCTGCATTTAGCAATTGCATTGGAGACAACAAAACTAGAAGCAGTTATATTTGAAGAACTGCTGATAAATTTTATTAGGGATGCTGACTGCATATTCTTGTTTTTAATTGCCTGAGCAATAAATCCCTTTTGTTGTTCCTTGCATTTCTCAAGGAGCAGCATATGATTTGTCTCATAATGCTGTTTTACTGAGGATGTTTTGCATACAACTGTCCCGGAACATAAAACACCGCTTTATTTCCTTTATTAATCATCCCATACTCTTGAGTTCACCAACTTTAGAGTTCTCTGCTGCTTGTTTTTAATAGTAGTTTTTGCTGTTTTTTTTATTTTCATTAGCCATGTTGGGTAAAACCAAAAAAATTTACGAAAACTGAAAACGAAAATATTTATTTAAATATTTCAAAAATCTTCACTTTAATGTATGTTTAAATTAATTATCTTTAAAATTCAGCTATAAAGCAATAGTATTACGCAGTGCACAGGCGCAATAGTATTATTTTTGTCACAACCAAATTTCAAACTCAACTAAGTATTCTGCATGCACTCTGTCTGCATCAACACGTCCCAACTCGTTCATATCACAAAGTATAGTCAGGACAAGAAATAAGCAAATTTAGCGGACGTTCAATTAATAGCCACAAAGCTGAAAGATTATTATAAATATGAAACTTATAAAAGAATAATCTGATGCATGCGAATTAAATAACAAAAACTGGAGCAACTTGTTAAATTATGGACAAAATACCAATTAAAAAAACACTTAACACATAACATAATTTGTGTAGTTGCTGCAAGAACCTTCGGTCTCACTATCTGTGATGTGTTCGTCTGCATGCATGCATTTTTTGTCTGCGCGCATTTCTCCCCCTTTGAATATCAAGTTCTTATGAATATCAAGTTCCTACCATATCACAATTGTATCATTACTATTAGGAAATTTTTGTTCGTCCATTTGTTCAAATTTAGTATACTGTGGCTAGATGGCACCTTAAAGTTTTCAAATCTTGCATTTTTCATTGTAAAATGAGGATACAATTTAAAAATCAATAATGTGCCAGAAAGACTTTCATACATGCCACCTGTGACAAGCGTGCCATAGTTCGCCACCACTGATCTAGAGTACAATTGTCAGATAAATATATAAATAAACATTGATAACATGATGAAGTATAAAATTGTCTCAAGGACAGTTCAGGATTTTCTGCTAAAATAATAATGCTTAAGTTTCATGCATACAACAAAGATGCAAAAAAATGTCTTAGATATTCGATTAGGTCTCCTTGGATTCCCAAAATGCATTAATAATGATGATACCACCATAAGACACATCAACACTACAAAATGAATTATCAAACTACAATGTAAATTTGCCTAAACCTCAAACATGATATTTTTGTTGAATATTAAGAAATTGTTTGGTGTTTTATTGCAGATTGGTGTATACCGAACATGCTAGAATGATTTAATTTTTACTCAAACCTGGGTTTCCAGTTTTGGACAAAAGGATATCTTTTTTCATTATGTACTTCATATTTTCAAGCACTTTGTGTTACAGTCCGCTTACATATGTCTGCTATTTGCATGATCTGGAATTCAAATTCTAGTGGAATTTGAATATTTTATTAAGTAGCTATGAATTTTCAAGCAAGCTTAAAACTTTTTCCAGCAGTTGTTAGTCCACAGCTAATCCTATCTAATTGTTTTAAAAAAAACAAATCCTATTCTTCCCTCAAAAGTGGCATTTAATTAGCCTAATGAACAGTGTCTTCTCCTTTGCTACCCTGCAGGTAATTTAGTGTAATAGTAGAATGGTGGAGGCTGAGGCATCAAAAATTGTTATTCTATTTTGCCACTTGTGATGCTCAACCTTATGAACTACTGAGCAATAACAATTCAATTATTTATTTATTTTGGTGGAGAGACTCATTGGTTAATTAAATGCTGGTATAAGGCTAAAGGCTAAAAGTACAAAGCATTAGCCTCATCAATAAATTTCCTTAAGTGTCAACCTCTATTAATCCACATAGTAACTGTAGTGTGTAATAATATTTATCTTCAAATTTTTATATCAATGCATTTCACTTTTCAGGATTCAGGTGAATTTTTTTCTGGTTCCATGTCCTAATATAAAAAAAATAATAATCATATGGTTAGTTATTCAATCATTCAATGTTGGGGACCCCATTTGGCAGAATGAACACAATGGCTTCAGACTACTGCTCAAAATTAATAACTTTGCTCAGCTAAAAAATTAGCAGGGAATTCTTTCAAATTTTCAGTCTATTCTCTACCACAGCACTCAACCAGAGGGTATTCCACATCCTTACACGCACCTTTAAATATAAATGGTGTTTACTCACTTAACAAAAAAGTTTTAAGGCAAAGTTCGATCAGTTTCGAAAACTTCACAAAAAAAAAAAAAAATCCATTTTCCTTTTTCAATTACAGTAATTAAAATATTTGATTGAAGTAGCACAACTTTTGGAATCTTCACATGCAATGATGAGTGTAATAATTTTAGAAGCAGAGAGAGGAATATCTGTTTTAAAAATACTAATTCTTTCAGGTCATACGAGTAGGGAAACTGGCACAATTAGAGCCGCCACGTCTACTTCATTTTCCGATAAAACAATAACCTTTGACAGAGTATCTTTTACCAGATTAAATTTTAAAATTCCCAATTTAGTTGCAAAACAATTAGCTTCTAGAAAAGTTAGATATATATATAAATTTAAAAAGTTTAAAACTATTATTCATTTCGCATAATGGTGACTAACATCAGGCATAATAAGATTTAATCGATAAATGCATTATGAGAATTGACAATCTCAATAAATTCTCTCCACTCATAAAACAATATATGAATACACACACATACAAGACGATTGTAAAAGTGCCTTCTAATTTATAAACTTTATATTATAAAAGTGAAAACATGAGTTTCTGCAACTCCAGAAGAGGGTAAAATCATAAGTACGCGTTTATTTAGCCCCTTAAATGGATTTATACGCTATGCACCCTTCTTGTCATGCCAATAGTCTTCAGTTATATTTAACAAATATGTATATATTTTAGAAATGTTTTCAAAAAATGTTATTAAAACATATATCCAAGTAACATAAATAATAGAAAATAGAAGGATTTGAACTTAGAATTTTCAGCTTATATTCATCGTCCACTCCAGTTCAAACAATCGATACACATGACCATATCGCACTCATATGAAAAAAAATGAATGATCCCTAATATTCGTATTTTGTGCAAAACCAGCACTCATCAGATGGGCCAGACCATAAAGTCTAAACATATATATATACAATCGATGCTCAGCTTATATTAACACAGCAATTCGTTAGACTTTAATGGACATGCATCAATCTTCTTACCCTTCCAAGAATTCAAATCTCCATTTCATTGAAAAATCAATAATGAACTGCTAAAAGCCCTTGGGGGTTTGATATTGTACTCATACCCATGTAGACATTATGTCAATTTAACCATTTATATTATCTGACCACTATTATGTAATGTCTTCATGAGTAAAACTACTTAGAGCATTCCATTGTTGTTTTTTCTATGAAATGGATGGTTGAATTGTTGGAAAGTAAGAAGATTGAAGTCTGTCCATTAAAGCTTAAGGAAGTGCTATCTTAATATAAGCTGAGCAATGACTATATATATATATGGAGAGTTTATGATTAGGCCCAACTGATGAGTGCTAGTTCTGCACAAAATAGATATATTGGGGTTCACTTATCTCTTTCACATGTATGTGGTCATGTGTATTGGTTATTTGAGATGGAGAAAATGAATATAGACTGAAAATCCTAAGTTCAAATACCTATACATGTAAACTGAAAATCCTATGTTCAAATCCCTACATTTACTATAGTAAACATTCAGTATAATGAATGAATAGATTAATCATAAGTAAGAGGAATAAAATAAATGTTCGTCTTCAGTCTAATAAAATATTTTTAATAAAATAAAATTTGTTTTTATCACATCTTTATTTAAAATATATATATATATTAAAAATGACTTATTTCAAATAAAAATGTTTAACTTCATAAATTAAATGAAATAAAAACTAACAATATTACCAATGCAAATTACTTGTGGTCTGATGACACAAAATTTCAATAGTGCTAATAATATACTCATCAAAAATCAAATATTCAATAATAAAACCAAATACAAACTTCACACACTCAATAAAAAGTAAATATTTAATAATTTACAAAAGAAATTATTTTATTTAATTTGAAATGGAATGAATAAAAAATGGACTGCAATTTGTGTCGGTATATTTAATTTTAAATAAAAACAAGGGCATCCATGAATTAATTAATTCAAGCACTAATTTTAAAAAAATGATTGAATCCATTTATGGGTATCCGTAGCTCTTATTTCACATCAAATATATCAATTCAAATTGTCAACCAAGAACAAATATTTTTTTAGGTTTTAGAACATTACTTCTCAAATGAAATAAGTTTTTATATATATATATTATTTTTAACTTTATAATTATGAGATATTTTAACAACATATTTTTTATAAATAAGGAGTAATTCCTCTGAGCACGTGTTTTAATAATCTCTGTGCACTCTCCAGTAAACATCGACTTTTAAAAGCATAAGCATACACTTATGCTTAGAGTTTACTTCTATATAGACCAGACTTTGCTCCCCGTGCATAAATCAGGGTTTCAATCTATTGGGTGACTGAGTTATAAATTATCAATTGAATCATACAACCGTATTTATAATTTTACATATGTAGCTGCGCTATATAAATAACATTATTTAGAACAGATTTTTTGTAACTGTTCATATACAAACTTCAAATACTAAAAATGCAAACAATATTGCTATATTTCTAATTTTTGAAATGAAATTCATGTGCATGTTAAAAATTGTTTATAAGATGTTTTGTTGTTGTTTATGATGGCGATATTTTAAAAAATGGCAAAATAAGTGAAGATAAATTAAGATTTGATCATTCATTTGTTTTACTTTCTATTTTATTTAACTGTAAACACGTTATAATGAATGTTCAATGAAAGTTATTTTTCAAAATTATCTCACCATCTTATAAGCATTGCTATAAACTTATTGAATAGATATCACACATTTTGAAATTCGGCCTGCCAACAATGTTAGATTGGACAACTAGCAGGGGAGATAACTGAAATATTTCAGTATCATATTGCATTGTCATTAAAACCGAACACGAGAATAAAGTTTAAAGGAATCCATTTGATAGAAATATATTAAAACCCTTCTGTATTATGCTACCATTCTGACAGATTTCTTTGTTCTCATTTACTTTAACTTTTTCAGCGTTGTTGGAATTAAGTACGCACTTCGGGTACTCATTTGATGACGTGTTATTTTCTTTCTTTTCTGACGTAAGAAGTATAATCATGACTTCGAAGAAAATATGGCCATTTTATAGCTGTATATGTTAGCTTTCAAACGATCTTTATTTCAAAAAAATCGGTTGAAATTTGAATTTTTTGGCGAATTTTTTAATCAACCACAGTATTTAATTTTTTGGGGGTTTTTTTGGTAATTTTTGTACTTATCACCAAACGATAAAAGACATAAAATGTTTTACGGGCTGCAAGTGAAATTTTCTCCGGTATTATTCACAAACAAGACCTACAACAGACCAACAACGTAATTATTCGTAAGTAAATTTTTTTTTATATTTTTTATTAATTTTAGTTTGTAATTAGTGTGTGCTAATTTGTAGTTATATATTTATTTATGCTCATATACAATTCATATCTATCGAAAAATTGATGTGTGTAATTATATATTTATGCTCATATAGAATTCATATTCATCATAATTTTCTAAAGGTAGTTTGTAATACATTTATTTATGCTCACATAGAATTCATATTTATCGAAAAATTAGTGTGATTTAGTTTGTAATTATATATTTACTCGTATAGAATTCATATCGTAATTAACTTATTAGTATATAATTCATATCGTAATTATCGAAAGTTATATCTACACTAATCCTCTTATTTTTATAAAAATAATGATTTAGTATACTTTTTGAAAATCACTAATTATGTTTATATAATATGGTTTACAAGCAATGGGTTATAAAACTAATAATCAAATGTATACGAACATTGCATACACAAACATATAATCCAATTCTGAAACTTGTTTATGTTTATGCTTGATTGCTTTGCTTTTGCTATATGTTTCATAACATTATTTTCAAGTCTATAGACTATATACAAATAAATTTTATCTGTGGTACAATAAATATAAGAAGATAGCATCACTTCTGTACATAAAGAATATAAACATCACTTGTGCAGTGCATAAAGAATATAAACATCACCGGTGGCCACAAAGAATATGAACATCACTATTGTACACAAAAAAATATACAAAATGAGATGAAACTCATTTTATCAGTGATATAGAAAGTAGCCTACAATTTCTAGTTTTAGACAGACAAGAAGCCAATTGCTATGATGATTTCTTTTGTATCTTTTATTAGAATGAATCTTTTTCTTTATAGACGCCTTTGACATTTAGAACATTTGGGGTACAAGATAAAAATGAAGAAGTCATATCCGACTTCTTTTGGAGATTGTGAAGTTGTGGATTATCTCAGGTAAGACATATTATACATGTTTAGAAAGATAATTTTGTAAGGAATAGAAAGAAATTATCACTGAAGATGTATTTTGAATTTTAGTTAATGTTAATTTCCAAATTATGAACAAACAATAAAATAATAATTATTTCGGATGTGAAAATTTCTTTTTTTTACCTTATTTTTTTATAGTTATCACTATTTATTTTATGCTTATTGTTTTCCTTAATTTTTCTAGTTTTTAGCAATGTAATTGTTTTTGCTCTAACATAATTAAAATGGAAGTTATTATGAAAATTGTGTCTCAGGCCAGTATTTTAAAAAGTTCAATATGGCGGCTTGAAGCCGAAGTAGTCAAGCTTTCAACTTTCACTTTAATATTAAACCATTATTGTTTATAAAAATATAATAAATTTGACCTCATTTGATAGATCACATTTGATTTTTAGAATTATTTTAAAAATTAGATTTTAATCAAAACAAAGCACTGTTTTGTCATCAAATTTGAGGTGGAGCAGATTAAATTTAACCCTTTTCCCGCCTCTTACAAAGTTCCTCGTCGACATCTGACGTCACTCTAACTCTGCCAGTTCTTATGCTAAAATATTCGCTAGACAGGTATTGAATAGGTTTTTAAAAGTTCTGTAAGATGGTGCCCTCTTCCGAATTATTTTACAAGTAAAAAATAATAAAAAAAACGCATTTAAACCTAAACAAAGAAAGAACATTACTTGTGATTGGTCCTTAGCATGCTCTCAACCAAAAAAGACATTCTGATTGGCTGGAAAGAACAAAGAAACCGCCTGATCAAAGAAAATAAAGAAAAACGCTGAGATTTTCATTTCGAATATGATTTAAATTATTATAAAAGAATATTTTGAGAAATTAAAATTATTTTCAGAGAGAATACTAAAAAAACAAAATTATTTTCGAAAAATATTGAAGATTTTAGTAAAAATATTTAAGATTTAGTAAAAATAAATATTTACTTTTCTATAACGTAAAAGTCGACCTTTTTGTTTATATTATAGCTTTTATGTTGCCGAAATTGAATATTTTAGAATAAATAAATAGCAATTTATTTTTGAAAGAACTTTCGTTCTCTTCATAACCTGAAAAATTAGTAATATACTTTTTATAAACGTATCTGAGTTGAATTCAGTTTGTGAGTTGGCCAATTAAAAGATTTGATTTTTACCTCATACAACCAATAATATAATTAGCGGTTTAACGGTTAAATTTGAAAAATAAACGAAATATTCTTTGTTTGATGTTTGTTCTAAAAATCTGAACGAATTATTTTTAATATCTAATAATCTATCAATTTATGCTTTAAAAGTTTAAAAAAATTTTGTAATTTTTATGATATTGCTAAATGTTATAATAGACCATTTAGTGGTGACATTTCTAGATAGTTGCATTTCCCGTGACCATAATCTCTATGGTAACAATATTCAGAATGTATTCTTTTATATTTAAAAATAAAACATTTCTGTAAAAAATAAATATATAATAATATATATTTTGATTTCCAATAATTATTACCCAATTATTATACAAAATAATCATAAACTTTCCAAAAAATCAAGTATTTAGACCATCGTAATATTTTCTCAAAATAATCTCACAAAGTTTGAGAACGCGAAATATGTAATAGGCACCCATCATCGGAAACTTTGATGACCCGCTCATTCGATTATTGTGACAGCTTTTGAATTTTTTTTGAAACTAAAATATTAGAAAAATAGATATACATGAATTTAAAGTTGTAAAAAAAAAGAAGTTTCCCAAAAATTCTCAGTAGAGGACGAAAAACACAAATACAATTTCTTGACTTCCGGCCAAAGAAAGTTTTGTAATTAAAAACATAACAGTTAAAAATTGATTATAATATTTAATCAAGATAAACAACAGAATTTCCAAGTAAGTAAATAAATAAAAATTATGCTTAATTTTCTGCCAACATTAAAGTAAACTAATAATCAAAATTAGCCTATGTTCTGCAAAAATGGAAGTGTTTCTCCAATGGTTAGAACTATTAAGTTCATTACTGATTACTACTACCATTCATGCAAATTAACTAAAACTAAAATAATCATTAAACAAAAACTTGTCCTGATCATACCAGCACTCATAATGCAAATATATATGTAAGATCACATGATCAGCATTTCCTATACTTATACAAGCTGTTAAAACAGTAATGTGATGTGATGTGATGTATTATGGCTTCTCCTTAAACGAAGTCAAGAATATCTCAGCAAACTCTCCATATAGTAGGGCCACCTAGTGGATGAATATGCACTAGATAAATATTTTAGGCACAAACCTTCTTGCATCCACTGACTACTAAAGCTTGCATTGAGTGGCACTACTGTATGGTGAGTTTATTACTGTTTTCATATGTAAGATGTTAAGATTAATTGTTTTTGATATATACAAATAGTTCTAGTATACTTGCAACTATTTGTTTCCACGCCTTCTTGTGGATACCTAAAATTTTCAAACCTGAGCCTTATATATTTTCAACATATTCCCTAAGCCACTCCATCCATATCTATGTTCTCATCCTCAGCATACATACCAAAAACCACAATTATATAAACGAATTTCTAATAGATGGATGCACAAACGTGTGCATACCATATATGCATTTATGAATTAAAAAATTAAGATTTAAATTTTAAAATGTTTTTACGTTAATTTCTAAATTTTTAAACTTTTTTTTACCATAGATAAATGCAGCAGTGAATATAAATATGCTGTATATAATAAGATAATAAGCGCTCTGTAATATTTGTTGAGACTTGGAGAGCCACCAAACCAGTATTGAAAAAACCAAACGATAAATAAATATGAACAAGTAGTGGAAGTATGTTTTGTTTTTATTTACAAATGCAAATAAATAAAAATAATGCGTTATGTAAATAAAATTAAATAAAAATATGCTATGTGTACATTTTAGAAATGATACTACAAACGACAGACGTCTAAAAAATGTATAAATTAAATTAAACAAATAACAAACAGAAAAAATACAAATTAATTGTACAAATGTGAATTTAGTTATGTAAAGTAAATGTAAGGGATTTGAACACAGACTTTCAAGCACCTTCAACTATCCACACTATCTCATACCACTGATACACATGACCACACACATGTAAAAAAGATAAATAATCACCAATACACGTATTTCGTGCTGAACTAGCACTCATCAGTTGGTCCGGTTTATCATCTCCCACATATATATATATAATCAGTGCTCAGTTTATATTAAGATAGCAAATCTTTATATTTTAATGAACAGGCTTCAATCTACTCCAACCTGCAAAGCAATAATATTAGCATCAGCATGGGATTTGGGCTCTCCATCATACGACTTTTTATGGTATGGATGGCTGAAAAGTTGGAGGTTGGAGTAGATTGAATACGAAGATTTGCTATCTTAATATAAACTGAGCACTGATTATATATATGGGGGGGGGGGGTGATAATCTGGATCAACTGTTGAGTGCTGGTTCAACACGAAATAAGGATATTGATGATAATTTATCTTTTCTACATGTGTCTGATCATGTGTATCAGAGAAATGAGATAGTGTGGATAGTTGAAGGGTGCTTGAAACTCTGAGTTCAAATCCCCTACATTTACTATTAAGTTCCAGGTATATGAAGATGCCTGTATTTCAAATTTTATATAAAGTGGGGTTTTTTTTTTTAAAAAAAAAAAAAAGATTACAAATAGTCAAGAATAAAAAAATGTATATCCAAATTCAATTGTATGAATTAATTAAACAAATAAACAAGAAGAAGAATGAAATGAGTTGGAAAAAGTCAATTTTTTAAAAAATGGTCACATCAAAATGACTAAATCTCATGGCAATGAGGTTATCATAGCATGGCATGCAGAAGTAGTAACAATTCTCCTCGTCATTTCCAAGTTTCAAAAGAGCAAGCATTAAATACCTTTTTCTCTCCACGTACAGGTCACAAGTATTGAAATTTGACACATTTATAGAAAAATGAAATAAAAATTGTTAGAATTCACATCACTATCATTACCTGTATTAAGATGTTTGTTTTGATATTCATAATAAAGATGTAAATAGTGAGAAGTTTCGCTCTATTTTTAGAAAAAAATCTGAACTTAAGATTTATTATGATTACTATTTTATTTACATTTCTAAAAAATACTACTACTCATTAATAAACAAGACATGAATTGTGACACTTTTTTCCCATTTTTCTATAAACGTGTCAAATTTCAATACTCGTGACTGTTTGCGGAGAGGATAAAAAGATATTTAATGCTTACCATTGTGAGTTAGAAATAGGGAAAGGAAACTGTCATACTTCCGTGTGCCATACCGTGTAATATTTTCTATCATCAAGAGAGAATGCAAACCAACTCAGTCATCCATTTCAACAAGTGGCCAGTCTATAGACCTCAATGCCATGAAATTTCAATATTCAGCTGTAATCAATTTTTTTTTTAAAAAAAATTACTTTTTAAACCAAAAAAAAAAAAAACATACTGTCACCTACTTGCTCCATTATCTCTTGGTATGTGAAGTGATGAACTGTGACTTCTCCTTTATCGGAGTCAAGAATCTCTCAGCCACTATGCCCAGAGAAACCTGTTAGCCATCTAATCTTCCCTTTCCATTCCCCACATTGTTTTTCCCATATTCTTCTCTATCCTGCTTCATTCATTTTCCCCATATAATCTTTATCAACTCTATGGCCTTTATATCTAAATCTCCCTTATCTTTTCCCAAACCCAGCATAAAAACCAAAAACCTACTTTCTGTATAATCACTTTGCTTATATTTATTCTGGCACAACTTCATTATTTGCACCTTTCTGCTTGTAGGTGTTTATATTCAATTGACAGATGCCTAATAAATTTTATGCCTTCCTTACCTAACTTTCAGACTAAATCACCCATATTTCTCCGATTATGTGCATATTCCCTTGTTGCTAGAAATTCTGTTTGAGCTTTAAACAGTAAATTACTCTTCTTGCTATTATCATAAATTAACTCGCACTCAATATTCTGTTTACTTTTATATATATTTAAACTCTTTATACTTTCCATACTATTTCTCCATCTCTTCAATTCTCTATTTTTATTAATGCATCCATTCTTCTATCTCATTGCTTGCCACTATAACATTCAATAATTCTCCTAACACAACATCCCACCTTTTGTATAAGTATACTGACATAAAGTCTTTATTCAAATCTTCTGCATATCTTACTACCTTTCCCACCCATCTTGTTGCCTGTCGTTTAATCATAACCCAATTAAATACTATTTTGGCTATTCTCTTATTATCCATAAATTGTAATCTACTGAATATTTACATTTTGCTTTTCGCATCTCTTATATAAAAACTTGAGCACCCCATTTCTCCCTGGATTGCCTCCTTTGCCATCCACACATCTGTCTGCATCTAATGCACGTATTGCAATGCGATGCACTGTGACCTTATTCAGTCAGGAATCTCTCAGCCACTTATGGCCAGAGAAACCTGTTAGCTGTATATATGATGTAATTTGATGCACTGTGTCTTCTTATATGCAGTCAGGAATCTCAGCAACTATGCTCAGAAAAACCTATCAGCCACGTTGACTTTCCTTTCAATTTCCCACCCTAAGTTCTCTAGCCTGCTCCACCCATTTCCACAACATAATCTTTGTCAACTCCATGGCCTTTATATCTAAAACCGTCTTATCTTTTCCCAAACCCAGCATAAAAACCATAGTCACTTTGTTCACATTTATTCTTCCACAACTTCATTATTTGTACCCTTTCTGCTTTCAGGCATTTACATTTAATTAACAGATGCCTAAATTTTCTATGCCTTCCTTACACAACTTGCAGGCTAAATCACCCATATTGTTCTAATTATGTGTATATTCCCTTGTTGCTAAAGATCTCGTTTGAGCCTTAAACAGTAAACTACTTTCCTTGCTATTATCATAAATTAACTCACACCCAATATTCTGTTTACTTCTATAAATATTTAACCTCTTTTTACTCTCCATACTAGCTCTTTTTACTCTCCATACTAGCTCTCCATCTCTCAAACTCTTTCCAGTGGTGCTTCAGTGGCTCCCTCAAATGTCAACAAATGTTCCAGAGTATCTCCTACTCAACATTGTTTTTAAACCGTGCAATCGTGGATGGTAAGTTTGTAGATAGAGGGTAGGTAACAGGGACTATTGTAAGTTATTAATTTTTTGATGTGTGTGTACACTTGATTTGATAATTACAAACATATTACGGCTAAATTTAAAAATCTGATTTCAATTTATTTTATTTAGAATCCTTAGCGCGCACACACACCATTAAATGACCGGTTTTTAACAAATGAGTTAAAACTACTAATGTTAGTACAATTATTCTTTAAGTATCAATTTATAAACAACTATGACAAATTTCTGATTCAGGTAATACAAGAATTAAACACTTGAATGTGATTTTAAAATCAACATATTTCAAGAGAGATCAACTCAATCTATAACTCGCGATTCTTTTCCTTGGTTTGTGACAAGAAGTGCTCTCATATTTAAATAAACCCGCAGAAGTTCTTAAGTTTATAACATGTGTAAATAGCATCTACAAACAACCTGTCATTAACCTTGATTGATTTAACACCTGTCATAACAGGTATTAACCATATTATCTTATACTTTTGATTTGAACGACTCAGCAGGTAAAAAAAAAATTTGCAAATTAATTTAGAATAAGAGAAATGTCAATACTACCGCGTATGTGTGTGTTTAATTAAAAAATCAGATATAATAATCTTTAACTGAGATTTAAAACTTATATCTGGGCTAGAGAGAATCTCTAGTTTAATAAGTGATTAATGATAACATTATTGGAGTTATCTAAAATGGACTGTTCCAAAGTTGTAGGTGAAATAAGTTTGATGCTTAAAAATCAAAATAAAATAAAAGTAGAAGTAGCAATCGTATTGATTTTATATAAGTGAATATTATGTTTTGTCGGAAGTCTGATTGAAGAATCTAGGCAATATAGTACAACAACAATCAAATAATAATAAATGAAGGAATGAATGCCTTTATTGCTCAAGAATTCATAAGAAGTTTTCCAGAAATGACAGCATTAACATTGTTATGAGAACCTCACCCTTCAGGGTCTGACACTGCTCTAAAATACACAGGCCATCAAAACTATATTTGATCAAAAAGTTTGCCACCCCACCCGTAACAATTTATTTTAGCATCTTGTGTTCTTCAAAAAAATGTAATATCGCAATTAGTTTAAAATAAAAATATGGTGCAGTGGTGGAACAAATTTGACAAAAATTTTTGCTTACTCTCAATGACATCTGTCCATCTTGGAAAACTATAAATTAGTCACAACTGCTGTGAATCAGTTTGAAAGTTTTGATAATCCCTAAGAGCTGTGCAGATGGTAATTAGATCTCTAAACTAAATCGATGTTTTGCAAGTATGAATAATATAGCAGACTTTATTGGATAAAAGCTAAAATAGGACTATCACAATAGGCTTTATTCGGACAGAGGCTATGGACATTGGCATCATGCCATCTTTTATGGCTATGAAAAAACAATGACAAGATTCTATTTTGTTTAGGTCAAAATAAAATCTAAAGGAAAAAAATTCTAATCTCTCAGAGCATGTCTACCAGAAATTTATCATTGACTGACTCGATGGAATAAAGAATAGAATGTGAAGACCAAGCAATGTCAGCAGAAGCATGCTACTTCTCAGTGTAATTTATTTTTTTAGTAGATAAAATTGTAGAAAACAAAAGCCTGTTGTAGGACTTTGCTCACCAGTCTTGTCAAATGGAAGAATGTAAAGATTTTTCCAAGAATGGTTGGATATCTATTTATTGAGCAATATTAAATGTTTTATCAGGGTTCGTTTCTGATACAAATCCTTTCAGGCAACTAATCCCATTTTACATGGGCCAGGTTCAAGCCCAATTCATGAGAATTTCAGAGTGATGAGCTATTACTATTTTGCCTGTATTGCGTTAGCATCACTTTCAATCATTATCATTCCACATGATGTAGGCTCTCCAAGTTTAATCCAGTTTCTCCAATCAATAATCTTTATTCTCCACATTATGACAACGATTTTCTTTACTTCATCTATCCATCTCACAAGAGGTTTTTTAAATCTTTTACAATCTCTTGGAATCTGGTTCAAGATTTCACTTGCTCATCTCTTCCAACAATATATCCAATTCACCTCCACCTCAGTGTATTAATTATTTTAATATCTACGATATCAGTTTCTTTTCTCATCAAAGTAATTTGTTGTCAGTCTCTTCTTGTTACTCCTAACAAACATCTCTCCTCAATACATAGAGTAGTCTAAAGTCTCTATATTGCTCTTCTGTTAAATGTCCAAATCTCAGATCCAGAACTAAAGAATTAGTAAAACACTTCTTAAAAATCTTTCCAAAAACATAGACATATTTTCTTTTAATATTATTTCTATCAAAAACACTCCAGCCAAGTTTAATCCATTATGTTTCCATCTGTATTAATAATCTTATCAAGATATTTGTAGCTGTTAACTTATAATTCATGGTTAAAATCTTTATCATCTTCCCAGAAAATTCCTTGAACATTAGACTTTTCAGTATTTATCTTTTACTTCAACTTTATTTATAGATACATCGAAATTATAAAATAAGGAAACCCTTTACATCATTAATTTAAAGAAATTCAATAAAAATTAGAAACAATGCATATTTATATGACACTTTTTCAAAGAGTAATATGCCTACCATCCTAAGTATGTCAAAGATTTTAAAAAACTATATAAAAGTTTTTTTATATTTTTACTTCTCTCAGATAAATATTAATTTCCTAATATTCTATCACCATCTACAGTAAAAGTTTGAGTAATCAGGGATTTATCAAACAGTAACACAATTTAATTCTCAATGATAAATGGTAAAAGATCGAAAACAATCTGGAAATAATAATTAATCTACAGCACTATTCATTAAACCACTGATTATGCAGGCTTATTAATAGATGGTACTATAATTGAGAAAAGGGGCTGCTCTTTCAAATTTTTAAAATTTTCATGCCTACTTTTCTCATCTCAAACTCGACTATATTGTAGCGATCCAACATTAAAAAAAACTCAGATGATCACCTCCCTCTCGCGACATATGTGCATTTTGTGAACAAATAGCAGATGAACTATTGGCAATAAACATCTGCACCTCTTCTTGTTTATTCCCTAATTTTCCCAATTTCCAAATGATCAAAAGCATTTTTTAAAATACCATTTGGCAGTGTATTGAATGATCTGTTACTGCCATACCTCTTTTATGATATTTTGCTTCCCGACCCTCTTGGATGTCAATTTCTTTCAAATAATCTTTTCTGTAAATGAGTGTTTCTGTCTTAAAAAATTTATCAGGCGTGCCAATACTGAATGCTGGGAAATACAGTTTTAAATGAAGGGTTGTATTTTTTTTTAAACGTGTATTTTTTATATATATATGTCAAAGCGTTGACCAGGAAGCCGGGCCAGCTGCTTGGAAGACAGCTATGCTAACCGCTAGGTACCAACGCTTGATCATTTGCGAAAATAAAATACAGTACAGATTCGCAGACAAAATAGCTAACTGTTAAACTGAAAGTTCTAGCCTCAATACCACGACTAATATATATATGGAGAGGGGGGGGGTTTCTGAGCAATCTGTAAAATCATTATGCTCCGCCCATCCAACGTTATGTCTCGAATATCGCTGATCTTCGAAGCTAAAGAAATAATAATAAAAACATCTGCATTTATTTTTTTTATCTATTCAACTAAGCAGCTATACGTCGTCAGTGATTAACGTTTATTTTAATCATTACTATCATTTTATTTCTGTTCCCAGAACACTTTGTTGCTGTTGGTTTACTAATAAAACTAAATTCAAAAATGTAAATGGATACCTCCAGAGAAAGTTATCTCTAGAATCGTGATCCGTAAGTCAGAGTCTTTCAAAGACTTAAAGAGCTAATAACAGCCTACCCATGAATGATAGATCCCTTTAGACTCCCCGAGCTAATGTGGAGTCATCGAGGCTTCGAAAGATCATATCTGCAAACTGAAAACCTTTCGAACAATTCTCCGGCTTATAAATTAAAAACTAAAACCATCCCACCGTCATAATAAACATAATTAAATAATAGTTGGCATTTCAACTGCAGCTCTTTTCCAAACATTGAAAATATGATATACGTAAATATTCATTACATACATGCAGGTGTATAAATACATTCTGGAAAATGCGTCTGTTGCCTATACACACGCATGCATATATAAATATAGACCTACTTCCGAAAAATGTTTCATGTTGCAGCAATAGCGCAACAGCGGGCCGCTCGTAAAAGTTGGATTCGAATCCGGCCTAGGTAATCAGATTTATAATTTCTGAGTTCAGGAAATCGGTCCAGTGGCAATTTAATTAAATATCTATTATTAATAGGCCAGTAAATTGAGAATCTAACTTGTTCTTAGCTAAAGGATATAAAGAAGTAGTTCAAACTCTCACCATCTAATAATTAACAAACATAGTAATCCCTTTACATTCACTGCTGATCTACATAAACAGTCAGGTAGACCCTTGTTCCATAGTGGGCTATTTAAAAACTGTTCTCACTTTGCTAGACACTACTAAATTTGAAAAATAAGTATACAAATAAATGTCCTCTCATTATTGAAAATGTCATATATGTTAATGTGTGGTGTTCACCAACACACATAGCTTTGTGTGGTTTAGAGTTGTGATGCTGTGGATGGTGGACTCCAAGGCTAAGGACCCATGAACCACTGCTCAATATTGCTAACTTCCGGTGATCGAACCACGTGAATTTTCATGAGAATGTTCGAGCAAAACCATTACTACTCGGCTCGCCGTGGTTTAGTGCATTGGTAGGGTATCAGACTCTGGAATGTACAGTACTCAGATCGATCCTAGCTCTAGCACTACCGGCGCTTTAATGAGCTCCCGACAAATAAAGCCATTCGATTTTTTATTATTATTATTATCACAAGTAAATATGAGAGGTCTTGAAAAAAATTATATAAGAATGGATTTGCACTTTATAAATACATATAATCATTCTTGAAAATATATGTTTGTGCATGTATATGTATAAAACAAATATATTTTTGAAAAACCATCTGTGTACGTTAGACATATTTATATTGTTCATAATAATCCTATAGTATAACTTTGATAAAGAATATAATGTCTAAAAATGCAAACCGCCTTGAAATTGCGACCATATTTTACTAAGTTAAAAAATGTTTAAAATATTTTAAAGTCGTCATCTTATATCTGCAAAATAATAATAATAATGTAGAAACAAATATCTCGTCTATAATGCAGTTCATATTTACAAAACATAACAATCATTTTCACACACACACCTCCCCCATATTCTTTTCATAAACTGAAATGGATTATTTAAAACAAACTAAAGATCTTAATAATAATAATATAATTTCAATTTATCTACTTTAGAAATCGCTTGTGTATATCTACATACACACTCATTTAATGTGCAGGCACACAATTAGATATTGTAAGCGCGCGCGTGTGTGTGGTAGAAAAAAAAAGGGTTACTTTCCACATGTTAATATAAAACGATTGCTGAACGAGTAATGGCTCATCCAGACGATGTTGTCCTGACATATAAGTAAGCCTTCGTCTGCCAGATAAGCAAATCATCAAAGCTGGCAACTAATCAGGTGCAAACTACAAGAGATGTGCATACGCAATTATAATCCGTTAACGTTTTTTAAACTGAACTCATGGGTGAGTCCATGTAAATTCATGGAGTGCATGACCAAATGTTTTACTTTCCTTTACTACTGTATTTTGTAAAAAATATTGCATAGTAATACAAAAGTTATATGGTGCATCTGAATTCATGCTTAAAAAATTGATGCATGGATTATATTAATACTGATCATGCCAGACCTAACTATTATTTTCCAATAGTCTATCACATTTATTAAAAGAAATAAGAATATTTTGTGTACTTTTGAAGAGATAATTAAGAAAAAGATTAATTAAATGTTGTGTGTGGAGTGTACTAATGTATGGCTGTGAAACATGGACAATGAGTAATAAAATTAGGAACACATTGGAAGCCTTTGAGATGTGGACATGGAGAAAAATGGATGAATAAAATAACAAATGAAGTTTTGAAAAGAGTTAATGAAAAAAGAAGATTGATTGAGAAAATCAGAGAGAGAAAGAGAAACGTAATTGGACATGTATTAAGAAATTATAGTTTAATGAAAGATGTTTTAGAGAGTATGAACAGTGGAAATAAAAGGGATGAAAGACATCGTTGAAAGATATAGAAGATGGGAAGAGTTACATGGAGTTGAAGAACTGGGCAATGAAGAGAATGGCATGGAAAGATTGATGATGTGACTAAATCTGACAAAATACTGCTAATGATAAGTCTAATTATAGCAATATATTAAAACTTGAAAGAAAAGAAGTAGTGACCTCCTTAGCACTCAATAGCTATTTAATTTAGATCTAATAAAAACCAAATATTTTTCATTCAAACTAAAACATTACAAATTTAAAAAATACTAATAATTTTTAAACTCTTTTACTTAACATTGAAATTCTGTTTATCTTCACTAAATCTTGTAATTGATTTTTAACATATTTCTATCACATGAATTCCCTTCAAATTTTGTCAGTGACAATGCAATAGATACAAGTATTTCCAAATAATTTCAAAATGTACAATACCGGTTTAAATATATAAATTTATTAAGCGCTAGCAGATATCTAATAATAACATACAAGGCTAAAACCTTTGATAGAAGCGCCTTAAAAATGCTTACGTGACAGCCAATCAGATGTAATAATGACTGCACATGGAACTCTCAATTCAAGAACAAAAGCCAGAACACAAGAAAACGATGGGACCCACCTTATTCTATGCCTCAATTTATATATAAATAAGTCAGGCTCAAGCATTCTGAACTAAGAGTGTGAAGCTTAAAACATCTTCACATTTAATTCACTAAATATTATATATAAATAAACAATGTGAAATCTTTCCATTTACATATTTACATTTGTTACTATCATTTCATTAGATTTAAAAATTGCTTCGTTGTAAATTGAAAGATTTAGTGTTGTTTATTTATATATAATATTTAGTGAATTAAATGTGAACAAAGGCAAAACTCCCCATACAGTAGTGCCACCCTGTGCCAAACAGAGTAATCAATGGATGCCAGAAGGCTTGTGCATAAAATCCCTATCTAGTGCCTACTCATCCAATATCCCCAGACTAGTTTCTGGGAGTTTTGCCTTTGTTTACAACAAATTATGTGCTAGTATAGAGATGGTGATCATGTGATGTTTGAATTAAATGTGAAAATGTTTTAAGTTTCACGCTCTTAGTTGGAATGCTTGAGTCTGACTTATTTATATATAAATTTTAAGTATAGAAGAAGGTGGGTCCTATCTTTTTCTTGTGTTCTTGAATTGAGAGTTCCACATGCAGTCATTATTACATCTGATTGACTGTCACATAGGCATTTTTAAGGCGCTTCTGTAAAAGATTTTATTAGCCTTGTACGTTATACCAGTTTAGTAAGTTTACACTGCTACTACAGGATGGTGCTTTATTTTACTTTAAAAAGATACTCTCATTGAATACTCATTAAAAAGTGTTTAGAGTTAATTAAAATAGAAATAAAATCCTAATAAAGGTTGCAATCTTTATATTTAGTGATTCTTGAATGTAAATCTTATTTTTTCCCCGAAACGTTGCCTTTATAAACAAAGAAAAAATCTTGTAAATGATTTTTTAACGAGCATGAATTTCATTTCAAAAACTAAAAATATGGAGACAACGTTTACATTCTTAGTTTGTAAATTTTAAGATGAATAGTAATCAAAATTATATTGCAAAATATCTAATAATTACAGATAAACAAAATAATATTATATATATAAGCCCTAAATGTTATTCATAACAGTCACATGATATTCAGGTTAAACATTTCTTTGTTAGAGGACATAATTCAAGAAAAAAATTTTGTTTGTTTCACTATTAATAAAGTGTAATTTTTTTTACATAGCATTTTAGCAAAGAAAGTAATTTGTTAAAGTGACTGATTAAAAAAACCTATTACAAAATGGCGTCTTTTCCGTAGGCTGGGGTACATTTCTGGATTCTAAAAAAATATGGTATTCTAAAGAAATATGGTATTGGAATAAAACTTTTTGAATGAAAAAATGCTCAGAAAAAAATCAATACATATGCTTTTAACTGCAGCGTAAAACTAAATAGGTATAATATTTAAACTGCAAAAAAAATGTGATTGCAGATCATAAATTCATGTTTGAAATCAAGGTAATTAGAGAGGGAAAAATAGATATTATAGTACCATATTTACATTTAGTTTTGGTTAATGTATAATTGAAGTCATGTAGTTTGATATCACGTAGTTTGCAGCTCCATAGTAATACCATGCATGATTGAAATTTGTTAAAGTAACCCATTAAAAAAACCTATGACAAAAGCAACAGCCGCATGTGCTGGAGAAAACTTCTGGTCACGCTTTTGAACCTGCTTCTTCCATGATTGTTTGCCTCAAAAGTAATCATAGAAAATGTAAAATCGAAGAGACTTGGCATATAAGTAATTCCACACTTGCAATAAACATACAAGTCAATAGTGTTCCCCTCAACAAAACTGGATGTTCAATTTTGGAACATAGGTGACATTTAATACCCATCTATTATACATGGAATTATGCAAATCTCCTAACACTCCTTATTTCAATCTTTTATAAGCAAAAATCCTGTCATTCTCTGCCAATTATCCCTTAGTTATGCTTTGGTAGCAAAAATTAAACCTATTATTTCAGCCGTATTTATTATTATTTATTCATCTTTTATATATTTTCAACAGCTTCAATCTTTCTTTTACATGTGCTGATATATATAATATTTTTACAAAAAAATGCATTTATTTAAGAAATAATGCACTAAAACCAAATAATGCTATATTTAACTCTAAATAAAAATGGGGGCATCATAAATTAATTCAATTACTAGTTTTAAAAGTAATGAAAGTGGGAATGTCCATAAATTAATTCAATTATTGGTTTTAAAACTAATGATTGAATTAACTAATTTATATATGCCTCCATTTTTGCTTGAGGTTAAATATAATAATAAAAAACAGAGTCCAAAAAGAAATATATTTTTTGGCTTTTAGAATATTATCTTATACTCTTCAAATGAAATGAAAGTGATTTTTTTATAAAATATTATATATATTACTTATATACATATTGTTACTCTTCTTCTACCACTATAAATTTAATCAAGCATATACAGGCCCAGCGATGAATCTTTAATTTGAAAAACTTCTGATTGTTGAAAGTGAAAAGATTTTCACTATTGGGTTTTAAACTGGAGGTTTAACCTATTTACTTCATAGCATCTTCTCTGTAATACTCCATGAATGATTTCTAAAATTAACTAAGTTGGGTTCAAATGTTAGTAAATTAACACCAATGGTGATCAAGAATCCAGTCATAATAATTTATTTACCTAGACTATTGTTTTTTAGAACTGTGTCCCATGAAACTCTGACTTCCCTAATTATCTTAGGATCCGAAAGATTATTTTAGAGTATCTTAACTATCTGTTACCATTATAAAATAATATCGGTAATTAAAATTATCAATTTTTCCAAATCTGAATAAATGACATTTGGTCATAGAAGTGGCCACAACATGTGATATTTTCCATTTGTTTAATCAATAATATTATAGCATACTTATACATATAGAATTAGTGCACATATCATGAAATTTAGTTCTTCAAATAAAATCATATGTAAAGTTTAATAGTGTTTCATCAGTGATAACAATTAGATGTATTGATAAAATTTATTCATGAGAATAGACATATTTTTTTTCTGATGCGACAAAGGAGCTTTGGTCTAAAAAATATAGAGAAACTCCCGACTTATATGTTTAAATTTATCTTTTGAAATAGAAAAGTTAGTATATGGAATAAGGATAACAGGATGATCTGGTAAACTTTATGTTCAACAAGTATGCTTTCCGGAAAATCAAATCACAATGCCTAAACAATCAAAAAATGATCTAATATGTTCTTAATAACTGATTCTAAAATTGCTTTGGAATCTACAATTTATAATAGACCACTTTGCATTCAAATGATTGGGGGGGGGTCATTGTTAACAATCAAGTATCTTATTATTTGATCTCTAAAACATTTTGAAGTCAACAAAACCACTTTCTAGACATCTCTTAAGTATGGAGTGGAAAACAATGACAGATTACATCTCATCACAGTCTGGTGTGATGCTGGCTAGAACTTTGTAGAGTTAATAAACCTGTTTTCTATCACATCAATGATGATGCCAAAGTATTTTGACACTACTTACCATGAAACCTACTATTGATCAACAAATCTGATTTTTGGCATATCTCTTAAGGGTGAGATGGAAAGTGATGATTCGATTCACCTGTATTTTTCTCAGTGACAATTGGGTGTATTAGCTCTACTCAAATTTTGAATCAAAGTCCCTTAACATATACTTATTTGTTTATTATAAAAAAATTATTTAAGTGATGTTTGAGCACTGATATAGGCACACACATATATATATATATATGCATATAAATGCCTAGCAGTTAATGGTGTATTATGTGACAGCTAGCAAAGCTGAACAAATTAAGCAAGCTAAATCTTATCCGTAATAACAATATTATATATTAATTTGCTCCGCTATGTTGACATTAGTATTATTTGTAAGAAAACAAAAGAAAATTTGCACAGAACATTATAATTTTTAACGCAATTGTATTTTTAAAAAAAAGTTGAATAAAGCTGCCAAGCAAAACAAATTATTTTTAAATATTTATATAATTCTTAAATAGCTCGATTTTCAGAAAATATACTTTCCAAGCCGATAGACCACCAGTTTGATCGCATTGAAATGCAATTTTATTAAAGGCTGCAGTTGAATTACAGAATCACGGTGGGATAATTAAAAATAAAATAAAATTGAATTACAACTGTATAATATTAATTACTTTTGTCAAGGCATTTTAAGTTTGAGAAAAGAATTAATTTTAAATAAAGGAGGGGGGGGGTTCAAAAATACATTTAATTAAAGTTGGGAGAGATTTTTTTTTTTTTTTAAAGCAATAAATAAATAAATACTATTGAAATTGTCTTACTTCAATAAATCGGCTAAATTATTTTTTTTTAAAAAAAAAAACCATACAATTTACATTTTAAATTCAATTTGATTGGAAAGGATTTGAGATTAAATGCATAATAATGAGTGGGAGAAAAACGGCTTCGCTTTTTTTTTTTTTTAATAACCTAACTTCTAATTTCAAAGCTTTCTTTGCCCTGGGTAATTTAGTTCAGTGATAGAATGTACAGAGTCTGGAATGTGCGGTCTCGGATCAGTTCAAGTGCTGGCATTTCTGGGGCTTGACGTTTGTATAAACTCCCTAACAATAAAATCTTCATTCAAAACCCTCATGTTCCTGCTTCCAGGCTTTATTTGGGTTTCTGAAATTTGTTGAATTTCAAGAATGGAACATCTAATAACAATAAACCCAAAGTTATGCTAAAATAGGGGTAAAAAACAGCTCATTGCAATAGGCTTTTTAATTTATATGCATTTATTAATTATTATTTTTTTGTCTTTAATTTTGTTTGCTAGTGTACACATACTATTTATAATACAGTTCCCAAATTTGGGTGCTGGAATAAATTGTGTTATAAATGGTAAACAAATAATGGCAAACTATCACCATTGGTAATCAGGCACAGTTTGCTTAATCGGAGCACTTTAATCTGTCTTTGGGAGAAAAATACAACAAGAGACATGGAGTAGAAGTCTTTGGCCTTCGCCTATAAAAGAAAGCTAAAAAATCTCACCCAAGATATTTTTTCTTATGCTTCTTCTGCCGCATATTTAGAGCACAGTGTTCAGACTATGTAATAATGATTCCACAATAAAATCATTATTCCCTCATTATATTCTATGTCCTCAAGGATCAATAGACTGATGGAATCTTAATTATGGGATAATTTCGTTCAACTTACCAATACCCAACACAATTTTGCACAATGGTAGAATTCACTATATGATAAACAGAAGTTTGCCGCACTGAAATACTGCAATAAAACTACCTAGTTCGCAAACTTGTAAACAAAACAAAAATTGAGTGGCAAGAGATTTTAAAATATTAGTTATTTCTATATCAATCATATTAAATAAAGATATTAAATGGAATTAACTTTCTTAGCCAAATGATAGAAAAGGCCTACAGCTGGCATAAAACTGAGCTCTCTAAAATAATCAAGAACTGATCTGTTTTCAGATCTAGGTTGGATTCAAAACATTACTTTTATTTTTAATTTCCGGCAATTAGCTTAAATGGCTGATAAATGCATAAGTGCATTAGTTCCAGCTTTGAATCCTAGTCTCAATAGTAAAGACAAAAACCAAGCACTGACTCGGAATGGATATTGAGAATTATACCATTAAGTGCCCACAGATTATTCAGGTTTGCAGGGGATAACTTTAGAGAGGATTGAAGAGAACTGCTTTTTATATATTTATATACAATTGTCTTAGTTGTAGTGTGACAATACCTTATGGGATTTACATGACCCCATTCTTGCATAATATTTACACAATACTGTTCAGTAGCAATTCTTTTTTCTCACAACAATTATGCCATCTGGTGTTAAATTTAGTAATCAATAGATGTTGGATGTTGTCCTTAACAAATCACTATTCAATGCTGTCCTACTCATTATTCTCGTTTAGATTAGTTTCTAGCCTCGTGTTTTCATTAGTGAAGTTTTTGTGATCTGGAAATAGTGCACCTGGATCCAAAGCACTATTCCCAGATCCAAAGCAACTCACTAATGAAAGACATAAGCTTGAAATTAGAGTAGCGATATTAGATAGGGCAGTACTGGGTATGGATTTATTAAGTACTATCATTTGGCAACTATTAATTACTAAAGTTGGCATTAGGTGGCTTAATCGTGTTGAGGAAAAAAGAATTATCTGGTGAACACTACTATCGTATAAACTTAGAAGAAAATGTTGTATTTATAATAAAAGCGAAATTAAAAATTATCAAAAGTGAATGAAATGTTAGATAACTCTATTTGAAAATACAATTCCACGTAGCTTAGAGATAAAATGAAAGGTTAACAAAAATAAACGAAATGTAAATGTATCCCATTTGAAAATAATCACATCAGAAGTCACCATTCCGACTTATGAGAAAAAAGAATAATGATTCGGAATTAATAAAACTGCACTTTATTTAAATTCATTTTTTAATTGAATTTATTAAAACTAAATTTCTAGGAAATGAAAAAAAATAGTGCCTCTCATCAGAAAACCTAGTATACATTTTTTAAAAATGTTGAAATAGCACTACCTTGAGGAACCAGTAGATCCTAAACAGTCTAACCCAAGTCTACTCCTTTGTGGTGGCTTTCTGTTCTTTCAAACATTCTTCCACTAGATAATAGAATTCTGGCTTTAAAACGCTGTTACGAAAATCAGACTTGCTAGTAACTAAAGAAATAATTTCACCATCTAAGACTCATCTCAAATCTAGATACTCTTTTTGGATGTCTGATTACAAATCAACAATTGAAGAATTGTAGCATAAAAATAAGAATTCCTGTGCAATTTCTTTTTTTATAACCAACAAATAATGCGACTGAGTTTGATCTTCCCATACATTAATGGACTCTTGTCAGGACAATCTACAATCACTATGCTCATCTGCTTCATAAATGGAATTTAAAACGCTACTTATTTATGTAGATGTGGAAAAATCCAAACTATGAACAACATAATTATAGCTAAAGTAGCAGAATTAAAAGGCTTAATAAAAATGACCAGGGAGTTTATGTACTGATTGGAATGTCTAAAAATTATTTTTATGATATTTCGTTAATGGTTAAATTGTTTAAAAATAAGTAAATAATATCATATGCTAAATAATAGCCCTAACTTATGAACAAATCATGATTTGTTCAGATTACTTATTTTTTATCTTCATTCTATTCTAGAGCCATCTACTGTAAGACGGAATAATCAAGGGGGTCCAGGTTGTTTAAGGCATTCAACCACCGGTCCGCGGCCCGGTGCCGGGCCCGTAGA